>JANUWF010001213.1:1239397-1859096 GCA_026120185.1 Voacanga thouarsii | reverse complement strand
TTGTTTGTGCATGATCTTCGTTTGGAACAGACCCATTGTGTTTAAATAAGTAATCCATGTGAATGGTGGTCTTTCATAGTAAGGGATGGATCACGGGTTATTTAACACATAAACATTTGTTCTTAACCTATTGATGAGACTGGGAACCTCATCATGTTTAGGTTATTATGTTATGAATTCCAAATGGGGAATGGCTTACCTTTAGCCAGTGGGTAGTACACTCACTTCATGACATAAGCGTATTTCGAATACGTAGAACATGACCTGTAGTAGTGGTTTCTTAAAGTACTATATGGGAGAAACCTAGACTACTACCGCTACAGCGTGGACTAGTACTCTACGACTTGAGTATGAGTTGGTGGTCTAGCGAAGCTGGAAGCATATACTTTGATTTGCTGTAGTTGAGGTTCTATCGTAGGGCCAATATACTTGCATGTTGGGTATGTGTGACTAGTTAGTTAAGACAGACTTATACAAGATAGTTTATGCACTATATCGCCCCTTGTGGTTGTCCGAATGGTCTAAATTATCCAGGGCCCTGGGAAACATGACTTGGATGTTTGCTTTAGGGTAGCTCCCTTAGAAAGCGGAAACACTTCAGGAAGTCGTGGACCATTGGACTAGAAGCCTAAGGATGGTAGATGTCATATAGGGGGGTGTTAGTACATTTCATCCTCTCTAAATGTACGGCGATGTATAGAGGGGTATTTTAGTCATTTCACCTGTAGGTCGGAGACTTCGCTAACGCAGCATTGTCTTTGGGGTCAATATTTCCTTATGATGATATTAGGAAATATTTAAAATGCAAAATACAACTATTTATATAGCAGGGGTATTTTGGTCATTTTAGCAGCCAAGGCGATGTGTCTTTTTGGTCCTCGGGATAGCCCGTAAGTCCTAACTACTTTTGGGTTGAGGAATTGGTCTCAGTTGAAGAGGATTTTATTTTATTTAGGAAGTCTAATTTATTATTGGACTGGAATAAAATAAATAAATAAATAAAATAGGAGTTGAGAGAAATTAATTATCTAGTTTAATTGGTTAATTAATTATTCAGGGCCTAGGTCCAATATGAATAATTAAGAAATTAACCTGGGCTTAAACTAGGGGAAATAAATAATTTTTAATTATTTATTGGGTTATTTATATAGGCCTAAGAAATAAATAATTAAAGATTAATTATTATGGTTCATTTGGGCTTATTAATTATTTATTGGGTTACTTATGTAAGCCCAGGAAATAAATAATTAATATTTATTATTTTGGGCCTTTTGGGTCCAAGAAAAATAATAAATATTTTTCTGGCCCAATAACTTGGACCTTAGGGTTTTTCCAGATACGGTTAAGAGGAGTTTAGGGTTAGGCCAAACTGATTCTCAGGATAACATCCGGGTGTTTTGAAATCCCGGGGATATGTTTATCAGAGATTGAGAGACCTAGTTTAGGCTAACTTATAAACAACTCTTTGGAAAAGAAAAAAAAACCCTAATTTTTCCCTAGCCTCACAAGACTCACGTCACTCTCTCTCTGGCAGCTCACGTTTTTCCCTCTCCCTCGTCTGTGGTTTCTTCTTGTTCTTTGCTAATCAATAGCAAAAGAACCAAGGAGTTTTGAGATCGTTCCTCTTCACCATAGTGTTCACCAACTAGAGGTTAGGCTGAGGAATATCCCGAGAGTTGGAGAGCTAAGCGTTAATGCAAACAAGGCGAAGTAGAAGGCTAGCGGGTGTTCAACCGGAAGCTCCTTCAAGTGTACAAAGCGAGGCGATTCCAGCCGTTCAATCTGTTCCTACGCAACCTAGGAGGGTTAAGGAACGCAAAGGTATGATCTTCACGCTTCTGCATAGCCTTTAAGGCTCGTGTTTTATTTTTCTCCAATTTTTTTTTAACTTACAGAGCATGCCCCTGTTTCTCGTTTTCCCTCAGATGCGTTTTGGATTTAGAACACTGTTTCCAAAACTTTTTCTTCACAAATCCAACAAAAAAGAAAACTTATGCCACATGATTAGTTATCAAATTCTTATAATTCCCAAACCTCTTCTCAGATTGTTGAATCTATCATCAACTAGAGGTTTAATGAATATATCTGCAAGTTGTTCATCCGTTGAAATATATTCAACACACATATCACCTTTGAGCACATGATCTCGGATGAAGTGATGTTTAACTTCTATGTGCTTTGTCCTAGAATGTTGCACTGGATTTTTTTTCAGATTAATAGCACTTGTATTATCACACAATATAGGTATGCAATTAAAATTAAGATTAAAATCCAGCAACGTATTCTCCATAAGATTTGAGCACAACAACTCCCGGTTGCAATATATTCAGCCTCAGTGGTGGATAGGAATACACACACCTATTTTTTAATGTGCCATGACACAAGAGAATGTCTAAGAAATTGACAATGGCCACTAGTACTTTTTCTTTCAACTTTACAACCTGCATAATCTGCATCAGTATATTCTATAAGATCAAATGCATTAGTGTGAGGATACCATAATCCATAATCATATGTGCCAATTAAATACCGGAGTATACATTTAACTGCACATAGTGTTGGGTATCTCAGGCTCGTATTATATACGGCGCAGTGAAAAATAAAACGAGATACCCTCCCAAGACCCGTCTATGTGTGAAAAACAAGACATAATAATAATAAAGATAACAGCTTTTACCTTTGGGTGATCGTCCGAAGAACAAAAATTTCTTCTTCAAGTCGATGTGCGATCTAACAATCCTCTTGCGCAAACTCCACGAGAGTTGGACGTCTAACCACTATAATCACAGTGTATGATTATCTCTAACAGTAATCCACACAGAAGAATACTCAAGCACCAAAATTTTCTATGCTAGCAGAAAAAGATAGCGGCTAGGGCTTTTTTTCAAGAACAATCGTGAGAGAGGGAGAAGGGAAAAATCGTGTATGCTTTGTTGTATGGCGTGACAATCATACTAAGCTAGGGTTTCGTGTGAATCCATTATATCACACGAAAAATCCTGCTAAAATTGAGAATTCTAATCATATTAGAATTCCCTAATTGTAATTGGAAATATCAAGTTCTCACAATTACAACTTGGACCCCAAAGTATAACTAATTATAATTTATCCACTACAACTTCTCTTTCTCTCAATCAACCCCACTATGTTATCAAATAACATCTTGAATATATAATCCTCTATTGTGTGTGACCTATTAGGTTTCCCAGCCAAGTAGTAGTAAACATGAATTAATCCAAACGTCTTTGAGATTAATAATCCATAATTAATTAGAATTAATCCTATTAATTCTAATCAGGATTGGTTTATTAATTCATCAATTAATAAACCCATGTTCTCAAATCATGAGCTGTATCTAGCAACACATCATGACCACCCAAGAGTCCAGAAAGTCAAGTGGCTTGACATGAACCCTTCAATAACAAACTTCAATGCAATTAACTCCTTTCATTATACAATATCTCATTCGGTTTGGAGTACGGAATTTGTACCAACTCCCTCCAGAATTAATTCTGACCCGAATACAATAGTACTTGTACCAGGAACCCACTACTCTAAATGTGTATCAATTGAAACTATTTTCAATACACAATCGCCTTGGCCAAGCCAAAGACTTCTCGAGTAGTAATTCCTACAAGTGATCGTGAGATATTCACCCCTACTATTAGGAGTGATGAATCCTTTATTGACCCTCTCAACTATTTTCGTTTACCTCACAATGTACCCAATATCCATCCTATAGGCGGCCCTCAATCGAGCTCCGGAGATTGGAATCAAAGTATAAAGCTCAGCAAACAAAGTACCTTGGAGATCTCAAGTCTAAGGATACTTGCACGTTTGTTATATTTAGATTATATCACTCGCACTAAATAGTTATCCATATGATTATCTCAAAGTTAGGTCATCCAATGAACTTATTCCATTAACAAGCATCTATGTGTTAACTTTGAGTATCTCAATACTCACGGTTATGAGAACCACCACCTGATCAAATCAGGAAGTCTAACACATGCTAGTCTTAACACATTAATGATGTTCTGTCTCATTAATACTAAGACTATGGACTATTTAAGTACTAACACCATCTAGTGTAGTAGGAATCTCATATTATGATCTCCTTAACACAGTGTTGTATTAGGGACTTTATCGAACAGTTATATTACTTAAAGTAAATAAAAGAAACTGTAAAATAAATAATGCATTTTATTAAAATAAAATGTGTTATATACAATGGACAAGTGATTGCCTCTAGGGCACAATACTAACACATAGATGTGATTCCTTTGGACAGGATTGAAATCGAGCACAAAGACATATCGAAAACATGATATCTGGTTAGCTAGCAGTAAGATAGAGTAGACTCTCAATCATACCTCTATACTTATGCTCATCTACTTTCTTACCCTTTTCATCTTGATCAAGTTTTAAGAATGTACTCATAGGTGTGCTGATTTCTTTTACTTCATTCATTCCAAATCTCTTGAGCAACTCTTTGGCATACTTAGCTTGATTTATGAAGATTCTTTCCTTAGTTTACTTAATTTGCAGTCCAAGAAAGAAGTTTAGTTCTCCCATCATACTCATTTCAAATTCTTACTGCATAGTCTTAGCAAAGATCTTGCACAAAGAGTCGTTAGTAGCACAAAAAATAATATCATCAACATAGATTTGAACAATCAGTAAATCACCAGAATTATTAGATTTGATGAACAAGATATTATCAATTAAGCCTCTAGAAAATCCTTTTGAGATCAAGAATTCACTAATCAATTAAGCCTCTAGAAAATCCTTTTGAGATCAAGAATTCACTAAGTCTTTCATACCAAGCTCTTGGATCTTGCTTTAATACATAAAGAGCCTTAGAAAGTTTGAAAACGTGATTTGGAAAATGCTTATGAGTAAAACTAGGAGGTCGTTCAACATATACTTCCTCCTCAATAAAACCATTTAAAAATACACTTTTGACATCTATTTGATAGAGCATGAAATTTTTTAAGGATGCAAAAGCAAGCAACATTCGTATAGATTCCAGTCTAGCAACAGGTGCAAATATCTCATCATAATCAATACTTTCTTCTTGATTAAATTCTTTGGCAACTAATCTAGCTTTATTTCTAATTACAGCCCCATTTTCATCAAGTTTATTTCTAAAGACCCATTTAGTACCAATAACGGGACGATCATGCGGTCTAGAAATAAGTTTCCAAACTTGATTTCATTCAAATTGATTTAACTCTTCTTACATGGCAATAATCCAAAATTCATCATGTAAAGCAATATCAATGCAGCTAGGTTCAATATTTGAAGGAAGAGCAAAGTTGTCAATGAAATACCGTCTAGTTTTAACTCCTTGGTTTGGATCTCCAATAATTTGTTCTTTCAGATGACTTGTTTTGTACTTCCAGTCTTTTGGCAATTGATAATTTGTAGAATCTTCAGTTTGTTTTTTTTCTTATTCAATCTGCAATTCTTCAATTTCTTCTTCTTTTGCATGAGTGTCTAATGGTGGATCTTTAACTTGATCTAACTTAGTTTCTTTTGAACATCCTACATCATCGTCATCTCTTTTTGAAATATAAATGTTAGATTCATCAAATACAATATGTACAAATTCTTCTATACAAAGAATTCTTTTATTATATACTCTATATGCTTTTTTGTTGGAAGAATAGCTAAGAAATATGGTCTCATCGGACTTGTTATCAAATTTTTCAAGATTATGTCTTGTATTTAGGATAAAACATTTGCATTCAAATACTTTAAAATAAGAGATAGGAGGAGTTTTATCAAACATAAGTTCAAACGGAGTTTTTCTCAAAAATGGTCTTAGCATAACTCGGTTTATTATATAGCACATTGTGTTAACAGCTTCCGCCCAAAAGTATTTTGGAAGAACATTTTTACAAAACATTGATCTAGCCATTTCTTACAAAGTCCGATTTTTCCTTTCAACAACACCATTTTGTTGAGGGGTTTTTACTGTTGAAAAATTGTGAAAGACTCCATTTTCATCACAGAAGTGAGTAAATTCACTGTTACAAAATTCTTTACCATTATCACTTCTAATAGAAATCAATTTGCATCCAATTGAGTTTTGGATTTGTTTAATTAGTTTCAAAAATTCAGAAAAGGCTTCATCTTTTTTTTTGAAGAAATAAAGTCCAAGTAAATCTAGAAAAATCATCAACAAGTACATATGCATATTTCTTACCTCCAAGACTAGCAGTCTTTATAGGTCCAAACAAATCCATGTGAACTAATTCAAGTGGTTTTGGGGTAGAAATTATTTTCTTTGGTTTAAAAGAAGTTTTTATTTGTTTTCCAAACTGACATGCATCACAAATTTTGTGGTTATCAAATTTCATTTTTGGCAGTCCCCTAACAAGTTCTTTTGAAGATAGGCAAATCAAAAGATACACGACCTAATCTTCTATGCTAAAGATAACTATCATTGTCATGAACGGATAGGCATCTAATTCCCTTAGCTACAATGTCATTAAAATAAAACACATATACATTTCCTATACGTTTGGCAGTAAAGATTGTTTCGAAATTTGCACTGTCAAGTATAGAATAAGAATCTTTTTCAAAAATGACTTTGCACCCATTGTCACAAAGTTGGCTAATGCTAAGCAGGTTATATTTCAAATCATTAATAAGTAAAACTTGCTTTATAATTGTCAAGGAACCTTTACCAATATTACTAATGCCGAGAATCTTTCCTTTCTTCTTGTCTCTAAATATAATAAATCCTTCATTTGTGATCTAAATATCTTCTAACAAAGCAGCGTTTTCAGTCATGTGTCTTGAACAACCGCTGTCCAAGAACCACTTGGTGAAGTTTAAAGACCGTGCCTATACATGAGAAGGATGAATGATTTTTGGTACCCACACTTTCTTGGGTCCATGAAGGTTAGTAACATTTTCTTTGATTTTTCAGAATGTAACTCCACTGGTTTCCACTTTTCTCTTGATAAAGCATCTTGAAACTATGTCTCAGTTTTTCATAATATGTGCATGCTTTGTGTGTGCTGTAAGAAGAAGCAAGTTTAACATATTGAGATTTGTTCTTTTGTTTTTATTCTTATATTCATATCCTAAGCCACTTCGATTTCCAGCATAAACAAATCTGGGCTTGCAAATTTTGTCTTTATTCTCATGTCTATATCCTAAGCCACTTCGATTACCAATTTGATGATGAGTTCTAAGTAACTTTTTCAGATTGCTTTTACCATTTATGAATTTTTCAATGCAATTGGTAAGATCATTTACTCTAATTTTCATATTATCAAATGTACTGACCATACTTTCAAGAGTTTGAATTTTATCACACAAGTTTTTATTTTTCAGAGATGCATGATGCAAGGCAGTCATGATCACATTTTTCTTAATTATAGCACACGTATGTGTTTCAAGAAACATTTTATAGTCATTCAACAAAGCTTCGTTTTCTTCCATCAGACATTTAACCTTCAACTTTAATTCTTTATTTTTTCTGGACAGTTTTTTTAATTCATGAAACATATCGCATAACAACTTATTAGGATCAACATTCTTTTCAATCATAGATATAAGCGAATTAGGCATGCAGTCAGATGTGGAAGAGTTTACCTAATTTTCCACTGCCATGAAGTAAATGTTGGCAGTTTCTTCTTTATAATCCCCATCTTCGGACTCATTTTCATTCATGTCCCAAGCTCCCATCAATCCTTTGCATTTCTTTGCCTTCAGATCTTTCTTCTTTTTAAACGTTTTTCCTTCTTTCCCTTTTGCAACAGGACAGTCTGCAATAAAGTGATCGATGCTTTTACATTCAAAACATTGAGGTTTGAAACCAGAGGTTTGTCCTTTCTTTCTTATAAAATTCCTTTCTCTTTTGTAGTTTCCTCTATTGAGCATCCTTCTGAATTTCTTTGCTATCATTACCAAATCATCATTGTCCATTTCCATGCCCTCACTACTTTCCGACAGGCTTGTTTCCTTATCTTCATTTTCAGCTTTCAATGCTATCCCTTTTCTGCCTCTATCATGATCATCAAATTCATGAAATATTTTAAGCTTCATCTTATGAGTAAGAAGAGATTCGATCAACTCCTTAGTAGGTAAGGATTTTAAATCTTTGGATTCTTCTACCGCAAGAGTTTTAAAATGCCAGCTTTTTGGTAAAACATCTAAAATTTTCCAGTTTTGTTCCCCAAGGGAATAAACCTTCCTGTAAGCTTTAAGACCATTTGAGATATTAGTAAATCTCGTGAACATATTAGTGATGCTTTCATTTGGCCTCTTAGTAAACAATTCATAGTCATGAATTAGAAGCCATAGTTTTGATTCTTTGACTTGGTTAGTCCCCTCATGAGTGACTTCAAGTAATCTCCACATATTATGCGCTAAATCATAGCCACTAACACGGTTATATTTAGTCGCATCTAGTGCACAACATAAAATGTTCATAACCTGAAAATTTAAAGTCATCAAAGCATTGTCTTCTATACTATACTCATAATACTGTTTAGGAATTTTTATGCCATTAATCATCTTTGATGAAATAAAAGGATCATTTTCTATTAAACTCCATAACTCGAAGTTAATAGAATACACATAAATTTTCATTTTATTTTTTTTAGAAAGTATAGTTACTTCCATTGAACAAAGGAGGACGATTTGTTGAAGACCCTTCAACATATGAAAGAGAAGATGAGCTTGCCATTAAGATCTTTTCTACAAGGTTGTTAAACCAAGAGTATGCAAACTAAGCTCTGATACCAAATAAAAAACCATAGAGGAAGGTGAATAAGGTTTTTGGCAAGTAGAAAACCTTTTTTTTTTTTTTTTTGACTTGTCTAAAATGCAAAATAATGAAGATCACCAAGTTGCTTGGATGGACTTTATAGAAGAGAAAGTTATCCAAGAACTCTTAGATGTATATCCAGATTTAGACAAGGAAAGAACCTCAAAATAGTAAATGAACAACTGAAGAAAATAAGACAAGAAATGTATAATGGTTTGATCTATCAAGATCTACGTCTACTACTTTAAGCTCACACTTAAGGATTTTTCAACCTGATTTCATTAACTTCACTTAATGAAACAATACCACATATAAGAGAGGATCACCACACTAGGTTTTCCAAAACCTCCCCGTCAAGCAAACATATCAAGGATCACCTTAACTAGGTTTTACAATACAACCTTGATACATACACTAAACAAGGTTCATCCCAATGGGTTTTACTCCACAACCTTGAACATTTACTAACACAAGGCTCACCCCAATGGGTTTTACATCACAACCTTGGTACAATAGAGATTTGAATATCAATAGAATAGTAAACAACTCACTTACTTGAGCAGATATTCACTCACATACAAAGCATTAGCACTTTTACCTTTGATACAAAATGAATTTACTTTGAAGCTTTGATAAAAGGAGATTTTTGAAAAATGTTGAGCAATAGTGTTTCTAAGAGGAATGTTTCAAAAATCTTGTCACTAATCTTGCTCTAAGGGCTATTTATAGAGCAAAAGAGTAAAGTGCCAACGGTTATAATTTTCTGTTTAAACTCATCCATATTTTGGACTCGGGTTTTGGATGACGATGCATCCAAAAGGTAAGTCCAAAATGTCACTATTTCAAGCAGAATATTTCAACACGGTTTTCAGGATTTTGGATGAATCTTTTGGATTCAAACTATTCAATCCAAAATTCTGAGATTTTCAAAAACTTTGAAATCTTCTCCTTTGGTGTTTCAAGGTAAAGTCAAATGAATTAAGAGATAAAGAGACATAAGAATTAATAGATATACCTTAATAATACTTTCTAGTCTAAAGTTCTTCATAAAGGACTTCTTGATATGCAACTCCATATACTTTATTCTTTCTCTTTTGATCTTCCATTCTTGAATTCAATCACGAAAAAGTTGCAAAAGAATCTTATCTGAATACTTTTGAAGAATAGTGGTCAAACATATCCTATCACAATAGATTAACAAGTTAGTCCATATCAATGTTTGTCATAAGTCAAAACATAGAAGAAAGCCCTTAGTGCTAACAATTGTAGTTAAGGTTCCTTCGTAGAACCAATATACTTGTATGTTGGGTATATGTGACTAGTTAGTTAAGACAGACTTGTACAAGATAGCTTTTACGCTATATCACCCCTTGGGACTATTCAAATGATCTAATTATCCAGGGCCCTGGGAAACATGACTTGGATGTTTACTTTAGGGTAGCTCCCTTGAAAAGTGAAAATATTTCAGGAGTCGTAGATCATTAGACTAGATGTCTAAAAATAGTAGATGTCTATTAGAGAGGTGTTAGTACACTCTTCCTCTCTAATTGCACGGCGATGCGTAGAGAGGTATTTTTGTCATTATACCTGCAGGTCGAAGACTTTGCTAACGCAGTATTTATTGGGAAAAGTGCCATCTTAGACTAAGTTTCTGATGTAAAAATCGAATGTTTTAATAAAAGAATTTATTTTCAGAAATTGTTTGTGAATTTACAATTTTATTTGTGCACAATTACGTTTGGAAAAGACCCATTGTGTTTAAGTAAGTGGCCCATGTGAATGGAGGTCTTTCACAGTAATGTATGGATCACGGATTACTTAGCACATAAACTTTTGTTCTTAACCGATTAATGAGAATGGAAATCTCATCATGTCTAGGTTATTATGTTGTGAATTCTAAATAGGGATAGCTTACCTTTAGCCAGTGTGTAGTCCACTCACTTCATGACATAAACATATTTCGAATACGTAGAACAGGACCTGTAGTAGTGGTTTCTAAAAATACTATATGGTAAAAACTTAGACTACTACTACTACAGCATGGACTAGTACTCTACGATTTGAGTATGAGTTGGTGGTCTGACGAAACTGAAAGCATGTACTTTGATATACTATAGTTGAGGTTCTATCGTAAGGCCAATATACTTACATGTTGGGTATGTATAACTAATTAGTTAAGACAGACTTGTAAAAGATAGTTTCTATACTATATCGTCCCTTGTGGTTGTCTGAATGATCTAAATATCCAGAGCCCTGGGAAACATGACATGGATGTTTACTTTAGGGTAGCTTCCTTGGAAAGTAGAAACAATCCAGGAGGTCGTGGATCATTGGACTAGAGGCCTAAGAATGGTAGCTGTCATTTAGAGAGGTGTTAGTACACTTCTTCCTCTCTAAATGTACGGTGATGTATAAAAGGGTATTTTAGTCATTATACCTGTAGGTCGGAGATTTTATTAACGCAACATTGTCCTTGGGGTCGATATTTCCTTATGGTGATATTAGAAAATATTTAAAATGCAAAATACAGCTATTTATATAGTAAGGGTATTTTGATCATTTTAGTAGCCAAGGCGGTGTGTTTTTTGGTCCCCATTATAGACCGTGAGTCCTAATTAAATACGGGCTAAGGAATTAATCTTAAATTAAATAGAATTTATTTTATTTAAGTAGCCTGATTTAATTATTGGGTTAGAGTAAAATAAAGGTCCATAGAGAGAGAATTAATTAAATTAGTTTAATAGATTAATTAATTATTCAGGGCTTTGGCCCAATTTGAATAATTAAAGATTAACCTGGGACTAAACTAATATATGCTTATTAATTAGACTAGTTTATTTGGGTTGAAAATTTAATTATTAATTGGGCCATTAGGTTGGTTTTAATTAGAATAATTAATTAAGCCCAAAAGGTTAAACTAAGAGTCAAATGGCCCAATCCAGTTTAACCTAGGGTTTTATTTAGGTTAAACAGGAGGATTGGAAACAACGTTGTTATAAGTCACAGAATACACACAACTGAGACGGCTTCTTCTCTGGGAATAAGCCAAACGTCTCTCTCTCTCTCTCCCCAGAAAAATTCCCTAGTCTGTTAGTTGTTCATCAAACGGTAGTTAGGTAGGCCATATACTGAAAGATCGAGAGTTGGGCGTTCACGTGCATGTAAAGGCGGAGTAGGAGGCTTGCAGGAATCGCACCAGAGGCTTCCATCAGTACACTTACCTCAGTTGCGCACGTTCCAGTCCAGCCACCTTTGAGATCCAGAAGGAGAGGTAAAAAATTTTTAACCTCGGGATTTGGACAGGGCGCAACCGGCGCCGGCCCTGGAATCCCCTATTCTTGTTTTTTTCTAGTTTTTTATCTTCGCTTCCGCTGTGTGCTCCGTGTTTTCCGCTTCCTATGCCTTCAGTATTGTCCTTTGGGTCAATATTTTCTTATGGTGATATTAAAAAATATTTAAAATACAAAATATAACTATTTATATAATGAGGGTATTTTTGGTCATTTTAGTAGCCAAGGCGATGTGTCTTTTAGTCCCCGGATTGGCCCTTAAGTTATGAAAGATTTGGATTAAGAAATTAGTTTTGATATTTATGGGTTTTATTTTATTAGTCTAATTTATTATTTGATTAGAATAAAATAAAATGTTTGTGAGAGAGTATTTATTTTATCTAGTTTAATTGGTTACTTAATTATTCAAGGCCCAAGGCCCAGATTGAATAATTAAAAAATTAATTTGGATATAAATTAGATAAAAGGTATAAAATTTTATATTAGTCTATTTGGACTTGTTAATTCTTTATTGGATTGTTTAATATAACTCAGGAAATAAATAATTGAGATTCATTATTTATAGGTGTTCAAACCCAAGAATAAATAATTTTATCTGGCCTAATGAATAAGACCAAGGGTAAAATAAAATTTTAAAAAATATTAAATTAATTAATTATCAATTTAATTAATTAATTAAAACAACACGGGATGGAACCCATGTTATTTCACGTGCAAGAAAACAGAAAGTATGGAAGCTTTCTGTTTGCACGCGGATGGATTACTCTCTCGGGGTGTGGAAATGAAATAGGAAATGAAGCTATGATTGTTTCATTATTTCATTGGGCAATCACAGAGAAACCATATTGTTCATATAAGAGACCCAATTCACAAAGAAACGGTTGTCTATGAAAAATTTCACAAAGAAAAAAAAAACGTATTGCAAACCCACTTCTTTAAGCCTTCACCGGCTGTGCTACGGATATCATCTCGGAAGATCAAAGACTTCGCGTGGATGAGATGCAGTCGATGTTTGCAATGACGTGATCCACTAGCCTCAAATATCTTTATACAGATATCTACACTAGTGCGAAGAGGGTTATTTAATCACAGAGGTAAATTTTTCGTTTTCCTAACATGCTTTCGTTTTGATGATTTTTGCCATTTTAAACCTTCATTCATGACCTTCTCTGCCACCTAGAGCTCTTTCATTAACTTGGTTAAACTCATGTTTAACTTGTTCATATTATAATTTAACTTGAACTGAGTAAAAGAGCTCGAAAAGATTCGAGAACCATGTCCACTTAGCTCTTAAGGTCAATAACAACTTCTATTTCCTTGAAAGCAGTAGTCATCTTGAACATATACTCTTTGATTGATGCTTCCTCAGCCATCTTAGTGTTGATGATCGTCCTAAGAGCCTCTTGCCTTGCGGGTCAGCTCTTATCTGCGAATATCATGGCTAGTGATTAGCTAATATCGTATGCAGTGGCTATGTGCTCGTGTTTAGATTGGAGCATATTAGACATGGAGGCCAACATTTAGCAACGAGCTATCTCGTTGGTTTTTTTCCATACTTTCTCAGCCTCTCACTTTTCAGTGGTGGAACCCTCCCTAATAACAGGGCAGGTGTCGTAGAGGATGTAACACCCCACTACCTAAGCCCAATAAGGCCGGGGATGTCGCCCCGTCCAAAGGATAAGGGGTCTTTATAACTAGGTCACATCAACGAAATTAAAAATAATACTTTAAAAATTGAACTTTAATAGGGGCTAAATTAGTCATATTTTTTCTAGTTATTTGAGGCTATTTTGTGATACATTTTGTGAAATAACTAATCATATTCCTTTATATTTGATATTTTCCTTATAAAAATACTTTTCTATAATTTTATTTAAAAATAAGGAAAATTAGAGCTAATAGTATGATTTTCCAGAATAGAGGCGGCGCCAGTCCAGGAAGGAAGAACCGGCGCCAGTTTTCCACTGGAAAAACAAGGAAGTGCAAAGAAATTGGAAGTCAACAGAGGCTGCTACAATTGAAAGGAAAAGGAAGAAATTGGTTCGGCTTCAAGCAAGCCAACGGATAGTAAAAGGAAACAAAGCAAGAGGAACAAAATTGAAATTGGTGGGGGCTAGGTGCAAAGGAGAAGTCAACAATGGTGGCTGCAAAAGACAAAAACAAAAGAACAAGTAGCAATTTTCGGTGGGTTTTTATGGTTTGCGGCTCAATTAAGCCGAGGCTAAGGAAATGGCTCAATTGAGCTGATGCAACAACAAAGGAAAAAGGTGAAATTCGGCAGTGGCTTGAGTTGTGGCTCAATTGAGCCAATTACAACAAGAATAAGGCTTCGGTGGCTGGACAGCTTTCGACGGCTCAAATTGGACTGCAGATTTAACAATTTCAATTCCACACGAATTGCAAACTCTAGTACAAGACGACAAAAGGAAGTCCAAATCAAGAATCCAATTGAAGTCAAAATTGAAGTTCAATTTCAAAAAGTCAAAGACGGTGGAATTAATTAATTTTTCTTAGGTTTTTCTTTTAGCAATTTCTATTCCTTTTTTGTTTGATTTCTTTAGATAATTACTTTTTCTTTGTTTAGGACTCTTTTAGAAACTTTTTAGGCCTATAAATAAAGGCCAATTTACCTTAGAGAATGGGAGTACACAATGTAGTGACTTAGATTTATTTTAAAGTACATCACCAATATTTTCTCGAGATAGATAGTTTAAGGAGGATTGTACAAGAAGGTTTTCAAATAAAGAAGAAGAAGGCTTGTCTATGAGTATCTATTTCTTTCCTTTGTTTTCTTTTTCTTGACAATGATATGTTAATTATTTTATTGTAATTCAACGCTGTTTAGATATTCATGGTTTTTAAAGTTATTTGATCTTTTGATTAATTGATTATTATTCTTGGTATTCAATTACTTGTACTTATT
Organism: Voacanga thouarsii; assembly: GCA_026120185.1. Lineage (NCBI taxonomy): Eukaryota > Viridiplantae > Streptophyta > Magnoliopsida > Gentianales > Apocynaceae > Voacanga > Voacanga thouarsii. The sequence continues at coordinate 1,844,095 of JANUWF010001213.1, read as the reverse complement.
ACAAGATTAGTTGGTTAGTTCTATCTATTAACTTGCTAGACTAAAGGGGGTTGATGGTAGTTTCAAACTATTAATTTCATATTCTTTTGGCTATTGACTTGTTGAACCAAAGGGGGTTGATTGCTAGGAACTAGTAATTGAAGGTTAATCGATGTCTTCCGAAACCAAGGGTTCATTGATTAATTTCATGCTTTAAATTTGCCGAGACCAAGGGAATTTAATTAAGGATTGTATTTAATGCATTTTTTGGATGAATTAGTTGAGACGTACCAAGTGATTCTAATTTATTTAGAAAATAGTAATTTCATGGATTGACCATCGAAGTGAGTCTACTTTATCCTTCATGGTGCCAAAAGAATAATTAGTTATGATAAAAGTTGGGTACTTTAAGATCATATTTGTCTAACAATAGGTTGAATTGCATACTTATCCATCCTTGACATGTATATATTTTCTTTTCTTTTTTATTTCTTTTTCGCTTTATTGAGTCGGTTAAATAATTAAAAAAGGTAATTAATGTCTACTTGTTCTTTGAGGATCGACACTCGTTTGAACCCTATGCTCAGTTAATGATGAGTGCGCTTACTCATATGTGTGATAATGTAAAATTGATTGGGAATGTACTTAGTTTTTATATGATTTTTATATCCAAGTCCGGACACATCAAACTTATTACAACCCAAAAAAAATTCAGGAACAAATCCAAAAATAAATTGTTTACTATTATCTCTCAAAGTAACACATAAAATCATTAACATAAAGTCTTCCAAGCAGGCAACAAATCTAGCTATTCATCTCCACAGCATGATCAACCTGAAAACATGGCATAAAAGGTGATGAGATAAAAATCTCAGTAAGTCCGTGTGTGCTTGGAGTGTTTCAGGTAAAACAGTTCATGTATGCAAGTTGTAAAATTTATATAAAAGAAAATACTGGTAAGCAATAAATAAGGATTAAAATAAAAAGCGGCGTTTTGTTTTTCAAACCATACATGTGCACAATAAATATAACCACTCAAATGGGTAGCTATGGGTTACCATGTTGGTCCCATGACCATATAACGGTCAGAATGCCACACTTTGTGCAGACTGACAAAAAAGGTAGGTGATCAGCCTATCGGGTACGATACCCCTCCTTCTCTACACCCAAACATACTGGTTGTCTACTCCGGAAACACACAGTCTACTTAGCTAAAACTTGCTAGCTCAGACCGGCATGACTAAGTAGTACTATCGCTTCTCTAAGTTGAGTTCATCTTCCGAAGGTGGCCTCCTGCCAGAAGACTCGCTCTTGCTCTTCAAAACTAGTACTACTAGCCTACCCTTATTGAGTACTCAACATTAATTGTTCCACTTGGGAGAAAACTGATAAAACATTGCTTTACTTGGAAATAGTAATTAAGGGTTTCTAAAATTCATGTCAAAGTGAGTTTTTAGAAAGAGTTTAATGTTTGTGCAAAACTGCTTATTTGGTTTTCAAATGATTTGTTTGACTGAACAAGAAAGGAAACAATCCTTAATTGCCTTTACAAAATGAATGTTCATACACTTCGCGTTTGGCTTGTTATAGTAACCTTTTGTCATTAATTAAATTTATGCAGGAGCTTACCTGATCCTCTGCTTGCAAATTCACAAATCTTCCAAAGCTGACCTAATCTCGTCTGGGGAAAACATAAGTCATATGGTTATACTCAAGCTATATTCTCTTCCATAAATAATTTTAGTTCAACTTATTACAGTCATGACCCTAATGTCCTAAGCTTTAAGATTAGATGATAAAGAATTTTATAATATAAGTCTAGCTTGATAAGTGAAAATAATTAGGGGTTGTAAAATAATTACTAGTAAGTTATAGGTTCAAATGCAAATCTTGAGTGTTGTTATTAATAAATAAACTAGGGTTTAATTGATGAAGAATCCTAAGTCCTAGATTAAAATAAATAATAAATTATTACTAATCTCTCAATTAATAATTAATAGATAGAAAATAATTAATAAATAAATTTTATTAAATTTTGATCAATAGATAATAAATAAATTTCAATAATATTTATGAATATATGGCCTACAAGATTAATATTTTACCTATTGTTATTATTTATATAAAAGAATTTATTTATTAATATTATTATATATAAATATTTTTATATATTATCTTTAATAAAAGATATCATTTATTTGGTTAAAATATTACTATTTCATTTAATATTCCAAATCCAACTTCTTAGGGTTTTCAAAATCTTTGGTGGAAATCATAATATTAATTTTAATTAGCGTACAAAAATTGGCCAATTAAAATGGCTTAGGATCAACAAGGTCATGATCATAATTTTTCTATTGCTAACAAGAATCATGAACATAAACTCCAACATCAATCAACAATCTATTCTATTCATGAATAAAGGCTTGAATCTATACCTACTATCACATGGCCAAATCTCTACTAAGCATAATCATATTCATGGCTTCAATGAAACAAGAACATAATACCCTATTCACCAAAGGTGACATAATATCTAGTATGCTTAAACATCCATACTCACTCAAGACATGAAGAAAATGCATTGATCCACAAGAAATATCATAAAACTTAACCATGGCAAAACATCCTCATGCTCCAATCTCAACTCCTTCATACATAAACACATACTCAAACCCCAATCATATTCTATCCTTTTTCATCAACATCTAAGAGACATGACTTTAGAATTAAAGAGAAGGTTAAATGGAAATACTTGGTTTATGACTATCTCGATGAAGATTCAAGGAGGTCCATACGCTTAAGAGGCTTGAATCGTCCAAGAAAGAAGAAAAAAAGCAGCCATGGTTGTAGCAACCATTTCGGCCAGAGAGAGAGAGAGAGAGAGAGAGAGAGAGAGAGAGAGAGAAGGAAAGAAGATGAACATAATCGTTCTTGGTTACCTTGATGGTGTTCTTGAGACTTCAAGAAAAATTCTGATTTTTTATCCGATTGCAGATTTTTGTTTTCAAGACTTGATGTTATAAAATCCAGAAATGAACTCTAGGGAGTGAGTAGACGTGATCTGGAATTTTTGGAAGGGATTGGAGGTGTTTAGAGTGGTCTTAGGCTTGAAAAAAGGTAGTGTGTGTTCTTGGTGTTCTTGGAGAACTTGAGAGAATTGGAGAGAAAGTTGGACGAAATGCTGAAGGTGTTGGCCGAATGATTGAGGGATTCTTGTGATTTGATTTTCAGATTATGGAGAAGAGGGAAATTTGGTTGTTTGAAATTCAAATGGAGTAATTTATAGAGTGTTTTAAGGTAGAAGATATGGTAATGTTGTTTGATTGATGGAGGTTCTTGAAAGCTACAATGGCCGACTGGTTTTGCTGAAATGTATGAGAGTTGAAGGAGCTATAAGGTTGGCCAAAATTCTGAGTACATTGGTGGGAGAATTTCTGGTTGTTTGAAGCTTAATCCAAGGAAGTTTTCATGGAGCAATTGCTAAAATTTTTTAACTTTAATTGAAAGCTTGATTGGAGTAATTGAAGGAGGAATTTAAGGAGTGACTATGGAGTCCAATCGTGTAGGTCAATGGAGGAGGGTGATGGAGTTCAATTCATGGCTGACTAAGGTTAACTTCACAGAAGTTTGAGGTGATTTTCGGACAAGGCTTGAAGAGAGAGTAAGGCTGGAAATTTTCTAGTTTGATATTCGAATTGTTTGCTGGAATTTGTTGTGCAGTTTGTTCTGCAATGCTCTAACTGATTTGCAGAGAGTTTGGAGAGATATTGGAGGGTCCTTTAAGGTTGCTTTCCAGCCTTCTTTATGGAGGAAAGGCAGAGGTAATCTACTGGTTTAAAGGGTAAAAAAAACAACTTTGTTTTGGCCTGCTATGCATCGAAGCTGTCCAGAATTTTTTTCTGGTTTGCACAGCTTTGTGCAGTCCGGATTTTGGCAAAGGATTTCAGTCTTCAAGCTGAACAAGTTGGCCATTTTTCTGGCAGCATTTGGGTAAGAAAAATGGTTGAAGTTTTCGAAAGTTAGACTGTCCAAGAACCTGGAAAATTTTCAGATTGCTTCCATAAAGAAGATGAATACTTGTGGAGTGGAGTTTGAAGGTTCAACCATGGAGATTAATTCTCGTGGGAACCTTCCTTAACTCCTTCCCCATTTTCAATCCAAACTCTATTTTCTAAGAGCCATTTTCAAAATTCCAAGGTCAATAAACCTTACTGAATTTTCTGGAATTAAAATATGGATTTGGCTAAATTGAAGAAACTTAATTAGTAAAAAATTTAAGGTGAGTTAGGGAATAAAAGGACATGAATCCCTTAAGAATTCTTGTAGGGTATAAGAATAAGATTAAGACATTCCCTTCATGTCTCCCCTAGGACAACACTCCTATTTCTACTTATGGAATGCAAGGGACGAAAAATTCAACCCAAAAAGAAATAATCATAGCAAAAACTTAAATGATGGGATTTGAACTCATGACCTTAGGGATTATTTCCAAAGCTCTAACCACTAAACCACAATAACTCTTATTCTTATTTTCTCTCCCAAATATTCTTCCTATTCAATCCTCAAGCTATCTCCCTATTTTGACTTCAAGCAAAATTACCATTTTACCCTTCCTACTCAATAAGCATAGTTAAGCCTTCTAGACTATAAATCATAATTCTAAAGCACATAAATCATTCAAAAATATATTTATGCATGCAAGAAAATATGATATGCATCCCAACCCCCTTACTCTAGGGTTGGCTTTAGGTGGGGTTTCACAGAGGACATACTTATACTCCTCAGTAGTAAGTATTATGTCTAAGTTCCTTTTTCAATCCATATAATTTGGACCCGTTAGCTTATTCTCATGGAGAATAATGACCAAAGGACTAAAAGAACTCCATCAACCATTTTTGAAAAATTGAAAATAAAAGAAAACTCAATTTATGAAAAACAAAATAATTTGTAACTTTATCTTCATATTAAATTCGATAATAGTTAACCCTATCACTATTATCTTTAATATGATTAATTTGGCTCTTAGAAAATTGACATAGCTTATTGGGAAAATTAACAGTTTCTTAAACTAAGTGTATTAACCACCACAAATTAATTTTCCTTTTAGATAATGATCTAAAAATAACTCCATCATGGGATGACCGTTTCTTCTTATTTCATATAGACATTCCTCACACTATAACCTCCAACGTGGGTTGGCTGATCATAGCACTTGTCCCTGGTAATTAATTACATCCATCCATTAGTTTTAGATCCTTGTGGTATCCTCATCCTATACAAGTTCACTCCCAGGGTGTTGCGAGGGGACCCTCGATCTCTAATGAGAATCGTGATAGAAGCCGTGGGACCGTTGGAACCCTTCTCCCACTTAGTATTTTAAAACAAGGGTTTTCTTGGAAAATATCCTTTGAAAATTTCAATTAAATTTTCTTTTAACTCAAAAATAAAATATCTAAACCCATAAAAATTTATATGTCAAGGTTTATACCATTTGAGAAATTTTTTTATGGATTAATTTTATTTAAGTTAATAAACTTAATAATTTCAAAAATTTCTAATAAAACTTTCGAGAGATTTTGATCTCAAGTTTAATTTGACAAAAATAATTTTTCTTGTTAAAAATAAATCAAAATGGTTTTCTATTTTAACTCACAAAAATATCTAAATTAATAATATTTTTTATGTTAATGATAAAATCTTTTGAGAAAATAACTAAAAATTAATTTTTGTTCGAATTAAAATTAACTATTTAATTCAAGAAAAATGCTTTTCTTTGTCAAAAATTCCCAAAGACTTTGGTCTTTAAGAAAACGCGCACGAAGGGCACAAAAAGAAATAAGCATGCTAAAAAACTGTAAACGTTTTCATATTTTTCTATTCTTTTAACCTAAGTGGCCAAATAATAAAATTAAAAACATTAATTAATTAATGGTCTTGTTTAATTTTAAATTTCCTTTACTATTATTTTTCATAAAAAATAATCAAAAAATATTAACTATTGCAATACAAATAACTTCGCCTGGTATGGAACTAAATCTATATTTTTTTTTTAATCACTGGTCCAGTGCACCTACCACACTGGATCATAGCCCATGGGAAAAACCCATGGACCGAGATCCGGGGCGGGTGCCCTCAACCCGACCCGTGAAGTAGCCCTGCTTCCCGATCAAAATTAAGACCTCAATTTGCGCAAGCTTCCTCGCGGAAGCCACTCTTCCACGAGGAAGGCTTCCTCGTGCGGCGTGAGGAAGCATGAAGCATCCGCAAGGAAGTTTTCCTCGCATGCCGATTGACTGTGGCTCCAAGCCGCGGCTCACACAGCTCCTCACACTGCAAGCGGCTCGGCGGCTACAATGTTATCTTTTCCAGATTTTCCTGCAATTTTTCTTTTGCATTTTTGCATTTCTTCTTCTGGTTCTTTCGTCCAAACAATATATAAAAGCACTTAACAAGTGCCTATGCCCTTAAAACACAGTGGACTTACGTGTTTCATCTAAGAAAGCAGTAAATTATAGAAGCCTATGTCTCAACGATGAGACTTGTAGAGCTATCTATCCCATAGCATAAACAGCGAAGGTTCACAGAAAACATCCAAAACAAATATTTTCTTGTTTTAGTTAAGCTTAGCATGCTTCCTATATTTTCCAAACTTGACTCTGATACCATTTAAAGGTTGAAATAGCAAAACTGATGAAACCAAAAGCATGCTTACTGAACAAAAAAAATACAGAGCATCGCATGGAAGCTGTTTACCTCCGTGTTTGAATAACCTTGTTAACACTGAAGAAGATATCTGGATCACTTCTTGTTGAATGCTTGAAGCCACTGGTTCTCCCAACACCTCCGGTTGCACTTTTGCAAGTCATCTACTTCTTTTCATTCACATGAAACTTTTGAGCTTCCGAAATATGACCACTGTTTCTCCCAAAGCCGGTGAAAGCTTAAAAATTTGGGATAAAAAAAATGGTCTTCGTTCTATTTTCAATACTAGAGAGAGACCAAGAGAGTGAAACAAAAATATCATGCTTTTTGTTATCCTCTCACGCTAAACAATACAGGATCCATTCCGTGTTATTTTTTATTTTATTTTACCCTTAGTCTCATTCGTTAGGTCAGATAAAATTATTTACTTTTGGGCTTGAACACCCATAAATAATAAGCCTCAATTATTTATTTTCTCAACTTCATAAAACAGCCCAATAAATAATTAACAAACCTAAATAGACTAATATAAAATATCAGGCATTTTATTTGGTTTATACCTAGGTTAATTTTTTAATTATTCAATATTGGCCTTGGGCCTTGAATAATTAATTAACCAATTAAACTAGATAAAATATATACTCTCTCTTGGATTTTTTATTTTTTTCTAATCTAATAATAAATTAGACTATTATCAAGACCAATTCCTTAATCTAAATTTTTCAAGCCTTGAGGGCTATTCCAGAGACTAAAAGACTCATCGCTTTGGCTACTAAAATGACCAAAATACCCCTACTATATAAATAGTTGTATTTTGTATTTTAAATATTTCCTAATATCACCATAAGAAAATATTAACTCCAAGGACAATACTGTGTTAGCAAAGTCTCTGACATACAAGTGTAATGATGAAAATATCCCTCTATGCATCGTCGTACATTTAGAGAGGAGGAGTATACTAACACCTCTCTAAAAGACATCTACCATCCTTAGACCTCTAATCCAATGATCCACGACTCCTGAAATGTTTTCACTTTCCAAGGGAGCTACCCTAAAGCAAATATCCAAGTCATGTTCCTTAGGACTCAGGATATTTAGATCATTTGAACAGTCACAAGAGGCGATATATTGTAGAAGCTATCTTGTACAAGTCTTTCTTAACTAACTAGTCACATATACCCAACATACAAGTATATCGGCTCTACGAAAGAACCTCAACTATAGCATATCAAAGTACATACTTCCAACTTTGTCAGACGACCAACTTATACTCAAGTGGTAGAGTATTAGTCTACGCTATAGCAGTAATAGTCTGGGTTTCTTATAAATAGTACTTTTAAAAATTATTATTACAGGTCATGTTCTACGTATTTGAAATACGCTCATGCTATGAAGTGAGTGGATTACTTACTGGCTAAAGGTAAGTCATTCCCTATTTGAAATTTATAACACAATAACTTAAACATAATGAGATTCTCATTCTCATCAATCAGTTAAGAACAAACGTTTATGTATTAAGTAACCCGTGATCCATACCTTACTGAGAAAGACCGCCATTCACATGGATCACTTACTTAAACACAATGGGTCCTTTCCAAATACAAATCAAGCACTAATAAAATGTAAATTCACAAACAAATATTAAAATAAATTATTTTATTAATAAATTCGATAATTACATAAAAAATCTAGTCTAAAGAGCATACATTCTAGCAATCTCTCACTTGTACTCTAAGACTAAGAAAGTTCATAAGTGCTCACCCCTATGGCGTCTAAGTGTCTCTTGAAGACTCTCTCAGCCAAAGGCTTAGTGAAGAGATCTACTAGGTTATTCTCCGAGGCTATTTGTTCCACCACGATTTCCTGTCTCTGGATGAAATTCCGGATCAAGTGATACTTCCTTTCGATGTGCTTCCCTTTCTTGTGGTTCCTAGGTTCTTTGGATTGCAAGTCTGCTCCAGAGTTATCGTAATACACCATAATTGGTCTGTCCATGTGTGACACAAGTTCAAGTTCTGAAAGAAACTTCCAAAGTCAGATTGCTTCCTTGAATGCCTCCGAAGCTGCCACATACTCAACTTCCATGATTGAGTCAACAATGCAAGATTACTTGATACTCCTCTATGAAACAGCTTTTCCAGATAAGGTAAAGACATATCAACTAGTGGATTTTCTCTTATCTTTATCTACCTAGAAGTCTGAGTCTGTTATCCAATAGGAACCAAGTCATCAGCCTTGTAATCAGCATATAATCTTTTATACCATTAAGGTTGAGAATATGCTTTATAGCTTGCCAATGAACCTCCCTAGGGTTTGACTGATATCTGCTAACTAAGCCTATGGCAAAGAAGATATCTGGCCTAGTGCATAACATAGTGTACATGAGATTTCCCACAACCGAAGCGTAGGGAATCCTACTCATCCTGTCTTTTTCCTCTTGAGACTTAGGACAGTCCTTAGAACAAAAAAATAACCCATGTCTGCAAGGGATCAGAGCTCCCTTGCATAAATCCATGCTAAACTTGGCCAGCATCTTGTCAATGTATGTCGTTTGGGATAATCCTAATATTCTCTACTTCCTATTCTAAGAAGCTTAATCTCGAGAATGTAACTGGTTTCGCCCAAGTCCTTCATACTGAATTGACTACACAACCAAACCTTAGTAGATGACAATATTCCTACATCATTCCTAATGAGTAGAATGTCATCCACATATAGGATATGAAAAATCATATTTATGCCTTTCAATTTCCTGTACACGCATAGTTCATCCACGTTTTGAATGAAATCGTAAGACTTTACAGTCTCATCAATTCGAATGTTCCATGTTCTAGATGCATGCTTAAGTCCTTAAATGGACTTCTTAAACTAGCAAACCATATGTTCATGTCATTTAGCAATGAAAGCTTCAGGTTGGGACACATAAATGTCTTCGTTAAGATGGCCATTAAGAAATGCTGTCTTGATATCCATTTGTCATATCCCGTAGTTAAAATGATATGCAATAGTAAGGAGGATACGGATGAACTTAAGTATGGCTACCAGGGAAAAAGTTTCCTCATAATCGATTCACTCTTTCCGAGTATAACCTTTCACCACAAGTCTAGCGTTGAAATTTTTCACCTTCCCATCCGCTCCCCTCTTCCACTTGTATAGCCACTTACACCCAATGGATTTTATCCTTTCAGGTGAAGCTACAAGATCCCAAACCTGATTGAAGTACATAGACTCAATCTTGACTTTCATTGCTTCATGCCATAGATTTGCATCGACATCAGCAATAGCCTCCTCGTATCTAGTGGGATCTTATTCCTGATAGTTAGAGACCAGCTCGAAAGCCTTTTCTGTCCATCTTTCTGGAACTCTAGATACCCTCTCACTACGTTGAGGCTCTGTCTGTACAGGTTCTTGAGGCTGTGCTTCTTCTTATTTCACAATCGGGTCTGAAGAAGTTGATTCGTAGATAACTTCTCCTCGAGTTCCAACATTGTTGAACCTTTAGTGGAAGTACTTTGATCATCCTCCAAGTATCTAGCATTAGTACTTACCAGTACTTTCTGTTCTTTAGGATGATAAAAGTAACCTCCTTTTGTTCTTTTTGGATACCCAACAAAGCAGCATAATTCTAATTTTGGTTCTAACTTATCTCTCTTGATCAGTACATAAGTTGGACAGCCCTATATCCTGAGATGATTTAGACTTGGCTTAGCCTAGTCCACATCTTATAGGGCGTCTTAGGTACTGACTTGGAAGGCACCAAGTTCAGAATGTATACCGCTGTTTCCAAGGCATATCCCCAAAAAGAAACCCGAAGAGTAGCATAAGACATCATGCTTCGAATCATTTCCATTAATATCTTATTCCTTCTCTTAGCTACTTCATTCTGTTGGGGTGTGCCCAACGTAGAGAGTTGGGATACTATCCCATGATGTACCATGTAATCCTTGAATTCACCAAGGAGGTGCTCTCCACCACGATCCAAATGTAAAGTTTTGATCAGTTTACCTGTCTGACGCTCCACTTCGACTTTAAACTCTTTGAACTTTTCAAAAGAGTCAAACTTAAACCTTATTAGGTGGACATAACCAAATCTTGTACAAGCATTTATGAAAGTGATGAAGTATTCAAAACTCCCTCTAGCTTGTATAGATAAAAGACCACACACATCAGTATGAACAAGGCCCAATATCTCCTTGGCTCTATCAGCCTTTTGGGTGAATGACCTTTTGGTCATTTTTCTCAAAAGATAGGATTCACACTGAGGCGAACTTTTCAATCTTAATGAGCCCAAGGACCCATCATGAATTACCCTCTAAATCCTAATTGAGTTAATATAACTCAACCTTAGATGCCAAAGATATAAGTCATTGACATTGGTCTTTCTCTTCTTACTTAAAGGTTCAGATTGAACGTTATTTATTTGATTATTTATTGCAAATTGCTTCCTCACAGAAGCCAGGCTTCCTCGCGCGCTGACCGGCTACGGCTCTAAGTCTTAGCTCGCACGGCTCCTCTCACTGCTTAGCTCGGCTCATCTGTTATAGTGTCATCGTCTCCAGATTTTTTTGCGATTTTTCTTCTGTGTTTTTACATTTCTTCTTCTGGTTCTTTCATCCAGACAATATATAAAAACACTTAACAAGCACCTATGCCCTTAAAAATAGTGGACTTACACGTTTCATCTAAGAAAGCAATAAATTACAGACGCCTATGTCTCAATGATGTGACTTACAGAGCCATCTATCCCATACCATAAATAGCGAAAGTTCACAGAAAATATCCAAAACAAATATTTGCTTGTTTTAGTTAAGCCTAGCATGCTTCCTATATTTGTCAAACCTGGCTCTAATACCACTTGAAGGTTGAAATGGCAAAACCAATGAAACCAATGAAACCGAAAGTATGCTTAATGAACAAAAAATATACGGAGCATCGCATGCAAGCTGTTTACCTTTGTGTTTGAATGACCTTGTTGGCCCTGAAGAAGATGTCTGTACCACTTCCTGTTGAATACTTGAAGTCACTAGTTCTCCCAACACCTCCGGTCGGACTCTTACAAGTCGTCTACTTCTTCTCATTCACGTGAAACTTTTGAACTTCCGGAATATGGCTACAGTTTCTCCCAAAGCCTGTGAAAGCTTAAAAAATTGGGATCAAAGAATAGCCTTCATTCTATTTTCAATACTAGAGAGAGGCCAAGAGAGTGAAGCAAAAATATCATGCTTTTTGTTATCCTCTCACGCCAAATAATACGGGATCCATCCCATATTGTTTTATTTTATTTATATTTTATTTTACTCTTGATCTCATTCATTGGACCAGATTAAATTATTTAATCTTGGGATTGAACACCTATAAATAATAAGCTTCAATTATTTATTTTCTCGGCTTCATAAAAGAGTCCAATAAATAATTAACAAGTTCAAATAGATCAATATAAAATATCAGACATTTTATTTAGTTTATACCTAGGTTAATTTTTTAATTATTCAATCTGGGCTTTGGGCCCTGAATAATTAACTAACCAATTAAATTATATAAAATATATACTCTCTTTTGGACCTTTTATTTTATTCTAGTTCAATAATAAATTAGACAACTTAAATAAAATAAAATAAAACTCATAATTATCAAGACCAATTCTTTAACTCAAATCTGTCAGGACTTAAAGGCTATTCCGGGGACCAAAAGACACATCGCATTGGCTACTAAAATGACCAAAATACCCCTATTATATAAATAGTTGTATTTTGCATTTTAAATATTTTCTAATATCACCATAAGAAAATATTGACATCAAGGATAATGCAGCATTAGCAAAGTCTCCGACCTATAGGTGTAATGACTAAAATACTTCTCTACGTATCACCGTACATTTAGAGAGGAGGAGTGTACTAACACCTCTCTAAAAGACATCTACTATCCTTAAACTTCTAGTCTAATGATCCACGACTCCTGGAATATTTTCACTTTTCAAGGGAGCTACCCTAAAACAAACATCCAAGTCATGTTCCCCAGGGCCCTGGATATTTAGATCATTTGAATAGTCACAAGGGGCAATATAGCGCAGAAGTTATCTTGTGTAAGTTTATCTTAACTAACTAGTTATATATACCCAACATACAAATATATCGGCTCTACAAAAGAACCTCAACTATAGCATATCAAAGTACATATTTCCAACTTCGTCATATTACCAACTCATACTCAAGCGGTAGAGTATTAGTCCACACTGTAGCAGTAATAGTCTGAGTTTCTTCTAAATAATACTTTTAGAAACCACTATTACAGGTCATATTCTACGTATTCGAAATACGCTCATACTATGAAATGAGTGGATTACTCACTGGTTAAAGGTAAGTCATTCTCCATTTGGAATTTATAGCACAATAACATAAACATAATGAGATTCTTATTCTCATCAATCGGTTGAGAACAAATGTTTATGTGTCAAGTAATCCGTGATTCATACCTTACTGAGAAAGACCACCATTCACATAAATCACTTACTTAAATACAATAGGTCATTTCCAAACGTAAATCATGCACAAATAAAATGTAAATTCACAAACAAATATTTAGAATAAATTCTTTTATTAATAAATTCGATAATTACATCAGAAACCTAGTCTAGAGGGCATACATTCCAACAAATTGTTGGATTAACTTCCACTTGGATTGTTAATAAGAAGTCACTGATCACATTTGTAACTCCTTGCAAGGGTTTAGAAAGATAAGAAGACTCCAGAAGGGTGAACATGGACTACGCGTGGGAAATGGAGCACAAGAATGGGACCTTGCAGTGAGAGAACTGGAACTAGTTTTTTATTGTAATAGAATAGTAGTATTGAAGGATATTTTTTTTGTTCCTGTTTTTAGACAAAATTTGGTTTCGGTTGCAAAACTTATAAATCAAGGATATTTTGTTTCTTTCTATTCTGGTATAACTATCAGTAGAAATTGAGAAGTTTTATATACTGGGCACATGTCTAGAAACCTATTCTTTATTAATCCTATTAACAATCAAATAAACAATGCTTAATTTGAACCTTTAAATAAGAAAAGAGATACCAATGTCAATAACTTATATCTTTGGCATCTAACTTGGGTCATATTAACTCAATCATGATTCAGAGGTTAATCCATGATGGGTCTTTGGGCTCATTGAGATTGAAAAGTTGGTCTCAGTGTGAAACTTATCTTATGGAAAAAATGACCAAAAGGTCATTTACCCAAAAAGTAGATAGAGTTAAGGAAACATTGAGTCTTGTTCATACTGATGTATGTGGTCCTTTGTCAACACCAACAAGAAAAGGATTTAAATACTTCATCACGTTCACGGATGATTGTACAAAGTATGGTTATATTTACCTGATGAGACATAAGTCTGACTCTTTTGACAAGTTTAAAGAGTTTAAGGCTGAAGTGGAGCGTCGAATAGGTAAACTAATCAAGACCTTACAATCGAATCGTGGTAGAGAGTACCTCATTGGTAAATTCAAAAACTACATGATACATCATGGGACAGTATCCCAACTCTCTGCATCAGGAACACTCCAGCAGAACGGTGTAGCTGAGAGAAGGAACAGGACATTGATAGAAATGGTCCAAAGCATGATATCTCATGCTATTCTTTCAGTGTCTTTTTGGAGATATACCCTGGAAACAGTGGCATATATTCTGAACTTGGTACCTTTTAAGTCAGTACCTAGGATGCCCTATGAGATGTGGATTGGGCGTAAACCAAGTCTAAATCATCTCAAGATATAGAATTGTCAAGCTTATAGACTGATCAAGTTTGAACTAAGATAAGAATTATGCTATTTTGTTGGGTATCTAAAAGGAACAAAGGGTGATTACTTTTATCTTCCCAAGGAGCAAAAGGTACGTGTGAGTACTAATGCTAGATACTTGGAAGATGATCAAAGTACATCCACTAAAGGTTCAACAAGATTAAAATTAGATGAGAAGTTATCTTCTGAATCGACTTCTTCAACTAGAGGAGAAATTATCTTCTAAATCGACTTCTTCTAACCTGATTATAGAACAAGATGAGGTACAGCCTCGGGAACTTATACAAATGGATCCTTGTCATAGTATGAGGGTATCTCGGGTTTTAGAAAGATGGACTAGAGAGACTTTGACCTAGTTTTCCACCGTCAAGAATAAGATTTTACTAGATACGAGAAAGGTATTGTTGATGCCGATGCAAACCTATGGCATAAAGTAATGAAAGTCGAGATCAAGTCTATATACTTCAATCAGGTTTGGGATCTTGTAGCTTCACCTGAAGGGATAAAACTCATTAGGTGTAAGTGGGTATAAAAGAGGAAGAAAGGAGCAGATAGGAAGGTAGAAACCTTCAAAGTTAGGTTTGTGGCGAAAGGATACACTCAGAAATGAAGTATTGATTATGAGGAAACTTTTTCCCCAGTAGCCATGCTTAAGTCTATCCGTATCCTCTTTGCCATCGCATGTCATTGTGACTACGAGATATGACAAATGGATGTTAAGACGGTATTTCTAAATAGCCATTTTAGTGAAGATATCTATATGTCCCAATCGGAAGGTTTTATTGCTGAAGGTCAGGAATATATAGTTTGTAAGTTTAAGAAATCCATTTATAGATCTAAGCAGGCATCAAGAGAATGGAACATCTGTTTTGATGAGAGTGTAAAGTCTTTACGGTTTCGTTCAAATCAAAACAAGGATAAACCATGTGTGTACAGAAAACTGAAAGGTATAAACGTGATTTTTCTTGTACTACATGTGGATGACATTCTACTCATTGGGATTAATGTAAGGACACTGCCATTTACTAAGGTTTGGCTATCTAGTCAATTTAGTATGAGGGACTTGGGAGAAGCCAATTATATTCTCGAAATCAAACTTCTTAAAAATAAGAAGTAGAGAATGTTAGGATTATCCTAAATTACATACATTGACAAGATATTGGCTAAGTTCAGCATGGACTCATGCAAATGAGTGTTAATCCCTTGTAGAAATGGGTCATCTTTTTCTTCAAATGACTATCCAAAGTCTCAAGAAGAAAAAGATAAAATAAGTAGGATTCCCTATGCTTCAGCTCTAGAAAGTCTCATGTACGCCATGTTGTGCACTAGGTCAGATATCTGCTTTACCATAAATTTAGTAAGCAGATATCAATCAAACCCGGGGGAGGTTCATTGGCAAGTTATAAAGCATATTCTCAAGTACCTTAAGGATACAAGAGATTATATTTTGTTTACAAGGCTGATGGCTTGGTTTCTACAGGATACACAGACTTAAAATTCAGGCAGATAAACATGAGAGAAAATTCACTAGTGGATATGTCTTCACCTTGTCTTGAGGGGCTATCTCATGGAGAAGTATTAAGTAATTTTGTGTTACTGACTCAACTACAGAAGCTAAGTGTATGGCAGCTTCGGAGACATCCAAGGAAGGAGTTTGCCTCCGGAAGTTCTTTTTAGAACTTGGAATCATATCACAGATGGACAGGCTGACTGTGATGTATTGCGACAATATTGGTGCGATTTCACAATTCAAAGAACCCAAAAACCACAAAAAGGGTAAGCACATTGAGAGGAAGTACCACCTGATCAGGGATTTTATCTAGAGACGAGAAGTCGTGGCGGAACAGATTGCCTCGGAGAACAATCTAATAGATCCTTTCACCAAGCCTTTGGTTGAGAAAGTCTTTAGAAGATATTTAGATGGTATAGGGGTAGGCACCTATGGAATTACTTAGCCTTAGAGTGCAAGTGGAGATTGTTGAGATGTATGCCCTCTTAGACTAGGTTTCTGATGTAATCTTGATTTGTATTAATAAAAGTATTATTCTTAGAAATTGTTTGTGAATTTTTCATTACTTTTGTGTACAATTTTTGCCCAAAAAAATTCATTGTGTTTAAGTAAATGGTTCATATGAATGGAGGTCTTTCACAGTAAGGTATGGAACCATGGGTTACTTAACACATAAACTATCGTTCTTAACCGAATGATGAGAATGGGAATCTCATCATGGTAAGGTTATTGTGTTATGAATTCTAAATGTAGAATGACTTACCTTTAATTAATGAGTAGTCTTTTCATAATACAAGCGTATTTCGAATACATAGACTAAACCTGTAGTAGTAGTTTCTAAAAGTACTATATAGTAGAAATCTAGACTACTACTGCTACAGCATAGACTTATATTCTATAGCTTAAGTATGAGTTGGTGGTTTGACGAAACTGGAAGCATATGCTTTGATGTACTATAGTTGAGGTCCTATTGTAGGACCAATATATTTGTCTGTTGGGTATATGTAACTAGTTAGTCAAGACAGACTTGTACAAGATAACTTATATGCTATATCGCCCTTTATGGTTATCCGAATAATTTAAATATCCAGAACCCTGGGGAATATGACTTAGATATTTGCTTTAGGGTAGCTCTCTTAGAAAGCAAAAATATTTCAAAAAGTCATGGATCATTGGAGTAAAAGTCTAAGAATGGTAGATGTCTTTTATTGAGGTGTTAGTATACTTTTCCCTCTCTAAATCCACGGCAATGCGTAGATGGGTATTTTAGTTATTACATTTGTAGGTCGGGGACATTGCTAATGCAGCATTGTACTTGGGGTCAATATTTTCTTATGGTGATATTAAAAAATATTTAAAATATAAAATATAACTATTTATATAGTTGGGGTATTTTGATCATTTTAGTAGCCAAGGCGATGTGTTTTTTTTATCCTTGGAATATCCTATAAGTCCTAATTAATTTCGGGTTGAAGAAATAGTCTTAGTTAAAAAGGATTTTATTTTATTCAGGAAGTCTAATTTATTATTGGACTTGAATAAAATAAAAAGACGAGAGAAATTAAAATAAATTTATTATCTGATTTAATTGATTAATTAATTATTTAGGGCCTAAGTCCAGATTAAATAATTGAAAAACTTAACTTGGGCCTAAACTAGATAAAAGACTTGAATAATTATTTTGATTTATTTGGACTCATTAATTATTTATTGAATTATTTTTATAATCTTAAAAAATAAATAATTAATATTTATTATTTTTGAGCTCATTGGGTCTAGAAAAAATAATAAAAATATTAATGGCCCAATAGCCTAGACCAAAGGGATTTTTTGTCATTAACAAAATAGAAGAGTTTAGGATAAGCTAAATATCTTCTGTTGAGAACTTGCGGGTGTTTTGAAAAATTATAACCCCGGTGTTTTTTGTTATCAAGAAAAAAAAGGAAAGCTGTGTTTTTTATTCATTCTTGGCAACATACTATGAACGGAAAAAAAAACCAAGCCTTCTATCTATTTTTTTTCTCTCTCGATTCCTCCTTGTTTTTCTTGATTATGCTAATTGGTAGCAGTGAGTCAAGAGGTTTAGTGATTGTATTTTCCTCTCCTGATTGTTTCACCAACAAAGTTTAGACGGTGGAATATTCTAAGATTCAAAAGGCTTTGCGTTCATGCCAAGGAGGAGTAGAAGGATAGCGGGATTTGAACCAAAAGCATCAATGAGTCGTGAAGAAAAGATCCCTATGATTCAGCCAAAGAAATTATTGAAGACAGAGGTATTTAAAATTTTTTCCCCCTTCCGCTGTGTTTACCTCTGTGCATGCATGACTTCTTTTTTTTTCTTTTCTAGCTTCATTAATAAAGCTATCATTTGTTAAAAATAGATATTTATGACAAGAGTTTCAAGCTTTTGAAATTTGTTGTGCAAAACTAGACAGTGCTTTATTGAGTTGTAGTAGAGCTAATTTGACAGGTCTACATCTTCCCTATTAATTATCTATTTTGGTTTATTCCTATCACTAAAATTAAGTTTAGGACCTATACATGGGGAAAGTGTCCTCATTCTCTGAATTTCAATATAGATACTAGTAGATTCAAGCTTTTGAAATTAATTACCAGTTTCATAAATTCCTTGAAGAGTTTGCAGAAATTCTAAATAAATTGTGTGCGATTATGAGTGTATCAAGGTTGGTTGGAAGGAGTTTTTTTTTTTTTTTTAATTTTTTTTAGAAGGGGATGCGGGAAGACAAGGAGGAAGGATGGGGATAGGAGTAAAGGTGACCTCGGTTCCATTTTTCTACTGTTCAATTGTGGATTGGAACTAGGGTTAATGGTTTTGAAACCATTGACCACGATTCACGATTCAAACCGTGAACCAAAACCATGGTTAACAGTCTAGTTGAGGTTGGGGGTTTTCCCCAACCAGCAACCGACAGTATTTTTTTTTAATTTTTTAAGCCACATATCAACATTGGCGATGAAAAAATTAAAAAAGATAATAAAAGGGCCATAATGGCGATTGCATTTCTAGCCATGGTGCAAACTTTTGGCCATTGTGCAATTTGTTTTTCCCTCCCTAGCTCCTTCTATAAATAAGACATCAATCTATCCTAATTTTTTACACTTCTCTCAACTCTTTCAACTCTCTCAATTTCAATTTATAATATATTGTTGTTATATTTATTTATTTTTTTAAAAAAAGTCTCATCCAAGTAGCTCTAACAGTAAGGAAAAAATAAGTGATAGTGATAACTCTAATTCACATTTTCAATAAGAGACATTTACTACTCTATTCGGTTGTCAACCAGCATCTGATTTTAACCTTGATTTTTTCCCGATGACATTTTCTCCTTCAACAACCAACCAATCAATGCAAGTTAGTGATGAAGAAATAGAACCTCAACAACAACATCCTCAAGTCAATACTCAAGAAAGTGATGTACAAACCGATGCTACATCAAAGAAAGTGCAAAAAAGAGAAGTTGATATGTGCACCAAGCATTTCACCATTACAACAATGTCATCCGGTGAAATGAAAGTCAAGAATAATTATTGCACTAGTACTCCTAAATTATATGCATTCAAGTTAGGAATGGGTTATGGCACTCTATCTCAACATCTTATAAATAACAACAAATTGTGGGGTACACTGTTACTACCTTTGCTCCTCCATCTATTAGTTTATTTAAATATACTGATAAAGTAAATATAGAAGAATTAGCTAAAATAGTAGCTATAAAACATCTTGCATTTAGTTTTGTAAAAGATTACAATTTAATAAATATTGTCAAAATACTTTAAATCCTGTTGCAAATCTGTTCCCTACACTTCCCTCACACATACACTAAAAAAATTTTATAAAGAAAGTAAGAATCAATTAGGTCAATTTTTTTTTTTTTTTAATTTGTCTAGTAAAGTTTCTTAATGTACAAGATAAACATACTTTACACACTGAGGTTACATACAGCTCTGGCATTTGACATGAATCTAGGGCATCTATTTCAATACTCTAATAAAGAAAGACAGTATTAGAAACGCAAAAGAGAAAACATTACCATAAACATATAAACCATTTATTTGTGCATCTATCTTATTTTTCCTTATTTACTATCTGTATCACTCAGTTTTTCTATGGTTTCTTCTGGTTCTTTGTTGAGCCTTATATTTTGAAAAGGTTGTCATTCGTACTCACTGGACTCACTGAGTTTGGCTCACACATTTTAATATCCATGTCCTTGCAGGTTTGAAATAGAGGTACTCAAAGAACTACTATTGAAGGGTTACATCCTTCTAATCCTTACTCTTAGTACTAGGTACAATTAGTATGGAAGAGGTTTGAGATTAATATGCAACTTTTTTCCCTCCTGTAGAGGTTGTGTTTATTTAATGACGAGAATTGGATTCTTTTCACTACATCAAGGTTGTAATGACTCTTTGAAAAATTATTAAAATTTGCAATTCTCTTCCGCTACTATTTTACTTCTAATCTAAACTTGAATATACAAGTTATAAAAACCCCTTACCGGGAGATGGGGCAACATCCTCGGATTTACTGGTCTGTTGGAAACCAAGAGTGTTACACATTTGGTAAATCAAAACAAATAGTCTTATGTAAAAGATTTTGGAAATTAGTAACTTTTTGCTTAATTTCTTTAGAGTCAATAATCTGTTGAACCCTTCGAAATTTTACTTCTTCCTTTAAGTATTGAATATATTGGAAAATACTATGCATACGAGAAATACAACTTTTTTAGAGTATTTATATTTCCAGGTGTAGGTGAGATAATAAAAGGAAAAGGAATATCATATCCAAAGACTTTAATGGGGTTTCTAGAATAATATCGTGAGATAAATTATTTATGAGTATAAAAGTATTTTCAAAGAAGATAATTTTATTACAAATATGGATATTTGATAATTTATATTTGATTTTTAAACTTTTCTTATTAGCACAAAATACTTTGTTGGGAAGAGTCTAATAATGCTACAACATTAATTTTCAATTTATTTTTTATAACTAACGTGATTAAAATATACCCTATTATTATTATTATTATTATTATTATTATTATTATTATTATTATTATTATTATTATTTATTCTAGTTATCACATAAATGAACTAGGATTCTAAAGGATTTTCAAGAGATTCATTACTTTTTTCAATTTTTCTCTCTTTGTGTGCTTAATGCTATATTTAACTGTAATTATTTTATTTTGTTTTTCGTACTACATATTTCGGATTGCAATTCTTGAATACTGACTTGGGAGTTAGAAGAAGAGGTCTCAAATTTATTCATGACTCTTTAAAAATCAAACCGAGTAATTTCCAACTTGTGAATATTAAATAAAACTAATTCTTTTCATTTAAGTAGAAATTCTTTTTTTATCTCTAGAACTTCTACTTTGTCTATAATTTGCATAAAAAACTTCTATCATTAGAAGCCAAATTATTTATAGAGTCAAAGCATAAATCAACATCACTATAAGTCTCATAATCAATTTGCTCATTATCTAAAGGGTTTTCTTTGTATTGCATATATCACTTCATTTTCTTCTTCAAATAATTATTCTTTAAGTATATCTGCTTCTGAAACAATATCTAAAATTTGTATAATTTGGGTTTTAATGGAATCATCCATTTTTAAATTAGAAACTCTTTTTTTAACTTTACAATATCTAGCAATGTGACACATATTTCTATATTTCTAACATTTCTATTATTAGAGACTGAGAATTTGCTATTAGAGGATTCAATTGTTTTAGTAGACAGAGTTTTATTAGAAGCTGATTTTGAAGAACATTGAGGGATAAAATGTGTTATAGTGAAAGGTTTAGAGTGAAATTGAGATTTAGATTTAGAAGATTGATCGCAAAAGCTTTCTAACTCTTTTGATATAACATGTTTCTCCTTTTCTCCTTCTGTCAATTGACTCTTTAATTTTAAATCATTATAAATAACTAATCCTTCAATATTAACAAAAATAATTAGAATTTAGATCTCCATAAGATAATCCGCTGTAAGGGTCTAATTTTTTGCTTAGTTGTATCTAAAATATATGTTCTAAAAAATCCTTCAACTATCATTTTAGCTCATTGATAATCATCATTACTTGTAGAAGCATATGCAATTATAATCATATCCATTTCTTGGCATATATTATAAATTCGATGTTTTGTCATTCTATCTATTTTCTAATCAATTATTCTATTCTCAGAAAATACTACAGCATTAATCAAATATCTTTCTTCATATTGCATATTGGAGAAAGATGGCCTCAAATAATAGTTTCTCATATAATGAAAAGGTTTTATAAAAAGAACTTATATTCCCTTTATTATTTTGGGATTCTAATTCTGGTAAGGCGTCTTCAAAAAATTTTCTTTTTCAATTATGTTTAAAGTCTTTGATGGCTTCTTTTCTATTCCTATTTTTGCTAATCTTTCTATTATTTCATCTATTAGTTTTTTTTTCCCCCTTCATTTTCTAAATATTTAGGTTCTTTTATATTAAAAGGTTTAAATAAATCAGCATCTTTTGTCAAAATAGGGGGTTTCGTAGAAATCTTACTTTTTTGTAGTTCAGATATTTGTGAAGAGATAGTATGTAATGATTAATTAGTGCAATTAAGTTGTTGATAAATTTTATTAATATCTTTTTTGGATGGGAAAATTACCTTAGATTTTGAAGTATTTTTAAATGGGGAGGCTATTGTACTTGATTTTTTATGAGTTATTTTTTTCTCTTCTAAAGGAGTTACTGACTTTACTATAGTATTAAAGTATGCCTGCTAGGTCTGAGTCTGGACATTAACAAAAGGAGTAGCTGTATTCTTATAATCTCCAAATTTCTTTAACCATAAAAATGAAAAAAAAAATCTAAATGCCCACACCAATTTGTTTTGCCAGAATATGTGAACGTATATATTCTCCCTCCCAAGGGAAAAGTGTAAATATATATATTTTCGATGTATCTTTTTAACTAGAGAAATTCTTTATTTCAATTATTCCCTTCGAGACTAGAATTTTTCTTTTTTTTTTTTTTTGGAATATATTTTGGTAGATACCAATTCCTTAGAAATTACTTATTTTTCAAATCTTATTATATCTTATTCAAAGATTTCTTATACTTTGGTAGCTCCTACTAAAATATCTTATTTAAAGATTCGCATCAAACAAGTTTCCAAGCCCTCCCAAGCGGTTCTAATAAGTTTTCTCAATCATATAAAACCTCCCGTCAATACTTATCCAGATTATATTATATAAAGGCGTGGATAGTTTTACGTTTAATTAGCACAGTAATGTGCACGGTTAAAAGTTCCATGCGCGGCTCTTCTAGGATAGTCTACCAGACGCTCATGTGGTTGGAAGTAACCATTTATTAAAAAAATAAAGATAATAAAGCTACATCAACCCCTAGCGGATTATATACCATGCACTTCAAGAAGAACAGGATTTCTTGATACATATCATCTTCCACAACCAACTAGAGAATCAATCGATAGGGAGGAAAGAAAAAATGGATAACATAAGAAAACATTAAACATATATCACAAGTTTATGCACCCAGAAAAAAGAGGCCATGGGGAACTCTCTCAAACACCTACTCTAAGCAGTCAACAAATCTTAGTAAAAGAGTACAAAAAGGAGCAGATATTAGATGACGGGGCAAATTTTTTGGTTAGACACCAAGAGTTTCAGGTTAAAGAATTCTACATTCCCTAGTACATCCAGGAAGATGAGCTTCATGACTATTTGGGGACTCAACAATATCTACCAGCACTTCTCAAATCCAGCACACAGCAAACAAGATCACCTCCCATCGTGACTCTTTCAACTCTTTAATTGTCTCATCTGCTGTTGGAATGGAAGAGAGAAAATCCAATCTACCACTACCAAAGCAATCATTCAGGTGATGCCATTCCACAAATCTCACATACATCTTATCCATTGCCTAAATCAAATCAGCAACATTCATAGGCATTTCATCGATTTGGGTACTGTAGTACTGCTCAATATCTCTTAGAATTTTGATGTCATCACTCTTCACAAAGTTTATTGCAACACCCTGAAAAGAAAACAAGAAACCAAAATCCCATGCTTAACAACAGGCCTTAAAAGCTGAAAAAACCTGTATAAGAGAATTATCAATGTTTCTACAGAACAACAATTTCAACATGTTCAACAATTCCCTACCAGATTTGTATCAAAGAAGGCAACACATTTCAGATTCCAACATGGAGCTCTTATGTATTGCAACTTCAGAATAACAACACATGCAAATGGACCGTAGCTCAAAACAAAGATCAGCATGTATATGCGGCAATTGTGTGACATGAAAAACCTTCAGTGCATGAACAGGTATAATTTTGCATCATTTGAATAATTTGTAGTTGTATGGACAACAGCATGAAAAGTAAGGCGAATAACTAAAATAAACAAATTCAATTAGTTCAAATTGCCAGGATTTGAGATGCCCAAATCAATCAAGAGAAGGTCCCATGTGAAAACCATTAAACCAAGGTAGGCATTATTTTAAAAATGACTCAAAATATTAAGCACAAAGGCACGTACATGCCTAAAATGTTTGGCAAACTAATCATCAGCCAACTTTTTTAAGCTATTACTGTCTGGTTTTTATTTTGGATATCTGCCTAACAATCCCACTGATAAAATAAAAAACAATAAATATAACAATCCTCCACATGGAAAACAACTTAACAGGGTATTTTTCTGTATGTGAAACTAACATTTCCTGATCTTCAAGTCTGAAAAATTCTTCATGATTCATCAGTGTTCTTTTAGAGAAAATCTTCTGTTCCGATTTATATTTTTTAGTGAATAGATTCTCCAGATTTCAATAAAATTATCATAAGATCCAAGGAGCTCAAAATTTCCTCACTTCATGAATCTGAAGGCATAATGTCAAGGGTAGTCTAATATAGGTCTTGGTTGCTGAAAACCCATTTCAAATAAGGCAAGATCAATTCTCACAACCCAAACACAGAGAGAGGAGTGGATGACTCATCAGGGAGGATTGGATTGAGAGCATAATGTAGGTCCAACAGCAGCAAAAGATAGTTAACACTATACAAAGCATGACCACCAGTTCTGTAACAGAAATTATCAGCACGCAGTGTATTGACGGGACAAAAGCATACCTTCCGCCCAAAACGACCAGACCGACCAATTCTATGGATATATAGCTCTCGATTGTTCGGGAGATCATAATTAATCACCAGGGAAACCTACAAACAAACCAGGGAGGAAAAAAAATGAAAAGGTGGGGGGTGGTCAAATGGAGAAGACAAGGATTAAAATGTTCAGACACCTAATCTGACCAGCAATGATAAACTGAGAAAAAGAATCAAAGCATTTACATATAACTCCCAAAGAAACAAATTTTAAGATGCTCCACAATAATGCCCACTTTCTAAAAGCAAGCAAATTTTTCAATCTACATTTACACTATTACCCTCACTCAAATAAAAGGCATGTGCAGCTTCCTCACACGAGCACTACTACAATGTCAAAAGCTCTCCTTAACTTTTGTGCCAAATCGATTTTGTCATTCATTTTGCAATGAAGGGAGCAAATGAAAACAGGACAAGCTTGGGAGCAACACACGGGGACATAAATAAAATTAATTAGTAAAAGTTCAAACAAACAAAATCTGCACAAGTCTACTCATCACCTCAAAAGCTCATACTAAGCACAATTTTCAACACATTCTCATTCATTTTAGTCCAAACAGAATTTTAAAAGAGACCAAGTATCTATTACATATGATGCACCAAAACAAATTGGAGCATCCGACTCAACAAAATTTAGCCACTGATGATTCCAAAGAGCTAAAGAAAATTGTTTGAAGGGCTCAGGCATCTCGCTCGTCCCTTTGGGTGAAGCAAAATATACTGCTACTTCATCAATAGAATGTTATTGGCTGAGAGACCTTCAGCCGAAACCCAGATGCCAGAAACAGATTATAATATTAATTTTTAGTTGCCAAAATTTATTATGCCTCGATAAGTAGTTACTAAGGCTCTAAGTGGAATGGGATTTTCCATTCCAAACCAAAATCTCACTTTAATTTAAATATATTATTTTTATTTTATTTTCATTTCCCAAAAACTGTCATCTACTCACAACACATCATATCCTCTCTCTTTGGACCCCACCTGAACCCATATATTTAATAATTTTTACAAAAGTCATCTCAAACCAATTTTTATCCACTTATACTCTAAAATACTTCAGCAAATGAGCAGATGTTTTTGTAAAGCCAATCCAAGTAGGCAAAACATTGGAACAAAATAGCATTTGATTTTGGCCTTGGCCCACACACGACTACCCTGGCCCCAGCCCAACAACCCAAATTAAGAAAGAGGGAAAAGTGGATGAGATAAACTAAACAGAAAGATTTTTTTTTTTTGGTCAGCGGGTTGTGTGTGAGGAGAATGGTGTAAAAAAGAATTAAGGGTCCACAGTGGCCAAGGGAAGCAAAAAGAGGTCATTTCAGACTTTTCAGGCATATTTTGTTTAGTTTTACAAAAAAAAAAACAAAAACTGTTTAGGGTTTGTTTTCAAGAACAAAATAGACCTAATGCAAATGAATTTTATTTGTAAACATTAATAGTATTGTTACTCACTCCCAATACATCACAATGTGGGTCCTTGGGCTCACATCTTTTATATTCAAAACCATTCCTAGATGTTTTCATAAACTGTTTTTATAAAGCCAATCCAAGTAGGCAATCGTATGCTCTTCTTGTTGCACTTTTCTATCCTCTTAATTGAACATTAGAAGTAGATTATCAAAGCCACATTTGTTACTTGATTCTAATTATTTCAGTGACTCGAAAAAAGATACACTCCTGGTCCCGAGAGGGGGGGAAAAAGAATCAAAGCCAAAATTTCTGATACAAGAAAAGAAAAAACTAAAAAAGAGGGGGGGGGGGGGAGGGGGAGGAGAAAGAAAAGTTATGCCGTTAGGAACTTCTCTTTTTCCCAGACTTTTTACTTTGTAGAGACTGAGATATAGAAAGAATCTAGAATTACCTGTTGAACATCAAGGCCTCTTGCCCAAACATCAGTTGTGATAAGAACACGAGTTTGACCAGATCGGAACTCCGCCATAATTGCATCTCGCTCCTTCTGGGGCATATCTCCATGCATAGACGAGACTGTGAAATTGTTCTCCCGCATCTTTGCTGTCAGCCAATCGACCTGCCACAAAGCAATTGCATTAATCACAAAGACAAGAAACATTTTTTTAATTCCTGCTGCCTGTCCAAGAAGGAATAAACTATGGACCCATGTTGCAGAGCACCATACTGTCCAGTTAGTTCTTACAATCTAAGATTCACTACTTCAAAATCATGATACAGTTACTTGAAGATCAGAATAATTGATGTCATTACAACATGAACTATAGGGATGAAAAATGTATTTTATCTAGAGAACAAATGGCCCAATATTGAATATAACTAGTATCTTTACAGAAGTCTGACACTATGCAATTGGAATATGCACTATCTAGATTTGGACTAATGATTGGAGCGGGTCAAAGTAAAGCTCTCTGTGCTTCAGTTCAATTAAGTTTAATCCATCCAAGCTAACAACCATCTCACATTTGTAGTTTTACAAAGCAAGGACAAGAAGCTAGAAATGAGGCTCATACACCAAACTATTCAGCCATATCAGATAGCCTACAGGGTGCTCAAGGTAGATAAATGATGTATAGCTTAGACTTTTTTTGCGCGTGCACACACACAAAAACACATATATATTTGTTCCTTCACTTTCTTGTATTACTTGCAAAGGAAGACATTTGAAGATATTTTCTTTCACATCAACTTCAATCCATGCCTAAGAAGCTTCAGGTTCTGGAGAAGCACATATTCTTTGTGACGGATTCCAGACTATTAAGAAAATTTAACAGTCATCAGCACAAATGTAACTCCTACAAACTACTCCAAATATATTATAAGCAGATTAACGTACAGTTCAATTGAGTTTTGCTTAAAAGGAGACTACATGGAATATGTAAATATGTCATAAAACTCAAAGAGAAAGGAATGTTTAACGGCAAGGACAAAAATGCGAGTTAAAGCAAGTGCTGCACTTTCTTGTCATCTGTAAAATAAGTCTCTATTAATAGTAAATGTCATTTTTTACCTTTCGTTTCGTGTTGCAGAAAATGACAGCCTGGGTGATGGTAAGGGTGTCATAAAGATCACAGAGAGTATCAAATTTCCACTCTTCTCTTTCCACTGCAACAAAGAATTGCTTAATTCCCTGCAACAATGTAAAACCAAAATTAGGAAACCAAGTCAACAAAATCTGAAATCAACTAGCCAAAAAGAGTTGCAGAAGTGTGAACTTGCCTCCAGAGTCAGTTCATCACGTTTCACAAGGATCCTAACAGGGTCTGTCATAAATTTGCTTGTGATCTCTAAAATTTCGTTGGGAAGAGTGGCAGAAATCAAAACAACCTGAAATAGAAATTCATATCACTTATGCATTCGGGGTCTACCTGAGATTCTCCTGGATAAACCAACTGTAAACCAAGCTTAATGTATCTATTCAGAGATAATAACAAAGAAGAATGCAGCAGTGAAATTATCCAGGTATTAAAGCGAAGCACTGATTGTCCTGATATTAAATGTTTAAAGCTAAATAAACCCACAAAGGAAAAGAGAGGGGAGGGGGGGGGGAGGCAAACTACAAGCACCATAAAATACCAACAATGCATCCCCTAAGATGGAGTTTACAAAAGTGCATGACACAAATACGTTCCACAAACACAAAATGAATACAAGGAAATTCAGGAGTTATCCTCATCTTTTGTAACTTACTCAGAGAAGACAACAAAATCATTTACTTGAAGATGATAAATGTGGTATAACCAACAAAAGCAACAGCACTTATTAATTGTTAACTATTCAGGTGCAGCATCCCAAGAAGAGAAGGATGTAATGCAGAAAAGAAAAGTTACCTGAAGTTCCGGAGGAAGATACCTATAAACATCATATATCTGATCCTTAAACCCACGACTCAACATCTCATCTGATTCATCCTATTAATGTTTCGTAAACACAAACAACATGAGACTCATCCCATATCTTCAAATATCTAAAGTTTAAAACTAAATGAAATTTTTCATTAACTTAAAAAATAGATAAGAGCTTTCATGAACTTACAAGAACCAGTAACTTGATTGCTCTGGTTCGTAGAGTCCTCCTTTTAATCATATCACATACCCTACCAGGAGTGCCAGACACCACATGAACTCCATGTTCAAGTTTCCTAATATCTTCACCCACACTTTTGCCTCCAATACAAGCATGTGCTTGTACATTAATATATTCACCAATTGCTTGTATGACCTTCTCCGTCTGTGCTGCCAATTCCCTTGTGGGCGACAATATCAAAGCTTGTACCCTAAAAACATGACCACAAATAGTTAAACTTCAAGTGCAGAAAGCCAAACATAGCTGAAACTTTCTTTCTAGAAATATTTTCCTTCTTCACCGCTCCCTCCCTAAAACTTATCCAAGATTAAAAGAGGGCAACTAAAATACTTCTTATTTTCCTTTGGAACATGAATATTACAGGTAAAGAGACAGAATACAAGAGACTACAACAAGCATACAAAATGATTCCTTTCTAGCAAAAAAGGAATCACGAGAGTAGTCAGAATATCAAACAATTAGTAAAAAAAAAAAAAAAATATTATCTTTCCCCCAGTAAACCCTAACCCTCAAAACACCAATTTCTGCTTGTCAAAAAATTATCTTGAAAAAAAGAACCCGAACCCTATCAAAGGACCAAAAAAGAACAAATTGACAACGTACTCAGAGGATCTGGTATCGACAACTTGGCAAACAGTGAGGGCAATCATGGAGGTTTTGCCTGTTCCAGATTGAGCCTGGGCGATGACATCACGGCCGGAAATTATAGGAAGCACAGCACGTTGTTGAATAGCAGAGGGCTTCTCGAAGCCATAGTTGTAAATTCCTCTCAATAAGTCATCTTTTATGCCCATCTCGTCGAAGCTCATGATGGGTTCCACGCCTTTTGAAGTCTCGAAGACCAACGACTCATCACCTTCTACCGCCCGACGGTTCCTATTCGCCGGCACCACAGAGCCTACCGCCGCCATCTTATCCTACCTCCTCTCTTGGCTTCTCAATCTTCTACCTTGTGGCCGGGACAAGTTCCGTTTATCTGAATTAGTTCAAGAGAAATGATGAAGGAAAATGTGTTCAATTCATAATATAATATAATATTTTATTTGCCTCTCTAATTTGAAACCCTACCCAAGTCCTGAAGTTGATGTACTTTAATATCTTGGGCTTGGAAGAGTCCGGACCCGGTATAGACCCGTCCCCGCTCAGTATAGCCAATGCGTCCGGATCTGAAACCAAATTGGCCTAAACTGAAATCTGGGCTTGAATCTAGCGGTGTCCCTGGTTGCGAGTTCACAACCGGGGATTGGCGGTTGGCCCCAAAATGGCCGGCTTTAACTTCCAAGCCCAATTTTGACTATTAAACTAAATTGGCAGTTGGCGGTTTTGTTTGGGGTTAGTAAACCGTTAAGTGCTAAGAATGAACATAGCCAAGGCTTTTATTATGAACCTACTACTTGGCCTGGTTTAGGCCTGACCTAAGCCTTTTGGGAAATAGGTGAATTTGGGCTTAAAACCAAGCCTATTTTTTATTAAAGCCTAGTCTAAAGATAGAACAAAAAATAGATTATTTAAAAATGGTCAAAATATGTCAATTACTCTTGAATTTTTATAAATTTTGATTTTCATTCTCGAATTTTAAAATACTTAATTTTGGCCTTTGAACTTTTAAAACACATAAAAAATAACCCTTTCAATAATAAAAGTTCAAGTACAATACAAAATCTCTAAATTTTAGCTATCATTCTCTCATTTTTTATTTCTAAAATATTATTTTTCAACTTTAATCTCGCTCTCTTCTCTTCGAATTAGCTCTTCTATTAATTAAAACTATTAAGTGCTCATGAAAGTTCATCACATGACTTCCACATGACCTATTTTATAGGTATTTTCACTTACTCAACTCTTACAATGTGGTGTCATCCTTCTAATTATTATAAAGTAACTTCTATATATGACAAGAAAAGACTATTGTGACTTGCGCGTCTCTCACTTCTCTTTTTAGAATTTTTTTTTTTTATACTTCACTTATACTTTCAAATTTATTCTTCCTTCCTGTAGAGATGTCAAGAAAATTACTATTCGTTAAGAATTGAATCGATTATTTTTTTCTTCTTCATCATTATGTCTTAGTTTTGTTTACTAAAGGGTAAAATATGTTATTTTTGTTATATGGTTAGATTCGAAAAGGTACGAAAGAGTAATCTCAAGATTATTGAGTCAAATAAAAGGTTTGAAGTTAGATCTTAAAATTGTTGTTGATAAATGAAGAAATTCGAAGAGAAGAGAGTGAGATTAAAGTTGAAGAATAATATTTTAGAAATTAAAAATAGGGGAATGAGAGCTAAAATTTGGTGATTTTGTGTTGTATTTGAGCTTTTATTGTTAAAAGGGTTATTTTTTAGGTATTTTAAAAGTTCGAGGGCTAAAATCACACATTTTAAAGTTCGAGAGTGAAAATCAAAATTGATAAAAGTTTAAGACTGACTAATATATTTTGCCCATTAGAAAATCATGTATATAAAATAAATATTGAATAAGTTTAAATAATTTAAGATAGTGATAATTTGAATATAGAAATATTAGATAAAAAGAAAAATAATAAAACTAATAATATAGACATTTTTGTCCTAATTTAAATAACAACTATAGAGATAGAAGTATCAACTTTAATTGATATTGGTTATAGTAATTCAATCCTTAATAGTACCATAATACCTGAAAAATATCATACAACTGTTAGTAATATAGCCGAAACTACTCATATGGATGGCAAAATATACAAGTATACTAAATTTGTAAAACATTTAGAATTTCATTTTAAAATCTCTTTTACTTTTTATACTGAATCTTATTATGTCCTTGAAATTTATATTAGACCTACTCATTATAAATTAATTAGGATTAGATTTTATGATTCAATATTATCATGGTTTAGTTTTAACCCGTAGTGGTATTCATTCTTTAAAAAGTAGTAGTTTACCTTATAACACGTTAGAGTGCACTGAAAAAGTCGTGGAACCCTTCGACCCCCACCTAAAAATCATACAGAAATAGAAACTCTACAACCAGATGAAGTTAAAAATTGTAAGTGTCTCATACCTTGTGAATGTAAACAAAATAAAGTAAATCAAATATTAGACATAGATCAAAGTGAATTCCTAGAACAAATAGATTCCCAATTAGAATGGTTAGACCAGAACATACAAGTTAATTATTTACACATAGAAAATTTATATGATCTTTTAGAAACAGGAATTAGTGATATAGATAACATACTTAGTAAATTAGAAAAAAAAAAGAAATAATTGGAGAAAATCCTACAAAACATTAGCAAAAGGATAAACTATATTATAAATTAAAAATTTTAAATCCTAATTTAAAAATTACCATAGTTAAGATAGATGCAAGTAATGATAAAATAAAAGAATTTGAGATGCACATAAGAGATTTATCAAAATTAAAAGTAATTAAAAAAAGTACTAGTCCTCATAGAAGTGCTGCTTATATTGTTAAAAAATATAGTGAAATTGTTAGGAAAAAAAGTAAATAGTAATAAATTATAAACGGTTAAATGATAATACATTAGAAAATAACTATAATATTCCTGACAAAGAGCAATTAATAAATAGAATTTAAAGATGTTATATATTAGTAAATTTGAATGTAAATAAGGATTTTGACAAATTAGAATGCACCCGGATAATATAGTATGGACTACTTTTACTTGTCCCTTAGGACATTTTGAATGGTTAGTTTTGCCTTTTGAATGAAAAAATGTACCTACAGTATTTCTGAGAAAAATAGATACAATTTTTAGTAAATATAACCATTTTGTTTTAATATATATAGATGATATTTTGGTATTTTCTAAAACTAAAAATGAACATATTAGTTATCTTAAAATTGTTTTGTCTAAATTCTTAAAGTATGGAATTGTAATTAGTAGTAAAAAGGCTCAATTATTTAAGAAAAATATAGAATTCTTAGTAACAGAAATGGTCAAGGTAGAATAAAATTATAACCTCATATTAGTAAAAAAGTATTAGAATCTTCCAATAAAATAGAAGATACAAAACAATTACAACAATTTTTAGGTGTACTAAATTATGCAAGACCATTTATTAAATATTTGAGTAAAATAATAGGACCGTTATATAGTAAAACTAGTCATAAAGGACAAAAATATTGCAATAAAGAAGACGTAGAATTAGTAAAACAAATAAAAAGGAAAGTAAAAAATTTACTAGATTTAAGGTTATCTTTATGTAGTGATTATTTAATCATAGAAAGATGGGTGTGACAAATGATAGGGAGCTATTTTAAAATTTAAACCTCATAAATATAATAATAAATTAGAATAACAAATTTGTAGATATAGTAGTGGCAAATATAGAGAAAAAAGAAATATTAGTAGTATTGATGCAGAATTGTTAGTAATTTGTTATGCCTTAGATAGTTTCAAACTATTCATTTTAAATAAACAAGAATTTACACTTAGAACTAATTGTGAAGCAATAGTAAATTTATTAACAAGAAAAATGAAAAACATAGCTCTCAAAGAATATGGTTAAATTTCTCAAATAAAGTTAATAATGATCGATATAAAATTAATTTTGAACATATTAAAGAACATGATAATAAAATTGCAAATCATTTGTCAAGACTACTAACACATCTTGTGTGACTTAATAGATGGATCTACGCAAAAATATTACAAAGATTGGCCAATGGGAGCTCACCAAGTATCCCAAATGAACAAATCTCCATTTTAGAACTTCAGTAGAAGGTAATTTAGAAGATATCTACCAAACACTTTTAGACAATCTTTGAAATATACATAATGCAAGCCAAAAGATAAAATGTCTACATGCCCTAGCATTTTATTTGAATAATTTACCAAAATAGAGTTATTCCTATTACATAGTAACATAAGGTCACCAACTAGGTATTTACTTGAAATGGACCTCTGTGATGGAATGTGTTAATAATTTTAAAAAACCTTTGCATAAAGGTTTTAGAAATCTTGTTGAAGCATTCGAATTTGCTAGAAATAGAATTGGTATTAATTTCTTCATTGAACCAAACTACAGAAATGATATGCACAAACCTTCTTTACAAATTATAGATATACCTAGCACTAGTACTTCACAAAACTTAGAATTTTGTAAATATTGTGATACTTTTGAGTAGAAATTTTAAACTGTTAAATGACAAGTGCATGCCTTACAATGAGGATATTAATTCTCAAAAAGAATTAATTCACTCATTTCGACAACATCATAAGCTATATACTGGTATAATTTCTTTTTAAAATGAAGATATTGTGCAGCTAATACCTCAGTTGGAGGATTTTTAAAACCAAGCATCAGAAGTTGTTTCTATTCCAGAAAAACCAGAAGAAATTAGACCTTTTGAATTTTTGATACCCCAAATGTTTTTAAAGCTCAACAACTTTTAACAAGATTTCCAAACTCTATTATAGAAATAATTTCTAAAAAAATTCAAGAAAAATTTTTAGAAAATTTTACTCTTTTACAAGAATAGTTTAGAACTGTTACAGAACCTCGTTTAACCCTTCATCCTATATATTGTAAACATCCTATAAAATAGTGTAAGTTTAACACCTATAAAATTTGTCAACCCAATTGTGCAGCATGTACTTTTGATTTTTATCACACGTGGTTGTCAATTAGAAATATCTAATATTAATAGCTAATATTAACTTAGCATATTTTAGAAACTTTGAGTTAACGCTCCAAAATGGATAAGCGTTTCCAGTCATACTATAGTCGCTTCTGGACTATAGATGTATCAACCAGGTTATCTTTATAGCTCTAGAACAAACAGATATTGTTGGAAAACAGTTGGCCCTTACAATTTTAAAAGAATTTGAAATAGCAGGACCTATTATAAAAGTAGAAATCAGCTCAGCTCCACCAGAATGTGATGGCATTGAAATCATTCCTGCAATCCATCATATCTAGATCATTTCAACAAGAGATTTACCAATTAATACAGAATCCAGAATTATTAAATGAATGATTTGCTCCAAAAGTATTAGAAGACAATTGAGACATTAGAGACTGAAAACTCTTGCCTTTAAGAATGACAAAATCATGAAGAGAGAATAGAGATTTCACCTATTTGTAGAAAATAAAATTCAAAAAATGTAATACCCCATATTTTCATGACGTAGTGAGCTATAACTTTATAGGATGTCACGCCCGTCTGATTACTCAGACAATGGGTCTTTATAACAACATTCACTCAATAAGTAGTGAATTTTTTTTCCAAGATTACTTTTATTGAATATAGTAAAGTACATAAAATCTGACTTCTGATACATATACTTGAGGATATAACATATCCAAAATATAGCATGAGCCTCTAGGAGTCTACCACACTTCCGCTACACCTTTGATTCTAAATTTTTCAAAAAAGGTAACACACGTGTGAGTATAAGGCTCAGTGACTCTCATGTGTGCTAGTGTTTTCAACTGAAAAGATCCCATAAAAAGTAATCTCAACATGAATAAGCTAGTTCAGAAATTCTCATGTGAAAACAATCTAAAACAAATATTCAAAGATTTAGAGTGAAAACATGCTAATTCAAGTATTCAAGAGTTCTAGTATAAAATATTTTGATTCAAGTATTCGAGGATTTAGATATTCAAGTATATATAGTCAGTGTTTACACCAAGTATTCAAGTCAGTACTTACGCCAAATAGTCAAGTTAGTGCTTACGCCAAATAGTATGCTTACGCCAAGTATTGTATTTACGCCAAGTATTCAAGTTAGTGCTTATGCCAAGTAGTCAAGTTAGTACTTACATTAAGTATTCAAGTTAGTGTATACGCCAATTATGCAAGTTAGTACTTATGCTAAGTAGTCATGTTAGTACATATGCCAAATATTCAAATTAGTTCTTATGCTAAGTATATAAGTTAGTGTTTACGCCAAATATTTAAGTTAGTGCATATGCTAAGTATTTAGGTATTTAAGCATTGTCAGTTATGTATTGAATTCAAGAATTGTTATGTTCAAGAATTCAAGATTCATAAGGTTCATAATGTTTCCAAATTCTATAGAAAACTCATATTGAGTATACTAAGAAAGCAGTTTCCATATTAGGAAAATACTTTATCAAAATCAGGATTTGAAAATCGAAAAAATCACATGAGATATTTCATATTCAAAATATTTAAGAAATCGAGTGCTTGATAATACTTTTGAACTCAAGTGTAACATCCATATCATAATATATTAGGAAAGTATTAACTATATCAAGAAAGCAAATGATCATTTTAGGAAAACATTTAGCTAAACAGATTTAAAAGACTTGGGACTCACGATCTTTCTTGTCCATGGAAATAGAAAGTAGGCAAGTTCACATTCAAATATTTTGAAAAACACCAGTTAAAATGGATTTAAAAGGCAGTGCGACTCAACTCGTGTCCTAACTCGATGTGGTAACGTATATATATCGCTCTTAGCCTTTTACAAAGATTTGACGATAAATAATCTATATCGAGAGTCATTCTAAATCTCACTTATTATTCTAGGGTTCGACTAGCACAAAACTAATATATGAATAGAAAATATTCTATTTTCTTATTTGTCACTTCTTTCTACTAAAATGAGATAAACACTTGGAATGATCAAAAGATCATGAATTCATTTCCCATCTCTTTGTTCAAACAAATATCCAAGGTTTCCATATGTTCTTGTGATTTCTTTTTCATCCATTAACACCAATAGGACAATACTTGAGTTTATTTCTTACAAAATAAAATTATGCATTTATTCAATCTTGTCACACCTTCTTTGATTTGTCACACCTTTTAATTTACAAGTCCGATAGATGTCAAATTTGTTCCAAAATGTCCTCAAGACATTCTTTGATGATTTCCAATTCATGAACTACTGATTTTCCTTCTCATTTCACTTAGTTTTGCTTACAACATCTCAGCTTTCCAATCCCGTCACAGTTTTGGCAGCTTATGGTATTTTCAACATAACTTTTTTATTCACAACTCTAAATTATGTAAAATTAGTCCCAAAATGATTCTAAGATATTTAGCTACAAGTTTCAGTCCATGGGGTTCCAAAACAACAAGCTAATTTGTACAGTTTATTCATTCTTCAAAACTACTCGAAAATTCTTCAAAACAGAATTTCTGTTTTTGTTTCCTTTCTTCACATAATCCACTCTCTTTTCTTTCCTACACAATGTATGTGTTGTTTAAGCATTGCAAGACTTTGTTTATCATCTAAACATCACATAATCTTTCTTGATTCCAGTCATGGATAATCAGTATCTTTCATATTTAAACAACAACAAAACCAACAACTTTAAATAATAACAACAGTATTCCATTTTCTTCAAGAATTAAACTATTTTTCCTTTCCATTTCTTATACTTTCTTGTGTAGCCATGAACTATCAATTAAACCACTATCAAAACATCTTTATACACCATATAAAATATAGCACAAATCCTCTCAAAGTTGCCGTCACACACAACACACACAACAACCCAAAATCATAGCTATTTCCAAATATTTTTTTATAATTCTCATGAATTTTTCAACAAAATTAATATCAAAATAATCCTTGCAACTTAATCTACAACTTTAATTTATAGAGTATAGGCTTTTACCTTATTTATTGAATTCTTTAGGCTTGAAAAACTCTTCTCCTATGAAATTGCTTTCTCACTCTTTTTTTCCTTTCTCTCTCAATTTTCTCTAACTTTTCTTTCCTTTTCCTTCCTTTTTCTCTTTCTTTTTCCTTTCTTTTCATGGCTGCCGGTTTTTAGCTGTTGAAATATAGCTTCCACCGCCATTCTTATGACCAAATATCATATGGTCACGCCTTTCATTAATTAGTCAAAAGTCTTCCTTTGAAGGTTTTTGCAAAATCTTCTATTTTTCTTTTATTTTCTCCTTTCTTTTCTTTCATTATTATACCGAAATCCAGGCTGTCCTTCAGCCTTTTTCCACCGCCATTCTTGTCCATTTTGTGACCAATTTTGGTCATATGGTCAATTGGAATTACATGGTCAAAGCTTATAAAGAAAGTTTAATAAAATCTTCCTAAATAAGCTTATGAAAAATGTTTATAAAATTCTTTCAACCAACCCATTAAGGACACTTGGTTTTATCATCCAATCAGAAAATAACACCTATTTTTGATAGCAAATCATAAAATGCGACTTGTCTTACTTCCATCCACATTTCCTAATTTCTTCAAAAAATAACTATAATTTCGGCCCGTATCGAAAAAATATTTTATTTCACCAATAGATCTATAAATTTTACTAAATTCAATAGTGGGAATCAAAATTCTCAATTCCTTCTCAATCCTCTTCAATTTGCTGCCAAAGTCTCATTTGCGGTCAAAATTACGATAATACCCCTGAACGCTCAAATTATACTAAAATGTTTGTCTCATTGTACTGATCAATCTTCGTTCTGAGTATACCCCCAAACTCTTACTCTTTTCAAAGTAGTCACATATTGAATTATTCAGGATATGGATAGAACAATTTGACAATTTCATCTGGGTCCTTATAATTTCAAAATTCCAATAATGACCCTAAATATTTTTATCATACCAAAACATTCATCTCATTATATTGATAATTTCTTATTCTGGCCACTTATACAAATTCTTATTCTATACATAGTAATAGCCGAATAAAGTCCACAAGTGAGGGTTATTACATAAAATATACATGCAACATCAATATTTTTTGGGTGAAGTGGAATTTAAAACCAAGACAAAATTTTCAAATATTTGGCAATATTATCTGTATCTTTATGAAAAGAAGAAGGATCTAGAACAGAAATAAGTGAAAATGAATCTGATGAAGTTATGTTAAAAGACTAAAAATTCGAAAAGCTACTATTGGTTAACCATCTTGCAAACAATTATGCATATAAAGACACGATGAAAAAATTCCCACGAACAAAGGCTTACAAGACTTGTGCAAATGACTCAACAACAAGGACATGAAATTATTTTTTGCTTTTGAGTTGTTAAGTCTAAACAAGCCCCAGTATACATCTAGAGCCTAGGATTTTTTCAATATATAAGCATAAGTCTCTGGAATGTTGAGAACCATGCGAAAACAAATTTACAAACAAGAACCACATATGCAAAAACTCTTATGATAGATAGTAGAAACTCTATGATAGAAACTGTAACGCTTTCATTAACAAATCTCACTATTGTGAATAAAATTCCACTTTGCAAATACTTGTTTCAATAGTAATTCTTAGTTTCTAAATTTCCAGCAATTGAGGGTAAGAAAAAAGTAAAGGAAACCACCAAGAGTTATTCACTACATGTCTTTAGTAGCCATAGGCAAAAGAGCTAAAGTCCCTGTTCAACCATAAAGCTATCGAGAGGCGTGAAAGACATATCAGGGGAAGAGGCATAAGCCATCTTGGTGGATGAAATGATAAGTGAAAAAATATTAGATAGGACTCTAAAACTCTTTTCTTATTCCTTAGTACTTCTATATGGTCTCTGAATCACCCTGTTATTATTTCGGTTTTTAAGAATTAATTATTCTTAATACCTATCACTACTTCAAAATTACAGTAGACTCTTTAGAAATTATTGAACATTATTACGCTTGTCTTGATATTATAGACTTTGAACTTCGTTAAATATTTTGAAACCGTCCGTGGTCTTATTTATTATATAGTAACAAAGCCAAAAAAGACTTAATCTGGCAAAGATATTTTGAAATAAAAGCTAATTTTTGACTTACAACCCTTTTGGACATAAAATATATCTAATCTAAAAAAAAAAAAAAAGAGAGGGTCCGTGTGACCCCACATTAGTTAGTTTTACTTTCATAGTGCTTGCCCCATTTCCTATTGTTTGTTTCATTCATATTTCATCCTTTGTACCTTTATACATATATATAGTTTTAAACTTTTGTTTCTATATCTATATATTTTACTTTTGTCTTTTAGTTTATATATATAGATGTTTGTCCTTTGTCTTCTAGTTACCATATCTTTCCCATAGCCTTTTTCCGTATATCCATAAAGTACACACACGCACGCGTGCATGCACACATGCACATATATATCTTATATTATATATTTTTTAGGATTTATTATAATTTATCTCATTAAGTTAGAAAGTTGTGACACTTTAGTACCACAAGTTAAAAAAAAAGTGTTAGAGGTCCATTAAAAGCTAGTCAATTACGGTATTGACTGACGAAAGTTATTTTTGTAATAAAATATCTATTTTGCCCATACTAATTATAAGATACCCAAAATAACTCTTTACATTTATTACAATTTACCTTTATTAAATTGGAGAATGTGACATTTTAGTACTACAAATTGTAAAAAATACACTAGAAGTCCATTGACCGTTAGTCAATTATGGTATTGATTAACGAAAGTTACTTTTGCAATAAAATATCTATTTCACCTATACTAATTACAAGATTTCCAAAATAATCCCTTAGTAGAGGGAACTTGGCGCATGAAGTATTTGTTTACTTTTTATAATTTTTAGCATTATAAGTATCATTATCCTAACTTAATAGTATAAAATGTAACAAATACATAAACTAAAGTTTTAATCAACTTCTTGAAATTAGACATATCATATGCAGTTTTGCCAAAACTTAAATACGATACAAATTCAAACATAGAAGGTCCAAAATAAAATTACAAAATTGTACTAATATTTTCCTCACAAAAAAAATGAAGAGCAAAATAACAAAAATATCATACGTTTCTAATCTAATAAACAACAAACCAAAACAATGATGTCTTAACATGCGCCTTATTAGACTTGGGAATATGATATTTTTTTTGGTGGCTTTGCTTTTTTTTTTTTTTTGTGAGGAAAATATTGGTACATTTTCATGATTTTATTTTGGGCCTGTTATGTTTGAATTTTCATCGTATTTAGGTCTTGACAAAACTGTATATGATATATTTA
The DNA here is from genome assembly GCA_026120185.1 of Voacanga thouarsii. NCBI lineage: Eukaryota > Viridiplantae > Streptophyta > Magnoliopsida > Gentianales > Apocynaceae > Voacanga > Voacanga thouarsii. The sequence goes on along the minus strand of JANUWF010001213.1, from coordinate 1,802,939 downwards.
ATTTCAGGAAGTTGATTGAAACTTTAGTTTATGTGTTTGTTGTATTTTATACTATTAAATTAGAATAATAATATTTTAATACCAAAAATTATAAAAGTATACAAATACTTCATATGCCAAGTTCCTTCTTAAGTATCTTATAATTAGTAAGGATAAAATAGAAATTTTATTGCAAAAGTAATGTTCGTTAATTAATACCATAATTGATTAGCGGTCAATAAACATCTCGCGCCTTTTTTACAACTTGTAGTACTAAAGTATCACAATTTCTAACTTAATAAGAGTAAATTATAATAAATGCAAAGGGTTATTTTGGACAACTTATAATTAGCATGGGCAAAATAGATATTTTATTATCAAAGTAAATTTCATTACTCAATACCATCATTAACTAATTGTCAATGGATCTCTAACGTCTTTTTTGTTACAACTTATAGTACTAAAGTACTACTATCCTCCAACTTAATAGGGTAAATTGTAATAAACTTTATTTTTTATTATTATAATTGTCATAGACTTGTTTGTATTGTATTTGTGGTGGTTGTATTTGTATTTGTATTTGAGTTTATATTATATTTCTATTTGAACAGGCCTCTTGTTTTAATTTTAGTCATGTTGTATTTGAATCGAAGTTCTAGTACCAGTTCTGATTTTATAGAACTCTAGCTATTACATTTTTATATGTGGCTAATAAAGTAAGGGCTTTTATATATTAACAGGCTTTTAAGTAGGCTTCAAGTCCTCAGGCTTTGAGTAAGTCAGGCCTGAACCTAAAAAAAATGCCTTATATAAGTTAACAGGTTTTCAATTTATAATGCATGCCTAGATTTATTTTACCAAAGCTTGGCCTGGTCTCGCCTATTTCAATCCCTACCAACTGCTAATTTTTGAGATTTTGTTTTTTTTTTTAAATTTTTTTTGAATTATTTTAGAAGTTTTTATGATGTAAAAAGTATAAAAATGATTTAAAATAGTTAAAAACATAAGATATAAAAATAAAGAGTTTAAATTTAATTTTAATTTCCTAAAATTAAGTTATCTACGTATCTTCTTAGAGTATAGAGAAATTAAATCTCTCATAGTTCTCTTATCTTCTAATCATATCTTACCATAGCATTAACGAGTATCACTCTTGACTGTATTTGTAGTTTCTTTCGTGTCCACATTCAAAAATTCGTTAAAGTTTGGCTACTATTTTCTTGTTCACGATCTTTAACTTTAATCCAATTATCTAAATATAATTGAATTTCAACAACTTTTGGTACCACTAATGAGCAATTTCGCTCAAAATATTTCCTCTAGTATTAAAAGCTTATTTTACTATAACAGTTGAAATGGGAATAGCAAGAATCTCCTTATCTATTAGTACTACAATAGGAAATTTAATTCTATAAGATATCAAATCTTTCACATGTATCCTTCTACTCCAAATCATAAGTTAAATAATTCAAGTTCTGCCATGGAACTTGAAGATCTTCTTGGTCGTTTTGACATTTCTAATATAAAAGCCTTACTTTGTTAATCCTTGAAGACCCGGATATCGAAACTTTAATAGTTTGAGTTATTTGGCTAGTTGAACCATACCTTCTAAAATATTCATGGTATAAGTTACAAAGAATATTTCTTACATTAGCAATTATACAAAAATAAAAAAGGGAATGTAAGATCGTGGGTATTACTATTACTATCACTATCATCATTATCATTATTTTTAGAAAAAAAAATCATAATAACAAGTAAGATAATCTTGTAAACCATCAATTCTCATACGTTGATCAAGAACTCTAACAACTAAATTAACATAGGATATTTTTAAATTATAAACCATTTTGTTTCATAGCATTAATGCAAAAGAGACAAAAGATGATCACAAGAATATTCATTAAAACACTACTAATGTTAACACATTTTGAACAATTAAATGTGAAGTGGGGCAATAAGTATGAGATAAATTATAAATAACTTCATTAAATGTTTTTAAAATATTTAAAATACCTTCACAAATATTCCATTGTTGATAAAATAAATGTATTCCAATAGCTTTATTTGAAAAAGAGAAAAACACACATATAAGTTCTTTATATGGAAAATATTCATTTCACAATTCAAATGTGGAATTCCATTTATTTGGGACATCTCTTAAAAATTGTTTTGGTTTCATAATATTATGTCTACAAAATTTACTCCATTCTTTTTTTATTTGTAGCCCTAGACCATAAACAAGAAAAATAGGTTTTATTGGTTTAATATAAAGATCAAGAATTTTTAAACCATCTTATACACAAAAGTTAAACATATGGTATATACAACTAATATGAAAAATTTTTTCTCTAAAATTTAGCTTAAGTAAATTTTTAAGATTAGTAATTGAGACAGTATTTGTACTAACATTATCAAAAGAAATAGAAAAAAAAAATCTTATTCACTAAATTATATTCTTCTAAAATAATAATTAATAGTTGACAAATATTTTTAATTGCATGTGGATCATCAAAACCCCTATAAGCAAGTAAGTGTTTTTGAATATTGTATTTATTACCTATCAAATAACACATAACATTCATATTAGAATGAGTTTTGACTAAGACAACTCCAAATATCACTGCATAAAAAAACTTTACTAGGAAAATCATAAAAAATTAATCTAAAAAAAATTAATTGAACGTATTGTTTCTTACTTTCCCTATATAATTTTTTAAGTATACATACAAGGGTAGTGTGGGGAACACATTTTGCAGCACGATTGAAATCATTTGACAATATTTATTACAACAACAACAAACTAAGTCTTAATCCCAAGAAATTTGGGGTTGGTTAAATAAATCAATGTTAGGCAACGTGTGGTCATCCACATGAATCCTCTCTCTCCACTTATTTCTATCAACCGTCATACTTTCATCCAAATCTAATAAAGACATATCTCTCATAATCACTTCTATCCATGTCGTTTTAGGCTTGCTCCTATCTCTATCTAACCTATCCTACCTTCTTCCCTCAATCCTCCTAATAGGGGCATTCCTCAATATTCTCTATACATGTCCAAACCAACACAGGCGGCTTTCTCTCATCTTTTTCTCAATAGATACCACGCCCATCTTTTCTCTAATGGTCTCATTTCTGACTCTATCTTTTCTAATATATCCACACATCCACTGTAATATATGCATCTCGGCTACTTTCATTTTGTGAATATGACACATTTTAACTGTCTAATATTGCGTGTCATATAGCAAAGTAGGTCTTACGGCTGTTCTATAGAACTTTTCCTTTAGGTTCAATGGTATATTACGATCACATAGAATACCAGTTGCACTCATCCATTTCAACTAACCTGCTATAACTTGGTGTGCAACATCACCATCGAACTCTCCGTCTTTCTAAATAATAGATATTAGATATCAGAAGCAATCACCTACTGGTATATCTCTACCATCCAAAGTTACACTCTAAGCAATAGTTCTGCTACTACTGAACTTCCATTCCATATACTCTGTTTTATTCCTACTAATTCTAAAGCCCTTAGATTCCAATATCTGTCGCCACAACTCCAATTTAGCATTTACACCGACTCCAGACTCATCAATCAACACAATATCATCAACAATTTGATAATATTTATTAAAACAAAAATTTTGTCCAAAACTAAATCCAATATGTTTTATAACTGCTATTTTAGCTAATTCTTCTATTTGTTCTTTTTCACAATACTTAAATAAACCAATAGAATGAGGAGTAGAGGAAGTAGTAGTGTACCCGATAATTTATTGTTATTTAGAGTCTAAATCAAACTCTTAAGAATGGTACCTTCTTAGATGTTGAGAAAGTGTACCATAACCTATTCCTAACTTAAGTGCATTTAATTTATGAGTAATAATGCAATAATTGCATTTAACTTTCACTTCACAGGATAGCATTGCTGTAATAGTGAAATGCTTAGTGAACATATTAACTTCCCTTTTTCGTACTTTCCTTGTTATGGTCTCAATTTGTACTTCACTTGAACATTGAACATTTTTCTGAGTATCAATGTAAGGATGTTGTTGTTGAGCGTCAACTTTTTCATCAGTAACTTGCCCCATTTAGTCGGTTGTTGGAAGAGAAAATGTTGATCGAAAAAAATTTTGGATCAAAACTAGAGGTCAGTTATAACTAGATGAAATAATAAATGTCTCTGGTTAGAAATTCAAACTATAACTAGCATTCATTTTTCCTTACATTTGGAGCTACTTGGATGGGACTTTTTTTTTTTTTCAAACAATAGAAACATAAATATAATAACAATATATTATAAATTAAAATTAAGAATTAAGAGAGTTGAAAGAGTTGTGAAATATTTGAGAGAGTTGAGGGAGTTGAGAATTTGAGAGAAGTGTAAAAAATAAGAGGTGGATTGAGAGGCATATTTATAGAGGAGGAAGAAGAAGGAAAAAAAAAAAAAAAGGAACAACGGCCAAAAAATTGACTGTTACATGCAAAAAAATGGACATTTGTTGTAGGCCCTTTTATATTTTTATTTTTTTTATGTGTTGTCACATGATTAGAAAAAAATTAAAAATCGGTAGTTAGAAAAAAACTCTCAATCTCAACCGGACCATGGATGACAATTTCAATTACCTATTTTAAATTGTGAACCATAGTCAATAGTTTTTTATCCCAGTTCTAGTTTGTGGTTGAACAGGCAATATTTGGAATTACGGTCAGGCCTACTTGAATCTCCACAAGAGGCTCCGAGTTCATGTTAAAAAAAATTAAAATATTTGGAGATTTTTGAGGGAGATTTTTGAGGGGTCACTATATGGTTAGAGGTTAAGGTTAAATTTCATTAGATTTTCATTGCCTCTTTCTCTCTTAAGTTTAACGTCTCCTAGTTAAGTATTATAATTAAATAGCATTATACTCTTGTTATATCTTTTCTTCACTTAGCATTACATCCCATACCATTAACTCCGATTTAATCAGAAAAAAGGATTATTCAACTTAATAAAATTAGTTAAAAGCCATTCAAGCATAAAGGATTCTTTCATACCTCTTTGGAGGTTTAAACCAATCAACTAGAACCAATATGTCTCATGAAGTTTAAATTTATTAACTAGAAGCAGTTTAAACTTTGTTTTAAAATATCAATATAATTCTTCTTTCATAATTTATAGGAGGCTTAAAAACTGTAAGAGGATTCTTCTCATAGATATTATGGTTTGAATATATAGGTTTAAATAAGGAACTTAAGGTTGGGGGCAAGTTATATTAAGGAAATAATGTTATAATTTTTTTAAAAAATTTGGGGTGAAGTATAATTTTTTTTTAAAAGGCGGGAGGTGGCACCTGCCCCCTAAATCCGTCCCTGGTTTGAATACATAAGATTAAAACACACACACACACACACACACACACACACACACAGAGAGGATTCAAACTTCTTTGTAAGGAAGAATCTTGTTAATAATTTAAAACCTTTTATAAAATTTTGAATTATTTCTATGCAATTTCATTGTATTAAGTTAAAATTTTGGTTTAGTGTTTTTTCTCCCCACTTTTCTCAACTGAATGCAAGTTTACAGAGTGTAAGGAGAAAATTTATGAAGGGATAAGGAAAATCTAATAAAATATAATCCTAACTACGAAATGAAAAAATAAGAGGAAAATTTAGGAAGAGACACGAAGAATATAATGAAATTTAATCTTAGTCATTAATTACTAAAATAGTAATGTCTCTTTCAATTTTGAAAAGAGATCATTTCTACTTTTTCTAATACTGGAGAAAAGCCTCGTTCTAAATCCTCACCTTTAAAAGCACCTATTTTTTTTAAAAAAATTGTTGTAGTTAAACTAAAATAATTGAAGGCACTTGATTGGTCAGTTTAGTTAAGCTTCTACATTTTTTTAAAAAAATTAATAAACAGATTTATAAGGTTTCATGAATCTTTTGGTTAATTCAAAACATTCGATGCTCCTATTTTTTTTATATATTTCAAATATACATTTATTTCTATTATTTTTTTTAAAATTTTGGGGCAAAGCTTAAGAGAAAGTATGTAACCTGTTCTCCTCGTCATTTGATAGCTTTTTTTTCCCCATATTTTTTTAACTCCTTTTACAGCTACATTGGAATAGGAGATGAAGGTCTTAGTACTCTTTTTGTCATTTCACTATTTGTTGATTTTATTTGGAAGGAATAGAGAGCGATAGATAATCTACATTCGGTGATGCTTTACTTCTAGGGAGAACAAACACTGTGTTTGGTTCATGAAAAGAAAAAGAAAGAAGAAGGAAGGAAAAAGCATAGAACAGATACTTAGGGGTATTTTGGTGAAAGTCTTGTAATTAATTATTTATTCTTCTTGCTACTTTGAAGCTATACACAAAGTTTATTTTTATTTCTAGCGTGTGTTGAATTGAAATTATATTTTATTTTTTAAAAATAGTAATATGATCTTAAATTTTATTAACTAAAAAAATGAACTTTTCTATCTATATGAAGAAAATAATAAAACTATTGATATTTTATTAGTAAAATTCGTTTACATTAGATCTATTTTTGGCCAAAACATAGTCAAAGTAATATATGAAAATTTCAATTCAAATTCACCCATAAGTTCCTGCTATAATTACCTTGAAATAGTTTCTATAGCTACAACATTAATCTCATTTAAGTGCCCAAAAAAGTTTAGAAGACCAGAGACAATATTAGAGCTTTTTTTCTCCCTCTTTATCTTTAACATTTTTTTGTATGTTATAAAATTCTTCCTTTCCTATTCAATATTTAGGATAGTTTTTTTAGTTTATCTCCTAAACCATTCATTGCATGAGCTAGGGAGGTCATTATTTCTTTCTTGTATTTTTCTTAGATATATCTCATTTTCCATGCATTTTAGTGACGTTTTCTATGTACCATATTTTTTCATGCTTTTTAGTATTGGCCAACAATTGTTTTCTTAACTACATTTGTTGATGTTTTTTATGTACTATTTTTTAATGCATTTTTTGTGCCTGCTCATAGTTATTTTGTTAGCCAAAAAAAGCCTGTCATTGTTGGGTCTAATTTGAGAAGGAATCCCCTAATCATAAGGATCTTCAAGGGGAAGAAACTACCCTTATCAATAACAACCGACCTAGGATCAAGTTGTGTCGGAAACGGTGTAAACTACTTTAATCCACTATTTGTTACACTTAATTTCACCATCAAATTAATCATTAAAAATAATATATTTTTACTTTGATTTCTAATCCATATATTAACTTCGATTTGTTTATGCTTAGAAATCTTCTTCTCATCTCTTGGAAATTTTCAAGATACTTATATAATTTATCTAATCTTTTATGTTATTTGCAAGTTTTCTTTTCAACTATAGCAAATTTGGAAAGTATATATTTAACTTGTATGTCATTCATTATCTTATTTTTATATTCAACTTTCGATTGAGTAATCTACCATACACTTAGTGTGATTGGGATAAAAAAATAGAACGGAAGAAAAAAAGAGGAGATATGATTATGGAGGTAAAAAGACTACTTATCTTGTTTATTTAAGAAGAAAATGAGACTGATAAATGTGGAGGAAGGAACTGCCCTTCACATCAAATTCTTTGCCCTTCCGAATTTGGATGGATTGCATATATTTACTTCCATTGCAAAGACAATTAACTTGTAACTTCTCCTTTTCTCCACTATTTATCTTTTCATCCTACTACATATATTCACCATTTCTTTCACAACTTTCTTCGTATATTTGCTTCTCCTTTCCTCTTCCTCTTTCCTCAAGAAATGATTGAATGATCATGTTGTAAATGTTTTCTCAAAACGCAAGATATTTGTGTTGGGGGGCAGGTTGTGGAAGGGGTTAAAGGATTAAAGTAATTATTATTTCTTAAGAAGGCTCACAATAATTATTAATATTGAAAATAATGGATAATTTATCTAATTCTATATAATATTAAAAATGTGAAGCAATTACTGTGACTTGTTTAATTATTTATATAACAAAAAACACACAAAATAATTTCTAATAGCTTGTTTAATTTTTGTATAATATTACAACGACTATAATGGTCTAATGATCAAAATAAATAATCATCTCCTTCCACTTTTTAATGCAATCAAATAAAAGAAAGTGATACTTATTTGCTCTCATTCCAACATACCTAATAAGATAGACGTATAAATAGATTTCCTTCTCCAAAGCAAAGTAAAAGTGTCCCTCTTTCCCTTGTTTTGCAAATCAAACTATGTCAATTATTTGACTCTCAATTTATTTTGTTGTGTTCTTAAATTTTTAATTGAATATTTTTCCTAATTAATAATCAATTTGTACATATATGCTTGAAAGTTTTATTATTATTAAATTTTTTTAGGGGAACATATGATGACTTATATATTAGCTATGAAGAATTATGGGTTGGTGTAAGGGTATTGAGATTAAGGATTTACTCTTACTAGGACTTTTTTTTCTTTCTATTTTTCATATTCATTCCTATTTATGTAATTGCCAAGAGCAAACCTTCTATTTTTATGCTTACTTTTATTTAATTGCCAATGTAACTCTCTCTATTACTTGTAAAAAAAAAAAAAAAAGTATCATGGTTAGCATTTCAAGTTTATTTTCATCTGGAAAGTTTAACCAGAAATCAAGATTTGCACTATAAAAAACAATCAGTTTGGGATAGAAACTTGAGATGGATTTTGGTGTAAAAACTTAATTAAGCCGCACAAGCTTGCCATTTCATTGCTATCATATATACACTAACACAATATTACAATGAAGGAAGAATATCTTTACAATATCAATTTATGATTACCTATAACTATCAATTAAATCAATTCATGATTGCCTATAGCTATTAATTCGAGATAACATATATATAACTTACAGAATGCACAATACAAAAAAGAAACTAAATATATCAATATCTTCCTTGTCCTTGAGATCCACGTAAACCTCATTCTCACGTTGTATTTCTTCATGTCCCCTCAAACTGGCATGCAGATTCCGAATGCCTAGTTTGCCTAATGTGGAAACAAAAACCTTGTAACCAAGTGACTTAGTAAATATATCAGCAAGTTGTTGCTGACCACTAAACTTGACAGGCTGGACTTCTCCACTCTGGACTCTTTCCCTAACAAAGTAGCAATCCATCTCAACATGCTTTGTGAGCTTGTGGAAGATACGATTCACAATGATGTGCATTGCAGCTTGATTGTCGCAGCGAATTTCAGTGGCTCCAACTTGCTTGATCCCTAGCTCACTGAGCAGGAAATGGATTCGCATAACTTCATTGGCAACGGTTGCTAGACTGTAATACTCCACTTCAGCTGATGAGCAGGCAACAACAGTTTGCTTCCTACTCTTCCAGGATATGGGTGATTGTCCAAGAGAGATAATTTTCAAACGCTTGGTTTGTTTACAGCTGCCCCAATCGGCATCACTGTAAGCACGCAGTTGGAGATCATCATCTTTAGCAAGAAAGATCCCTTGACCAGGAGTACCCTTTAAGTACTTCAAGATTTTGAAGACAGCGTCCATATGCACTTGTTCTGGTTTTTGAACGAATTGGCTCAAGAGGCTCACTGAGAAAGATATTTCTGGCCATGTGGTTGTGAGGTAGATTAAGTGTCCAATGACAATGAGTTGGCATACTGGCTAGCTGCTCCCTCATCAAGAGCTTGACTTGGTTGAAAGTTTGGGTGTTGTTCCTACGGTACCTTGGTGGGTTTACTCCCCAGTAATCCACATTTTTTCAAAATATCTAGGCTATACTTGTGTTGGTTTAGAATAATGCCTTGTGGTGTTCGAGTTGCTTCTATCCCCAAGAAGATTTTTAATTTCAAAAAGCTGTTGTAGATGACTCTTAACTTTAGCTATATTGGTCTCGCTATTCCCTATGATAATAACATCATCAATATAAACAAGCACTATCACAATTAAATCATGACTCTTCCAGATAAAGAGTGAATGGTCTGCTTTCAAGTGACTGGAGCCTATCTTAAGTAGCATTGAAGCCAACTTCCTGTACCAGTTACGTGAGGCCTGCTTGAGGCCATACAGAGACCTCTCTCATGCAATCACACCCTACTTCAACCCCATCAGGGAACTTGGTTAGGTATCCTGATACCATGTAAAAACTCAATTGAGCCACACAAGCTTGCCATTTCATTGCTATCATATATATACTAGCACAATATTATAATGAAGGAAGAAAATATTTACAATATCAATTTATGATTGTCTATAACTATCAATTATATCAATTTATGATTTCCTATAGCTATCAATTAGGAATAACATATATATAACTTACAAAATGCATAACACAAAAAGGAAACTAAATATATCAGCTATCTTCTTTGGAATCCTTGAGATCCATGTGAACCTCATTCTCACATTGAATTTCTTCATTTAGTCTGTTCTAATTTGAGACCCATTTATGATGGATATATTAATAAAAGACAAATTTGAATAATTTGTCACAAATCTATTCTAAATATGAGACGAACTATAATTGTTCATAAATTCATCCCAAATTTGGAACAGATTTAGGATAAATGATCGAACTATTTTTTTTCACAAAATATAAAGTAATTAAAAACTATGTCCCCAATTTTGAAAGGATTTCATATGAATTTGGGTTGATTTCTTGAAATTTTGTCTTTTAAATAATAATAAAATAAGAAAGATATTCATCACAAATCCATTCCAAATTTAGCAAGAGACATAGATTCTTAAGAAAAATTATTATTTAATGAAAAATTTGTTAAAATGAAATTAATAAGAGAATTTGTCCCAACTCCATATGGAATTTGGTATGGATTTGGCATATCCAATTTTTATAGAAGTATTTGCCCTAATGCTTTATTTGGTTCACAAAGAGGGAGGTAAGGGAAAGAAAGAGGGAGAGTGGCACTTTTACTTTCTTTAAAGGAAGTAAATTTACTTTTATATTATTTGGTTGGAATAGGAAGAATGTAAATGTAATGTTCCTCATTACATTAAATTTATTATTTTAATCACTAAAAAAATGTGAAGTAATGATATATTTGTCATTTAGCATAATTTACTTCCCAATTCCTCTAAAATTAAAGGGAAAGATTTGCGAAGGTGAAGGGTAATTTTCCCTCTCAATTTATTTCCTTTCCACATTTACCTCGAATAAAACATTGAGATTTATTCTATTTACTTTTGTATTTACTTCTCTTTCTCAAACACTTTCACTTTCCTCCTCAACCAAATAGATAGTAAATTTGTCCCAAATTAAAAATTATTGTTTAATAAAATTTTGAAAAGAAATTAATAAAGGAATCGGTCTCAAATCTATTATAACTTTGGGATAGATTAGGAACAGATTCTCAAGAAACTTTATATTTAATGAAAATTTAAAAGAAAAGAAAACTAATAAAGAAATCCACTACAACTTTATCCCAAAATTAAGAAAACTTCATGATGGATTTTTAAGAAAAATTATTATTTAATGAAAAAATAAAATTAATAAAGGAATGTGCACAAATTTAATTAATTTGCATCATTAGTTTTCTAATTTTACCTTTAATTGATTTGATAGAATGGTTAGTATAATCATTTTATTTATCTCTCTCTCTTTCACTCACACACACACACACACACACATTGAAGAATTTTGAGAAGAGAATGAGGACATTGGAGAAGAGGAGGAGGAAGAAGAAGATCTAGAAAAAAGGCAAAGAAAAGAAAACATAATGCAGAAAGTATGAAAATTACGCAAAAAGAAATTAAATAAACATAGCAAATGCAAATATGGGCTTTATACTTCCTGTAACTTGGCAATCATCACCTTCAAGTTCCATAAGAAGGATACATTTGAGTTATTAATAACTTATGATGTAAAATATGGAGATCTATTTGTGAATGTAACAGATATGGGTATTAATCAGTAAATAAAGAATGGATCTACAAAGTCTATAACAGATCTGAGAGAGATCAGCCTATTGAAAATAAATTCTTGTCTCTTACAAGCTACTGAATCCACAACGGTCATTACTCAATTCATCGGCCAACAACAACTCAATTAGACCACCTATAGAGTAGATTTGAAACTAGATCTCTTTCCTTATCACCTCAGATCTGATATAGAGCTTATAGATTTATTCAAAATATACTAAATAGTTCACAGATCTATCAATATCAGAAACGTTTATGCATCCTACGTGAGCTTCTGATGGCAAGCTATCGTCTTGATGAAGATCCTTTTCGATAGGAGGTCTATTAAAAGGAATAAGAATTTTTTAGTTCAGATGTTCTACTTGAATACCTGTTTTGAGGACGATGAAAGGTATGATCTATTGAATAAATGGAGTGCCTTAGATAATAGGGTTTGTGACATTTTTGGCAAGCAAGAATGAAGTAAAAATAGATAAGGAGGAATGTTTTACCTTAACATCTGAAAGTTTGAAGCTAATTCCTAGCTTCTTACCATTGGTTGAACAAAGGCTTTCTTTTGTTTTTTCAAAATATTTTGTAGGAATAAGACATTCTTGAATACAGTTGAGATCACCTCCAGTATCAAGTAGAGTCGGGACTTCAAGAGTAAAAGAATTTTGAATGACAAGTGTAATGCGCACATCCCATCTTTGAATAGAGGTTTTTGAAAGATAATTCAAAAAAGTATTCGCATCAGCACTAGAATCTGATGGTTTTTTAGGTTCTTTTTTAGAACAAAGATTTTTAAGAACTAATCTATCTAATTCTTGAGAAGCTTTGATTTCTATGATTTCTTCCTTGAGAATGGAGGTTTCAGATTGAAAGTCTTGAATGGTGACAGTCCTGGAAGGTTTAGTAGAAAACCTATTGAGAATATCAGTAAGATTGTAAGTATTAGCAATACACAGATGATGTTGGAAAGGGTTGGAAGATGAAGTTGAGGGTTGGTTAAGAGTTTGTTTGAACTTATCAAGGTACTCTTGTTAATTTGTTGGAATCATTAGGAAGTTTTCCTATGAGTTCTAGAAGAAGATCTTGTTCTTTTGTAAGAGTGTTGATGGTTGGTCCTTCTAGATTAGAATAATCAGAAGAGGATGAAGAGGAGAGATGATCTTCCTGTATTTGATTGAACTGATGTTCAAATTCATCATCAACTTAATCTAAATTGGATTTAGAAATAAGGAGATTTTGAATTTTGTTAAGAACATTGTCATTTAAAGAGAGTTCATGAATCTTTCTGGAAAATTTGCAATATCTGGCAATATGACTAGGTATGTTACATTTGAAACAGACAACTATTTTTTACTTCGAAGGCTGGGGCTTGACCTTAGGAGTTTTGGTTTTGGTTGGGGTAGGAAGTGTAGGCCACTTGGCATGTCTATACTGCTTCCTATGGTAGGTAGGTTTAAAAGACACTTAGTGTTTGGTCTTATGGTGCCTATGTGGTTTGCACTACAGGAAGGCAAACCAAATTGTTCACAGAAGATGCCTAGGTCACGACTTCTCTGGGCACGGACTTTGGCTAATTGTCTCAACATCTTATCTTAACGACAGATTTTGAGAACAACTTGTTGGATTTGGCTAGTCGGTTGGCCAAAGGTAATTTGTTCATAAGGTACTTTATACTTGTAGATACAGAGAGTGTATCCTTTCACCCTCACAAAGATAAAAAGACTGAGTCGTATGTCACTAACACCTCAGTTCAAATCCACTCTATCCATACGCCTTCTGTATGGAAAATCCCCCCAAATATTTTCAAAAAGTGTTCCTATCCTTTTGATCCCATGGTTTATAATTATTGGGATTACCAACATGCTTGGCTAAATGCATTTGCTTTTCAAAACTAATTTCAAAATCACTCTTTGTTTCTTTATTTCAACAAAAAGAAACCTGCTCAATTAGTATTTCCTAATTGGTTCATCAATCAGTGGTGGCCCTATTATGGCTCGACTGAAGAATTTTTTCCTGACCCTGTCAATGAAGGATTTATATATTTCAAAAGTAGGTATCACAACCAGCAGCTAGTAGTTCCCTTACTGTTCTAATTTTTCAGCATATTCAAGCTAGTCTGGATATATTCCCAGAAGTTTGCATATGCAAAAGATTCTGATCAGCAAGTTCTCCTACACCTTGCCCTCCAAGGCCATTACAAATGGTGGAAGGATTGGAATGCACAGAATATGTACATTCCGTCTACTGAAAAATGGTTTAAGACTAATCCCAACTACCTGTCTCCCTCCAATAGTAAACAAACAGGATTTTTACAGTAGAAATCCATAGCTGCTACAACTTTAGCAGCATCTGCTTCAAAAAAAGATTTCCTTGCAGCAATGGAGAAATTACTGCAACAAATGAAAGCAGAATCAACTGCAAACAAAGAACAGTCCTCTGAAACATCCCCAGGAGAACTCGATGATGATGAAGAAGACGAAGATTACTATTTCGAATAGTAATATGACCATGACACTATGGATGACGTTAGCGAAAATCTGACATCATCCATGACATCAGCAAATCAATTGTACATAGGTCACTGTAGCAGTGCTATAGCACTTTTCATGTGTGTACTGTTTTCAACTGTACACTGTAACGGCTTTTCACGTGTTACTGTTTTACACTGTACATTGTAATGGACTACTGTAGCAACACAGCTATTTTGTTTGTAAATAGCCATCCTATTCCCATTCAACTATAAGCTTAGTTACACGAGCTCTAGGGTTGAATCCCCAATTCTTCCAAAGTTAGAATTTCCCTTCTAACTTTCAATTTATATGTATTTCAGTTTCCATTGTAATATTTTACTATAATACATATATTGTATTCTTTCTGTATCTCTGTTTATGGTCCGCTGAGCCGCCTTTGTTTATTTACTTACTTATTTACTGCTTTATACTTTGTGTGCATTCTGTTTGTGACCTTACTCTCTCTATTAATTCCCCATATCTTCTTTCCCATACATACATACATACATACATACATACATACATACATACATACATACATACATACATACATACATACATACATACATACATACATACATACATACATACATACATACATACATACATACATACATACATACATACATACATACAAACATACATACATATTACTCTTTGCTATTATACAAGTCAAATGAATTGGTATATCACTAATTTGATTGCTTCATATTTGAAATTAAGCATACGTTACAATGTAACATTACTTAACTGTTTTGATAAAAATCGCTATTTATACTCGATGAGATTCAAATTTGACATACTTTTTTAACTTAATAAATCTAACGGTTAGATGATTATTCCTTGAGAAATAGATTGTTAGATTTATTAGCAACTAATTTGATCACATTAATCAAGTTTCATCATGACCAAAAATGTATATTCATGTAATCATGTATAAAGATTAGTGAATAAATGATTCACACACTTTGGGGTTTTGATTACAGAGCAAATCAAATTAATTCTTCATGAAATTTGATATTTTATGGTTGCATGGAGATTTAGTTCATTATAAGTTATGTAATACATGTTATGAGTGATTGTAACATATGCATTTTTATTGTAGAAGTTATTTGGTCAGAAACCAACATTTGCACTTTTGCTAAAGTGAAACACTATCATTGCAAAGAAAACAAATTATATAACTATATATATTTTACCATATGATTATATATATATATATATAACGGTATTTATATACATCAATGTATATTAATGTACGATACAATCATTAAGTTTAAAGGATTGAAACTAAAAAGTATTATAAGAATTAAGATCATTTTGTATTTTATAAGGACTTAACTAAAACATTTGGAATTATTTGGTAATTCTATATAAAAATTCAAGATAAATAAATAATATATATATATATATATATATATATATAAATATATATAGTGTGTGTGTGGATGTGTGCATGTTTAATTTAATATATACTAGTCTCACTTTTCTTGCCTTTGACTTTTTGTCATTTGAGATGAATTTCATTTATAAAATTATATAATAAACAAAAAGTTACTCGTTAACAAGAAAAATAAATAATAAGTGAAATTTAAATCATATGCTCGATCATAAACTCAATTAGAACTTGAACAAAAATATATATACATATTAATTAGAATATATATTTTTGACAATAGCCTATAAAAAGGAAAAACATCCAAAATTTAAATGCCTTGCTATTCACTGTAAAAAGCTAAAGGTAAGCTGCCTTTCCATGCAATGCATTCATTAGAAGATTAGAGCCAAAACAAGTTGTGACTTTTTCAATATCAACGTTGTCTTCAATTTTACTATCATCTTGAAGTACTTTCTCTATAGGATCGATTGGTACTTCAAATTGAATGAGATTATGAAGGAGATAACATATCATAATTATATGATTATGAGCTTTAATTGGATAAAAAGAACTCAATATACCTCATTGTATTTTTAAAAAACTAAAACATTCACTACTAGAAAAAAAAAAGACTTATTACCAACCATCCAAATTGGTTGGTAATGAATTAAAATCCTTTGGTATTACCAACTGATTTTGGTCGGTTGGTAAAACACGAGTTGGTAATTGTTACCAACTAATTTTTTTCAAGTCTGTTGGTAATTATCAATCAAAATTCTATTTATAAATTAAAATTATTTATTGGTAATTAGTTGGAAAAAATATTAAATTTCACAATATTAAAATTGCGGTTGGAAATTACCAATCAAAATTTTAGTGTCAGTGATTTATTTTAAAAAAATTAATGAAAAAAATTAAAATTTGCTATGTTTGTGGAGCCCAATTTCAAAGTTGGCAAGTCACTCAAGCTAAGGTCAGCATGAATTGAAATATTAGTAATATGCTCTCTACTAATTTCGAACTCATGACCTTTGAATTACTTTGCATGGTACATTTGTTATGTCAATGCTTGCTAATATTTTTATATACTTTTTTAATTAATTAAAATAATACTACATTATCATATATATAGATAAACATATATAATATACACATATAAGTAGTAAATATAGAATTTGTTGATTCGAATTCTCAAATCGTTCATAATTATTTACTCATGAATAAATTATTAACCAATTGAATAGTAATAGTAACCTACATTGTTGGTTTTGTAATTGATTGGTAAATACAATCTTTTTAATTTCCCAACCAATTTCCAATGTATAATTTGTAGAAAGTTATTATTATAATTCATGTAAATATTTATTAAACGATGTACCTACTAATTACCAACCGTGAATAAATACCAATTATATATCTCCGTTGGTAAATATTTTTCTCTCAAACTTACCAACTAAAGAAACAATGGATATTTAATAGTTGCCAATTTATTCGATTACTACACATATTTACCAATGGACTACCAATCACTTATGTTACCAAACAAAAGCGTTGGTTAGTATTTCGGTAGAAAATACTTTTCATTCATACTTCTAACCAATTACTAACGAAAACTTGTACCGACAACATAATTTAATTGGTAAGTGGTTGGTAATATTTTGGCCATTCTATTACCAACCAAGTATCAACTGAGAATACTACCATCCTATGTCATTTAGTTGATAAATGGTTGAAAAAATATCTTCTCACCAAAGCACCAACTATTTACCAATTAAATAGGTATCAATTGAATATACATAATTGGTAGTTAATTTCAGAACTTTAAAATTCGTTTTATTTAAACTGTAGTTGGTAATTAGTTGAAAACTACAAACGGAATATGATAAGTTGTTAATAATTAGTTGGTAATAAGATTTTTTCTAGTAGTACTGATTTCTATATGGCATTATGAGTAAATGTATACTTTACATCGAATATTCCTTTATGAAACTAGGTCACTAGTTTTCATGTATTTCAAATGATACCTTTGAGTTCTACATGGTGCGAAAAAGTCTTTTTCTTTTCTAACAAGCATTGCATAGATAGTAAGAACTTGTAGAATATGCAAAAGTCTTAAATAAGTTTAGAAAAAAAGAACTTATTATTGATATTAATATAAATAATATGAATTTTACTTACCAACAAGAATTCTCAATTCCGTTATTTCTACTTAGTGCATCTCTAAGAACTTTTTTATCACTAAGACCCTTTCCATCTTATTAAAATATATATAAACTTCATTTCCCTATATACTACAAATTTCAATTGTATTTATTATTATTTCTCTTTCCTTACTATATATCTTAGCTTGTCCGCCTCAAATACTTTTATCTTGGTATACATTGTATCTGGAGCACCTACATATTCTTAGTTTAAGTAAATATAACTGTTGGTTATGAAATCACCAACTAATGACACTAATCAAACTAAAATTACTATCTTGAACCATTTCCACTCTAGATCAATGTAATCTTTTTGTATGAGTTGTAGATTAACAAAAAGTCAACCATATAGTAACTTGAGTGCATAATCAAATTTTGTAGTATTATTTTTTGTTTTGTACAAATATTTCAATAAATATTAAAATGTTTTCTTGAATAATAATATACTTACAGTCTATTTTAATATTTCTTAAAAATATATGCAAGCAAATGCATTTCTTCTCAAATATATTACCATAGCAAATGAGCCTATTAAGTCATTTTGTTTGGTCTTCTAACATATCACTAATGTCATTAAGTTTTTTTTTTTTGGGGCAAATAATGTTTAAAAGATGTTCACAAGTGATCAATATTACCATAATAATATATCTAACTTCCATATTAATCCCTTTTATTTGAAAAATACACATTATTTTTCTTTGTTAAAGTAGCCATTATTTAACCCAATTGTTGAAATTAATATCACAGTGATGTTAGTTCCACTAGAAAAAAAATAAAAAAGAAAATACACACACAAATAAAAATAAATATTGAAACTCCTCCCCCCCCCCTCAAGCTTGCATTTCCTTCAACGCAAGGATCTTCTTCACGGTAAAAATCTTTCTATACTTGTTTTATTCGATTCTTCATTTGTGGTGAAAGAGATCCTTACTAATAAAATAATTGCAATAATTTCAAAAATATTTGCAACACTAACACATATTGGACCAACAAACTAATCATTGTTGGATTATTACACCACTAAACATGGAAATTATGAGTAAGTAAATTTGCATAAATAATTCCAAATATATTTTATTTCAACATTTTATCTCAATTATATTATTCCCCACAACCCTAATTGCGGTGGAATCCATAGCATGCAACTCTTATGTGAACTTCTCTAACAAAAGCAAAATCAACAAATCACATTACTTTATATTATAACCCTCAACTTCTCCTAAATTCGGGTGCCATTCCTGATGTGAACTTCTATAACAATGACAAAATCAACAAATCACATGGATTTATATCAAAACTCTCAACCCCTCCTAAATCTAGGTACAATTCTACAGCTTTTTCTTGTAAGCAATTGCACAAACACAAGGGAAGGATGCTCATAACTAAGACCACAAGCACATGCTTTGAATAAAAATGATGTTCGGGTCGTAGTGAAGTTTATAAAAAATCTATTTACTCATTTTAGTATGCTTAGAGTACTTATAAGTGATAGGGGAACTTATTTTTATAATAACTAGTTGGAGAAAGTGTTGAACCAATTGGGTGTTACACACAAGATTGCTACCCCGTATCATCCTCAAACTAGTGGCTAAGTTGAAGTAGTCAATAGAGAGCTAATTTTTTTTTTTGAAAAAGGTAGTGAATCATACTAGAAAAGACTTGGGTATGAAATTGGATGATGTCCTTTGGACATATCGAACAACATACAAAACATCAATAGAAACAACTCCATATTAGTTGGTCTATGAGAAGTCGTGTCATCTACCTATGGAAGTGGAACATAAAGCTTTTTGGGCCATTAAGTTGGTTAACTTTAATCTCGAATCTGGAGGGACACAAAAGCTTTTCTAGTTAAATAAATTCGAAGAATAGAGGAACATTATTTATGAGAATTCTAGAATCTACAAGGAGAATATGAAAAAGTGGCATGACAAGCACATTATACTAAGTCGCGAATTCAAGGAGGGTGATCAAGTACTACTAATCAATTTAAGGCTAAGGCTATTTCCCAATAAGCTATGATCTTGATGGTCTGAACCATGTATTCGTGGTAACCAAGGTATTTCTCTTTAGAGTAGTTGAATTATCTCATCCAGAAAAGAGGGTATACAAGATGAATGGTAACTAGTTGAAGTTTTATCATGGAGAAAGCCTTGGAGAATTGGAAATGGTTGACTACATCCTTTAAGATATGTAGGATTTCTGAGTTTTGGCTTTTGGATCCATTTTATATTTGCTTTCTTAAGACTTACCTTTGTTTTTATTTTATTTTTATTAGGTTACGTTTATTTCTTGTAATTGAGCTTGATTGCATTTCATTTCTTTTTGGCTGGTTACCCTTTCTCTTTTAAATCAATTTTTCATGAAAATACTCCTCTTCTTTATGAGCTGCGATCACTTGGGGAGTATTGCTAGCCCTTTCTCTTTTTATATTTTGAGTTCTAATAGGATGTGTTCTATTGTGATAGTATTGTCTAATGAGAACATTATCTACTTCAAGTGTAGGGGAGGGGTTGGTTGATATTCTTTTCAAATATATATATATATATATATATATATATATATATATATATATATATATAAAAGCTGAAGATGAAGCATACCATTACGACACGTGGAAGCATCATAAGGTGACACGTGGCTCAATGAATTTTTTTAAAAGAAAAAGAAAAATTATATTTAAATTCATTTAAAATCTTAATTAATTAAATTAACTAATAATATATATATATATATATATGTGTGTGTGTGTGTGTGTGTGTGTGTGTATTTAATATTAATACATTGAAATGTGTGATTCTTTGAATACTATCTAAATTAATACATTGAAATGTGTGATTCTTTAAATACTTATATATATATATATATATATATTAAAATGTACGATTCTTTGAATACTATCTAAATTTATTTTAAAATCTTAACTAATTAAATCATTAATTAAGTTAATTAATAATATATATTTAATATTAATACATTAAATCTTAATAATATAATAACTCGTGCAACGCATGAGATATTAACCTAGTTTCTATTATGATTGTGGAGTTTTCTTGTGATTTTTGAGTATTTGTGTGCAATCTTAGAAATTAGGCAATTTTTTTTTTCCGATTTTTGGATAAGTTTGGCTTTAATGGTATTGTTATTGTATTTTCTTTGACATGAGAATTTAGTTTAATACCTTTTAGATGAGTTTATTTTTGGGTAAATTTGTATATTATGTGTGAAATGATTAAGTCTTGAGAATTTATATTAACCTTATTTAAGTTTTAGTAAAAGTTGTGTCATATTATTTCTTGGGAATTGAGGTGACTTTTGTAATGAAATATAAGTGAGGAATTTTTTATTAATCTTTATTTTATGATTGTACGATTAGTCATTATTCAAAGTTTCAGCAAATGGGGATTGAAAAAAAAAAAAAGAGAAAATAAGGCATTTTATGCCATTTGTGAGCTTAAATGAAGAAAAGGAATGCACTTTCGCACATTTATATATGCCATTTATATTAACCTCAAGTCATCGTGATTAATGCTCCATACCGCCGTATTGACTTATCGATTCCTTACTCACTCTTTCTTTCGTACATTTAGAATCAAAAGAGAGCAATCTTCTGTTTAGTACTTGGATTGTAATAGTTAGGACGTCATAGAACTTAAATAAACCTATTAAGCTTAACTTATATGAATCACCTTGGATACATTCGAAATCTAAGAATACAGGATAGAATGCATTGAGTGAGCATGAATTTGTTTAATTCAACTTCGATAGCTTTAGTCATATCTATCTTAATATATTAGTTTACATAAAAATTAACTTGACTAATTAGGAGTTAGATTTGATTCTTAAATCGAAAGAGAGATAATACATTTACTATATTGGTCAAACTCTTTTAAAAAGTCTTACCTTGCGAAAAATTATTTTATAAGAAAAGGTGTTTGCTTGTGGTACTTTATGTTGTTTGCTTGAGGATAAGCAAAGCTTAAGTGTGGGGGTATGTGATGAGTGCTTATTATGCATATATTTTTTATAGTATTTGTGCTTTGTTGTGATAAAATCTTGCTAAAATCACTACTCACCATACTCTTTTTACCTTATTTTTTTAGAAAATGAAAAAGATTAATTAGAGATGAACGAGAACGAAAAGGGATGCAAAATAAGCAAAAATGAAGATTTTTCCAGAAACAAGATAGCTTAGAGTAGTGCAACTTCCATGGGCCACCTAGAAACTGAATTTTAAGTTATATGGACAAAAACCATCTCTGGAAGGGTAGGCAGCCTAGGGTACTTCAACTTTCCTAATGCCCTTGTTTCAGGCTTTTTGAAAATACACAAGGGTTTAACTATAAATACCCTAGAGCCTCAAAATACAAGTCTTGGACCTTGAGTTTGCTCTAAGAACCCTAGGATACAAAATTTGCACACAAGAAGAAGAAGAAGATCTTGGAATTCAAGGGAAAAGATGAAAGGATTGTAAGAAGCTTTCAAGGAAGAGAAAGAGAATAGCTTATCTATGAGTGTTTCTTATTCTTCTCTTTGTAAATCTTATTTTGCAATATTATGCTAACTTTGATTTTTCGTTGTAATAAAGGGTTGTATCCTATTTTATGCTTTGAGTTAATGTATTTTACTAGGATCTGTAGTTTTTACTCTAGGACATTTGATTATTTGTGTTTATTGTATTAAGCTGGTTGATGTGGGTTTTAATTAATTCTTTTCAATTAATTATTCTTCTTAATGAATTTAAGAGATGGAGTTAAGGTTTTGAATATCTACTTGACTAATTTAATGTTTGCCATCCTCGATTAACCCGAGAGCGAGGTTGGAGATTAATGCTAAATAATCAAAGAGTTTATGAAATTGCCTAGAGATATGGATTGTGATTTCCAAATTAATTAGGTTTGTGAGTGGTGATTAATGCCTTCTCGGGCTTGGTTAATTAGGTAGAGATACTAATTAATCGAAATTAGGGAGTAGGAATCTTATAGCTTGAGAGACAGTGAGATTGATTTTTTACTGACACAGGTGCCTAGAGCTAGGATTTATGAATCAAATGGGTACTCATCTTTTAGGTATTTAATGAGGGAATTCTTTTTGTTACATGGCCTTTCTCTCTTTCTAATTCCTTGATGAACTTGTGACTCTTCCTTGTGTAAGAATTTGATAGGTAGGGCTTAATTGTATCTATATTTTCCTAACTATTTGAGGTGATTTTGTGATGTTTTGAGTGTAATAACTAGTTAATTCCTTTAATTTTTGACGTTTTTGAGATAAAAGGCAGTGGAAAGGTTTTTCTTAGATTTTGTGTAGAAATTATGAATTTTTTGAGCTTACATATAGAATTCCATATTAGAACTGGTGCCAGCCCATGAAAATTGAATCAACCCTAACTCAATTATGGAAAAACCAGGGTAAAAAAGAGAAAAACAGAATAAATCAGGGGAATTACAGAGTTGAATTAGTGCCCACTTTGAGGAGCTGAACTGATGCTGGCCTTGCACTGGAGTTGAGGCGGTATGAAATCCTAACATGATCAGAATTGGAGGTTTTTCAAGAATTCTTTTGATATCTAACTTATGCATGACTTAGAACTTCTAGGGAACATTTTTAGGTAATTTAGAAAGCTATAAAAACAAGGAAAACTCAAGCAAAAAATGAATGAATTCAATGAGCTACATCAGAAATTAATTATTAAAGGAAGAATTCATTAATTGAAGGAGTATTGCATTGGAGGAGTTTTCATTAGGAGTAGAAGGGTTTATCCATGAGTTTTATCTTTTACTTTTTGATTTTTTTTTCCTGAACAATGATGTGATCGATGTTTTAATTGTATTTAGAGGATATTTTTAGATTCATGATTTTGTATTGATTTTAGTTATTTGATAATTGATTATTATTTTTAGTATTTGATTACTTATTTTTATTAGATGAATTAATTGGTTATTTCTACCTACTAATTAACTTGAAAAATAAGATTATGAGTGGTTGCAATTTAGTTAATTCCATATATGTTATCTCTTGATTGACTTGGAAAAGAATGTTAAGAGTAAAGAACTTAGATAGTCAAAGATTAGTTGATTTTTCCTAGAATATAAGGTCATTAACTGATTTTATACTTTTATATTGCCTACAATATAGGGATATTTACTAAAGATTGGTTTTAATGCATATTTTGGTGGGTTTGTGAGATAGAATATGTTCACTAATTTGACTAGAAGGTAGTGAATTCATGGATTAAAAAAGAAGTGGAGTCTACTTTATTCCTTCATAGTGCTAAAATGATAATTAATTGTGATAATTACTAATCAAGTATTGTCATGCCTTTAATAATCTCTATCAACTTACATACTTTTCTCCTAGATTTTGTCGACACTTTTATTTTTACTTTTGTTTTTATTCTTGTTTTGTTTTCTTCTTTTCATCACTTTAGTTGGTTAAACAAAGGTTAAAAAGTGATTAATGGTAGTTATTCCTTGAGGATCGATATTCATTAGTACCCTATACTATGCTTTGTGATGAGTATACTTGTTATATATATATATATATATATATATATATATATATATAATTTTGGGATTAATATTTTAATTAAAATTTGAATGGAAATGGATTTAAAATTGAATAATTTTTATACCCAAAATCTACGTATCAAGTTTTTAGCATTGTTGTCGAGGAACAATATCATGAAAGCTTGAATTTTATTGATTTAACCATATAAATATGTATATATGTTCTTTAGGCTCCATACTTTTTCATTGGTATGATTATGTAATCTATGTATTAAATGCATAGTCTGTGTACTAATTGTTCTTACTAACAACACATGTTCAACCGATAGAACATTATCCCGATTTTTTGTATATTAATATGAAGGTAATATGTCTAGCTAAAACTGTGATGGGATGAACATAGGGCAAAACTCTTACAAGCATCTTGACACCTTACAATGGATGATACCACAGGCAATAGCATAGGTAGACACCGTTAGAAGAATGATGCTATTGTCACAACTATTTGAATCAAACATTATAGAACCCGTGTTGGAAAATTTTGAAATAATAGTTACATCAAGATTCCAAGAGATCAATTACACTCTCAAGCATTCTGAGGCTATAGTTCGTAACATGAAGAGATAAATATAGTTTTTGACCGATTTGGTTTCGAAAACAAAAGGAAAGACATTTTTTGTCATCACTGGTTCAAACATTCAAGAAAATTCAGCATCTATTACTTTAAGAAGTGGAAAAGAAGTGGATAAAGAAACAGCAAATAGCCAGCATTGGCTCAACTAGGACAATCGGTGTTGATTGACATCTGAGGAGAAATCCAAAGAAAATAGAGATGAACCAGCGCCGGCCCGAGCAGATGAACCTGTTTTGTCTCCACTTTGGACATCAAGGGGAAAGAAAGAATGTTTACCAATGCTAAAACTTGTAGGAATCACCAAAGGTATGAAGGCTACTCCAAAAAAGGGGAAAAGAGGACAAATACACAAAATATAGCTCAATGGATAAGGCTCCTTTACAAGAGGCTTTAAGGTATATTTTAGGATTACAAACCAAGAATGAAGAGGGTTATCAAGTAATGAAAGATAAAAACATTCCTTGTTCAGAACACAGTCGGTGCCGGCTTCCTTATGCAAACCGGTGCTAGCTCATTTCAGGCAATGCCTAGTTTTACTATTTTTAATTTGTTTTACTTTGTTTTGTTTCGAATTAAATTTTTACGACTTTTATATTGTAATAGGTTTAAGCTAAGTTAAGAGATGAATGGTTGAGATTTAATCTCTCATTTGTTAGTTTAAGATGGCTATGTGTGTGTGTGTGTGTGTGTGTGTGTGTGTGTGTGTGTGTGTGTGTGTGTGTGTGTGCACGCGTGCGTGCGGGCTATTATAGAACTTTCATTTAACAAATTTGAGATTTTAAAATTTAGTGTTTTTGATAGAGAAACCAAATCCTCTCTAAAGGAGTGTGTATAAGGGGTGATTCCCATTTCAAGACTAAATCAAAAGGCTTAATCCCATATTTTGATTAATGTCTCTAAACTATAAAGGGATAATCTAAATCTCTTTCTTTATTCTTGGGTGTTACAAATCTTCTGGTGTTTTTTATAGGTTGAGTTTTGGGTGCCTTCAAATCCCATCTTTTTTGTTCTAATCTTTTGATAGATTAGGGTATTTAGGTTTTTTGTTCTAATCTTTTGAAAGATTAGGGTATTTAGATGTTTTGAAGTATGTTAGGTTCATCAAATCTCATTGGGTTATTTGTATTTGCATTTAGTTTATTGTGTGCGTGAATTTGATAGGGAATTGGGTGACCAACTCTTGATTCTATATGCTTAGATTACAAGAGGTGCTTCCTGCTCACACTAAAGTGGTATCGGAGCAAGATTGTATTGATTTTAATCAATACAACATTCTTTCGGCACAAGTACAATTTACTTTAGGAACTTGTGAAAATTTTCTAATGTTTGTCACTTATTTTGAGGCTATTTTTAAATATTTAGAACTTAATATTGTGTCACAAACTTGATGTGAATTTGAATTTACATGTTAGGTTGATGATTAAGTAGCTATTTAGAGTTTAAAATTGATGAAATTTTGAAGTTATTTGAGTTAATTAGGTACACAAAATTTTGCACATAAGAAATTCCGTAACTAAATTTCTTACAATTTTTGTAAGTTGAAAACTTGAATTTGTGCCATGGGAATGTTGTGAATTTAATCCTAGATGATACATTAATATTTGAAAAGTTATTCGGTGTCAAAATTTGTTGATTTATGGTCAAAACCAAGTTAAAATTTGTTATACAAAATTGAGCTACAAGATTGCGCATAAGATGTTTAATGTATTGCATAATCAACTTGTGATTGCTCATATATAATTAGGCAAAGCTTTTATTCATAAACTACATTGACTCCTAACATAGCAGATTGTTCTTAGTGAGATAAATCTCTTCTTGTAGCCATTAAAAAATTTGTTTCTCTTTGAATTTATCTTAAGCTTGGAAAGCATTTGTGCATTTAAACTTCCACTATTAGTTTCTTGAATTTGCTATATTTGTGAAATCATAACCTTTGTTAGTTGTCAAATTAAGTTTCTTGAGTTTGTGGAAGCATCATATTGCTTAAAACTCATTGATTCCTAGATTTATCCTTGATACCTATCAAGTGCTTAATAAATTGCTTCTACACATCATTCTTTCTTATTCCTTAGAGTTTAGTTGACTTTATCAAGTCAAGCTAAATTCTTTGAATTGAGAAGAGTTGGGAAGCACTTGAATAAATTGAAAAAGGCAAGAGGGTAAGTTCATTATTATAAAAGCCACAGAAGAGTGTAAGCACGAGGGTTAAGTGACATTATTGAGTATTAAACACGTGAGAGAGTGAAGGGAAGAACTTTTCTTGTGTGTTTTCTACTCAAAATTCTCTTTAAAAAAATAGTTTATAAGAGTTCATATGATTCATCTTCTATGAGTGCTCAAAATAGAAGAAGTGATTTTTATGAAATATCTTATTCAAGTAGAGGAAAATGCGATAGCTTTAATGGGGAAGAATGGGACTATGAGGAATATGAAGATGATAGTAAAATGTTGTATGATTGTAATGAGGGGCAAAGTGCTATTGGAGATAGAAATAGTGGATATGAAAAGGGAAGGATGAAAAGAAATGGAGAGAGAAAAATAAGGGGAAAGAGGATTGAGAGAAAAGAAGATGAGGGGAAAACAAAAAAAAAAAATATTGAGATAAAACTGAGAAAGAGAAAAGTGAGGGAGATAAAAGTACAGTGACCTCTTTAAATTTGAAAGAAAAAGAAAAAAGTAGACAAATAAAAAGGTAAGAAGAAAAAAGAGAGTAGAGGTAAAATGAGAAGAAAAATGTGGGTGGTGAAAGGAGCAAACAAAGAGCATGACAAGGTTCAAAAGACTATACTTTTACCTTCACCTAAAAATTCTTGTTTGAATTTTTATGTAGGTGCCAATTTGAGGACAAGTTCACAAAAAGAATAGGATATGATAAGAATCGTCCAATGTGTGAAGGCCACTCCAAGGAAGGGAGTAGGGGGACAAAAATATAAAACGTGGCTCCAAAGGTGAGGCTTCTTTGCAAGAGGCTTCAAGGTGCATTTAAATATTACAAGCCAAGGATGAAGAGGGTTGTCAAGCAATGGAAGATTAAAGGAAGGCCAAGAAGATCAATGCCTAAGTAACAATTAGTATGGAGGGCTAAAAGAGTACAAAAGGAAGCTAAAGATAAGAGAAAAGCTAGTTGTTTGAAGAACCTAGCACAACTGGCACTGACTCCGTACAGGCAACCGGTGCTGGCTCAGCACTAGAACAAAAACGTTCCTTATTCAGCACATAGCCAGTGCCGGCTTTCCTAGGCCAACTAGCGCCAGCTCAATTCGAGCAATGCCTAGTTTTGCTATTTTTAATTTGTTTTGCTTTGTTTTATTTTTAATTAAATTTTCACGACTTTTATATTGTAGTAGGGATATTTTAGACTTAGTTAAGAGATGAATAGTTGAGATTTGAGATTTTAGAGTTTAATGTTTTTGGTAGAGAAACCAAATCCTCTCTAGAAGAGAATGTATAAGGGGTGATTCTTATTTCAAGACTAAATCAAAGGGTTTAGTCCCACTTTTTGATTAATGTCTCTAAACTACAAAAGAATAATCTAAATCTCCTTCTCTATTTTTGGGTGCTAGAAATCTCCTAGTGTTTTTGATAGGTTGAGTTTTATGTTCCTTCAAATCTCATCATTTTTGTTTTAATCTCTACATAGATTAGGGTATTTAGATATTTTGAAATAGGCTAGGTTTACCAAATCTCGTTGGATTATTTGCATTTTCATTTAGTTCATTGTGTGTGTAAATTTAGTAGGGAGTTGAATGACCAACTCTTGATTCTATGTGCTTGTATTACAAAAGGTGCTTTTGGGCTCGTACCAAAAACCCTCTGTTCCTTACCCTCACAGAATACATAAAGTAAAAATGGATGAGCAATTTGATAACATTTTGGAGATATTCAAATAATTACACATCAACATTCCACTCATTAAAGTCTTGATACATATGCCTAAATATGTTAAATTCTTCAAGGACATTCTTGCAAACAAAAGAAAATTGGAAGAACTATTTATAGTGGTATTAAATGAGGAATGTTCAGCCATCTTCCAAAGGCTGAGGAAGCTTCCTACAAAAGGAAAATGATCTAGTGACGTTTTTCTATTCCTTGTCTTATTGGAAATTTTACATTTGGCAAGGCATTGACTAACTTAGGTGCTAGCATCAATTTGTTGCCATATAAAACTTTCAAAAAGTTAGGCCTATATAAACCTAAACCCCTACAATGAGCATTTAATTAACTGATAGATCAATAAAATACCTTAGGGAAATAGTGGAAGATGTGTTCGTAAATGTAGATAGGTTTATATTTTCTGTGGATTTTGTTATTCTTGATATGGATGAAAATTCTAAAGTTCCTCTAATTCTAGAACGACCTTTCCTAACAATTGTGAAAGTATTAATTGATATTCATGGGGGGAAGTTGATACTTAGGGTTGGAGATGAAGAGGTTACTATTCAAATTCATGAAAGCATGAAGTATCCAGAGTTATTATTATTATTCTTGCTTTATGATTGATATTCTTGGTGATTATATCTTCGATTTTATGCAGAAATCTATGGTTAATGCTTCTATGAATTTGACCTCATAAACAACCATCCATAGGGGATCCAATTGTATGTCTGGAGGATATAGATGGAGAACTTGAGTTGGAGAGGTTTGAGGAGATTGAAAAAACTAGCTTGGGAAGGATATGGTCATCTATTAAGGAATCGCCAGAGATAGAACTTAAAGACCTACCCGAATACTTAGAGTATGCATTTTTGGCCAAAAAAAGAAAATTGTCAGCAATCATAGCAAAAATCTTACGGGAACAAAACACAAATTTGGTTAGCTTGTTGGAAAAATGTAAGAGGGTCATAGCTTGAAAAATCACTAACATAAAGGGAATTAGCCATTCCTTTTGCACTCATAGAATCTTGTTAAAAAAAGGAGCCAAACTTGTAGTGTAGCCCTAATGTAAGATGAACCCTAAGATGAAAGATGTGGTGACAAATGAAGTAATTAAGGTTTTAGGTTTAGGAATCATTTATCTCATATTGGATAGTATTTGGGTAATTCCAACACAAGTGGTGCCAAAAAAAAAGAAAGAATGACGGTAGCCCATAAAGATACAAATGAACTCATCATAATGAGATTGATGACCAGTTGGAGAGTATGCATTAGCTATAGAAAATTGAATGAGGCAACTAGGAAGGACCATTTCTTTCGTATTTTTATTCACCAAATATTAGAAAGGTTAGTCGGACATGAGTTTTATTTTTTCTAGATGATTTTTCTGGTTACTTCTAAATTTCTATAGTACCGAAAGATCAGGAAAAAATAACTTTTACATGCCTTATTAGTACTTTTGCATATTGTCATGTGCCATTTGGTCTTTGCAATGGTCCAAAACCTTTTCAAAGATTCATGATGGCTATTTTTGAGGGACTTGCAAGAGATATTATAAAAGTTTTCATTGATGATTTTTTTTTTATTTTTTATTTTTGGTGATTCTTTTGATTTGTGCCTAGCAAATTTGGAAAAAGGCATTGTAAATGTGCGAAGAGACTAATATTATGCTTAATTGGAAAAAAATGTCATTTTATGGTCCAAGAAGGTATTGTGTTAGGGTATAAAATTTCAAAAAAAGGTATTGAGGTGAATAGCAAAAATTGAAGCAATTGAAAAGCTTCCTTCTCCTACTTCAGTGAAAGCCATTCGGAACTTTCTTAAACATGCAGGGTTTTATAGGATGTTCATCTTGGATTTCTCAAAATTTTCAAAACCCCTCACTTCTTTACTTGAGAAAGATGTTATATTTAATTTTGATGAAAAATATCTTAATGCTTTAAATTTTCTAAAAGAAAATTTTATAAATTTTCCTATTTTGGTTTCACTGGATTGGTCTCTTCTATTTGAACTAATATGTGATGTAAGTGATTTTGCAGTAAGAGCAGTGCTTGGACAAAAAAGGAATAAAGATTTTTAGCCTATATATTATGCAAGCAAAACTTTTATGACGGTATAAGAAAATTACACCAGAAAGGTAAAAGAATTCTTGCAATAATGTTTTCCTTTAATAAATTCCGTTCTTATTTTATTTTGTCCAAAGTCATTGTGTACACTGATCATTAAACCCTTAAGTACCTTTTAACCAAGCAGAATTCCAAACCAAGGTTAATTAGATAGATTATATTATTGCAAGAATTTAGTTTGGAGATTAGGGACAAGAAGAGTGTGAACAATTTAGTTATGGATCATTTATCTAGATTGGAGAATCTCGATTTAGAGCCATTGATAGAAGGACAGCTCATTGATACCTTTCAGGATGAACAACTTATGCTTATTGAAGGTGATAACCCAGAAAGTCCTTAGTTTGCAAATTTTGCTAATTACTTGGATGTAGGAATTATTCCCAAGGATTTTACATTGCAACAAAAGAAGAAATTCCTCTCTGAGATAAAGCATTTTTTTTTTGTTGAAAATATTCTCAATTGTTTAAGTGTTGTGCGGATCAAGTTATTCAAAAGTGTGTGGATTCTATAGAAAGCAAAAAATTTCTAAAATATTGCCATAAAGGCCCCGCTGGAGGACATTATCAAGCCAATAACACTACAAGAATGGTGCTTAAATCTGGATCTTATTGGCCATCAATCTTTAAGGATTCCTACAGGTTTGTTAAAAATTGTGATAGGTGTTAACGCATAGATAATATTTTTCTAAAGCTTATGAGATGCTTATGCCAAATTTTCAAGCTTATGAAGTATTTGATTGTTGGAGAATATATTTCATGGGCCTTTCCCTAATTCCATAGGTAACAAATACATCTTGGTCATAGTGGATGGAGGCGCAAGTCTTATCTACTAATGATGCGAGGGTAGAGGTAAAATTTCTTAAAAATCTTTTTACCCGGTTTGGGGTACCAAAAGTGCTCATTAGTGATAAGGAAACTTATTTTTGTAACCAACAATTGGACAAGGTTCTTAAATATTTCGGTATTACACATAGATTTACTACCCATATCATCTCCAAGCTAGTAGCCAAGTTGAAGTGGTTAATAAAGAATTTAAACGGATATTGGAAAAGGTTGTCACTCCACAAGAAAAGATTGAAGTTTGAAATTAGATGATACTCTTTGGATTTATAGGACAGGCTTTAAGACTCCTAAAGGTACAACTCCTTATGGACTGGTTTATGAAAAATTTTATCATTTATTTGTGGAGGTTGAACACAAAGCTTACTGGGCTATCAAACTTGCTAACTTTGATTTCGAGTCTGCAGGAAAAAATAGGTTGCTCCAGTTGGATGAATTGGAAAAATTATGATATGTGGCTTATGACAATTCCAAGTTATACAAGGAAAAGATGAAGAGGTGGCCCGACAAATGCATTTTGCATGACCAAGAGTTCAAAGAGGGCAATCAGGTATTGTTGTTCAATTCCAAACCATGACTCTCCCCTGGTAAGTTAAAATCAAGGTGGTTTGGCCCATATGTAGTAAGCAAGGTATTTCCATTTGGTGCTATTGAGGTCTCCCATTCGAAGAATGGAACTTTTAAAGTGAATGGTAGTTGAGTGAGGCATTACTTTATAGAGAAGTTTGGTGGCTTAGAACAATCTGATATCACACTCCATGACATTTAGCTTCATTGGAAATTTCTTTTATTGTTTACTATTTTGTTTTCTTTTCCTTTAATTTACTCTTTATTTGAATTTTACGCTTTCGTTTCTTCTTTTGTTTCTAAGTATGACTCATAAGCTAATGCTCTTTGTGGAATGGATTCTTCTACCTTGTTATCTTTTGTGGAATTTTATACTTTAAGCCTTGGGAAGTATTGCCTCTCTTTCATTCTTTCTCCTTTATTTTTGGTCTCTTTGCAAATATTTTCTTGTGTTGATTTTTGGCCAATGAGGATATTGTCCAATTTAAGTGTGGAAAAGTAGTTTGATGATATTCTTTAGCCAAATTTTTGTTAATTATCTTGGTGTTTTCTTGATTTTGAGCTAATTTGGACAAATTTGAAAGATTTTTGAGCTAATTTTTGGAGTGAATTGGAGTTCACGACTAATATGGTTTTGCTATTATTATTATTATTTTTTTTTGCATAAGATTCTTGTTTAGCCTTTATTTGAATAAGTTGAGTTTATATAAACTTGTTTATTTAGTATAATATAGATAAGTCTTGAGAATTTAAGTTAAATTTGTTTGTTCTTTAGTAATTGAATGGTGCTTTTTCTTGTGATTTAGGGTTAAAAAGGTTAATGTGATGAAGTATAATTAAAAGTTATTGACTGATTTGTGTTTTCTAAATTTTTCCTAACTTTGAGTTTGAGTACACAGGGCAAGAGGTGAGGCTTGACTGAAAAAAGAGAAAAATAATGAAAAAAAGAGGGTCAGAAGGGATGTATGTATCCATTCTAGAAAAATGAAGAGAAAAAAGGTCCGTGAATACAAAGTGGATGTTCTTTGGTGAAAAACGTGTGAAAAAAAAAAGAATTGAAATATTTTAATTGAAGGAAAAAAAGACAGTGAGAATGTGAGAAAACACAAGTGTGAGTGAGAAAAAAAAATGCATCAAAAATTAAAGGGGCCAATACGGTAAGTGAAGAGAAATCAATGCACTTGAGGTTATGAATCCTATGAAAAAAAAATGAGAATGTCCCTAGTTTGCTACTCAAGTGGGAGAAGTTAGAATCATAAATAATGAGTTGATTTGATAACCTTAGCTTATGTTAATTACATTGTCTATTTGGCTTCAGTGGTAAGAATGGATGACTTTCGAAGAATTGGAATGGACTTGTTTAACTTAACTTCGATCTCCTTGGCTGTATCTATCTAAATAAATGAGTTTGTATAAGCTTGGCGTGATTGAGTAATGGTTGATTAGGATTCCTAAGTAGGAAGAATGATAATATCTTTGTAATGTTAGACACAAACTATTTGTGCTAAAATTTGTTTTGCTTGTTCATGTTTAATGTCTAGATTGTTTGAGGAAAAACAAAGATTTAAGTGTAGGGGAATGTGATAACACTTAATTGTATCTATATTTCCTAGCTATTTGAGGTGATTTTGTGATGTTTTGAGTGTAATAGTTAGTCATTTCATTTACTTTTTGATACTTTTGAGATAAAAGGATGTGAAAGGTTTTTGTTAGGTTTTGTGCAAAAATTGCGATTTTTTTGTGCTAAAATATATGATTCCATATTTAAACCGGTGTCAACCCATGAAGATTGAATTGGCCCTGGCTCAATTCTTGAAAAACAGGCCCTATTGGTGCTAAGTTGTCTTGATTATTCTCCTAAAATGCTATGTAGAATATTTTTCATCTTATTTGTAAAGTAATTATTCTTGGTCCTTATGAAACAATGTATTTCTCTTGAGTTGTACAACAGTTGACTTGTGAATAAATATAGGATGTTTAATTTGTACACTATTCAATTCTTTGTTCATAAATAAGTGTGGTTTGTTTGAGGACAAGCAAAGATTTAAGTGTGGAAGTGTGTGATGAGGGCTCATCACGTACATATTTTTTAGTATTTTTATACTTTAATTATAGTAATTCTTTGTTGAAATCACCACTCACCACACCATTCTCATCTTTGTTTTTGTAGGAAATATAGAAAAGACCAATTGAATATGAAAGTGAAGAAAGGAAGAAAAATGGAGCAAAAATAGAAGAAAAATAAAGAAGCCACACAAGAAGTGGCGGCCTAGGGAAGTTCCGCCTAGGATTGAAATTTCTAAAAATAAAATATTAAATAGTACCCGGCACTGTTCACCAGTATTGTTCACGTGAACAGTACCATGTGGCCCAGTGAAGTGCCTTGGTTTTGGAAATACCAGTCCCTGGGCCACCCACATGTGCATAAACACGCATTTTTGAATTTTTCTGCATTTTTTCTCTTTCTTTCTCCATTATACACTATAAATACACTATTATAAATCCTAGAACATATCTTTGGTTTGCTAACAACCAAGATATCCCTTAGGGAGCTCAAAAGATTCATCAAGGAAGGAAAGATCATGGAGAAGAAGGGAGAAGAAGAAGGGGTTGTTGAAGGAAATCCAAGGAAGAAGAAGCTCAAGATCTTGTCTATGAGTGAAGCTCTTTCTTTTTCTTTGTATTATCTTTACAATATTGATGTTTATATGATTTTAATTATATTTGAGGGATGAACCCTAATCTATGTTCTTGTATTGAGTTATTATTATGATTTGTTGGATTCCTATTATTGTATTTAACTACTTAGGTATTATTGTGTTAGATTGATTATTTGAACTTGGTTGATTTATTCAATTGATTGGTTCACTCTTAATAATTTCGAGTTAGGAGTTTAACACCAAATTAATTAATCCAATGTTTATTTTCCTTTGATTAACTTGAGAGAGAGGTTGAAGGATTAGAACATGATAGTCAATGAGTTTTCAATAGTGCCTAGAGATAGAGCTATTGGGGCTTCAAAATACCTTTTATGTGATGGGTGAGTGTAATACTTCCTTAGGTTGATTAGGTGGAGATACCAATTAATTGAGTATTTGAAAAGAAATCTCATAACTCGAGAAAGAGTGAGGTTTATTCTTGAAAACTCATACCAGTGCTTGAGTTGGGATTTGATAAACGTAATAATCTAATCTTTCCATCACATGTTTTGGGGGAATTTCTTCTTGTACATGGGCTTTCCTATATTCTTACTCCTTGATAATCCTTGGGACTTTTCTTGTGTGGGTCTGATACACTCTCTATTGTAGTAGTTTAGGTTAGTATAGTTAGTTTTATATACTTTATCTCTATATTTATTTTGACTAAATAATGAGATGGGAGCAAAGTAGTGGTAATCGCTAAGATCTCGTGGATTCGATATTTACTATTCCCTATACTATGCGATAGGTATACTTACTCATATATGTAGTTTTAGTGCTTAGTATTTTAAATTTAAGACTTGATTTTTGTGGATTGTCTATACTATTTCCAATGCACGCAAAATCGCCCATCAAACTCCTTGGGGAAAAGTTGTGTGAAGGGAGGTTGATTTGGGTGAGGTAATTTGGTTATAGGAGGTGCCGGAATATTCTTATGGGAAATCTTGGTAGTTTCCGAATTTGAAGATTTTGATAGAATTGTTTCCAAATTTTCAAACCTCAAGGAGCTAATAGTCCTTCTTGAATTTGGCTACACAAGAAGTAATTTCCATCCATTTGTGTGCACAAAAAGGGAAGGTGATGTAAGTCAATGAAGGCAAAGATTGATGGCTGAATTTTAGGGCTCAAAATAAGGTAACAAGCTATGAATGAAACCATCTTTAGCACACTTCTAATCCCCCTATCTTGTGCACAAAATTAGGTGACTTGAGACACCATAATGCCAACCAAATATGGTCTAAAGGCATGAATTAACTAATTTAAAGAGAACAAGATAACGAATGTTTGAAATTAAAAAGGAATGTGAGATAGGAGGAAGATTTTATAAATAATTATTCTCTTTCTTTTTAAGAGTTCAAGATGGTTGTTGAATAAGGTGATAAAAACCAGACTCTCCTCTATTTAACAATCATTATGCCCAATTAAAAAGATGAAGAGTGATGGTGTCGACTGCCTTAGTGGGAAGAGGAAACTATGGAAGGAATGTGAATAAAAGGAATAAAAGCATAATGGGAGGAAAATTTGGAATCAATCTCCATTCAAATATTCCATTTATAGATCATATCCTAATTCCTAGGATTTCAAACTTACAGTGGCAGTTAGATGGGGTACTAGCCAGCCATAGGATAGAATTCGAGCCCCAATTGTTAGACTAGAATCTTAATATTCTATCCATTATACCAAATGAGATCTTGTGTCCCCTTACCATAATTATTTTCACCCCTAGTTCAACACACAATGTTAATTACTAACATAAAAATTCTTATGCACATAAGCAAGATAACTAACTCACTTACTCAAATTACTCTATCAAGTCACAAACACACCAAGCTATCACATATAAGCACATTCAAAATTCAAATGCACATAAAAAATGCTATGCAATGCATGATCCCTTCTATTCCTAAGGGTGAGTCAAGGCGGGACATTACAGAAGTTTAACAATAATATAGGAGATTGATAATCAAACCATACACTAAAGGATAAGGAGTGATGGGATATAGGAATTGCTATTTGGGTTTTGGTTGTATTGATAGAAATTGAAAGAGGAAAGGTATCACAATAAGAAAATCTCTCAATTGAATTTGTCTGAAATATGGGGGCATTTACAATTTCTATGTTTTTTCTTTTTTCCCAAACTGGTTTATAAAAGAATCAGTTTCAGTCATTTTTTCAGATTTTACTTTTGATAGATACATGAAAATGAATATGCTAGTATGATAATTTGTATAGACTCGAGTAAATGTATACATATATGAAATTCATATGTTTAACAAAATGATTAAAAATGTGCTTATACTCATGATTGTTCGGGAATGAATGATTAGTGGGACATAACCAAATTCTAATGCTAGTATACCTAGCTAGTGGGAAGTAACTAATATGAGTTAGTTGAATATTCTTAATGAGTTATAATAGTTAGGATTACTACCCATTAGTTAAAGCCTTGAGTATTCATGAGCTTCTAATTTTATTTGTTTGATAAGGAATTGTGTTTAATTTGACGATGACTATGTGAAATAAAAAGACAAGTGGACCATTTAGAGCTAGAACTTTATTTAATGTTTTTTGAAAATTTCTAATTGATGAACACATTATCTTTGGGATTTATTATAGAAATTGCTTATAATAAATCTAATTTTAGATACCTAATGTTTTATGTCTTATGGATTTAGTTTTTATTTTTTTTAGATTAATAATTGAATGAAATTGATTTTGGATTTTTTTTTTAATTTGATTTTTTGTTCGGTCGTAAAAGGCTTAACATCCTCGAGAAAAAACTTGACACTGTTATTTACTACATTTCAAATTAAGGCTCAAATCATTATTCAGACTCAAATTCAAGGCATGGCACTAAATACACTTATTTATTATAAATATTCTATATCTAGAAAAATATTCTCTCAATTTTTGCATATATTCTCTTAATTAATGTTTCTCAAATATTTAAGAAAATTAATTATGGTAGCATCCTACATATATTTTTGTCATTTGTATTTTGTCATCAAAATTTAATTAACTATACTTACGTCTATTGGACCATACCAACTTATAAAAAATAACAGGTTAAAAGTTTTTTAAAAGTGATGATTCTACAATTTTCTATCGTGTCTCGTACTAAAGACTCAATAATTTAAATAATAAAAATAATAACTTTTATTAATTACCCAAAGATTATAGAGAATTGAATAGATTGGTACTTAAAGATGACCAAGAGTATAGGAATATGAGAGATGTAAACAAAGCCACTAAGTTCCAAAATAAAACCCTAATATTCAATTTAAAACAAAACAAGCTAGCTTCTAATTCGATCTAGACTGTAGGATTAATCACTCATCACCAATACTCAAAATTATATCATTTTAGTAATAAATTATTACTTAATATTTATTGACGACACAACATTACCTTAATCTTCACACTAGTCTTGCACTCAAGGTTGAAAGTAGATCAATAAAATTGAACTATATATACTCAAACAAACTTCTATCATTATTTACTTCTTCTACGTCTTCAACCATGACAAAATTGGCTATATTTTAGGTCATATATGTGTCAGTGAATATTTGTCTCCATATTTGTAGCACAACTTTCCTTGCATGCAATTCTAATAGAGTAATTTTCTTAAAAATAGTAGGTTGTTTAGCATCAATCATATTGGTTGGTGCACTACTTTTAGGCTTGAAATATTAGTTTGGGAAAGGTTCAATAGTGGGGAAAGATAACTTAATAGTGCATGCTTTTGAAGATATGTTGTTAGCTAACAAAGAACTTTACAAATATAATACTTACTTACAAATTTCTTCTAAAATTCAAGGGTAAAATATCTTCACTATAAAGTTAAAACCCGCTTTTAACCAACCAATGAACATAGAAACATGATACTAGTTGGTTACTTATCACACACCGTGATTGCCCTAAACTCTTCAAACTTGTCTAAATACTCATTGACTACTCTTCCTTCTTGTTTAATTATATTAAATTCTTCTATTAATTCAACATATGTACTTTTTCCAAACCTCCTAGAAATAGCCTTGGTAATTTGCTTCAACTACTTCCTAGTTCACATATATCCATCAAACCAAATAAATGTCTTCTCTTCTAATTTTAATACAATTCAGTTAAGCTTAACATCTTTGTTTTAGAAAGCATGCATTGTAACACTCCACTACCTAGGCTGTCGCCCCATCCAAAGGACATGGGGTCTTTATAACTAGGTCACACAAACGACAATAAAAACAATACTTTAAAATTGAACTTATTACAACCTAAAAATTCAGGAACAAATCCAAAACAAATTATTTACTATCATATCTCAAAACAACACATAAAATAAACAACATAAAGTCTTCAAGACAGGCAACAAATCTAGCTACTCATCTCTATAGTAGGATCGACCTGAAAATATGGCATAAAAGGTGATGAGATAAAAATCTCAGTAATCCCGTGTGTACTTTGAGTGTTTCAGGTAAAACAGTTCATGCATGCAAGTTGTAAAAATTGTATAAGAGAAAGTGCTGGCAAACAATAAATAAGGTTAAAAAATAAAGAGTGGCATTTTGCTTTTCAAATTATACATATGCACAATAAATATAGCCACTCAAATGGGTAGCCATGGGTTACCACATGTTGGCTCCCATGACCATATAACGGTCAAAATGCCATACTTTGTGCAGACTGATAAAAGGTAGGTGACCGACCTACCGGGTGATATACTTCTCATTTTCTACACCCAAACTTATTGGTTGTCCACTCCAAAAACACATAATCCACATGACTGAAACTTGTTAGCTTGAATTGGCATGACCTACTGGACTGGCATCCTATCCAGGAAGGACTCACTCCTCAGAGGTGACCACCTACTGAGAGACTTACCCTAACCCTTCAAAGACTAGTCCTAATAGTCTACCCTTATTGAGTACTCAACGATGATTGTCCCACTTGGGAGAAAACTCATAATACATTGCTTTATTTGGAAATAGCAATTAATGGTCTTTAAAATTCTTGTCAAAGTTGGGTTTTAGAAAGAGTTTAGTATTTGTGTAAAACTGCTTGTTTAAATTTTCAAATGATTTGCTTGACTGAAATAAAAAGAAAACAGTCCTTAATTGCCTTTACAAAATGAGTGTCCATACATTTCGCATTTGGCTTACCATAGTAACCTTTTGTCATCAAATAAGTTTATGCAGGAGCTTACCTGATCCTTTACTTGATCAAATTCAAGAATTTTCCAAAGCTGACCTAACGCAAGGCATATGGTTATACTCAAGCTATATTCGCTTCTATAAACAATTCTAGTTCAATTTATTACAATCATGACCCTAATGTCCTAAGCTTTAAGGCTAGATGATAAAGGATTTTATAAAGTAAGACTAGCTTGATAAGTTAAAATAACTAGGGGTTGTAAAATAATTACCAAGAAGTTATAAGTTCAAATAATAAATCTTGAGTGTTGTTATTAATAAATAAACTAGGGTTTCAATTTTTAAGAATCCTAAGTTCTAGATGATATTAATAAATGGTCATTCTTAAATAATATTTTTAAAGTAAATATTAAATTATTACTAATCTCTTTATTAATAATTAATAGATAGAAAATAATTAATAATAGGTAAAATTAATAATAAATAAATTTTATTAAATCTTGATTAGTAGATAACAAATACATATAATATTTATGAATATATGGCTTACAAGATCATTAATATTTTACTTATTTATATGAAAAGTTATATATATATATATATATATATATATTATTTTTAATAAAAGATATAATCTATTTGGCTAAAATATCACTATTTCATTTAATACTCTAATTCCAAAACTTCCTAGGGTTTTCGAAATCTTTGGAGGAAAATATAATATTAATTTTAATTAACGTAATAAAATTGGCTAATTAAAATAACTTAGGAACGACAAGGTCATGATCATACTTTTCCTATTGACAACAAGATTCACGAGCATATACTCCAACATCAATCAACAAACTATTCTATTCATGAACAAATGCTTAAATCTCTACTTACTATCACATGATCAAATCCTTACTACACATAATCATACTCACAGCTTCAATAAAAATAAGAACATAAAAATTCTATTCACCAAAGGTGACATAACATTTATCATGCTTAAACATTCATAATTTCTTAAGACATGATGAACATGCATCGATCCACAAGGAAATTCATAAAACTTAACCATGATCAAACATTCTTATGCTCCAATCTCAACTCCTTCGTACATATGCATATACTCAATCCCCAATCATATTCTATCCTTTTCTACCAACATCTAAGAGATAACTTTAGAATTAAAGAGAATGTTAAAGAGAAATACTTGGTTGATGACTATCTCGATGAAGATTTAAGGAGATACACGTGCTTGAGAGGCTCGAATCGTCCAAGGGAAGAGAAAGAAAACGGCCATGGTTGTAGCAACAAAAATTGAAGGGAAGAAGATGAACAAAAGTTGTTCTTGGTTATCTTGATGATGTTCTTGAGACTTCAAGAAAAATTCTGGTTTTGATCCGATTGTAAATTTTTGTTTTCGAGATTTGATGCTATAAAATCCAAAAAATGGACTCTAGGGAGTATGTGGGCGTGTTCTGGAGTTTTTAGGAGGGATTGGAGGTGTTTAGAGTGGTCTTAGGCTTGAAGAAAGGTAGTGTGCGTTCTTGATAAAAATGGAGAGAATTGGAGAGAAAGTGCTGGACGAATTGCTAAAGGGGTTGGCCGAATGATTGAGGAAGTTCTGGGATTTTGATTTTCAAATTAGAGGGAAGAGAAAAATATGGTTGTTTGAAATTCAAATGGAGAAATCTAAGGAGTGTTTTAAGGTAAAAAATTTGGTAATGGTGTTTGATTGATGGAGGTTCCTTGGAACTACAATGGAGCCTACTGGTTTGCTGTGTTTTGCTGAAATGAATGAGGGTTGAAGGAGCTATAAGGATGGACGAATTTTCTGAGTTCAATGGGGAAGGATTTCTGGTTTTGAAGTTTAATCCAAGGGTATTTTCATGGAGCAATTGCTGGAATTTTTGAACTTCAAATGGAAGTTTGATTGGACTGATTGTAGGAGAAATTTGAGGAGTGGCTATGGAGTCTAGTTGTGTAAGGTCAGTGGAGGGGGTAATGGAGTTTAGTCCATGGCTGAACAAAGGTTAACTCACAGAAGTTTGAGGTGATTTTCAAACAAGACTTGAAGAGAACAAGGCTGGAATTTTTCTGGTTGAGATTCGAATTGTTTGCTGGAATTTGCTGTGCAGTTTTTCTGCAATGTTCCAGCCGATTTGCAGAGGGTTTGGAGAGGTATTTGAGAGTCCTTTAAGGCTAGTTTCCAGCCTTCTTTATGGAGAAAAAGCAGAGGTAATTTACTGGTTTGAAGAGTAGAAGAAACAGCTTTGATTTTGGCCTGCTATGCATCGAAGCTGTCCAAAAAATTTTTCTGATTTGCACAGCTTTGTGCAGTCTAGTTTTTGGCAAAAGAATTTTAGTCTTCAAGTTGAATAAGTTGGTCATTTTTCTAGCAGTAATTGAGTAAGGAAGATGGCTAAGATTTTCAAGAGCTAGGCTGCCCAAGAATCTAGAAAAATTTCAAATTTCTTCCATAGAGAAGATGAACACTATGGAGTGGAGTTTGAAGGTCCAACCATGGAGATTAATTTCTCTTGGGAACCTTCCTTAACTCCTTCCCTATTTTCAATCAAATTTCTAATCTCTAAGAATTATTTTCGAAATTTATAGGCTAATATACCTTGCTGAATTTTTTGGAATTAAAACATAGATTTGGATAAATTGAACAAATTTAATTGGTAAGGAATTTAGGGTAAATTAGAAAATAAAAGGACATGAATCCCTTACGAATTCTTTTTAGGACATAAGAATAGGGTTATGACATTCCCTTCATGTCTCCTCTAGGACAACTCTCCTATTTTTACTTATGGAATGTAAGGGACGAAAAATCCAACCT
This sequence comes from Voacanga thouarsii, assembly GCA_026120185.1. Classification (NCBI taxonomy): domain Eukaryota; kingdom Viridiplantae; phylum Streptophyta; class Magnoliopsida; order Gentianales; family Apocynaceae; genus Voacanga; species Voacanga thouarsii. Next base: position 1,759,736 of record JANUWF010001213.1, on the reverse strand, counting down.
TAAATTAAAATAACCATAACAAAAACTTAAATGATGGGATTTGAACTCAAGACCTTAGAGATTAATTCCAAAGCTCTAATCACTAAACCACAACAACTCTTGTTCTTATTTTCTCTCCTAAATATTCTTCCTATTTAATCCTCAAGCTATCTTCCTATTTTGACTTCAAGCAAAATTATCATTTTATCCTTCCTACTCAATAAGCATAACTAAACCTTCTAGACTATAAATCATAATTCTAAAGCACATAAAATCATTCAATATATATATATTTATATATATATATATATATATATACATATATATATTCATGTAAAGTAATATGATATGCATCCCGACCCCCTTACCCTAGGATTGGCTTTAGGTGGGGTTTCACATGCATAACTCAAAATATCTTCTATATTTATGTACCTATGTACTAGGACCTACCCAATCAAAGGATGAAAAATCTAATTTTGGTAACTTTATCTGTATCTATTCCTTCTACTCCTAAACCCTAACCTCACACTGTTAGCCAGAAACAAAATTCAGGGATTGATTCAGGGGAACTTCTACCCCTCCACTTGAATCCTCTAATGTGTTTTTCCTCTTTTATTTCTATATTCTTAGTAAACTAATTCATACTAGCAATACAAGCATTAAAATTAGTAGCAAATGAAACAGTTAATAGAATATTATTTTCTACTTAAGATTACAAATTCTCAATAGCTTTACTAATTGAGTTGAAGTGATGTGCTTGGTTCTTGAAATTGAATCCATAGAACTAAGCTGCTTAGTTTGGGTCTCAATATGCTTTTGCAATTCCCTCATGTGTCTCCATTAGTATTGCTACTTCTTTTTTTTTCTAGATTTTCTAGTTATAGGCATGATTCAAACTTTAAGTATATGAACTATTTTGACACTAAATGCCATGTCTTGTAATAAAGACTTAATAATTTAAATAATAAAAAATAATTTTATTAAGTACTAAGAGTTACTATTATTGGAATGTATGCCCAAAATGACCTATGTATTTTTGTATTTTAAAAATTGATAAAAGTTTCATTCATTAATGGTTATTTGTTTACATATATTACACATTAAGATCTAAGTGTGTTAGTAAATAATCTACGTGATTGGGTCATACTTTCACAATAAGGTGTATGAGCTACTAACATATAAGCAAAAAATTATTCTTCATCGATTAATGAAGCTGTGCACTTCATCAAAGTTTAGATCATTATACTATAATTTTTAAATGGGGAATGATTTACCTTTAACCAGTGAATAGTCCACTCACACCAATAGTATAAACATATTAAGAATATATAGAATTGGACCACACGATAATAATCTTTATAAAAGTACTAAAATAAATAAAGATTAGTTTATCGCAACTACTGCATGGACGGGTATCCTAAAACTGAGTATAAGTTGGTGGTTTAGTGAAGTTGGACCCTTACACTTTGATATATGATGGGTGAGGTTTTAATGTAAGGCTAATAACTTTATACATTGGGTATATGACTTTAGTTAATTAAGACAGATTTATACAATAGAGTTTTTATGTTGTACATGAAAAAAATTTATCCTATTGTGATTGTTCAGGATAATCTAAATGATTCAAGACCCTGAAAAACGTAACTAAGTATGCACACTTTTGGGTAGCTCTCGGTGATAAATAAAAACATACTAAAGTCATGGATTAATTGACTAGTTATCAAAGGATAATAGATGTTATTGAGAAAGGTGTTAGTACAATTTTCATAGCTCAATGATGAGTATTATGTAGAGGGGTATTTTCATCATTACACTTGCAGGTCGAAGATAACGCTTTTGCAATATTATTCTCGGGGTCAATATTTCTATATTGTGATAAATGAAATATTTAAAAGTGATAAAATACAACTATTTATTAATAAAGGTATTTTGATCATTTTAGTTGCCAAGAATAATATATCTTTTGGTCTAAAAATCGAAATGACTATTTTAGTCATTACACAAATTATTTAGATTATTTGAGGAATGGGATAATTTATTTTATTCTAAAAAGTCCATTGAGTTAGAATAATTAATTAAGTCCTTCATGGGCTAGATTTCTAAAATGTCTAAGGTAATATATGAGCTAGAATAAAATAAATAAGGATTATTCTAATAATTATATTGGGTCATGTATTTATTATCTTGGAATTTAGTAAAATAAAAGACTCAGATAAAATAATAAATATAGTGTGCTAAGTTTTTATTTAATTGGATTTTAATTAAAAGACTCAAGAAAAATAAAAAAGCCCAGTTAGTGGAATAGCCCTAGCCCATCTTGGTTTAGGGCAGCTAGCCTTGAGGGTTTATAAATAATCCTTATAGAGGCTTGCTAGAGTAGAGACAGTCATCTAAAGAAAAACTCTAGCCACCACTCCTTGCTCTTTCTCAGTTCTTCCTCAGAAAAATAATCCTAACCTATTTTTAGTGGTAGTTCGATTTGTGAGGTTGAGAGAATATCTTGGAAGATCAAAAGCTCCAGCCTTTGAAGCGTTTAATGTGAAGGAGCCGACAGTTAGCTGAACAAGTAAACATTCCAATTCAAGAAGTTTCGTTGAACACAAATTTGGCTATGGTTATTCAAACTAAATGCCCTAAAAGTAAGTAATTCTAGACTTTGGCTAAGGAAAATTTTAAATTTGTTGTCTTTTGCTGCATTTTTATTTTCCCACGGTGGTGTTTCCTTAAAAATCAATTCTTTTGATTTGCGTGATCCGTATGATTGGTTTCTAAATTACTTGTACACCTCGTAAATGGAGTTATAGGATCTTGTAATTATTATTTTTCTTTATTTGCTGGTTTTCGGGTTTTTGATAGAATCGGATGTACACCTTACATATGGAGGTATAGACGATTGTAAAATTATATTATTGCATGAAAGTTTTTATTTTTCACCATAATTTCGGTTCTAGACATCAAAAATCAGTTAGTACTAGCAATAGATTGAAGAAAAGGTGTAGAAAAAAATAAAATGGTTGAAATTAGAGATGCTGGAGCTATTTCAAAAAATTTCGCCGCAAATGAACAATGAACAACCAGCGCCGGTTCACCTTCTCAATAGGCACCAATTTAAGCCTGGAGAAAAATCAGCGAACGGACAAAATGCAATCGGCGCTAACCTCTCTCTAGTTTGGTGCGATTGTGAAAGTTTTTTCTGTAGTTTTTTTTAGGAAACCAATCATACGTGATCTTTATTTTATGCATAGCTTTTATTTATTTCGATAAATAAATTACGAGGAAAAGGTAGTTGGAACCATATGATTAAATAAGATCATTTTAATTATTTAATAATCATAATAATAATTATTATTATATTTAATCCATTATTTGGTTACCTAAGACTTAAAGGATAAAAATAGCATGTAAAAAGATTTATTTTTTAGCATGGTTATTTTATTTAATTTTGTGATCAAATACACAAAGGTTTTTGAGAAATTAATTTTTTTTTCTCTAGATAAAACGATTAAGAAAAACTTTTTAAAATGAAACTAAGAAATTTAAAATAAAATTCATGGTTTATTCTTCCAAAGGGTTTTATCCTTAACATGGACAATAATTTTGAATTTAAGAATTTTAAATTTAGTTCCTAAAAAATGGTTTTAACTTAAGTAGTGAAAATAAAAATTCATAATTTATTCTCTTAAAGGGTTTTATCCTTGACATAGAGAATAATGGTTGAATTTTTGAAGTTTAACTATAATTAATAAAAACTAAATATTTTAAGAAAACGTTTTTCCCAAAAACCTTTTCTTCTTAAAAGATTAAGTGGGAGAGGGGTTCTAATGGCTCCGCAGCTTCTATCACGGATTCCTGTTAAAGATTGTGGTTATTCTCACGTCATTCTAAGTATGACCCCCTATATGATGGATTTTCACGAGAATCTAGAACTAACGAAGGAATTATAATTAAATCCTAAGATATGTGTTAGTGTCGGCCAACCTACCATTAGAGGTATTAATGCTAGATTGTCCGTAGGTGGTAAGAGTAGTAGACACTCTATCAATGGGACTATTTCTGAATCATTATCTATTAAGGAAGTTTAATTTGTGATGGTTATACACTAAACTTAGAAAATTGTTAACCTTCATACGAAGCTCTATCAATTTTTCTAAGAGCCAAATTTTTTATATTTTTTATAATGGTTTTAATAGGTTATCCATATCATGAAAATAATATGATATTTTAAATGTGTATTTTTATGTTTTTCCAAAACAAACATTTTTCTGAATGAAGTTTTCCAATCAACAGAAATGTCTGGTTTCAATCATTTGTCCATTATTCTCAAAGAGAATAAGTTAACTGGACCTAATTATATGGATTGGAAAAGAAATTTGAATATAGTACTTATTGCGGAGAAGTACAAGTATATTCTGACTAACCCCAATCCTGAAATTGGGAAAGATTCTACAGACCAAGATTGTGAGGCTGAGAAGGCACAAAGGAAAGCTGATGAGATGACTAGATGTTATATGTTGGCTTCCATGTCTAGTGTTCTTCAGTCTAAGCACGAGAATATGGCTACTGCGTATAATATCGATGTATTATTACACACCATATTTGCTGACAAGAGCTGGTTCTGCAAGGTAAGAAGCTCTTAAGGCAATCATGAATACTGAGATGATTGAAGGGACATCGATTCGCAAGTATATACTCAAGATGATTGTTCGTTTCGAGGAAGCCAAGGTCCTAGGAGCAACAATTGAAGTTGAGAGCCAAATTGACATGGTTCTTGAGACTTTGCCAAATTCGAACTCTCAGTTCAAGTTAAACTATAACATGAACACGTTGAGTATCTCTTTAATCGAGTTAATGAAAGAACTCCTGGCTATTGAGAAAATCATGAAGCTTATGTCAAAGGTTTTGGTTACTCATTCTAGATCATTTTCTATAACTGGGGCTTAGCCTAAGAAGTTCAAGAAGAAGAAGGCCCAGAATAATATAGGAGCCCAGCCTAAGGGATCCAAGCTCGATCTGTCCAAACCCAATGCTAAACCTAAGGGTAAGTGTTTCAAATATGGCAAAAATGGGCACTTCAAAAAGGGTTGTTAGGACTTCTTAGCCAAATCCTCTTTAGGTATTGCTCTACGCTTAGAGTCTATATTAATGGTTGGATCATCATCCACTTAGATTGTTGATTTTGGAACCCCTGGCCATATTTGTAACTTCTTGCAGGGGTTCAGCAAGATAAGACGACTCAGTAGAGGAGGGCATGGACTTAGAGTGGGCAACTAAGCACAAGTGTGGGCCGGAGCAATGGGAAACTTCAAGCTTTTATTTGATTGTAATAGGATTTTAGTTTTAAAATATATTTTATATGTTTTTAGTTTTAAACAGAATTTGATTTCAGTTTCAAGATTGATTAATCAAGAATATTCTATTTTTTTCCATTCTAGTATTTCAATCTGTAGAAATAGAAACATTATTTATTTTGAAAATATATGTGGTAATCTTTTCTATATTAATCCTATTAATTGTCAAACAAATAATACTCAGATGGAACCTAATGATAAGAAGAAAAAAGCCACATCAAATAACTCATATTTATGGTACTTGAGATTATGAGATATAAACCCTAATCGAATTCAGAGGTTAATCCAAAATGGGTCTTTGGACTTAGTAAAAGTGGAGGAATAGCCTTAATGTGAATCTTGTCTTATGGGTAAAATAACCAAAAGGTCCTTTACTCAAAAGGCAGAAAGGCCAAGGAAATATTAGAGTTAATTTATACTGATGTTTGTGATCCTATGTCTACACCTGCTAGAGGAGTTTATGAGTACTTTATCATGTTCACGGATGATCAGATATATTTTGGTTATGTTTACTCAATGAGGTGCAAGTTTGACTCCTTTGATGAATTCAAAGAGTTTAAGGCTGAGGTAGAGCATCAAACAAGTAAACTAATCAAACGGTTAATATCGGATCGTGGTGAAGAATATCTTCTTAGTGATTCAAGGACTACTTGGCACATTAAGGAATAGTATATCAACTAACTGCACCTGGAACTCCCCAACATAATAAAGTAGTTGGGAGAAGAAATAGAACATTGATGGAAATGGTCAGAAGCATGATGAGTCATGCAACTCTTCCTATTTCTTTTTAGGGTTTTCTTTGGAAACAACAACATATATTTTGAACGTGGTGTCTTCTAATTCAATGCCTAAGATACCCTACGAAATGTGGACTTTAGGAAAGCCCAGTATGAATCACTGAAGGTATGGGGTTGTCCAGCTTATATAGTAAAATACAACAAAAAAGGTCATATACAAAAGAAAATTTTATTAAATCCAAAGAATTTACTATATATACAATTTCCAAGATAGCTACATACAATAATATAAAAAAAATACTAATAATACAATAAACATAATGATACAACATATTGGAACCCAACATAATTTATTTATCCCAAAGACAAAAATAAATAAAGAATTGAAACAACATACAAACAACATATAAAAAGGAAGAAAAAAAATTATATACAAGTAATGGTTAGTAAAATACACAAAAAGAAAAATAAATATTTACATAGTATTTACAAATATATACATAGCTAATTCAACAAAACTCAAGTTTTTCATGATATTGCAAGTCCCCAGCAATGGTACCAAAAACTTGACGGGCGATTTCGAGTGCATTGGAAATAGTATAAACAATCCACATAAATCAAGTTTTAAATTAAAATATCAATCACTAAAACCACACAATAGGGCAAGTATACCCATTGCGTAGTATAAGGAATAGCAAGTATCAAATCCAAATAGGCCCTAGCAATTATCACTACTTTGCTTTAATCTCATTGTTTAGCCAAAATGAATATATGAATTGCTAGTAATTACACTACTTCTCACTCAAGGAAGAGTCACAAGTTCATCAAGAGATTTGAAAGAGAGAAAGGCAATGTAACAACAAGAATTCCCCTATTGAACACCTCAAAGACAAGTACCCCTTAGATCCATAAATCTCAACTCTATGCATCGGTGTGAGTCAAAAATCAATCTCACTCTCTTTTGAGTTATGAGATCCCTAATCTTTAAATTCGATTAATCGGTATCTCCACCTAATTAACTAAACCCAAGGAGGCATTAAACACCGCTCACAATTCCAAACCATTCGGAAGCCACAAAACCCCTATCTCTATGCGATTTCATAAACCTATTGATTATTAACCCTAATCCACAACCTCCTTCTCGGGTTAATTAGAGATGGCAAATATTAAATTAGTTAAGTTGGTTTCCTATCCTCAACCCCATCTCTCGAAATCATTAAGGAAGAACAATCAATTAAAACACATGAATCAAAACCCATTCAACCAAGATAACACAATAAATACAAATAACCAAATGCCATAGAGATAAAATCATAGATCCAAGAAGAATACATCATCCCAAATCATAAAAATAGGGTACAACCCTTTATTACAGTTAAAAATCAAATCTTAGAACAAAATTTATAAAGTAGATAACAAAGAAAATGGTTAGAAATACTCATAGATAAGCAATTTCTTTCACTTCCTTGAGAGCTCTTTGCAAACCTCCATTCCTCTTCCTTGAATCCCTTGCTCCTTCTCTTCATTTTTGAAAGAAAATGGCTTCTTGGAGGATCTCTTGGTTGCTAGCCAACCAAAGATGTGTTCTAGGGTTTATAATCATGTATTTATAGTGTACAATAGTGAAAGAAAGAGAAAAAATGCAAAAAAATTAAAAAGTGTTGGTTTCTGCGCATGTGGGCGGCCCAGGGAAGTTTCCCTGGGCCGCCTGGTATTGTTCACGTGAACAGTATCGGGTACTATTAATTTTTTTAAAAAAAGAAATTTCTATCCTAGGCAACTTAAAGAAGTTCCAATTCCCTAGGCCGCCACTTCTTGTGTAGCTTTTTCATTTTTCTTCCATTTTTGCTCCATTTTTCTTCCTTTTTTCACTTTCATCTTCAATTGGTCTTTTCTATATTTCCTATAAAAACAAGACGAGAATGGTACAGTGAGTGATGATTTCAACAAGGAATTACTATAATTAAAGCACAAAAATACTCAAAAATATGCATGTGATGAGCCTTTATTAATAAATAAATTTTGGGTGTATAAAAATCATCAAATTTAAATCCATCCCTTAGTCAAGTTTTAATTAAAATATTGATCCCAAAATACACATATGAGCAAGTATACTCATTACAAGCATAATATAGGAAATTAACGAGTATCGATCCTCAAAGGAACAATTATACACTAATCACTTTTCATTCTTTTTTTAACTGACCAAAGAAAGTAATAAAATAATAAAAAGAAAAATAAATAAATATATACAACTCAAGGATGGAAAAGTATGTAATTAGACAAATATTCTTGAAAATATGACTATGAACCACTTAGCAATTATCACAATCAATTATTATCTTGATATCATGAAGGATTTAATATAGTCCCACTTTGTTTGCAATCCATTGAATCATTATCTTCTAGTTAAATTAGTTAATATATTCTATCTCAACCAATTTATCCAAAAGGTGCATTAAAATCAATCCTCATATAAACTCCTATATTCTAGGTGATTTAAAATATGAAATTAATCAAGGAATCCAATTATCAACTAACCTTTGATTACCTATATCCTAGATAATTGATCTCTTTTTCAAGCAAGTTAAGAGATAATAAATATGAAATTAATTATATTAAAACCATTATCAACCTCTTTTTTAAGCAAGTTAACAATAAGAATTAATTAATCAATTTCCTAATAAAATGAGTAATCAAATACCAAGGAAAATAATTAATTCATCAAAGAACTAAATTAACTCAAAATCATAAATCTAAGAATAATTTCTAAATACAATTAAAGAATTAAACTCATCATTGTTCAAGAAAAAGAAAACAAAGGAAAGAGATAAATACTCATAGACAAGCTTTTCAATTTCTAATGAAAACTCCTCCAAGAATCAATGCTCCTTGAATTATTTCTTTAGAAAAAATAGTGGTGATGCACTCTAAAAAATATGTCTAAATCTCTACATTGTGCACCCCATTTTCTAAGGTAATTGGCCTTTATTTATAGGCTTATAGACTTCCTAAAAATTCAAACCAAAGAAGAAGTAATTTCCTATTAAAATTCTGGAATTAATTTGCAACTCTATCGCCTTAATTTGAGAAAGAATTGTTTCGTTATCTTTTTGTACTAAAGCTTCTATTATTTGTTGAACTGAAACTGAGCCACAAAGTCCAGCAATCATGAAATTTCCTTTTCTTGAAATTGGCTTCACTCGAGCCGATGACAACCGAGCCAACTAAATTGCTGAAGTTGCCCAACTTGCCTTTGAATTCATTGAAGCCGAGCCATCGGACTGCACTTTCCTTTTGCTGTCGACTTACCTGAGCCAAATTCCATGTCCTAAGCCGTTCTCCTTTTATTGTCGAGCTAATGAAGCTTTCTCCTTTCTTTGTTCTTGCTAAATGCGGCATTGCCCATCCTTCCCTGGGCATGATACAATTTTGTCCTTCTCCTCTTTTTGATTTGTTTTTTTGCTGCTTTTGTTTCCTTGACCCACGATTTTGTTCTTTTTCTTCATTTTGCTTTCGTCCTTGGTTGAAGTCGACTGAGCCATGAACAACTTTTGAGCCATTGTTTTCGCTTTCTTTTAACCAACTTCAATTGCTCATTTGTTCCGTTTATTTTTTTTCTTTGCAATCCTCTATTCTTCTAGTATAGGACCCGCGCCAGGTCCATTTTCTTGGCCTGGTGCTGGGTCTGTACTAGAAAATTACACATTTAACTCTAAATTTCACATATTTTTGCATAAAATTACAGAAAAGTATTTTTATAAATGAAATATCAAATAGGAAAGAAAATGGTTAGTTATTGTATTAAAAGTGTCTCAAATTAACCTCAAATAACTAGAAAAATAATGATAATTTTAACCCCTATTATACCCCCACACTTGAATATTTATTTGTCCTCAAATAAATACTTAAACAAAGCACTCAAAGCAATTTATTTCTTCTCAAGTTCATCCATAATAAAGTCATAAATTTTTTTTTCAACATTAGATAAAAATTTGTCATCCATTCAACCCTTTAAAAACTTTTGCAAACTCATGCATTAAATCAAATATATCAAGACCTTTAAAATTAAGTTAAACAAGTTTATACTTTAGTCTAAGAAAATTATTCCACTTTTCAAGCCAAGACATAGACAACACAAATCATACAAATTAAGTTGTTTAACCACTTCAAAACTCATAGAATTAAATTTGCAAAACTCTAAGTAGCAAAATAAGGAGACACGCATACACACACACACACACACACACACACACACACACACACACATATATATATGTGTGTGTGTGTGTGTGTGTATATATATACATATATATATTTATCATTTTTTTTCAATCACTCTTGTTTTTTTTTTTTTCTCTTTAGCCTCAAGTGCATTGAAAAACCTTAGAGGAAGGGGGGGGGGTGATTAACGTTTTTGGCAAATTTAAAAATGCTCTTTGAAAAATCTGTTAAAAAAAAAAACTTTTTGAATCTTAGATCGAAAACACCTGCTACAATAAGAGGTTTTCAAAATGACGGAAGAGTTAACTACATTCTGAATAAAACAAGATTACACAATGCAATTAATGCTGGAGTGAAAATGAGTTGGTGAGAACCATAAAGATTTCTTTTGAGAGACTTAAAAGAATTTTGTGCAAGGAAGATTTGTAGCTAATGGAAATTAAATGCAGAGAGAGATAACTCAAGATTTATAGTGGTTCGATCTACCAAGATCTATATCCACTACCTTAAGCTCACACTTAAGGATTTTCAACCAGATTTCATTCACCCAACATAATAGTATCAATCTACACCAAATACAAGAGAGGATCTCCACACTTGGTTTTACCAAAACCTCTCAATCAACCAACAGATCAAGATTCACTCGAAATGGGTTTTACACCACAACCTTGATATACAAAGGTGATTGAAGAAATGAAATGAAAATGACTCACTCTTTTGAGCATATATACAGGACAAATAAGCTCAAACAAACTTTACTTTTTTTACACAATTTGATTTCACTTTAAAGCACTATGAAAAAAGAGATTTTTGTATTCTATAAAGTAAGAGTGTTTCTTGGAAACATAGGATAAAAATCTACTTACAAATCAATTTTTGAAACGTTTTATAGAGGCAAAAAATAGAATTCCAACAACTAGTTTTTCGCTATCAGAATTCCCAGAGTTTTGGATGCAAGTTTTGGACGATGGTGCATCCAAAATGTAAATCCAAAAAGAAAATTTTACAGGTAGAATCGATTAGATACTGTTCATAAGATTTTGGATGAAACTTTTGGATGTAGAGTCATCCATACTATTCAATCCAAAATTATAAGGATTTAAAACTTTGAAATCTTTTTGTTTTAGTGCTTCATGGTAGAAATAAAACTGAATTATGAGGTAAGGAAGATATAGGACTTTACATAGAAAATACCTTAAAGATTCTTAGTCTAAGGTTCTTCCACAACGAATTCTTAGTATGCAATTTCTTAACCTTGATCTTCTGCTTGATCTCCCATTCTTGGATTCTATTACTTCAAGAGTTGCTTAGCAATCCTATTTGCATGCTTGGAAGAACTAAGGTCAAACATGTCCTATGATATGTAAATCACACAAGTTAGTCTTCATTAATATTTGTCATAAGGAAAAACATAGGAGAATGCCCTTAGGTGGGCTAACAATTTCCCCCTTTTTGAGTGATGACAAACTTGATGGGATTGTGATATAAAGAATGATGATATGTACAGTACGGACATGCTAAACCAAGAGAAATAAGATTATTTTTCATTGAAATGTAATCTCTTATTATAGGACTCAAAGAGTGCTTATGAGATTAACATAGAAAATTAAAGCATATACTCACAAACATAGCTCAATGAGCCTATGGCCCAACCAACCTCTTTATCCTCCTTCTTTCCATCACATGACTATTCCTTAATAGAATAGCCGCAATAAATATTGTATGAATATGTACACAAGGAGATATAGTAAATAAATCATACAATGAGATGCTCCCCCTTAATATATGCATATATGAACATATGTAAAATATGAGATCAAGAAATGCGATTTTAGGGAAAATTGGATTCAAACTTTGGACGACCAAAAAGTGCATCTAAAACTAGGTGGCGAAACTGTGGAACCTTTGGACGTTAGGTTTTGGATGTCCAAAATTGGATAAAGTTAGGCAGAAATTGTCTCATTGGTAAAACTTATTTTGGACTAAACTTTTAAATTAAAAGAAAATGTGTGTCCAAAACTCTGCTTGTATATGTGCAAGAAACAACGAGTTGTCAGAATTTATGATCCAGCCTAGTTTTCTCAAGAAAATTTAGACTTCAAGGAATGTTTTATACAATGAAAGATATATGAATAACTATCCGTATCATCAGAGATTTTTAATCACAAAGCATATCATAATAGCTTTCAAAACAAATTGATCAACAACCATATCTTAATGGCTTTCAAAAACAGATTGATCAACAACCCCAATCTCAATGATACCTCTATACATAAAAAAAAAATGCCTTTGACTGGAAACAGGATATATATCAAATTGGTTTTCAATGAGTCACTTTAAATCTTTTTGGACAGCAGCAAACTATGATCATAATCATTCAGAGATCACAAATTATGTTTATCAATAAAAAATTTTCACAACATGCTGGTTTTATCAAACCTAATTCTCAACATGAATTCTAAAGAAAGTTTCACAAGATCTTACAAAATATTCGGAATCGCATATAAATCTATTGCAGTGCAAAGCATAATAACTATTCTCAATTCATATCATAACACTGCACAATCATCAGTTCGTCCAACATTAGTTCAATCAGTGCAAAATAAAATTTAGAATACTCAATAATATTAACAACCAATCAGTAGTGCAATGCAGAATTAACAGCATAGCCTACATGTCACAACCACAGGGATCACAATAGCACAACATAGTGCACAAATTGCCATTTTTTTCCAAATGCACAAGTGCACATACTTGGTGCCACAATTACAGCAACCCTAACTATCATTCACAATCACAATCCTAACTATCATTCACAACCACAATCCTAGCTATCAGTTTTCTCCCCCTATTGTCATCAATCAACATGTAGAAGAAGGAAAGTAATCAATAAATATATGAAGCAGAGAAGATTGTATAGATAAAGTACTCATAAACTAAGCAGAGACAGTAGTTAAAGGATAAAGTAAATTGTTCAAATATTGGGGCAGAAATAAAAATTATTCAATGAAAAGTAGTAAGAAGTTTCTAGTACAGGGAGGCTGGAAAGCAATCTATTGATCCGATCACTCAGGAAATGTTAACAGTCTCGATTTTGGACCCGACACCTTTTCTGGAATGTTGTCCAACAAGCTTATTGAATTTCCGCTTGACTACTACATGTTTTTGTCTCATTCCAAATGAGACAGGGAGTTCAGTAGGGGCAGGGAGTGCTATGTCTTCCTGATATGGGGATTTTTCTCTGCCTTGCTCAGGGATTGTCATTTCCTCAGCCTGTTGCTCTTTTGCAACTGCTTCTTCGACTTCAGGGATACATTGTTTTGTAGTTGCCTTTTCTAGGGATAGTGCTAATGGAGCAGACACTGGTTCATCCTTTTTAGCCTTTTCTTCCATTGAGGTCAGCCTATTCCCAAGAGTTTGAATCTCTTAACTAAGGCTATCCACTTTGACAGTTAGTAAATTTATTGCATCCAAAATGCTTTCACTGATGCTTTTGTACTAAGTCTGTTTTTTTCCTTTGGTAGAGGATTCTTCCTGAGGTTCTACCTCACTTTTTCTCTTTGCTCTAATAGAAGGGGCACTCTTGCCTTCAGTTTTTCTTTTTTATTACCAACTGCATCTCGAAATAGCTTCCACTCATCTTCCAATCTCACATATCTCATTCGTTCAAATGACTCAAAGTTGTACACAATCATTTTTTAGGGTGCAGGGTGACGGAGTTCAGATCAACACCAAAATGCCTAAACACCTTCGTCAAGAGATTTCCATAAAGCTGAGCTTTGCTAGAGGTGTTCCTGGTTTGCATCATCAACTTGACAGCAAGATACCCAAAACTTATTTGCCTGCTTTCAGCGAGCATTAGCATAATCATAATTTTCATTATGTTTATGGAGGTTTTGTGTTCGAAGCTTAGAACTACCTTGGTTGAAATCATGTGGTGCAGGATCCTACCCTCTCTATTCAGCCACTTTTTGTTTCTGTCACTAAAGTTCTTGAAGCTCTTCTCGCCAATAATAAACATACTTTTAAACTTCCTTAAATCGAACATATCAGTTCCTTCTGGAAACTTGTTTAGTTTAAAATACTGAATCCCACCATCTCTAACCTCACACATTCTGTTCAACAGACGGTGATCAAACTCAAGATTTTTACCCCCAACTCTAGAGGTGTACCACCGAACCATGTACCCTTTTCTGATTTCCTCTAGTCGGCCTTTTCTTAGGTTAGCATAAAATTCCCAAACGAGTGAGGTAAACAGTTTCTCATCTATAGATAATAGAGCTCCCCAACCAAGAGATTCAAACATATTTAACACATTTGAAAAATTCAAAAATGATACTAGATTTGCACGATAGCCAACAATTATCATTTGATTTCTCAAAACCCATTCATTAAAATCAAATTCACTTTTGGAATCTAAAAAGCGAGGTACCTAGGTCTCAGAACTTTCCTGTTCCGGAGATAATTTAGAGGAGTCACTCTGAGAAGCTGAGAGTTCTGGAGCAACCTCTTTTCCTTTTTTCGTTGCTGTTGATTTCTTCTTCATCATCGAAGATATTTTTCTGACTTTCTTTGACTTCGGTTTGGCTGATTTTAGTGTTTTTGCCATTTTAGTTAGAGGATGAAGGCTTGGATTTTCAGTTGTTCAGAGAGAAGCTCAGAAGATTTTGAGGAAGAGAAGATGAAGTATGGTTGGTTTCAAAATTCAGAAGAGAGGGGAGAGAGAAAATCTTTTGTGAGTTCCTAGGAAGTTGTGCTAGTAAGTACACTCAAGTATATTGGAAAAAGTCTTTTCATCAGAGATTTCAAAAGGTGTCTTGAGAAAAGAGCTAATATTTTGAAATTTAAAAAGAAAAATCTGGAAGTAGTTATTCTTGAGGGATATACGAAGCATCAGAGGTGATTCTATTTTGGATTCAGGCTTGATCCGAAATGTCCATCCAAAAAGGAACTCCTTCAAGAGAGAGTTTTGGAAGTGAATTTTAGACTTATTCTTTGAAATGCTACATCCAGAATCATCGTCCAAAAGTGGTATTTTCAGTGGTTCTGCAAATGAAAACAACAATTCTTTGTCAATTGTGTCAGTTACATGATCTTTGTAATTCCTAAGCCTCTTCTCAGATTATTAAACCTTTCTTCGACCAGAGGTTTTGTAAAAATATTCACAAGTTTTTCATCAATTGAAATATATTCAAAAAATACATCTCATTTGAGTACATGATCCCTAATAAAATGATGTTTAACTTTTATATGCTTGGTCCTAGAATGTTGAACATGATTCTTAGTTAGATTGATAGTACTTGTATTGTCACATAATATAGGTACGCAATTAAAATTGAGACCAAAATCAAGCAGTGTATTTCTCATCCACAGAATTTGTACGCAAAAACTCCCAGCTGCAATGTATTCATCCTCAGCTGTGGATAAGGATACACTGGCCTGCTTTTTGCTATGCCATAACACTAGAGAGTGTCCAAAAAATTGGCAGTGGCCGCTAGTGCTTTTTTGTTCAACTTTACAACCTAAATAGTCTGCATCAAGTATATCATATAAGATCAAATGTGTTAGTAAGAGGATACTATAAGCCATAATCATATATTCCAACCAAATATCTAAGGATGCATTTCACGACGCATAAGTGTGATTCCTTTGGACATGATTGAAATCGGACATAAAGATAGATTGAAAACATGATATCTAGCCGGCTAGTAGTAAGATAAAGTAAACTTCCAATCATACCTCTATATTTAGATTCGTCTACTTTCTTACCCCTTTCATCCTTACCAAGTTTTAGGGAAGTGCTCATAGATGTGTAGATTTCTTTGGTTTCGTTCATACCAAACCTTTTGAGTAGTTCCTTAGCATACTTAGTTTGATTTAGGAAGATTCCATCCTTGGTTTGTTTTATTTGCAGCCCGAGAAAGAAGTTTAATTCTCCCATTATGCTTATTTTGAATTCTTGCTACATTGTCTTAGCAAATATTTTGCACAAGAAGTCATTAGTAGCACCACAAATAATATCATCAACATAAATTTGAACAATAAGAAGATCATCATAATTTTTTATCTTAATAAACAGTGTGGTATCGATCAAGCCTCTTGAAAATCCTTTTGAGAGCAAGAATCCACTAAGCCTTTCATACCAAGCTCGTGAACTTGTTTTAAACCAAAAAGAGCCTTTAAGAGTTTGAAAACGTGATTTGGAAAATGCTCATGAATAAAGCCCGGAGGTTGTTCTACATATACTTCCTCCTTAATTAAACCATTTAAAAATACACTTTTAACATCCAATTGATAAAGTATGAAATTTTTTAAAAATGCAAAGGCAAGAAGCATTCTTATGGACGGTAATCTAGTAACGGAAGCAAATGTTTCATCATAATCAATGCCCTTTTCTTGATTAAATCCTTGGACAATAAGTCTAACTTTATTTATGATAACCACTCCATTTCATCAAGTTTGTTTCTAAAAACCTACTTGGTACCAATAACCAGATGATCAAGTGCTCTAGGGACGAGTTCCAAACTTAATTGTCTATAAAGTACCGTCGAGTTTTAACTCTGCAACTAGGATTGATGCGTAAATTTTGGGTGCATAAAATCATCAATCCATCACTTAGTCAAGTTTTAATTAAAACATTAATCCCAAAATACATATGTGAGCAAGTATAGGGAATTAATGAGTACCAATCTTCAAATGAACAAGTACACACTAATTACTTTTCATTCATTGTTTAACTGACCAAATAAAGTAAAAAAATATTAAAAAGAAAAAAATAAAGAAATTTATACAACTCAAGGATGTAGTTTATACAATTTAGACAATTATCTTAGAAAATATGATAATGAACCAACTAGCAATTCTCTCAATTAATTATCATATTGGTATCATGAAGGAACGTCAAGTAAAATTCAATAATTTGTCAAGTCATGAATTTACTTTGGTAAATTCTACTTCATTTATCAATCTATGGAATCTTATATTTTGATTTATATTAACAGATTTATTAATCAAGCTAATATAACCAAAACATGCCTCAAGCTCATCATTCATATCTTGATTCAATTAGCAGATTTGTCAATCAAGTCATCCTAACCAAAACATACATGAATCTCAATTCTTTAAAATCATGAAATCGGCTAATGACCCTATGTGAAGGCGAAATTAACTTAACATTTGATCACTTAGTTCTAAAATCCTAACTTCATTGTTTAAATCCATTAAGATTCAACAAATATGAAATCAATTCATTGAAACTTCTAACATCGTTTTGTCGAGTTAATTAGAAGAACTCGCATCGATAACTAATGAAATCAAGTAATCAAATACCAAAGATGACAAAGAATTGATCAAATAACTAAATTAACGCAAAATCATGAATCCCAAAATAATGTTAAATTACCATCAAAATATTGAATACACCATTGTTAAAGAAAAAGAAGATAAAGAGAAAAGAAAGCACTTGTAAACAAGCTTATTTCTTCTTCCTTGAAGATTCCTTTGAACAATTCTCATTGATTTAGGTGAATTTCTCCTTCAATGAGAGATTCAAAATTTCTACTCTTTTACTCACCTCTCTCTCTTGTATATATCTAACCCTTGTGTTCTATTGTGCTTTTATAGGCCTTTTGGATGCTAATTTCGTGGCTGAGGAAGTCTTGGTCAAGTAGGATTAGGAAAATACCAAAATCATTGGATAAGCTCTAATTTCATGTACAGAATATTCGCCTCGGGAGCATACTTGGCGCCGGGTACCTTTTGTTCTTCCCCTATTTTTGCTCTGTTTTTGGGCGTTTCTCCTTGGCAGTCAAACTGGACCCAGCGCCAAGTACACTTGCCAGACCCACCGCCAGGTTTATTCTAGAATTCCCCTGAAACTCGCTCAATTTCTTTTGCTGGAGCAGAATAGACCCGGTACCTGGTCCATTGGTTGGGCCTGATGCCAGGTCTATTCTGATTGTGTGCACTTTGTGCTCGATTTTAACTTAAATCTGCACATATTTACCAAAAACACATTTGATAAGTAAAATGTCAAATAGGAAGGAATATGTCTAATTATTACAACAAATGTATCTCAAAACACCCTCAAATAACTAGAAAAAGAATGGTGATTTTAGCCCCTAACACATACCCCCACACTTGAATCCTTACTTCTCCTCAAGTAAATTACAAAAATAAAGCACTTAAAACAATTTATTTCTCCACATTCATCCATAATAAAGCCATAATTTTTTTTCAACCTTAGATAAAAAATTATCATTCATTCACTCTTTAAAAACCTTTGTAAACTCATGTATTAAATCAAATAATTTTAAGGCCATCAAAGTTAAGTTAAACAAGCTTATATCTAGTACAAGAAAATTATTCCACCCCTCAAGCAAAAACATAGATAACATAAATCATACAAGTCAAGTCATTTAACCAATTTAAGCATTATAAACTCAAATTGTGAAATAAGGAAAACTCTCCATTCTCTTTTTTTTTTTTTCCTCTCAATTTTTTTTTCAATGACTTAGGGAATTGATAGCCTCAAGTGTATGGATTTATCTTTAGACACCGTATTCCCCCCCCCTTTTATAGTCATCACTCATTATTTTTTTTCTCACCAATTCTTTCTTTCTTCCTTTGCTCTTTCTTGTCTTTTTGCCTTTGGGATAGCCTTAAGAGTGTGCACCGAATACACTTGCTACATCTCCCCATATTAAACCCCCTTTTCAGCACAAGGTCTTCAAAGATTAAAAATAAGAGCATTTTTTTTTCAACTCAATTCTTTTCCATCTCACATTTTTTTTCTCAACTCAATTTTGTCGGTCACATTCCTTATTCAAAACTCAAAGTAAAGTAAATTTTATATCCACAATACAATAATTAATCAACAACTCTTCCCATATTTTATCACATCATCCATATTCAAACTCAAAGAATAAAACAAAACTCAAATACCAAATATAACATAGGTTAACTTAAATTCTCAAAACTTAGCAAAATCCAACTTAATACACAAATTTGCCTTTTTAAATAAAATCAATCATAATGAATGACAAAATCATATCCAAAGTCAAAGAGAAAGTCATAACTTCATTTTAAACAAATAAACTCAATTTAGCTCCAAATCTTCAAACTTTCAAAATTTAAAATTTTCAAAGAAATTTTTTTCCAAGATGGCAAAATGATTGTCCAAATTTCAAAATTTTTCCAAAGTAACTTATCAACAAGAAAACATCAAGATAATTGATAAAAACTTGGACCAAGAATATCACCAAACTACTCCCCCACACTTAAACTGGATAATATCCTCATTGGCAAAAAATAATCACAAGAAAGCATCTCTAATGGGACAAAAATGATAAAGGGGAAGAAATTTTAAGCAATACTCTCCAAGTGCAAATTAGCTCCAAGATAAGAGAAGTTCATCCTTCAAGAAGTTGGAAGAATTATTTCCAGCGACATATGCCTACAAAAAGAAAAACAAACACACAAGTAAAAGCAAAAAAAAAAAATGAATTGGAAGAAAACAAGATAAAAGCTAAATAAAAATTAAAGGAAAAGAAAAATAGAAAGTCAAAGCCTGTAAGTCCCCCTCGAAGTAGAGTCCTCCTTGTCTCACACTTTGCACATGGTTCTCTTTTTAGTGAAGAAATTTTCTAGACTTTTGATGCTCAAGAAAAAACAAGGAGAATATCCAACGTAGATAGCAAAAGCACAATGTCAACCAACTCTAATCATTACAGCAAAATATCACAAGGAGGCTAAGATTTTCATATTTGCAAAGATTTCAGAAAAATGCATAGATAACTTTGAGAAGCAATCACAAGACTCACAATCCATTCTATGCATTTTTCTACCACTAAATAAACTCAACCAAGATATGTCCATGTCCAGTAAATTTTTCCTCAAAAATACATAATGCCAAGAAATTCAAGAGGGTAAAATCTAGAAAGTTTTGCACCAATGTATTCCCCAACGTTTGACCTTTAAAATTTTTAATTCATGGGGGATAATTCATAGAAGAAGAAGAAGAATAAGGTGAAAAAGCAAGGAAGAAGAAGATGAAGGGAAGGAGTGAAAAATAGAGAAACGAAAGTATCATTCTAGAGGAATAGGAAAAGAAAAATCAAAGAAGAAAGAGAAATAGAAGAAACAAGGCAAACAAAGAAAGACACAAATGAAATAAAACACAATGAAAGGAATTTGGGGAAGGGGGTCAGTGCTTCATGTGAACAAACAAGAGACAAAAACAAGAAAAGAAAAAGAAAAATGGAAAAGACAAAATAGGAAGAATTTGGGAAGAAAAGAAAAAGAGTAAGGAAACAAATGAAAAAGAAAAAAAAATGGTGCGGTTACTGTTGGGCAGAGCTGGCCCGGCGCCTAGGCTATTTTCTAGCCTGGCTATAGGTCAGCTCTGGCCCTAATTTTTTTTTAAATAACTAAAAACTATCATAATTGAATGCACAAACACAATACTTTTAAAACACGAATTCCTAAATTAAATATTAACTTAAAATTCTAAATTCTAAATAAATAAATAGAGTAAATTTTGTCCGTCTAAAATATCGTGTCAGCAAAAGTTCAAACATAAAGCTATAAAGAGTTGGTAGGGACTCACAATTATGAATGTAAAAACCATCAAATTAAAAAAATAATTAGTACACATATTTCACATTAACATTATGTTAGTAAAATTAACTAACGAAATATACAATATATACAAACATACAAAGGCAAGTTAGTAATTATGAACATGTATCTACCTATTTATATATTTACATGGCTAAATCAATGAAATCTAAGCTTAATTTTAGGTGCATAAAATCGTCAATTTTAAATCCATCCCTTAGTCAATTTTTAATTAAAACATTAATTATAAAATACACATGTGAGCAAGTATACTCATCGCAAGTATAATATAGGAAATTAACGAGTATCGATCCTCAAAGGAACAAGTATACACTAATTACTTTTTATTTAATGTTTAACCGACCAAGTAAAGTAAGAAAAAAAATAAAAAGGAAAAAATAAATAAATATATACAACTCAAGGATGTAGGTTACGCAATTTTGACAATTATCCTAGAAAACACGAAAATGAACCAACTAGCAATTCTCCTAATTAATTATCATCTTGGCATCATGAAGGAACATAAAATAAAATTCAATCGTTTGTCAAGTCATGAATTTATTTAGATAAATTTTACTTCGTTTGTCAATCCATAGAATCATATATTTTGATTTATATTAACAGATTTGTCAATCAAGCTAATGTAACCAAAACATGCATTAAGCTCATCATTCATATCTTGATTCAAGTAGCAGATTTGTCAATCCAGCCATCCTAACCAAAACATGCATGAATCTAAATTTCTTAAAATCATGAAATCAGCTAATGACCCTATGTCAAGGCGAAATTAATTTAACATTTGATCACTTAGTTCTAAAATCCTAACTTCATTATTCAAATCCATTAAGATTCAACAAATATAAAATCAATGCAATGAAATTCCTAGCATTGTTTTGTCGAGTTAATTAGAAGAACTCACATCAATAACTAATGAAATCAAGTAATCAAATACCAAAGATGACAAAGAATTGATCAAATAGCTAAATTAACGCAAAATTATGAATCTCAAAATAATGTTAAATTTTAATCAAAATATTGAATACATCATTGTTAAAGGAAAATAAGACAAAGAGAAAAGAAAACACTCATAAACAAGTCTCTTTCTTTTTCTTTGAAGACTCCCTTGAACAATCCTCTTTGATTTAGGTGAATTTCTCCTTCAATGAGAGATTCAGAATTTCTGCTCTTTTACTCACCTCTCTCTCTTGTATATATCTAACCCTTATGTTCTCTTATGCTTTTATAGGCCTCTTGGATCCCAATTTCATAGCAGAGGAAATCTTGGTCGAGTAGGAGTAAGAAAAAAATACCAAAATCAATAGATAAGCCCTAATTATGTGTACAAAATATTTGCCTCCAGAGCATACCTAGCATTGGGTACTTTCTGTTCTTCTCCTGTTTTTGCTCTGTTTTTGGCCGTTTCTCCTTGGTAGTCAGACTGGATCCGACGCCAGGTGCACTTGCCAGACTTACCGCCAAGTCTATTCTAGAATTCCCCTGAAGTTTGCTTAATTTCTTTTATTGGAGTAGAATGGACCTGGCGCCAGGTCTATTCTGGTTGTGTGCACTTTCTGCTCGATTTTAATTTAAATCTACACATATTTGCCAAAAACACATTTTACAAGCAAAATGTCAAATAGGAAGGAATATGCCTAGTTATTACAACAAATGAATCTTAAAACACTCTCAAATAGCTAAGAAAAGAATAGTGATTTTAGCCCCTATCAAGGATCACCAATGATATGTTCTTTTAGATGACCGATTTTGTACTTTTCAATCTCTTGGTAATCCTTAATCCGTGAGTTCTTCAGTTTCTTTCTTTTTTTGTTCAACTTGTTGCTTTTCAAATTCCTCTTCTTTGGCATAAGTATCCAACGGTAGTGCTTGTTGAAATTCGTGGACTCCTAAACGCGGAAAACATCCACGAATCACTCCCGAGGACCCAAGTAAACGATTAAGAAGATCTAAGGTTTAAGAATTACCTCTGGTTGCTATAATCAAAATCCTTCGATTCTGATTGCGCTGTTGTATGTTCAATCCGAACAATCACCAGATGCTGCAGTATGCGAACGTCCTCTATCGGATACACACCGCGAACTCACTCGATACCAGGGGAGTGCTAGCGCCTAGGGTTTGAGAGATTTTTTTTTTCTTTTCTGGTAGAGAACGGCACGAATGTTCTCAACCGAAAAATTGGACTATTGAAAAGACGGCTAGGGTTTTCTTAAAAACCCCCGAACCTCTTAGAGTCCAACCCTAATAATATCTTATCATATTCTAATTTAAATTCAAATTAAATTAAAACTGATATGATAAGATTCTATCATTATCTCGGTAATTTATCTAATTAATTTACCGAGTCAGATTCTTATTATTTGGACATCATCCAGATACATCGAATGTGGACATATTTCCATATTCATTGTATCTGGTAAATTTTCTAAGTACGATTAACTTAGACATATTTCCAGATTCATCGAACCTGGTCACCAGAAAAATAACCTAACAAGTTCGCTTATTGTGTGACCCTATAGGTTCATTTAACACTGGCAGTGTGCCTAAATCATATTTAAATGACCCATAAGTTATAAGCGGTTTCTAGCAAAACATTATAACTATCCAGGTTAAATGAAGATCGGTGATCTCTTTGAACTAAACCATAATTTTATATTTAGTCCTTTTGTCACACGATATCCAGATTAAGCATAAGGCACGGAGCATGTCATCCTTATTAAGCTTAATCAATTATTTCTTGATTTCATAGTAGACTATTCAAACAAATGATATCAATATCTTAGATTGATATATTTGAGCACGGCCATGCATTTTTAACAGTCTAACTTATCAAGGGGCCCATGGATATCTCTCCAATAACTGAGAGGGACAAATTCATTCACAATCAATCATATTCCTCTCCTTGATTTATTCTATATCCAATAGTAGTCTAATTTATTATCTGGTTAAAGACAACTTTAGACAATGTCAAAATATAGAATTTATCAAGTAGGAAACTATGATGAATTTAGGTCGAAGGACTTTCAATATTATTATGGCTAGAAAGTACTTATGACATATTCCATGAAGTACTCTCACAGTGGGTTATGTCCAATACAATGTTCTCTAATATTTATTTATGTCTTGACTCGATATCATAAATATCCATGGCCAGTAAAACATAGCCATCAAGTCACAAACATACTAATCTTAATTTATTATTATTCCAATAATAATAATCGATCAGGGACAGTTTTAGAATAGTCATTGTATTCATTGTAGGGTTTTACTATCAAGTCACGTACTTGATGACCAACAAAACAAAACTCACTATTCCTGGAAAGGAAAGCCTCATATTATTATATAAAACATAATGACAATAGTATAAGTACAAATTGACTCTAGGGCATATCCCCAACAGTGCTTTGTGCTGTTCTTTCCCTCTTTCTTTTGAACTTCCTACATCATCATCATCTTTTCTTGAAGTATAAATGTTAGATTCATTAAAGACAACATGTGTGGATTCTTCCACACATAGAGTTCTCTTATTGTACACTTTATATGCCTTTTTATTGGAAGAGTATCGAAGGAATATAGCCTCATTGGATTTGCTATCAAATTTTCTAAGATTGTCTCGGATATTAAGAACAAACTATTTGTAGCCAAGTACTTTGAAATAAGAAATTGATGGAGTTTTGTTAAACATAAGCTCAAAAAGTGTTTTTCTTAGAAAATGTCTCAACATCCCTCATTTTATAATATAGCAAGTTGTATTTACAACTTCAACCCAAAAGTATTTTGGAAGAGAGTTTTCAAAAATCATAGACCTAACCATTTGTTGTAAATTTTGATTTTTTTCTCTCAACAACACCATTCTATTGAGGGGTTTTAGCAGTTGAAAAGTTGTGAAAGACTCCATTTTCATCACAAAAGTGTGTAAACTCACTATTGTAAAATTCTCCACTATTGTCACTCTTAATAGAAATTAGTCTACATCCAATAAAGTTTTGGACGTGCTTAAATAATTTTGAGAATTCAGAAAATGCTTCATCTTTTTGTCCAAGAAACAAAGTCCAAGTAATCTTGAAAATTCATCTACTAAAACATAAGCATACTTCTTACCACCAAGGTTAGTGATCCTTACTGGTTCGAACAAATCTATATGAATTAATTTAATAGGTTTTATAGTAGAAATCATTTTCTTTGGTTTGAAAGAAGTTTTAATTTGTTTTCCAAATTGGCATGTATCATAAACTTTGCCTTTAATAAACTTCATTTTGGACAGTCCCCTAACAAGCTCTTTTGAGGATAATTTATTTAGCAAATTGAACGATACATGGCCTAATCTTCTATGCCAAAGATATCCATTATTGTCATGCACGGAAAGACATCTAGTGTTATGAGCTATAAGATCATCAAGATAGAATATATAAACATTTACAACACGGTTAGCAACAAAGATTGTTTCATTATTTGAGCCATCCATAATAGAGTAAGAATCTTTCTAAAAAATGACTTTGCAACCATTGTCACATAATTTACTAATGCTAAGCAAGTTATATTTCAGCTCATCAATTAATACCACTTGTTTGATAATGGTTGAAGATCCTTCACCGATATTACCTATGCCAAGAATTTTTCCTTTCTTTTTGTCTTCAAAGGTAACAAATCTATCATTTGTTGCTTGCACATCTTCTAATAGAGCTGTATTTCTAGTCATGTGTTTTGAACATCCGCTATCCAGGAACCACTTTGTGAAGCTTGTTTTCTCTAATGAATATACTTATACATGAGAAAAGAGAGTGATTTTCGGTACGCATATTTTCTCCACAGGGGTTAGTGATGGTTCCTCTAATTTTCCAAAGTGTTTTTGCACCGGATTTAACTTTCTTCTTAATAAGACACCTAGATGCTTTGTATCTAGATTCTTCATAGTATATACAACATTTGTGTGTCATATGTGATGAAGTAGCATTTACAAAGTGAAATTTGTGAT
Organism: Voacanga thouarsii; assembly: GCA_026120185.1. Taxonomy (NCBI): domain Eukaryota; kingdom Viridiplantae; phylum Streptophyta; class Magnoliopsida; order Gentianales; family Apocynaceae; genus Voacanga; species Voacanga thouarsii. Next base: position 1,733,841 of record JANUWF010001213.1, on the reverse strand, counting down.
TCTTAGCTTTGATTTCATGCCTATAACCTAGTTCATTTCGGTTTCCAACTATGTGTTATGCACCGAGCAATTTTTCCAAATTGTTTTTGCTATTTGTAAACTTTTCAATGCATGTAGTGAAATCATCAACTCTATTTTTCATATCATCAAAGTTGCTAACCATAATCTCAAGAGAAACAATTTTATCACATAAGCATTTATTTTCTAGAGATACATGAAGCAAGGAAGTAATGATAATATCCTTTTTAATATTTGCACATATATGTAACTCAAGAGAGATTTTGTTTTCATTTAACAGCTTTGCATTCTCATCTAACAAGTAGTCGATTTTTATCTTCATCTCTTTATTTTTTCTAGACAGCTTTTTCAGTTCATAAAACATATCAACTAGCAACTCAGTAGGATCATCATGCTTTTCATGATCAGAATTGTGTAAATCAGATATGGAACTAATGGTAGTGGGATTTACCTTATTTTCCATTACCATGAAGCATATATTGGCAGTTTCATTTTTAGAGTCTCCGTCTTCCTCGGATTCAGACTTATTTTGGTCCCACGTTCCCATTTGTCCCTTGCCCTACTTTACTTTCAAGTCCTTCTTCTTCATTTTAAGCATTTTGCCTTCTTTTTCTCTAGCAATTGGGCAGTCAATAATGAAATTTTTTGTGCTCTTGCATTCATAGCATTGAGGCTTAAATGATGAGGTATGTCCCTTTCTTTTCACGAACTTCTTTCCTCTTTTAAAGTTTCTTTTGTTGAACATTCTTCTGAATTTCTTTACAATCATGGCCAGTTCTTCAGTGTCTACTGCAGTTTCATCACCACTATCCGATTGATTGCTTTCAGCTTCCTCATTTGCAACTTTCAATGCTATTCCCCTTTTTCCTCTATCATGATCATCAAATTCTTAAAACCTCTTGAGTTTCATTTCATATGTTAAGAGAGAGCCAATGAGCTTTTCAATTGGTAAAGATTTCAGATCCTTAGATTCTTCCACAGCTAGAATTTTTGGTTGCCAGTTCTTAGGCAGCGCATCTAGAATTTTTCAATTTTGTTCACCAAGGAAATAGACTTTCCCATACGCTTTAAGTTAATTAGCAATATTTGTAAATCTGATAAACATATCAGTTATATTTTCATTTGTCTTCATCGTGAATAATTCATAATCATGAATTAACAATCCCAACTTAGATTCCTTTACTTAATTTGTCCCCTCATGAGTGACTTCAAGTAGTCTCCACATATCATGGGTTGAGTCACAACCACTAACTCGGTTATATTCTGTGGCATCAAAGGTACAACACAAAATATTCATAGCTTGAAAGTTCAATGTCATTTTGGCATTGTCTTCAGTATCAAATTCGTCACTCTGTTTTGGCACTTTTCTGCCATCAACAAATTTTAACAGAATAAATTGATCATTCTCAATTAGATTCCACAACTCAAAGTTGATTGAATAAATATAAATCTTCATTCTATTTTTTTAGAATGTATAATTGGTTCCATTGAATAAGGGAGGTCGATTTGTTGAGGATCCTTCAACATATGGAAGAGCAGATAAGTTTGCTATAGGGATCTTTTCTATACGGTTGTTAGACCGAAACTAGAGTAGACTAAAGCTTTGATACCAAATGAAAAATCTTAGAGGGGAGTGAATAAGGTTTTTGGCAAATTTAAAAATGCTTTTTGAAAATTTTGTTTTAAAAAAAAAACTTTTCGAATCTTAGATCGCAAAGACTTGCTACAACAAGAGGTTTTCGAAATGACCGAGGAGTTAACTACACTCTGAATAAAATAAGACACACGATACAATTAGTGCTGGAGTGAAAATGAGTTGGTGAGAATCACAAAGATTTCTTTTGAGAGACTTAAAAGAATTTTGGGCAAGGAAGATTTGTAGCTGACGGATATTGAATGCAGAGAGAGATAAATTAAGATTTATAGCGGTTCGATCTACCAAGATCTACATCCACTACCTTAAGCTCACACTTAAGGATTTTCAACCAGATTTTATTCACCCAACACAATGGTATCAATCTACACAAAATACAAAAGAGGATCACCATACTTGGTTTTACCAAAATCTCTCAATCAACTAACAAATTAAGGTTCACCCGAAATAGGTTTTACACCATAACCTTGATATACAAAGGTGATTGAAGAAATGAAATGAAAATGACTTACTCTTTTGAGCTCAAACAAATTTTACCTTTTTAACACAATTTGATTTCACTTTGAAGCACTATAAAAAAGGAGATTTTTGTATTCTATAGAGCAAGAGTGTTTTTTAGAAGGATATGACAAAAATCTACTTTCAAAATAAGTTTTGAAACCTTTTATTGAGGTAAAAAGTAGAGTTCCAATGGCTAGAAAATGGCTAGTTTTTTGCTATCAGAATTTTTCAGAGTTTTGGATGCTAGTTTTGGACGATGGTGCATCCAAAATGTAAATTCAAAAAGGCATTTTTTTAGGAAGAATTGATTTGATACTATTTACAGGATTTTAGATGAAACTTTTGGATGCAGAGTCATCCAAACTACTCAATCTAAAATTCTGAGGATTTAAAACTTTGAAATCTTTTTGTTTTATTGCTTCAAGGTAGAAATAAAACTAAATCATAAGGTAAGGAAGACATAGGACTTTACACAGAAAATACCTTAACAAAGATTTCTAGTCTAAGGTTCTTCCACAACGAATTCTTGGTATGCAATCTCTTAAACTTAATCCTCTACTTGATCTCCTATTCTCGGATTCTATTGGTTCAAGAGTTGCTTAGCAATCCTATTTGCACTCCTTAGAATAATTAAGGTCAGACATATCCTATAATATGTAAATCACACAAATTAGTCATCATCAACGTTTGTCATAAGTCAAAATATAGGAGAATGCCCTTAGGGCTAACATGCATGAACATTACCTTCACACACCATATTAGCACATAACATTTTTTTTCTTTGCTTTTCGGGAATTAGCCTCAAGAAAGTGTCATGCTTCTTGTTTCTTCTCTTCCACTAACCGTATTGACCCCCTTAAGCAATTTCCTAATGAGATAAGCATTTTCTTTCCAAATAAAATAAGCATTTTTTTCACTCTTTTTTTTTTTCCAAATAAAAGAACAATGCACTCTCTCTTTTCTTTTCTTTTTTTCCCAAGTCTCAGCATTCTTATTCACAACTCCAAGTTAAACAAATTTAGAAAACTATGAATCAAGAATTAATCAACAACTTTTCTCATATTTCATCACATCATCCATATCCAAACAAGAAAAGTAGAATAAAATTCAAATACAAAAGCATAACCAAGACTAACTTAAATTTCTAAGACTTAACATATTCAACTTAATACATAATTTTACTCAATAAAATCCAACCAATTTGAATGACAAAATCATATCCAAAGTGAAAAAGAAAATTATAACCTCATCATAGGCACGCCAATTTCAAAAATTCAAACAAATATCATTGAAAATCACAATGATGCACTTGAGAAAATATTAAATCTCTCCCCCATACTTAAATTGAACATTTTCCTCAATGGCCTAAAATATCACAATAAAGCATAACCAAGAGACCAAGAATGTAACGATGGAAAAGAAAATAATACTCCCTAAGGCAGATTAGCTCCAAGAAAAGAGAAATTCATCCTTCAAGAAGTTGGGAGAATTATTGCCAGTGAAATAAGCCTACAACAAGAAAAACAAACACCCAAGCAAAAGCCTAAAAAGAAATTGAAAGAAAACAAGATAAAAGCTCAATAAAAATCAAAAGAAAAGAAAAATAGAAAGTCAAAGCCTTTAAGTCCATCTCGAAGTAGACTACCACAACCTCCAAATGGATCACGAAGTCCTCCTTGTCTCAACCAATCACACTTTGCAAATGGTTCTCTTTTCAGTGAAGAACTTTTCCAACGTTTTGATGCTCAAGAAAAAAACAAGGAGACTATCCAATGTAGATATCAAAAGCACAATGTCAACGAACTTTAATCAACACAACAAAATATCACAAGGAGGCCAAGATTTCCATATTTGCAAAAATTTCAGAAAAAATACATAGCTAACTTTTAGAAGCATTCACAAGACTCACAAACCATTTTATGCATTTTTTTCTACCACCAAATAAACTCAACAAAGATATGCTCATGTCCAATAAATTTTTCCTCAAAAGTACAAAATGCCAAGAAATTCAAGAGGATAAAATCTACCTTACTATGAAGAGAGTTTTGCACCAATATATTCCTAACATGTGAGCTTTAAAACTTTGAATTACGGGGGGGGCATTCATAGAAGAAGGAAAGCAGTGTGAAGAAGAAAGAAAGAAGGAGACGAAGGGAATAGGAGAAAAACATAGAGAAACGAAGGTGGCATTCTGGAGGAATAGGAAAAGGAAAATCAAATAAGAAAGGGACATAGAAGAAATAAGACAAAAGAAGAAAGAAACAAATGAAATAAACCACAAAGAAAGGAATTTTGGGGGGCGGGGGCGGGGGGTCGGTGCTTCACATGACAAATAAGAGAAACAAACAAGAAAAGGAAAAAGGAAGAAAAGACAAAATAGGAAGAATCTGGGAAGAAAAGAAAAAAAGTAAGCAAACAAATGAAAAAGGAAAAAAAAAAAACTAAAAGAAAGAAAGTTGAAAGGCCATTTTCTGGCCTAGCGCCAGGTCAGCTTTGACCCATCATTTTTTTTATTTTTTTTGGGTGTTTTCTGCTGGGCAGTGTTGGCCCAGCACCAGGTCAACTCTAGCCCCATAAATTTTTTTTTGTTCGTTTTTTCTTTTTTTTGTTTTTTAAAAAATAAAACTATCCTAATTGAATGCATGAATACAGTACATTTAAAACAAGAATGCATAAATTAAAAATTAGACTACCATTAAAATAATAATAATAAGAGTAATAAGAAATAATAATAATAATAATAATAATAAAATCAAATAAAAATAATAAAATTAATTTAGTTCGCCCAAAATATCGTGCTGGTATACATAACCAAAAAGTCCAAACCTAAAAATAAAAAAATTAATATTAATGCAAAATTATTAACATAAAAATCAACAAATTAAAAATACAATTAGTACATTTATTTCACATTAACATTAGGTTAGTAAAATTAAATAACTAAATATACAATATATACAAACATACAAAAATAAGTTAGTAAATGTTAACATGTATATACCTATTTACATATTTACATGGCTAAATCAATGAAATCCAAACTTTCATGATATTGTTCCCTAGCAATGGCGCCAAAAACTTAATGTGTAAATTTTGGGTGTATAAAAATCATCAAATTTAATTCCATCCCTTAGTCAAGCTTTAATTAAAACATTAATCCCAAAATACACACACGAGCAAGTATACTCATCGCAAGCATAATATAGAGAATTAACGAGTATTGATCCTCAAAGGAACAAGTACACACTAATTACTTTTTATTCTTTGTTTAACCGATCAAATAAAGTAATAAGATAATAAAAATAAAAATAAATAAATATATACAACTTAAGGATGGAAAAGTATGTAACTAGACAAATATTCTTGAAAACATGACTATGAACCACTTAGCAATTATCACAATCAATTATTATCTTGGCATCATGAAAGATTTTAATATAGGCCCACTTCGTTTGCAATCCATGGAATTACTATCTTATAGTTAAATTAGTGAACATATTCTGTCTCGACCAATTTATTCAAAAGATGCATTAAAATCAATCCTCATATAAACCTCTATGTTCTAGGTGATTTAAAACATAAAATTAATCAATGAATCCACATTTTAGCAATCATCAACTAACATTTGATTACCTATGTCCTAGACAATTAACTCCCTTTTCAAGTAAGTTAAGAGATAAAAAATATGAAATTAATTAGATTAAAACCATTATCAATCTCTTTTTCAAGTAAGTTAACAATAAGAATTAATTAATCAATTTCATAATAAAACTAGTAATCAAATATCAAGGAAAATAATTATTTCATCAAAGAACTAAATTAACTCAAAATCATAAAACCAAAAATAATATCTAAATACAATTAAAGAATTAAACTCATCATTGTTCAAGAAAAAGAAAACAAAAGAAAGAGATAATTACTCATAGACAAGTTTTTCAATTTCCAATGACGACTCCTCCAAGAATTAATGCTCCTTGAATTATTTCTCTAGATAAAATATTAGTGATGCACTCTAAAAAATATGTCTAAATCTCTACATTGTGCACCCCATTTTCTAAGATAATTGGCCTTTATTTATAGGCTTATAGACTTCCTAAAAATTCAAACCTAAGAAGACGTAATTTCCTATTAAAATTCTAGAATTAATTTGCAACTCTGCCACCTTAATTTGAGAAAGAATTGTTTCGTTGTCTTTTTGTACTGAAGCTTCTGTTATTTGTTGAACTGAAACTGAACCACAAAGTCCAGCAATCATGAAGTTTCCTTTTCTTGAAATTGGCTTCACTCGAGCCGATGACAACCGAGCCAACAAAATTGCTGAAGCTGCCCAACTTACCTTTAAATTCACTAAAGCTGAGCCATCGGACTGCACTTTCCTTTTGCTGTCGGCTTACCAGAGCCAAATTCCAAGTCCCAAGCCGTTCTCCTTTTACTATCGAGCCTACGAAGCTTTCTCATTTCTTTGTTCTTGCTAAATGCGGCTTACCCCATCCTTCCCTGGGCATGATACAATTTTGTCCTTTTCCTCTTGTTAATTTGTTTCTTTACTGCTTTTGTTTCCTTGGCCTATGATTTTGTTATTTTTCCTCTTTTTGCTTTCATCCTTGGTTGAAGCCTACTGAGCCGTGAACAACCTTTGAGCCATTATTTCCTCTTTCTTTTAACCAATTTCAATTGCTCCTTTATTCCATTTATTTTTTTTCTCTGCAATCCTCTGTTCTTCCAATATAGGACTAGCGTCATGTCCATCTTCTTGGCCTGATGCTGGGTTTGTACTAAAAAATTACACAATTAGCTCCAAGTTTTACCTATTTTTGAATAAAATTATAAAAAAAAACATTTTATAAGTAAAATCAAATAGAAAGGAATATGACTAGTTATTGTATTAAAAGTATCTCAAATTAACTTCAAATAACTAGAAAAATAATGATGATTTTAACCCCTATCACTCATCACCCAACCTGAAGGCTTTGTTGTAAAAAGCCAAGAACATACGATCTGTAAGCTTAAGAAATATATTTATGGACTTAAGCAAGCATCACGAGTATGGAACATATATTTTGATGAAACTATAAAATCTTATGGATTCATACAAAACGTGGATGAACCATGCGTGTATAGGAAAATATATGGCAACAACGTGTCTTTTATGATACTTTATGTGGATGACATTCTACTCATTAGAAATGATGTAGGGACATTGTCATCCATAAATATTTGGCTATCAAGTCAATTTAACATGAAAGATATGGGAGAAGCTAGCTACATTTTTGGAATAAAACTTCTTAGAGATAGGAAGCAAAGAATGTTAGATTTATCTCAATCTGCTTATATTAACAAGATATTGGCTAAGTTTAGCACGAATTAGTGTAAAGGGGCAACCATATCCTTTAGGCATGGATTGACTTTATCTTCCAAGCATTGTCCTAAGACATAAGAAGAAAAGGAAATGATGAATAGGATTCCCTATACCTTGCAGTTGGAAGTCTTATGTATGACATGCTCTATGCAAGGCCGTATATCTACTTTGCAGTGGGTATGGTTAGCAAGTATTAGTCAAACCCAGGAGAAGAACATTAGCAAGTTGTAAAGTATATTCTCAAGTACCTGAAGGGAATAAGAGATTATATGCTTGTTTACAGGGCTATGACTTAGTTCCTACCGGTTACAAGAACTTAAACTTTCAGACGGATAAAGATGAAAGAATCCACTGGTGAATATATTTTCACTTTGTTTGGACGGGCTATTTTATGGAAGAGTGTTAAGCAATCTTGTATTACTGATTCTATCATAGAAGTTAAGTATGTGGCAACTTCAAAAGCTTCTAAAGAAGCGGTTTAGCTTTAGAAGTTCCTCACAGAACTTAGAGTTGTGTTATAGATAGACAGACCCATAACTATATATTATGACAATTCTGAAGTTCTGTCATAATGTAAGGAGCTAAGAAATCACAGGAAGAACAAGCACATTGTGTGGAAGTATCACTTGAACTGGGAGTTCATCCAGAAATGGGAGATAGTGGTTGACCAGATTTCCTTTGCAAAAAATCTGTCGGACCCATTTACTAAGCTTTTAACAGAGAAGGTGTTTCAAAGACACTTAGAAGTCATAGGGATAGGCATATATGGACTATCATAGTCCATTTAGTACAAGTGGGAGATTGTTGGAATGTATGCCCAACATGACCTATGTATTTTTATATTTTGAAAATTAATAAAAGTTTCATTCATTAATGGTTTTTATTTACATATATTACACATTAAAGTTTAAGTGTATTAGTAAGTAATGTATGTAATTAGGTCATGCTTTCACAATAAAGTATAAATTATGGACTACTAACACATAAGTGAAAAATTATTCTTGATCGATTGATGAAGCTAAACAATTCATCAAATTTTAGATCATTACTGAGGGGACGAAAAACAGAGAGCATGCACTGGCGGGAAAAAACAGAGAAGGAAAAAAAACCGCAAGCCTTCTAGGCCACATGGAAGCGAGAAGATCATACATTTGCGCTCCTTAAGCCTTCTAGGTTAAGTAGAAGTGGATTGAACGATGGGAATCGCTTCGCCTTCCCCACTTGAAGAAGCTTCCGGTTGAAAACTCGCTAACATTCTACTTCGCCTTGTTTGCATGAACGCCAAGCTTTCCAGCTCTCGAAATATTCCTCTATCCAACCTCTAGTCGGTGAACATAATGGTGAAGAGGAACGGTTTCAATTCTCCTTGATTCTCTTGCTATTGATTAGCAAAGAAACAAGAAGAAGACAAAGAATAGAAGGAGACGTCTAAGAGAAAGGGAGTTGCGTGAGTTTCTTAGGCTTAGGAGATTAGGGTTTTCTTTTTTCCAGAGACTTGTTTTATTGGTCAGCCAAAATTAGGTCTCTCATTATCTGATAAACATATTCCCGGGATATCATATTTCAAACACCCGAATGTTATCCTGAGAATCAGTTTGGCTTAACCCTAAACTCTTCTTAACCGTATCTGGAAAAAATCCTAAGGTCCAAGCTATTGGGCCAAAATAAATATTTATTATTTTTCTTGGACCCAAAAGGCCCAAAATAATAAACATTAATTATTTATTTCCTGGGCTTATATAAACAACCCAGTAAATAATTAATGAGCCCAAATGAACCATAATAATTAACCTTTAATTATTTATTTCTTGGGCCTATATAAATAACCTAATAAATAATTAAACATTAATTATTTCTCATAGTTTAAGCCCAGGTTAATTTTCTAATTATTCATACTGGACCTAGGCCCTGAATAATTAATTAACCAATTAAACCAGATAATTAATTTCTCTCATCTCCTAATTTTATTTATTTATTTTATTTCAGTCTAATAATAAATTAGACTTTCTGAATAAAATAAAATAAAATCCTCTTGAACTGAGACCAATTCCTCAACCCAAAATTAGTTAGGACTTACGGGCTATTCCGAGGACCAAAAAGACACATCGCCTTGGCTGCTAAAATGACCAAAATACCCCTACTATATAAATAGTTGTATTTTACATTTTAAATATTTCTTAATATCACCATAAGAAAATATTGACCCCAAGGATAATATTGCATTAGCAAAGTCTCCGACCTACAGGTGAAATGACTAAAATACCCCTCTACACATCGCCGTACATTTAGAGAGGAAGAAGTGTACTAACACCCCTCTAAATGACATCTACCATCCTTAGGCTTCTAGTCCAATGATCCATGACTTCTTGGAGTGTTTCCGCTTTCCAAGGGAGCTACCATAAAGCAAACATCCAAGTCATGTTTCCCAGAGGCCCTGGACATTTTAGACCATTCGGACAACCACAAGGGGCGATATAGTACAGAAACTATCTTGTACAAGTCTGTCTTAACTAACTAGTCACACATACCCAATATGCAAGTATATTGGCCCTACGATAGAACCTCAACTATAGCAAATCAAAGTATATGCTTCCAGTTTTGCCAGACCGCCGACTCATACTCAAGTCGTAGAGTACTAGTCCACACTGTAGTGGTAGTAGTCTAGGTTTCTATCATATAGTACTTTTAGAAACCACTACTACAGGTCCTGTCCTACGTATTCGAAATACGCTTATGTCATGAAGTGAGTGGACTACTCACTGGCTAAAGGTAAGTCATTCCCCATTTGGAATTCATAACATAATAACTTAAACATAATGAGATTCTCAGTCTCATCAATAGGTTAAGAACAAATGTTTATGTGTTAAATAACCCGTGATCCATACATTACTGTGAAAGACCACCATTCACATGAACCAGTTATTTAAACACAATGGGTCTGTTCCAAACGAAAAATTGTGCACAAACAAAAAGTAAATTTACAAACAATTTCTGAAAATAAATTCTTTTATTAAAATATTCGATTTTACATCAGAAACCTAGTCTAAGAAGGCATACAATCCAACAATTACACTATAGTTTTTAAATAGTGAATGGTTTACCTTTAATCAGTAAGTAGTTCACTCAAACCAATAGTGTAAGTGTATTTGGAAAATATAGAACTAGACTACGCGATAATAATCTTTATAAAAGTACTAAAATAAATAAAGATTGGTTTATCGCAGCTACTGTGTAGATAAGTACCCTAAAATTTGAGTATAAGTTGGTGGTCTAGTGAAGTTAGACTTAAACACTTTGATATATGACGAGTGAGGTTTTAATGTAAGGACAATAACCTTATATATTGGGTATATGACTATAGTTAATTAAGACAAACTTATACAATAGAGTTTCTATACTTCATTACGTGAAGAAATTACCCCATTGTGATTGTTCGGGATAATCTAAATGATCTAAGGCCCTGATAAACATGACTAAGTATGTACACTTTTGGGTAGCTCCAGGTGATAGGTGGATATATACTGAAAGTCATGGATTATCAGACTAATTATTAAAGGATGGTAGATATCATTGAGGAATATGTTAGTTCATTTTTTCTATCTAAATGATGGGTGTTTTGTGGAGAGTATTTTCATCATTACACTTGTAGGTTGAAGATAACTCTTTTGCAATATTATTCTTGATGTCAATATTTTCATATTGTGATAAATAAAAGATTTAAAAATAATAAAATATAACTATTTGTTAGTAAGGATATTTTGGTCATTTTAGTAACCAATAATGATATGTCTTGTGGTCCCCAAGATAGCTCTAAAAATCGGAATGACTATTTTAGTGATTGCACAAATTATTTGGATTATTTGAGGAATTAGAGAATTTATTTTATTCTAGAAAGTCCATTGGGCTAGAATAATTAATTAAGTCTTTCATGGGCTAGATTAATTAATTAATTCTAAAATGTCCAAAGTAATATACGGGCTAGAATAAAATAAATAAGAATTGGCCTAATAATTATATTGGGTCATGTATTTATTATTTTGGATTTTAGTAGAATAAAAGGCCCAAATAAAATAATAAATGTAGTGGGCTAAGTTTTTTATTTAATTGGGTTTAATTAAAAGACTTAAGACAAATAAAAAGGCCCAGTTAGTGAAATAGCCCTAGCCTATCTTGGTTTAGAGCAGCCAGCCTTGAGTCTTTATAATAATCCTTATAGAGGCTTGCTAGAGTAGAGACAGTCAGTTAAGAAAAACCCTAGCCACCACTCCTTGCTCTCTCTCAGTTCTTCCTCAGAAAAATATTCCTAGCCTACTTTCACCGGTAGTTCGATTTATGAGGTTGAGAGAATATCTTGGAAGATCAAAAGCTTTGACCTTTGAAGCGTTTCATGCGAAGGAGTTGATGATTAGCCGAATTTCCTGCAAAACAAGTAAACATTCCAGTTCAAGAAGTTTCGTCGAATGCAAATTTGGCTCCAGTTATTTAGACTAAATGCCCTAAAAATAAGTAATCCTAGACTTTGGCTCGAGAAAATTTTAAATTTGTTGTCTTCCACTGCGTTTTTATTTTCCCGTGGTCCTTCAACTATGAATTAAGAGAATTGGGAATATGAAGATGACCAGAGCATAATAAATCGGAGAAAAAGAAACAAAGCCACTAAACTTCAAAATAAATATAAAGAAATCATAATATTCTATTTAAAATAAAACAAGCAACTTCTTATCCAATCGAGACCATTGAATTAATAAGTTATCGCCAACATTCAAAATTATATTGTTTCACAAGTAATTTATTTATTTCATATTTAATAAGGATATAAAATTTTCAAGTAATCATAATAACTTTAAAAAAATAAGTTTTCAATTTATCTTTATTTTATCTTTTTTAATATAACTTACTTTGCTCCCTTTTTATTATGTATAGAATGAGCACATATCTATCACATTCCTGCTTTTAGGAGGAAAAAAATATTTTATTATTTTGAAAAATAAAATTATTTTGAAATAAAAAGAGGAATATTAAAATGATTGTTTCGCCTTTACAAACATTAGCGGGTGACCTCTATGCGCTTATTCTTGCTAGATTCTAGCGTGATGGATTGAAAACAACTAAAAGAATAGATAGGGAATTAAAACTCTTTGAAACAAAGATGAACTCTGTACATCGGATTCGAAAATAGTTCTGGATGAAGTTTTCAAAATGAATTTTTTTATAGAAAAAAATATAATATGAGATAGTCAAAATTAGAATTTGAGTGCCATTTCAAACCAAGTTTAGGCCTAGGCAAAGCATGGCCAACACTCCAAAGCTAGGCTAGGTTTGGAATTGGGCAAATGCGACAAATATGGTCCGATTAACACTGTATACAATAAGGCTATGTTTGATTCGTAGAGAGGGAGAGGGAGGAGGAGTGGAAGGGAGAAGGAGAGAGGCACATGAAGAAGAGACAGGTAGAAGTAATAGCATTTAATTTTATTTAGTTTGGTATGAAGGGAAGAAGAGGTAGAAGAAGTGGGAAGAAGACCGAGAACAATTAATTTAGTTTACTATTTTATCCCTTATTATTTATGTTGTTAAAATTTTTAATGTTAAAAATAGTGTAAATATTATCACTAATTACTCTCATTTTACTTTTTCTCTCCTCATCTCTCCAAATTGGAAAGAGAAGAAATGTTGATGCTGAGAGGAATTGATACCCTCTCATGATTTACTTTCTCTCCACATCTACATTCAACCAAATAAAGCAAATGCCCCATTTACCTCCATATATACTTCCCTTCCTCATTTACTTCCACAAAACAGTCCAACCAAACATAACCTAAGAAATTGAGAGAGAGAGAAAGAGAGAGAGAAAAGATTATTTTATGTTCTTTAAAATAAATCCTACATTTGATATGGATCAAGTCCAAATCTAGCAGGTGAAAAAAAAAACTTGTTAGTAAAAGATATTTTGTGTTGTAGTTGGAATAATTTTATATTTGCATTTTCATTTTTTGTGATATTTTTATCCTTCAAACAATGAAATTACTTACAATTCCATATCAAATTTCTATGATTTTACCAACTTGAGAACTTCAATTATTTAGAAATATAACTTTAGAATCCTAATTCCATAAAAGGTAATTAACAGATTTAGTCATTAACTATTTTTGTTTATGTAACACCCCTATTCAAAAACAGGTCACAAGCGTAGAACATTTTTAAGTGTCGCCCCGTTTGATTGTCCAAACAAAAGGTCTTTATAACAATCAAAGTTTTCCTTAAAAGTAAAGAAGTAAAAACAATAGGTAAAACAGTATTTGAAAATGTATATAAAAATATACAACTTAAAGGAGTATGCAACATACGGTACAACAACCTGCTTAGGACAACTAGAAAATACTATATGCATACAGTTATAATGTTTGCGAACTCAAAATGATTGCATGTGTTCAAATATGTAGAATCCCAATTCTAGCTCCTACGAAAACAAAGTAAAATATAGGTATGAGTGAAAAATCACTCAGTGAGTCCCGTGTGTGCTATTAATTTCATAAAATCACAAGTGTAGGAAATTATTATCTTATACTTTAGAGCGTGAAAGAAAGATTTCGTTTCATTTTTCCACTGAAAATAACTCTACAACTGAGTTTCCCTAGATATCCTCGAAAACCATATTGCATTTGGTAAAAATAAAAAATAAAATAAAGATTTGTTTAGAAATCTTAGGTACGTTTTGGAAAATCAAATTTCATCAACATTATTGCCCCATATTTTAGAAATATAAGCATTTCTCTCACAGAAAGTTGCCCTGCATGCAAAGTGCACAAGACTTCGCCTTCGGCCCTTAGGGTCTTATTGTGCCAGGCACTGCGCCTTTAGTACTCAATTGGATCATGCCGGAATGGTGAGTGACACAAGCACATCACCTCAAGAATCACATCATTTACTTGCCACCTTAAGCCCAAGGTTCCCAATCCTGACATTATTCACCATTGAGGCAGTAAGAACTTGAACAAACTAGGTGTCCTCGCCCAACAACTATGAACAACTCAAATCATATCTCAGAAGCAATTGTCAGGATCAAAACGGCTAGCTAAGGACACCTAATTCCAAAGTGCTATCACCCTATTTAGAGTAAGATACTCCCAAGAACTAGCTAGGTTATTTGGGGTTATCTACCTCTAATGCAAGCTAGTACAATGATCAAAACCCTTACTAAGTACTCAACGTATATACTGGTACACACAACCAGTACAATGTCCCATTCCCTAAAGGGATATCGTAATTCCGAAAAGAATATCAAGAAAATCCATTTTTGGGCTAAAAATATCATTTCTCAAATGTTGATTTCATACCAAGAAATCATTCTCGAAAGCTGTAGCATCAAAGGATAAAATGTCATTCACACAACAAAAATGACTCTTGAAGGGCATTTACATAATTTTCAAATACACATAATCAAAAGGAAGTTTATTTAGTAATAAAGGGCATTTATGTAAATTATGCACATCCGGATCCAAAAAGTATTTTATTCGGAAAAATCTAGAATTCCAAATCCATAAAGGAAATGAATTCAAGAATTTCATATGGAACGTGCCTTACAGTGTTTAGATAACATTTATCATTCCATTCAACCTAAAAAATCATAACGCGTAGAGTTGGTTAATGAACATAGATAGAAACGCATTTGCGCAAGTAAAATAGTCATTTTGTTACATAACATATGTAATGAATACTTGCAATGCACATTTGCACTTAAAATTATTTATAGCACAAAAAATTCCAAATTACTTGTAGAAATATTCCAATTTTGAATATTCAGATATTTTCCGATTTAGAAAAACCAAAACCTTGTTCAGAAAAACCAAAAAGGTTTAGTATTCGAATTCTCATGCTTGGAGGAAAATATCAAATAATATTTGGAAATCATGATCATAGTTATTCATTTGCTCATTCAAAGCTTAGCCTAAGTTGTAATCATTTTTGCTCAAAAAACCCACATTTTGGTTCAGAAAAACCAAATGGATTCACAATGTTCATTGTACATAAAACCATAGCACATTTTAGAAATCATATAGCACAAGAATGGTAGTTATTAAAACATTGGTAGGATTCACCTTCTATAGTGTGAACGTAATCCTATAGTACTTTTAACAATGCAAGATCTTTAACGTGAAATACCTGCATTAAGGATTAAGTCTATTTCTCTTAGTCACTCACAATGAAGATAGATATATATTGCGAGCAATATATATAGCTATTAGGAAATTACAGTTTCCACACTATTCATTTCTTATCACAAAATGAAATGCACTTATTTGAGATAGTCCAAAATCCATTAATTTATTTCTTTATCCTTCTCTCAAGTAAGCATACAAGCTAATATATGTCCTCTTAATTCTCATTCATCCATTAATATAAATGAAAACAACATAAGGGCATTTTAGCTAAGCTGAAAATTCTGCAATTTCTCAACTTGGCATGCTTTCGTATTTCTATCCTACCTTTTGATTCGTAAGTCTGATTAACATCAAATTTGTACCAAAATGCTCCTAAGATCATTAGCTACAAAAACATAAGGTCCAATCAAGTTTTTCTGGACACGGATGCAACCTACTGGGACCGAAACCTCACAGCTTTACCATACTATCATGCTTTTTCTTACCAAATACATATACGATGCATTCTATATTCACTTTAAGCCATAGACAACACTTGATTTACTTCATGTATCATATGAACAACATAAAACCAGCCTAAAGACAGTCATGAGGATGGCAGAAAAATCACTTAATCATCACAACAAAACCGGCAGCCATGAAGAGCATATATCAAGCTTTGATTTTTGTTCAACAATCACATATCTTTAACTTATTTTCTTTCTTCACCTTTTTCTTCCAATTTACAGCCAACACCCTACCATAACTCCTCCAAAACTTCACCAAATCAATAAAAATCACACCAAAATACTCCCTCTTCCACCAGCAGCCATATCACAACCAAAACAATAGTATAACAAGAATTGTTCATGAAGAATAAACATACATCTTGTTATTTCCATACAAAATCACTATCAAAATAATCCTCAAAGCTTGTAGAATAAATTTAATTCATGGAAGTAAGGCTTTTACCTTCTCGTGGATGAATTCTTGCAAGATAAAGCTCCAAGATCCTTGCTATTTTCTTTCTCTCTCTTTTTATTCTCCTTTTCTCTCTTATTTCTCTCTCTTGGTTTTCCTTGCTAACCAGCCAGCTTTCTCTCTCTTTATGATGTTTTAATTCATCAAGTGGTGATTAGGATTCTAAGCGGTATAATGAGAAAGTTGTAGAAATCTTTGGAAGCTAGTAGAAATGCTTAAGTGTCCTAATTGAGCTTGGTAGGCATTTTATTCAAAAAATCCTTTTTATTTCTTTTTATTAGGCTTAATTAATTCAAGCCCACTTCTCTCTTCCATTAAAGCATTTTTTGGGCCTTATTGGGCCTAAGGATGGTTTTAAGTAATTTTTTCAAATTAGCCTATACAATAGTTCCAAGCCCACAACCTTTTTTCACAAAAATATTTATTTCTTGAGTTACTATTCAACTTAATCGGGAAAAAATTTTATTCTACCAATGCAATCTAATTATTATGGTGTCTCTTAAAATTTTCAAATTCTTTTTCCGTTTTTCTTAATTCGTGATTGAAAAAATTGAAAATACCCCTAGAAAATTTTATTGCACGAAAATGTTCAGGATTCGGGGCCGCGCAATTCCTGTACGATAATTGTGTGGCTCTTTTGTAGCCATGATTTGAGGGGGGTCTATCTTGCGGGCAAAAAGGGGACACGCCAAAAGATCAAATTAAAGGATAAAACAACGTTGTTTGTTGTTTAGCTCAAGCTTAGAGGCATCCCAAGCAAGCCAATGAAAAACTCCTAAAGTAAACAGTGTTGATTGGATGTTTTGCACCAAACGAGACCAACTTTGCAAAGAAATTTTTTCCCCTTCACACCATCTCTGTGAATCCTAAAACTACTGAGTTTTTTCCTCTCTCAGTCGGGCCGATCACCATCCTCACTGTCAACCTCTTCATTCATCCCTCCTTTCACCGTTACCCATTCTCTTGCTGGCGTTGCAGTGCCTTTCAAGATAGCATAGTCTGCCTTGTTTTCCATCCTCCCCACTATTCATCTGTTCCCTCTCTTCTTTCATCCTTTTGTTCTCTCTCTCATTTCATTAAAGGTAAGAAAGAAAAGGTATAAATTGTGCAATCCATGATCATGAAAAGAAAAGGAATTTTGTTATTTGCAAAGATGGACTTCCTGATGTCGGTAAATTTTATTTTTTGTGTTTCCTGACTTATGTGTTTCCTTGTACAGTGGTGTGGAATTGTTGGGAGAAAAAGGCAAAGGCAATAGTTGATCTCGGGGCGACGACTATAATCAGTAAGCCAATGAGCCTGGGTGGTGACTCCCAAGAGACCGGGTGGTAGTCTTTCTGTGTATTCTATGATATATAGTTACTATGTGCATTTGTTGGATTGAAATTTGTGTTTCCATTAGCCTTGGATTTCAAATGAATTTTTTTAATTGTTTCGGTGTTCACAAAGTGTCATCTTTTAAGATAAATATCTAAATTTGTTAATTACATCTTGAAAGAAATTTGAAAGTGAAAGTAATTTTTCATTCGAAATTACTCATGTATGTTATTTTAATAGATAGTTATTATATATATACACACGATACCTTTGTATTTTAATAAGTTAACTTGAAAATGAGTGACATAACTTCATTTCCAACGTTTTGTGGGCTTCTTGTATGTATGGTCATTGGAGAGCTTTGGAGAAGAAAATCTAAGGAGCATATACAGCCTTCATTACTAGTAAAGAATCTTAAGGATGATTAATAAGTAAATATCATGTGATTAACTAGCAGAAAACATGAGTAGCTAGTCTTCAATGAAATAATAATTGTAGTAGAAAACATAGTAACCAGTAAGCCGCTATCATATGCTTGGGGCTTGTGTTCATGTGAACGCGTAAGGTGCTCATGCATTTGTGTCAGCTGTGCATGTGTTTATGTGGCAATGTCCATGTAGTAAGTATGATGATATATAGTGTGGTTCGTGTTAATATGGTTGCATAAGGTGTTCATATATTTGTGTCAGGTGTGTATGTGTTTTTGTGGCTTGTTCATGTAGTAATAGTACAAATTGACCACATGCTTAGGGCTTGTTTCTTTGTTGTATAAGGTGTTCATGTACTTGTGGTATGTAGTTCATGTGTTGGTGTGGTAATGTCCATGTAGTTCATGTGTTTGTGTGGCTATTGCAATATATTGTGATTCTTGATCCATCGTAGCAAGCTTTGCATGTGGCCAACAATGCCAAGAAGAGTACTATTAGGTTGATAATTTTTGGATAGAAAGATGTACAGTGACATGATTTTTTCCCCCTTCTCCCACTGTATTCTTTTATCATTCAGAACTTTATTAGATAGGGTACTGATCTCCTATCTGGTACACCCTAAATAGAGAGAGACAGGAATGGAGAAGGGAATATGATAGGTTCCTTAGACTCAGTTCTGTAATGTTCTACAATGAAATTTTGATGCAACAAATTTTGTATGTTCTACAATATTCTCCAATATTCTACAATGAAATATGATAGGGTAATGAAATTTTGATGCAAAAAACATGTAACAAGTATAAAAAGATAGTCCCATCTTGCTCAACTTTTTTTTTCCTTCTCAAACTTCCATTTCTAGTACACCTACTATTTTTTTTTCTTTTCCTTTTCCCCTCAGCATATTTCACAGCCCCTTCAGCACAATTTCTGTCTTTTACTTTTTGATATGCTATATCACTGATTATGCCTTGATCTTTTATTGTTTTTTCTCTCTTTGCAATCCTCTTCCATTATTTATGTGTTATATATAGAAAATACATGATCAGGGCTTATGTTCATGTGGTTGTGTAAGGTATTGATGTATTTGTGTCATTTGTTCATGTGTTTGATGATATGCTTCCGATTTCTAGTTCATATAGTTGCATAAGTTGTTCATGTTTTTGTATCCTGTGTTCATGTGTTTGTGTGACTTGTTCATATAGTAAGAAGTGCAGATTGACCAATGTGGTTTTGTAAGGTGTTCATGGTGTTCATGTATTTGTGTGCCAATATCCATGTAGTAATTGACGATATGCTTCAAGTTCATGTTAAAATAGTTTCATAAGTTGTTCATGTGTTTGTGTGGCTAGTTCATGTAGCAACTAGTACAGATTGACCATATGCTTAGGGTGTGAATCATGTGGTTATGTAAGGTGTTTATGTATTTGTGAATATATTCATATATTTGTCTGGCATGTTTATGTAGTAACCAGTATAGGTTTACAGTATATTTAGAGAATATGTTCATGTTATAGTGTATTTTGTTCATGTGTTTGTGTTTTGTGTTCATGTAGTAACTAGTGTACATTGACTTAGGGCTAGTCTTAGGTGTTCATGTGGTTATGTTGATGATATATTCTGAATGACCTAACTTGTTATATGAAATACTTATTGATGAATCATTAAGATATCATATATACATATATATATATATATATATATATATATATATATATTAGACAATCTATATTCTAAGAAACGTAAGGTTTAAAGTGCTTATTATTTCAGTAAAACAATAACTTAATTGATAAAAGTTTTTATCGTATTAGAAGATCAAGAAGTATAGACTTAAAGTTTGTGCTCTACATGCGCTACCCTTTCTTAATCCCCGTTAACACTTAGTATTTTATTTGATGTTTGTGCTACAGTACCATGATAAAGAAAAGAATAACCGAATCACAACAAGCTTCTTGGCGAGAGGTACCATCCACAAGCGCTCAATCGACTAGACCATCAAGAAGCGACCAGACAGCCCACGAGGTGCATGCCTTACCGAAGAGGCCACGAGGGACATACTTTATGTTTTGTAAGTAGATATTTAAGGGACTTATTATAGTTATTTATCTTTTTGTGAGCTTTATTTGCAATAAAAAATTAGGTCCTCTTTTTGGGAAGGCCTTACGAGGACATTTGACATTTCAGGAGAGACTATATGGATAGACAACAACCAACGTGGTAGAGCTTAGCGCACACGGGTAAGAATTTGGCTACCTCCATACCGTGCTTACCCTTCTTAAGCTTAGTTAACAATACTATTATTAATGTTCATGGTTTATGTGCCTTTGTGGTTACTAAAAAGATAATGTGGTTTGGTAGGCTAGTGTAGAAGCCATAGCTATTTGGTAAGGTATGCATACTGGTCAGAGGCGGGGATGGGAAAAGAGGCAGAAAGCTACCTTCCAGTAATACAAGGAAGCTTTTTCCAGTTCAAATACTCATAGGAGACCTAGCGCACACCAAGTAAGATGCATGTTAATATGACTTGAAATGTATGATAATTATTTTTTGTTAAACATTATCAAAGTATTAATGCTTCCAAATCATAACAAATAATTTTTATTATTTTCATAGTAGCAGGCCACGATTTGATACTCGGCGACGATGTTAAAAGCCTTGGTAGCAAACATGAGTGATGTCAAGCGCCGAGCTATAGAAGAGATTTGATTTGGAGGCCTGCTGCAACTGAATTGCAGCAAGACTCGGTATGACGTGTGCTTCTGGCTGATTGACCACTTTAGCCCAAATGCATGCGTGATTGAATTAGAGGGGGGCGATGACTTTTCGTTACAACCAGAGATATACAACTCTACCTTGGTATTTTGGGCAATGGCAGAATGCCAAGGATTGCTGCAGCTGATAAGAATTAAGGAGGCATCGTTCTAGAGCTGCAAGGCAACTGCACGATGCTTCTTGCTGAGTTGATTGCTATAGAGGCCAACGATGAATTTAAAAGAAAGTTTGTCGTGCTCGCGGTCTTCACATTTCTTGCACCGAAGGGACAGACCCAACTGAACAAGGAGGTTGCTCGTTATTTACATGATGCAGCAGGCATCGGGTCCCTGAATTGGGCTGAGTATGTACGCTAGCGATTATGCGCTGAAATTCATTCAACCAAAGCAACTAGAAAGAGATGTGTTGGGGGATGCTTGTATTTTTTAATGGTAATAGTTTTATTTTTTTTTTTACATAAATAAATACGTGATTATTAAATTTGTTTAAATGGGCAAGACACTCATTCACAACCTAATTGACCATTATGCTTATTGTTTGATTTGTAACAGCAGTATCTTGACCGAGTGAGGGTGATCTACCATCAGTTATCGAAGACTATTCCTAGGGCTGCAACATGGTCGGATGCAGAAGTGCAAATCAGAATTCAAAGAGAGTTAACACATGGCGAGGGATTTGGGAGAAGAGAGGTAAGAGATAATTCATATGCATGAATTCTATATGCTGTGGTAATGTTCATGGGATTTCTTTGTGTCAGTAGTTTTTGATTCCGTTTTGTACTGTTATTTTTTACAAATCGATTTCGATAGCTTACTTAAGGCCCAAGCACATGGCCACGTGCATCCAGATGCTGGTCGTATTTTTGAAAAGGTCGCTAATGTGGTTGGCCCCACTGCAACTGTAAGTTATACTCTTTATTGTTTCTTATTTTGTTTACACAAATTGATTATTTTTTTAATTTTTGCAGAAACAATTTGAAACCCTTTACAACCAGTGCTTGGCTGGGACAGATAGTGTTTTACAGACTATGCGGAGTTTGTACACCATAAGCACTGCCCCTGTAGCGAATGAGGACGCCGACATAGTACCTCAAGCAGATGTTCTAGTGTCGTCCGATAGGGTTGGGGCAGACAAGGGAGGGGGAGGATCCCCCCGGAATATGACAGAGATGGCAAGCCCCTCCAATAGATTTGGTAATAAGCGTAAGGATGAGGAAGAGGAGGAGGACAAATAAGAAGAGGAGGAGGAGGATGACGATGACGATGATAGCCCCCACAGTCCCCGCAAGAACAACCCCATTTTCCAAGCCTCTCCACTACCACAAAGCATGACATCAAGAAGGGCCTGAGAAAGGTGTGCATGGCCTTCTCTTAGTAGCAGAACCTCTCTCCGTAGAAGTAATCAGATTAGAGGTCAGTACGGCAGAAAAGCAGCGGGGCAAACAAATGTAGTAGCTCTGATAGTCATTGATGCACCAACGACTTCTCAAGAGTGCACGATCCCAACCCCTTCTATCCAAAAAAGTATCCGGAGTAAAGGTTGCACTAAAGATGAGCCATATAGCTCCCTAATGCCTTCTGCCACCACCCAGCAGTATGATATTGTAACATTGACAATGCCTCCACCTCTAAGAAGGACAATAAGAAGCAAAATTTTAAATTCAAATGAGTTTGTTAAGGCTGTCGATGGAAAGTTGCTTGATATCGAAAAAAATATAGCAAAGTACGCTTGGGATCTAAGTCGTAAGTTGAGATTGTTTTTAATTCAAATATTGTAATTGATGTTAACACTGTATTCTACATTTTCATGTCAACCTAAAAAAATTATCTGACACAATTATCTGTTTCATTTTTAAGCGAGGTCCTTGTTCGAATGTATGGCCACGTGCTAAACCGCGATGATCTTGCTTATTTCTATAAGGGCGGAGCACGTGATGAGCAAGGTACTTCGTATGTATATTATGTCTCTTTTCATGTGTGTTTTATTGCAAGAGACTTATAGTAGTTTTGTTTTTATTTATGGCCAGTTGATGGGCTGCTGCGTGGACTTGCTCAATCAAACTGCATGGCATGAGTTGCGCATGAGATACATCTTTGGCATTCAAACTGCTATTAGAAAATAATCTATTTTTTAATTTATTTTAATCTTTTAACCGTGCACAATGAAGTCGAAGCGAATTCTATGCTATTAAACCTTATACTACCAGGATAAGTTGATGTCAACATTGACTAAGAAGATGGCAATATCGGTCCTTGTCAAGGAATTCAAAGACTGCTTCAATTCTACCAAGTTAGGGTTTGATTTTACCCGATATGATTTGATATATGGCTAATCTCTGTTCTTGTTTTTCATCGTATTTTACTGGCGTAAAATATTATTAGTATAATTTGCTTGAATTTTGTGTTTGTGTGGCATGATTTGTTTCCAAATCCTAACATGCAGTTTTTGATTCTGTTCGAGGTGAACATTATATGGTTTTTCTGTCAATTAATGTTACACTGAGGCGCATCGATATTCTTGACCCTACCCCTAGGGCTTCACCGGCGTTTATTTCAGAACTTGCTGAATTTGTGGTTAGTTCTCCCTGTTTCATCTCAATCATCACATCAATTATTAAATTACAACGTCTTATGATTGATCATTTATTATAAAAACAACAATTAAAGAAGATTTAAAAAGATGCTATTTTTCTTATTTAAATTGCAGGGACATGTCTTCGATATGGTCCCAAGACTGGTATACCTCTTCGCTTACCCATTGTCTAAGCCATTCAAGATTTATGCAGCCAGTGTATCCCGATGTAGCACAAACATGGAGTAAGCTTTCAATTAAGTTTTCCACAATTGCGAAAGAATTTAATATGATGCATTTGTCTAACGGTGTTTGTATGCTATTTGTTGTTACTTGTTATTAGGTATGACACTGGAATTATGGCTATAGAATTCTTAGAACGGTGGTAGGGTCGAATTGACTCATTTGTGACCAACGTAATCCAAGAGGAAAGTGTTAATATCGGGTTTCAATTTCCTCTCTTTTACGTATATAGATCTAATTTTGTGTTATCTTGAAACGCAACTGGATAGGTTAACGCCAATCGGTACTATGTGCAGTCCTACGGGGCATAAATAAGAGTCACTACAAATGAGAAGCGGGAACGGATATGCCACGAGCCGAAGTTGCCTAGCTAGGTTGCTAAGCACTGGAAATGATTGTAGAGACAGACAAGGTGCTGGAGTTGCTCGAACATGGAGAACTAACTTATCATCTGGAAATGCTACACCACTAAGTGGGAGGGAGGCTCCCCATCATAGTGTGACTGAGGTTTTTGAATCAGAGCAAGGTGTTGTAACTGAGGAGCAGCAACACAAATATTATTGCTTGACATAAGAAAGCCTACCAATTTTTTGAATTCTACTGAGCCCCTCTATAGACTATATTTTCATGTTGGATATTTAATGGATATTAAACAAGAATGAACGATTGTTGTATATCGAGTATATGTTATATAGTATTGTTGTCGATATATGGGATTAATGGTGATACATTATTATCCATGTTTAATGGATATCATATGGTCTTAATTAAACTTGTGGTGTTTGTGCTTCAACATTAATGTATGATATATAAACGGTGTTTTTAGTGTTGTGTTTGAGTAGTTAGTTCACGAGATAACTAGTGCTGTGTTCATGTGGTTATGAAAGGTTGGCTATGAAAATTGTGTTCATGTGATTATGTATGATGTTAATATATTTGTGGCAAGTGTTCATGTGTTTGTATGGGTGTATTAGTGTGGTTGTGAAAGGTTGGCTATATGGTTAGCAGATGTTCATATGGTTATGTATAATATTCATGTACTTACGGTAGGTGTTCATGTGTTTGTGTAGGTGTGTTAGTATCGTTGTGAAAGGTTTGCTATATGGTTAGCAGGTGTTCATGTGGTTGTGTATGATGTTCATGTATTTATGGGAGGTGTTCATGTGTTAGTGTGGTTGTGAAAGGTTGGCTATATAGTTAGCAGATGTTCATGTAGTTTGTATTTATGGTAAGTTTCATGTGTTTGTGTGGCTGTGTTTGTGTGATTGTGAAAGGTTGGCTATATGGTTGGCAAGTGTTCATGTGGTTATGTAGTATGTTCATGTGTTTGTGTAGCTGTGTTCATGTGGCTATAAAAGGTTGGGAATATAGAGGATTGTGTTCATGTGGTTATGTATAATGTTCATGTATTTGTGGCAGGTGTTCGTGTGTCTGAGTGGCTATTAATGTGGTTGTGAAAGGTTTTTTATACGGTTGGCAAGTGTTCATGTAGTTATGCAGGATATTCATTTATTTTGTGAAAGGTTGGCTATATATTGAAGATTGTGTTCATGTAGTTATGTATGATAGTCATGTATTTGTGGTAGGAGTTTATGTGTTTGTGTGGCTGTGTTAATGTGGTGGTGAAAGGTTGGCAGGTGTTCATGTGATTATGCATGATGTTCATATATTTGTGGCAGGTATTCATGTATTTGTGTGGCTGTGTTAATGTGGTTGTGATAGGGGACTATATGGTTGGCAAGTATTCATGTGTTTATGTATGATATTCATGTATTTGTAACAGATGTTCATGTGTTTGTGTGGCTGTGTTTCTGTGGTTCTGAAAGGTTAGCTATATGGTTGGCAATTTACGTTAATGTATGATATATGGTGTTTATGTATTTGTGACAGGTGTTGATGTGTTTTAACGTGACTGTATTAATGTGGTTGTGAAACGTGATGCAAGCATTTAGGGAAAAACTTGAAAACCTGGCTATGATCTATCCATGTTTTTCCCAAAATTAAAGAAAAATGTTTTCTATTGCAACCCTATTGTAATGATGGACAAAGTAAAAGTAGCAAATTCAGTTGTGTATCACAACTTCTTAATAATTTGTTGTGAGTAAACAAAAGGAAATCAAAGAAAAAGTGGCATATGAAAACAAACAAAAACTAACTGATCAATACAAGAGTTAGTAAGAGATAAGAAGAGCGAATTTTAGTGTTCATTAAGAGATAAGCAACATGGAAACCAGGGGTTAAAAAACATATTAAAAAAAAAATCAAACCATGATCAATACAGAGGGCTACATGTATTATAACATTAGAGGGCAAACTCAATAGTTAGAATTAATAAGGTTAGGATAGGTAAAGAAATTGCACACACAATGTGCTAAGGGATAACATATTTGGATTGAGCCCATTTAACCAGCTACTAAGACACAACACCATGCTATAAAGAGCACTTCTGTATCAAATGGAGTCTAAAGAGTGTCAGAAATAAATATTTAGAAAGTAACTATAAAATCTATTACCAAGTTCAAAACGTGATTGATATATCTCAATCTTAAATTGGCCAAATTGAGAAATAAATTTATAGCAGCCAAATGGATTTGAGGGGGCAAACAATTTTTTTTAAGAAAAAGACAACAACAGTAATGTTTATTTCCCACTCTTGCTGACTCTGAATTACTTCATAGGCCATGAGGGACGGCTTCATCTTCTCAAGGGCATCCCGAAGATCCTTCTGACAAGGTGCTAGAATGTTCATGTGGTTATGTATGATGTTAATGCATTTGTGGCGGTGTTCATGTGTTTGTGGTAAAGATCAGTTGGCTATATGTTGAGGATTGTGTTCACGCCATTATGTATTTAGCCTTTATTTTTTATGCATGTTGTTAGTGATAATATATTTTTTAACTTTTTGTTAGACCTCTAAAACTTGGGAAGGCGATTAAGATTCAAACTATAAAGTTTATTATTCCGTAAGCCAATGCCAAGAACCATTCCAGATATGAAATGTATTAAAAAAAACAAAAAGGACATAAGGATTGGGTATGAAAAAACTAAACAAGCCAAGCATAAGAATAGAGAAAATAAAAAGGGTATGAAGAGGCCTTCAAGCAGAGAATTACATTAGAGGAACAACCCATCTAAGGAGAGGACACCTATCATCCAGACTTGTTCATTACAGGGCTTATCCTCTCAGAGAGGAAAGGCTCCTCCGAGTCCCGCATAGGTTGGAAAAGAAAAAATGGACTCTCTTTGTTTTGAGGTTAAGGTCCATCTATTGCCCTCACAGAATTTAGCACATATATTTAGCATCGTACGTCGTTGTAGCTTTTTTGTCAGGAGATTATTCTCTTCTCGATATCGACCTAGTGTGAATTCATAATCAGCGAGACTGTGCAGGGGTAATAAAGGAGCTGTCAAATGTGGGATGACTTTCCTCATCATCTTAAATTCAGTCAGGAGTTGCTTCTGTTCAACAATCTTCTGTTCGATATCTTGGTGTATGAAGCCAAGATACATTGTTGGGTTTGCACACCGAGAATGTTCGTGGTCATTACAGGGGTGCATGAGCAGAAGTCGAATGACCGACCCGGGATAATAGATACCGGTGCTCTCAAGACTTGTCACAGGTTCCATTGGATCTAAGTGATGGAGTTTTCCAAATAATCTTTCTTCTCTAATTGAATTTACATTTGTTGTCCGGGGAAATACAGCAATACTTATAGTAGTAGAAGATGATCTGCCAACAACTCAAATGATTAATGTTATCAGCTAATATTCAATTCAATTCAATTCAACCACCAAATATTTGGTGGTACAAGAAATCTCCCAACCACCAAATATTTACGCCTTGATAGTTGATGGAGTGCCAGACAATCTAAAATTAGGACTGCATTTAGATTTGCTCTTGATTTGACGGCATGATAAGAAAAAGGCTTAGCACTTTCCTGTTGTAGCTGTAACTGGAAGGTGTTCATGTTTTGATACCAGCAGTTTAACTTTTTGTTAGCTATATTTCTTATTCATTTCTGCCGTCAAATAGTTGTTTCACATTCAAATCTGGTCACTTCAAAATTAAACTCTATTTAATGACATACAGTGAGTGGGCAAGCAA
The DNA here is from genome assembly GCA_026120185.1 of Voacanga thouarsii. Taxonomy (NCBI): domain Eukaryota; kingdom Viridiplantae; phylum Streptophyta; class Magnoliopsida; order Gentianales; family Apocynaceae; genus Voacanga; species Voacanga thouarsii. The sequence continues at coordinate 1,705,754 of JANUWF010001213.1, read as the reverse complement.
GTGCTGGAACCTCTATATATATATAGAATGCATATCAGGTTATCGGTGGGTTGAAGAATTCCGTTCACTGCATCGAATTGGGTTTGGCACATACCATTGTAGTTCCATCAGTGACCGGATAAAAGTTCTTATTAAACTCATCCGTGTTCAGGTATTCGTTAAAAATATTTAGTTCATCTGATCGCATATATTGTTAATGTACTTGTTGTATGTGTTCATTCCTTTGCTAGAGTCAGTTCATGTAGTAACTTGTTATTCACTTAGTAACTCTCAAGTTTGACTTGCTGCACTCATGGCTACCTGAAACTCCTTTTCCTATGAAAATCCGTCTGTTTTCCTGTTACAATATACACCCTGTATGATATATCAATGGATGGGAAGGCATTAGGCATTGGAGACAACTGGAGAATTTTGGTATGACATACAGCCGTCAATGTTCCAAAGCGATAAAAATTATTCTACAATGCTGCTGGAATGGCAATACCGTATGGGCGAATCCATGAATCTTCGTCACCAATTAGCAGTAATAGACTATCGTGCCCCAAAGAAAAAAGCTGAACAACTTGAGCGTGGTGACTTCAAATCAATATTTAAGGCACTCAACATGATTTGTGAGGAGAATAACGTAATGGCAAAGCGCATTCTCAGGTGGGAGCACATGACACGCCTGGAGTGTATGCGATCTACAACTGTGCATGGACGATCCATTGTTGAGCGAATCCACATCTCTGGTATGATCACCCACATATGTTGGGAGGACCAACTTCAGTCCGACACGTGGGTGTCGAACGAAGAAAGCAGTGGGGGGGGGGCGAGTGATTTTGTGGATTGACCAGGTGAAAGAACAGCATACAGTGGGGACTCTTCGAAAGGGGATTTTGGGATTTTTTTTTTTTTTTTGCTTCTGTATTTAGAAAAGTTATGTTATTGGCTAGTTTGTTACTTCCTAGTTGATGTTGTTAATCTCTTCCAGTTGTTCATGTGAAATTATGATCTACGTTTTGTTATTGTATGACGAAAGTCTGTTTTTTCATCATGTGATTGAATGTTTTTCATCTCCATTGTTTGGACAGATCGTAGTAATTATATCATATTTTGTTTCCCAAAATTTTTAACTGGATATGTTAAAGAAAAAAACATACAGCATTACATCTTACTTAAGCATAACCAATCCAACAAGAACATAAGACTTGAGCATTTAGGCTAATATCAACATGTAGAAAGTTACTACATGAACATGCCCCCACAAACACAGAAATATATTACACAATCACTTGTACATAATCTCCAGGGATATGTCAATATCCATTGGTTAACTCCAACATGTCACAAGAGTTGGCATTTTAGTATAAGTACCAGTATACCATCAACATTTTTTCTATTGAGACTAGTACCTCTTCAAGACTCATTCCCTCTGCATGATCATAAACTGCAACATATAGTTTGCTCACGACATGAAAGATCCAGTTCATTCAAACTTCTTTACAAAATTTCTGTAACAAGCTTTACAAGATACAATTTGCTCTTAGAGGGAAAATAAGCTTTACAAAATGTCTGTAACAAAGAAAAAGTGACAATTAGCATCATATTAAGCCCTGTAACTCCAAACTATAACAAGAATGAACTCCACACATATGAGCAAGCTGCACAAAGACATGACCGCCTGAAACAAATACATGAACACTTTGCACAACCACATCAATAGACTCCCTAAGCATGTGGTCAACCTGTGCTAATTACTTCCTGAATATGTCACACAGATATATGAACAGATTGCACAAATACATGAACATGTTACATAAACACATGAATACAATCCCCAAGCATGTCATCCACATAAACTCACACTAGCTACTACTCTAAGCAAAAGCTGCATTAGAGGTTCTCTCGCGTGCCAGTCCAATGCCGCATGTCAATGTCGAATGTTTCCTTAAAATCTTTACCTTGTGAAAGGAGCCAATACAACTCTGTATGGAATACAAAAAAAATCAGTGCCATAATTACATTTCAAAGTGCTACTACTATTATCAGATATGACACCTTCAAAAGTGTTTATTTAACTTGAAAATCATATTATTATCTGGAATAAGAAGATAGAGGCAAAATTTATATTAGACAATTTCGATCAATTTGTATTCGTAATAATGCACTCTATTCGGTAGATATTAACATGAATCCTAATGAAAGTGACTCCAAAAAATTCACCTAAACTAAAGCAATTAGTATCCACTTCCATCACAAGGTATACACTTTTCTTGAAGAATACAAATTCTAATTTCTGGGTAGCAGGCTTGAAAATGCCACATAGTTTACCAAGATCTTAATCGATAGCTTCAATATAGGAGCGGCTCTACTCAAAATTCTCTTTGTAACGACATCTACTAAAACACACTTGGAAAGCCAAGTTGATGGTATGCTGAGCCTAAATTAGCATCTACAAGCATGATATTCAAAAACAGAATTACTCATTAATGCTTCTAAAGCACAACCACAGAAATCAAGCAAATGTCTATCAAGCGGCAAACTAGCTTGAAACATGTGCATATATAGAATATAGATTACGATCTCTATTGATTTGTCATCCATAGATATACACATATTTATTCCTTCTTTTTTTCCAAAAAAAACAAAACAAGAAAGAAAACATAAGAAGACTCCTTAAGCATGAATTTTCAATTTCAGGATGAGGGTTAAAAAAGAAAAGGCATTCCTACCAAGAGAACTAACTGCATCACGAAGTAACTTCTTTATCAAAAACCTCAAAAAGAGAAAAGGATTTAAGACAACATGATCAGGTATAGATTAAAGCTTTCGTTTGATAAATATCAAAAGTTAGACAGAGTACCAATGAGAAAATTAGAACAAAGACGTGTGCACAAAGTCTGTTTACGTACCATCTTCTATTATTTATAGCTGTAGTCTTTGACTTGGTTCATCAAAAGAGGACTGTTCTGCTGTATGAAATGGGGAACAGAGAGGTGTGGCATCTGTCCAAAACACCATTGTATGTTAGGGTATCTCGTAATTATGGCCATTATGGCTTAAAGAAAATCGAGGAAGAAGTTCAAGCTGCGAAACATACCATTTCCATGAGCGAAAAATTTGATAGAAAAGCTGGTTGAATACTAGTCATGCTACACTATATAAGTACAGATGTCACATTGCTTAACGATGTTTACTACATGAGAAGAAAAAAAAAATCACCTAAATATATTTGCTAGGTGCCTTCAAATTTACATCATATTTAATGGATATACAAGGATGTTACCCACCGATTGCTGTGAGGTGTGACAAGTTTCAGTTGTGCAGTAATTATTTTCCTTAGTGGCCTTTTCTGTGTGTCGAGTACATTGCTGGCCCTGCTGCTCCCCTGGCTATTTCAACACGTAAACTTTTTCACTTAATAGTACGAATGCAAATAAAATTTATGTTAACAAATAGAGAATGCAACAATACTACAGTAACATTGGTGTACAACACATACCTGGTGCATTAGTGTGCTTTTCATTTTGCGTACCTTTCATGGTCTCTATTTGTCAAGAAAACTCTTCAATCGTTTTCTTGTTTTATATGTCTCACGTGTGAAACCCCAGTCAAGACCAACCTTAGAGTAAGGGGGTTGGGATGCATATCATGCTTTATTTCATGATTAAATATGTTTTCATATGATTTCTATGTGCTTTGAATTTAATTTTTACTATCTTGAAGTCTTGTTGGTGAGTGATGTGTGAGAGGGGCAAAATGGTAATTTTTGCCCGAGGTGAAAATCAGGAGATAGCTTGTGGTTTGAATACGAAATAATTTTTAAGATCACCTATTTGTATCTCTTTGTAATGTATTTTTAAGTTAGCTTGTGGTTTGATAGTTTTCGTATTCTAAGATCACCTCTTTGTATCTCTTCGAGGCAATAATATGACCAAAATGAGTAAAGAATTGCAGAATATCATGATCTAACTTCAGATGGTCCTTTAAATTTGCATTAAAGCTTTCACTCAATTGTGTGCTATGCATTCCAGATGTCCAGGCACCCATTAGGTAGCATCGTGCCCACTTCACTCTAGCTGCAAATATGCTTTTGATCCATTCATTTGTCTCCAACTCATGGACTAGCACGAGTTCCTACCAATTCTCAAGAAACTCTATCTCATCTTTAATATGGAACATACAATTTCGAAATATGTCCGAGAGTGACAATCCTTTCCTACAAAAATATTCCAAGTGTTTTATAAAATTTCTCTAAATATGAAAAATACATAAACCATAAAAGGTCTGTGGGAGAACTATAGAAATTGCTACAGCCATTATTGCATCTTGGTCAATAAAGATTGTTCTAGGATGCTTGCCTCCCATAGCTTCGATGAACGTCGTGAATAGCCAATTAAAAGAATCAACTGTTTCATCGTAAAGTAAAGCAGCCCCAAAAACTATTATTGCCTATATTGGTTGAACCCAACAAATACTCCAAGAAGCTGGCACTGTTTGTTTGTCTTATATGTAGTGTCAAATGTGACAACATCCCCAAAGCAGGAGTATTTCATGATCATAGGCGCATCAGCCCAAAAAATATTTGTGATTAGCTCATCACAATCAAGTTATACTGCATGGAAGAAAGAAGGATTCATAGAAGCTTGCCCTTCAAAATATCTCATTATTGTCGCGGCCTCACCATACCGTAAGTTTCTTTGTCTTCTATTGCGGGGGTATTTCTTCAAGTCTTTTTTGGTGCACCCTAAATTTTCTTTGCCAGTTGCATGTGCTAACATTAGCTCATGAGATTGCTTTAAAGATAATCCTGCAGCTTCGGCTAAGGAAGCATTGATACCTTATGCATTGCTCACATTCCTCTATGACGGCATGAGATGAACACAAGTAGGAGTATGAAGGTCGTGGTTGTGGCTTGATTCAAACTCGATCACTTTGTATTTTTCTTTCTCCCTATCTAGAATAATGACCATCCGAGCAGCACAATCGGTCTTCGTTTCCGTACGAGGATGCTTAATTTCTCTATCACGTTTATCGATCATTCGAAACCCTGCTTTGCAACATGTAAACTTCCTAGATGTCAACACACTAGAGCTATTTTTGTTCCCATACTCTCTACGTATACCAAAGCCCATAGCTGCACCATAACAATTGTGAAAGTTGTACGCTTCTTCTTCAAAATCAAGTAACTGTTCGACGGCAAGTAAAAAATAAACATTTGCACTTGTACGGTCCTCCATTAAAAGGAACCTATGCACATCATTAAAAAAAAAAAAAAGGGAACAAGGAAATAAATTAAAATACTTGAGTACCCTTACAAGTAAATTTCGTAAAAGGGACCTAAACAAGTCACTAATTCCAACCAATAAGTGTAATATGTAGGTAAGAAAGAGATATTATTGTCTTGGTCAAATTTAAAGAACTACAAAGACATCAGTAATAAACTGTTGAAATTTTTTTTCAACTGGAACATGTAAATGTATAGGCAAGCAAATACATTGTGGGGAAAATTCTTAATTTAACCTCGAGATAATCAGAGAGAATGTTATAAATAAGTAAACGTGGTCTGTGCTATGCTATGTTGTGTTCTGTATACAATCAATGCTGCCAAACAAACATGTATTAACAAGTAAAGCAATCCCATGAACATGGATGTGTACATTACTAACTCATTCTTACAGAGACATGAACACAAATATTAACCTAAAAACCCAAATTACATTGAATGCAAATTTTCAAATGAGCATACTTAGCTGCCGGAAGACAACTTGGGTGACTGGATATTTTTAAGAAGAACCTTAACTTCAGATTTTGGAGAAAAATCCCCTTTAGCATTGCATGCCCATTGCCTTTTTTGTGTATCAGGAGCACTTTAATTTCGTCAGATTTCACTACCCCTATCGGCACCGTTCGAAATAATTTCAATATTTGAAGGAATGAGAGAAGAAAGAGAATGGAAATATTAACATCTAAGGAAAGCTTTTGTTTATGTCTGCATAGCAGGTGATTTAAGCGGGATTTTTAATTTTTGGTGAACAGTACAAAGTACATCTACAGTACAGGACTTGCAGAGGCTTGTGGAAGCTAGCTAACAATGCAAGCCGCAATTTTGGATTGGCTGGGGGCAAAACGATATTGTTTTGCCCTTTTTTTGGGATCAGCGACGTGAAAGTTCCCTTGCCAAACAATTGCTAGGACTTCAAATTGTGGCCACAAAAAAGCTACGTAATTCCCGTATAGGAATTGTGCAACCCCGAATCTAAATATTCATCTCATTAAATGGGTTATTTCTTGTTTTGACTTTACATATAAATTCTTAGTTGATATTTAGTAGTCACCGCGTGAAGGATTTAAGGAAGGGATGTCACATATTATTAAAAACTTTTTTTTCTTTCTTATTTATTTATCAATTATTTATCTATTACTTTTAGTTCAAACTACTATTCCCATAGTAGATTTCACTGGATTCATAAGAAGGACATATGGTCGTATGTGTTTAAATCCATTGAAATTCATTGTGGGAGCGGTTGTTTAAATAAAAAAAAATAATGAATAAGAAAGAAAAAGGATTCTAGTATGTTTTAATACAAATAAAATAATTAATATACTAAATTTACTAATTACTCTTCTATAAATTCTAAGAACAAAGATATATAATACAAATTCGCATTTTGGGTTTTCAAAGAAAAGGCCATTTAAAGCGAAATGCATGTTACAACATTTACTGCAAAATGTCAATATTATACTTAGTTTATATATAAAACTAACTCTTGAATACGTATATTGTACGAGCATTTATTTAAAATTTTATTTTATTATACTTAAACCTATATAATATATTGATATGAGAAGTTATATATTGATATTATGCCTTTGGTCTATGGTGTGCCTCATGGCATCTCTAAATTTATCTGTGGATTCATGGTCGTCATGGCATCTGCTAATAGTGTAGCTCAAATACACCATCAAGAACATGGTTTTTTGGTTTGCAAACCTTTGGCTACCATCATGGATCCCACACAGAAGTTTGCTCATGGTGACTCTCCTCTTCTGAGCAGCGGCACCATTTATCAGAGTCTTAGTGCTGTACTATTATATATATGACTATTACTTGATCGGACGTTTACTATATTATCAGAAGAAATTTTGAAATAAAGATAAAAATTTAAATAATAAAACTTTTCTCATTCACCTCACTTTTATTGAATGATTCTTATTACTTATATTTATTTACACGGAATAACAAGAATTACATGATAAAGATTATGTACTTTTGAAATTGATTAATATAACATGATTGGTACTGTGAATACAAAATAAATCAAAATTTTTAAGATTTTATTTCTCTTTAAGTCATATTTATTACTAGAATGATCATTCTTTAGATTTAATCTTCATATTTAAGTAAGATTTGCAACCTTCCCATCCATAAATGGCTGCAAATCTATTTTTGCTCACATCGAGCATAATTTGCAGCCTTACCCATCCTTAGTCGATAATTTCTGTAAATCTTTTTTTCTCGGTTCTTATGGGATTTTGTTGTTAATAATTGGCTTCAAATCTTTGAATAAAATTGGCAGTCTTACCATCCTTATCACTTCACAAATAGCTGTAAATCTTTTGTTTAGAATCTTGTGGGATTTTATCGCTCCCACTGCTCATCATCTTCAAGCAGCTCATAGACTTCTGCATTATCTCAAAGCTACAACTAGTCAAGGCATCTTTATTCTGCTCACAGTACTCTTGAAAATTAAAAAAATAGACCGCTGTCTCTCAAAGTTCTTCTTTAAGCTAACTATCGTGCTTTGGCCTCTATTACTGACTTTTCTACTTGTAATCTGATTTGCACATTACTCATCCTTAGCCTGTGAATTTATACTGTGTAATTAGACTGCAATTCATATTGTGAAAAAAAAAAAACCCTTATTTTCCATGAAAGAACTAAGTATTGAAATTTATTGTCATGTTATTGGCCACATATGGCAATATGGCCTTGTGAAATTATCAGTAGTTGCCATCCATGATCAGCTTGCAGATGTGTTATTAGCTCTTTCCTCCTCTCAAATTCTTTAGTTTTCCTCATGCAATAGGAGTTCGTAACATCTTCACCAAGGCCAGCTTGCGGGGGATGTTGAGAAGAACTGTATTTCAAACCTTCATCACTGGAAGATTGCAAAATCTTTGCCTTCCCTTTGGTTGTGTAATCATTTTCCGCCCCAATTGCTATTTTAAGATGTCAATCATACAACTTGGCAAAAAACATTCCAAAATATGCTTGATTATCGTTTTGCTTTGGTGTATATTACAATTCGTTTATTCCATATTTGTCAACTACAATCAATTGTTTTTTTAAAAAAAAAAAAACTCACTTTATTCCTTTCCATTGAATCCTTTCTTTGTGGTGATATTGATTCCAAGGACTTGAGAGTAGAATTCTTCTTTGGAGTCAATCTCTAAGAACCTAGAATTACAATAGCATAGTGGCTGAATCAGTCACACTCATCTACATAGCAAGCAAAAACAAATAGACGAAGTGTAGAAAAGAAGACTCAAAAGCTACTGATTTTCTCTTCTTTCTCTCCCGACTTTTACTTGGGACAACAGTTGGCACCTCAGCAATTTAAGGGTATTGTTAGCAAGAAAAGAATTTATCAACTAATTACTAATAACTTCTTTTGTTAGAAATTATTTTGATTGGTAATTAATTGGTAATATAATTAAAAAAATTTATCAACCAAATATGTAATGTATTTGACTAGTAATTTTATACGAAATATTTACCAACTTCTTCTATCAGTAATAATTTAATGTTGAGGGCAATTTTTTTAACAAAAATTTTAAACTTTGAATGAAAGTTTTTACAGATAGTATAGCATGGACTGCTTTTATCTGCCCGTAGGGTATTTTGAATGGCTAATCATGCTTTTTGAATTAAAAGATGCACATGCAGTTTTCTAAAGAAAAATAGATACAATTTTTAATAAATATAATCGTTTTGTAGTGTAAGAACTTAGTGGAACAAATAGTATAAATAGAAAGGAAGCTAAATATAAATAAAAAATATATTATGGAAAAGAAGATGTGAATAGTATTTTTATTAGAAAGTTAGAAATTAAATAAGATTTTTTTGTAATATATATATATATATATATATATATATATATATACATTTTTCGGTCTAAAAAGGGGTTGCAGAGGCATATGATGGTTACTGCACCTTGTGCCTATCAAATGGAATTTTGACACTTATTTTTTGTAGGTCAACTAAATTTTGACTTATATTGGTCAAAATGCCCACTTTAGAATATGTACAGAGGGAGATTTCTTAAAATTATAAAGCGATAAATATGCTTAGTAAAAAGGAAAAAAGCCTTTTTCTTTGTAGAGTCCATACTCCATTCAGAAACTCCGCCCGCTTGAATTGGAGAAGAAAAACAAATCAAAAACCCCAAGAAAAGGGTTTAAGCTTTGGAATAGTATCACACTACAGAGCCTACCACAGCACAGCCTTCTTCTATCCAACCGGGGGCTCAAGAAACCGCGAGCCACCGCCGCTTCCAATCGATTCAAGCCCAGGAACAAACAATCTTAATATGTTCAAGAATCTTTTCTGAGTTTGGGAATTTCAGAGGAATAAATTGGCCCAGAAAAGTGAAAAAAAAAAAAGTTTCTTACCTTTCTTTTTTCTGGAAGTAGGCAGCTTTCTTCTCCAAGAAAATGGCGACGAGGGTTGTATTCAAATTCCTTAAAGAATGTGGTGTTAAGGGGAGAATAAAGCAGCAAAATTTTGTTCCTAGGCACTATTATTGCACCAGTGGTACCCCTCCTCCTCCTTCCGCGCCTCCAAAAGTTCCTCATTCATCGAAAAAGGTTAGTGTACTTCAATATTTTTCAGATTTGTGCTTCTCTAGTTTTTTTTTAAATTTTTCATTGTAATTTGTTGTTTTACAGCTGTTATGATGTCTGTGTTACTACGGGACGGTAATCAAGGCAAACGAAGTGAAAAAGTATCAGTTGGGAAATTTTTTCTTAATTGTGTATGGTCGTAATGTTAGTTTCATGTGTATATGGTTCATATTTTATGATGAATTGATGATATGAACTCTTCTATTACATAGTACAACCACTTATGTTTTTAACTTTTTGTTTAAGATCAGACGTGTAGTTGTAGTGTATTTGAATAATGGGAGAGTGAATGAGCTCATAATGTGGAAAAAGATTGAATTTTTTTTTCTTAATTTTAGAAATGGAAATATGTTCCTTCTAATATTAGAAGTTTAATGTTTAAATCGAAATCTCATGCAAAAGATATGGTCTTTATATTAATCTTTATAATGTTGGATTTGGTTTGCTTCAATGTGCTCTTTTTCTGCGTACTGTTCTTTCATTTTATATGCGGGATCTTAGTTTTAGCTTTCGATTTTCAAAAGCTCATCAAATATTTGACAACGATGAACTGCAGGGAAGGCTGTTTACAGGAGCGGCCATTGGTCTGCTGATAACTGGAGGAGCTTATGCAAGTACAGTTGATGAAGCTACTTTCTGGTACTGAATTTTAGTCTCTGAAAGTGTACTTCCTCTGGATCTTCTTAGTTGGAAATTCAGCATGAAACTTAATTGGTTTGACATGTGCGAGGACATAAAATGGTCTTTGTTATGATCGTAAGCTTACATAATCTTGGCTATGGCTAATATTTATTCTGTAATATACATTTAACAATGATATACCTCTCCCTGGCCACAGAAAGTGGAGAAATGAATACCTTTTTGTCTTCCTTCATGTCTTCTCACTTTCTTATTGAGATATTACAGAAGGTGCTTCTTTTTGTATTGTTGTTGGAGCTCCTTAAGAACTGCGAATGACTGTGAAATGCATGGTTCTTAAGTGATGATAAATCTATTGACACAGAAAATAAACCTTTAGGTAAGGTGGTAATCCCAAAAAGTGTAACAACCGTGGAATATTCATTTGGAAACAAATAGTTGCTTCTTATTTTCCTGGAAATGAAGTTGTATGTGTGTGATTGGCATTTTTTGGTGTCTGAGACCTAGAAGCTGAATGAGTTAAAATGGCTAGCGTTTCCTGGTATCTTTATCTAAGGATAAATAAGTTTTGATTTCTGATTTAAGCCTACCTTCTGGATCTTATCCTTTTTCCTATAATTGAGAGATTTATACTCTTTGATCCCTTGGCCCCAGGAAAACAAAGTCAAAGTAAGAACACTTTACCCACCTGGCAGAATGGCTACCTGAGCAACTCTCCCTTTTCTTTCCAGCTACCTCTAATATGATAACGGTCTATTCTTTTTATCTCATTGAGTTTTGTTTTGAAGCAGTAGTTAGCAATAGTTTTAGAGCTGCTTACAAAATGAAATGAGTTTTTGGCCCCTAAGTATGCATGATTACACATCAAACTTCATATATAGGAGGAACATTTGTGTAGTCTGGAACAAATACATGCGCTTTGCTTAGAGTATTTCCAGAGTTCTTTGGTGGAAGAAAGTTATGGTATAACAGTATTGTAAGACTGGGTATTTATGAAGAACATGCATTAATGAGGTCTGGCATTAATGAGCACTGGTCATATCTTCCTGTTTAGAAGCTTATTAAAAAGGAGAGTAGATTCGTGGTGGATGGATTATTTATGAAGAAATGAAAGATTCTCAAAATGCCTCCAAGAACCACTGAATCTGCACAACCTTTATATGGGTTTGGATGATATTTTGATTAGGTATTAACTGAGAACCCTCTGGTTATTGCTTTTTAATACATTGAAAAAGGTATTAGATTACATATGTTTTTAAATTGTCCATTACCTTTTAGTAGATCCATAAGGAACTGAGAATTTAAGGATTATTTACATTTTTGAGCTAAACTTTGTGAAGCATCCTTAGTAATACTTTCCTCAACTCTGCTAATGCTTGTATGTCTGGAGATGAGGGAGAAGATGAAAACAGCCAGCAGACATGTAAAGGTGCTCTGTTGTGGTTATATGGTGCTTCTGAAGGGAGGGGTTTGACTTTAGCTGTTCCAGTTCAACGTTGAAGAGTTTATGCTGATGTTTGTGAAACATCCTTTTGATTTTTCTTCCCCTTCTTGATTTTTATGGTTTTTAGGGATCTTTGCACATTATGAAGCAGAAGACCACCAAAGAAAGAAAAAGGATTAAGTAAATTGTTGGACCAAGTGTTTATGGTGTTTAAATGTCTTTTTAATCCTTTGCATTAACTGATTAGTTAAAAATGCTCACGTACGAATACAATTAAAGCCTTTTCCCCATTCTGTATCAAATAGAAAAAGCAGAGAGAATAGCTCTGCATTAAGGAATAAAAGTTCCTAAAACCACTATTACGTTCACCTTTATCTAGAGATTTAGAGAAGGTTGCATGTCAGTATGTGTATCAGTTAATTCACTTGTTCAATGAACAAGTACTCCCAGATGTTATCAAGTAACCCTGATTCATGCATTCATGTACTGTATCTTTGTTGCAAGAGATGTTGTCTTTTTTGGTTTCATAATAGATAGAGCTAATTGAGGTTAATGACATGTTTCTGTAATCGGACTTTTAAGTATCACAATGCTGGTACCATGTTTGTTTCCTGCGAGCTTCTATCAATTTGCTATTCTTGTCTTCTGCTTAAACATGTATAACCTAAATTACAAATGATTGCTAGTTTAGTTCATCTAGATTTTATTAGAAACAGTTTCTGTACCAGGTTCTGTACCAGGATCCCTTTTGACTTGTTCATTAAATGACTTCACTAGATTTGAATTGATTGTTTGCTGTGATGGCATCCTTGATTTTATGCTGTCCTGTTTGTCAGTTTATTCAGAAATTTTATTTTTTTATTGCTTTATTTCTCTCCTTCTATCATTCTTTCTAATTTTCGTGGAAGTAACTGCTATATGGAAATCTTTTCTAGTTGCCAACTCTTCAATGCTATAAAGCTAATTAAAAAAAAGAGAGAGAGAAAAAACATAATAGTGTTTAAGAATCAAAGATAAAATAAAGTAATCAACAGGACAAATTAAGAATCATGGTATGCTCGTCTTTCAATTAAACATCTCAAAAACTAATTATGAAATGATTACAGGTTTAGACAATCTAGATTTTGTGGAAAACAGCTTCTCTAACAGGACCTAATATGACTAATTGTCAGATGGCTTAACTATATTTTAATTGGTGAGGTGATTGATTTTAGTCATGTGCTTTTAAGTGTGTTTTGAGTTTCTGGTTTTTGATGTTTATGAAGTTATCTAGTTTCCTTTCATAATTCTATTAACCTTGGGGAAAATAACTGGTAGATGAAAATCTTTTGCAGTGGCTGGTTATTTAATGCAACTAAACTCGTAAATCCATTTTTTGCATTCCTGGACCCGGAGGTTGCCCACAGACTAGCTGTCTCGGCTGCTGCTCGAGGATGGGTTCCAAAGGAAAAGAGGCCAGATCCTTCGATTTTGGGTCTTGAAGTTTGGGGAAAGAGGTTCTCCAATCCAATTGGTCTCTCCGCTGGTTTTGACAAGAATGCCGAGGCTGTTGAAGGTTTACTTGGATTAGGTTTTGGTTTTGTGGAGGTTGGATCAGTAACTCCAGTTCCCCAAGAGGGCAATCCTAAGCCTCGTATATTCCGATTGCCTGAAGAAGGGTAAGAGTGTAAGTTGACTTTTTTGTTTTCTCTTGCCTATAATAACAATTTGGTTTCATGAGATTCCTTACTACTTAATGTGTGATTCTCCCTGTATTTCGTATATATTTGTTACATTACAAATGAATGGATTTCATGGTCCAATGTTCACTTATGGAAGTGCTTGAATTTTTTGCAGTGCAATAATCAATAGATGTGGCTTTAACAGTGAAGGAATTGTTGCTGTTGCTAAGAGGCTAGGTGCACAGCATGGGAAGAGGAAGCTGGAAACATCGAGCACTGTCTCTCCTGCTGAATATGAAACCAAGCAGGGAGGCAAAGCTGGTCCTGGTATTCTAGGGGTCAACCTTGGTAAGAATAAGACCAGTGAGGATGCTGCTGCAGATTATGTTCAAGGAGTTCATACCTTATCCCAATACGCTGATTATTTGGTATAGTCTAAGAGTGACTGTGTTCATTATTTGCCTCTTGCTTTCTAGGACACAGCTACCAATTACACCTTTTAGAGAATGTCTCTCCTATCTTATAGGTTTGCCCATCTAGTGTGATTTCCTCAGAGTTTAATGTCTATGCTGCAAGTCTAATAAGGCCACACATCTTTGCTGCTAGAGTCAAAATGGAGCAAAATTTTTGTTAACTAAAAACATTTTAGCTGGTTATTGTTGATTTGCTGAGTATTGATTAGAATGTGGTGATGTCGACAGCTCAAAACTTCGTTCTTGTGGCACAAATTAATCCAAAGTAATTCAAGCTAATTATAGGATGCAAATTTTAATGAACAAAAAAGAGAACAGGATGAATATAACTGTATGAGGAGTGAATAAATAATGGAAATCCGATGTTCTAATTTTTAATATTTTCTTATTGTTTAATAATTTTAGTTCTTGACCTTTTGGAGTCAAGCAGCAACAGCGTGTGGTATCTCTTGCACATTTGGCTTCGAACTTTATTTCTCTATTTTTAAAAACTTAGTTTTCCTATAAAATTCTCCTTTTTCTTTCTTGTGCTAATTTTCTATACATTTATTGATCCACTTCTCCTTCTAAGTTTTCGGAATTTCACTTGTTTGAGGATCAAAACCATGTTACCAGCTGATGTTTGAAGTTTGTTTACTAATTGCAGTAATCTTGTTGAGGGGTCTTTCTTTTGATTCACATGTCTTAGGGCCCTAGCTCTACCTGTCCTGTGATTCTGATGCTTTTTTGCATTTGCCTCTGACACCTTGCCTTTTTTGTTTCTTTTTTTTTTTGTGTTTGGTGGGGGGGGGGGGCAGGGGTGAGGGAGTTGGTACATTTAAAGGTAAGTTGTAGTAGAATTCAGGGACTGGAGGTTCAATTCTGAGTTTCAAATGTGATAATAGGTCTAAACATAGCATAAATTGCATTCTTGCCTTGACCTTAAGCATTCAAGTGAGCTGGCAAATTTATTGGTTACAGTCGGGTTTCTGCTGAGCTGCTGTCATTGTCAGAAAAGCAATAGTTGGACTACAGGAACTAACAATAGGGTTGTAATTCACAATCCTGTACTTAAAGTAGGTAGATATTGGTTGTTCTTCCTTCTCTTTCTCTCTCTTTGGCTCAGATCTGATCAAATCTTTCTTGAAGGCTGTTTCTCCTCTCAGACATTCCCATTTTCTTCAGTTGGCCAACTTAGCATGTTACTCATATACAACCACAGCTCATAAGCTTCCTCTCTCATCCACCAACATTCTTCCGAGATATGAAGAGATGTTCAATGAAGTATAGATTTATGAGGCCTGTGGTTTTCTTTACATGAACCTTTGTCATATTTTAACTTCCATGAATTGCAAGATAGGGAAATGTTATTTCAGACAAGATTATCCAAGCCTTTATGGAATACAAGTCGTATTGATAGCTATGAGTAGAATTCGTTTCTTGTAAACATGTCTTATAAAGCAGGCTCCAGATGCAGTAGTTTCATTGTTTTGGAGTTCCAATGCTGTAGTTTGATTTGTTTACTTTGATAACCTAGGAATTTCTTTCCCTTTCTCTCTGAGATGGAATATCAACATTAATTCATTATGTTGGTGTTGAATGGTTTAACTTGCTTTTGCACTTAGAACCTATTATGCCATTTTTGCCTTTATCTTTTGTTGGTTGAAGTTTTATAAATGCACTCACCATATGCATGTTCGTTATTTGTTATTGTTGCTGTCATGGTTGTCATTTTCATTTTCTGAGATTTATTTTTGGGTTGGATGCATAAGGAAAGAGATTCATAATATTCATATGAATTTCTTAAAAAAGATGGATGCCATGAAGGTTTTCACAGAACAGTTTAGTAATATTATCAATGATATTCAGCTGGGTTTGTGTTATGCTCCGATTTAATGCTCTCCTGGTCCCCGAGGTAACATTGATGTCATACTTAAACCCATAGATTCATTCCTAAGGAATAGGGATCTTAGAAGAGAGTGTGATCAAGACTGTGCAAGAAAGTGCATATCTCATAGGATATAGTTAGCCTGCCCTTAGATCAAGTCCAGCTAGTCCAGTCTGGAAGCCTTTTATTGGAAGTCAGCTCCTTGGTCTGCATTTCCCCTCCAATCCAGACAGTAGGCATGGTAGGGAATATGGAGGGTTCTCAGTGCCTTCCGGAAGTCTTGTGCGTAATGTCATAATATTATATGTAACATTGGGTGGTAAGTTTGAAACATTATGCTAAAGAGTGCTGACCTTCAAAATACAGAAAATGCAAAGTCAAAAAATATTGTAACAAGAAAAATTAGCTTGATTAGATACTATCTTAGTTATGAATACCAATATGCAGCTTTTTAGGGTGTGCAGACCTTCACATACCCCTCAGTTAAGGAAGGTTCCGTGGACCAGGTTTTCCTTCTAACTATAGGTTTCTATATGCACGTAGCAGAAAACATATTTCTCCTACTCAATAAACTGGATTTATCTTGGTTTACTAAAGTGTCAGTCTTCCAAAAGGACTCCAAATAATGCAGGACACCTATCTGATTATTCTGGACCACAAAGGTTTCTTATATGGATCACATTAAAAAAATGTTCATTTTTTGGAGTGTGGGGTTAAAATATCTAGATATTTGGTTGCAGGTGATTAATATATCATCCCCCAATACCCCTGGACTGCGTCAACTGCAAGGAAGGAAACAGCTGAAAGACATTGTCAAGAAGGTATGTGGGTTTAAGTATCTCATACTCAGACTCTTAATTTATGGCTAGATATTGGACTGCCATATAAAAGGAATAATCTTTCCTTATAAAGGTCCAAGCTGCCCGTGATGAAATGCAATGGGGTGAGGAAGGGCCACCTCCACTGCTTGTCAAAATTGCTCCCGATTTGTCTAGACAGGACCTTGAAGACATTGCAGCGGTATGAAAAATATACACTATTCTGCTATTCTTTTCTTTCCCTTTGTGTTCAAATTCTAACTATTTGTCTCTATTTTAGGTTGCTCTTGCCCTACGCCTGGATGGATTGGTATGTATCTCATGACAAATTTTATATCCTATTTGATTTAAAATGTTGGGTGATATGCTACTTCTTTGGTTGTGCAGGACAAGAGTGCCAAATTTAGTTCGATAGTTTTCACATGCAAGTTCATCTGGCTGTAGAAGTAGTCTTAATATGTAACTATAATTAAGACTTTAATTAAAACTTACCACGGTTGAAACTCTCAAAAAACTTCAATTAAGACTCATTACAGTGACGAAGATTTATTTATTAGAAAAATTCTGCTCCCTGTTTGGTGTTTTATCTGATTCATTGCAACTTACAATAGTTTGATAACTGCATCTAGTTTTATCTTTGTCTTGTTATGCAGTCTTATTGTACATTTAGATCTTGGCCCCACTTTGATGCAGCCCATTCTTGAGCGGTTTTAAGGTTCGGGTGGAAATTCCTAACTAGTCTGTGGAATTCTGGCAGTAATAAACCATGTTCTTAGTAGCACATTCTAAAGAAAGGGGTCTACTTGTGGAGTTGATGCATAGACTAGTGTAATTATTTTTGCTGACTAACAATTAAAAAGAAACTGTGTTTGGGGGTATCTCCAATTTTAGAGAGATGAGTGACTAAGAGAGTCAGCATTGAGTTGT
The DNA here is from genome assembly GCA_026120185.1 of Voacanga thouarsii. Classification (NCBI taxonomy): domain Eukaryota; kingdom Viridiplantae; phylum Streptophyta; class Magnoliopsida; order Gentianales; family Apocynaceae; genus Voacanga; species Voacanga thouarsii. Next base: position 1,688,037 of record JANUWF010001213.1, on the reverse strand, counting down.
TTGGGTAATCTGAAAAGGGAGTTTTTAAAAGGTATTGTAGAATCCATTGATAGTTTTTGCCTGTGTCTGAGGTCTAGTTTTTAATTTCTGTGCCTTGAGTTGCTTGTGGACGTCAGTTCTGATTTCTCAATGTTGGGTGGATGAAGTTCACTTATTATTCTTGTAACACATTTTGGCAGTAAAAGGATGTTCTTTCTTTTTGTATCTTGTGTTTCCAGAAACTTCTATTTGAACATATATTGCCTTTTGACTTGTAAAATTTAATTTTAAATTGTTAAAAGCAGTATCACCTCCTCAAATACTATATAGGTAACAGGTGACCTCTTGATAGCCTGCCATCTTACACTATGAATGGAATGGTTATGATTGAGGACTCAAAGGACTTATTTGTACTTGGAATTATGTTGATGTTTGTTATTTTGCACAAATACCTGCTAAGCTTTGATCTATGTATTTGTATGTGCAGATCAAGCCTTTCTTTCTCTCCCTACCAAGTAATACATGTTTTTCATGACTTTTCCTGCCCTCAGAAAAAGAAAAAAAAAGGAAAAGAAAGCATAACAAACTATTATTCTTTGAATTAACATAATTAAAATTTCATTTTACCCTCTAGATGCAATGCGCCGAGGTAAGATATTGAGTCAGGTAAAGACCGTTTATGGTAGCTTTACGTATCAAAAAAAAAAAAAAAAAATAACAATAACAATTATATATTTCATCGTTAGTAGGTATTCTGACTCATATAGTTGCTTTAGTGATCTCACTAGTCATGTTATACCAGAAATATCATTCTGTGACTTGTTGACAAGCCAATTCTTAGATATATTTGTTTGGCTCTTACAGATTATATCAAATACAACCATTCAAAGACCAGATCCTGTAAATAAAAGCCCTGTGGCGAAAGAGGCTGGTGGCTTGAGTGGGAAGCCACTATTCAACCTATCTACAAATATCCTTAAGGAGATGTATATACTAACAAAGGTATCTAATTACTGTGCAAATTTCTTAGTCTATTTCTACCATCTGTCTTGATCGGTAACATTATATGAATAATACAATAACCTGGTGGTTCTTTTTTCCTGTTCAGCTCTTGTATTCAAACATTGAAATCATCTACAATTGTGGTTGCTCCCTCCATTTGACTTGCTACTCTGACAATCCCACCAAAATATAATGGAATTCATGATACCTGATTTTTCTAAAGTTAAAACTACAGAGAGTTCTGGATTGTTGTTTTCTTCTTGTTGGGCATTGGGGGTGGGGACTAAGTTGTCTACTTTAAAGGATTGGCACAGGAGGCTGAACTCAGTTTCTGCTGATACCATATCTTTAGAGCATTTAATAAATAAAAACAGGAAGGAGACCTTAAATTTGTTTTGATGCTTATTTCCCTTCATTTTTTTGCAATCTGATCATTTTGGGACTCTAATGTGTGTAGCATGGGGGTATAAAGCGGTAAAGGGACTGTGTATGTATGCCAGGATTTATACGTAACTTGATTGGGCCCCAAAGTAGAATATTGTATTGTAAATTTAGCAATCTCTGAATACATCACAAGGACTATGGATAATTGCTGAATGGCATTTGCTGATCTTTGCATCCATGACTATTTGGTAGTTGGTGTCTAATTGCTACCAGCCGGGTTATTTGGAAGTTAGACCCATTGAACTAATGCGGTGCTCATATTGTGTTTTCCTGTGTGACAAAGTTGATTTTTGGATATCTTGTGTCGTTATGACATCTGAATAGATAAATACTTGCTAATGATGGATAAGGAAAAGTTTTGGGGGCTAGACACCTTCCTTGCCTACTGCTATCCTGTAGAATATTCATCTTTTAAACAATAATAAACAAAATCCTTGTGGATATGGGCATGAACTACTCATAAGCATAGAGGTAATGACACTGCTGTCTGGAAACAGTACCAGCTTCAGAACTGCAACTTTGCTGAAGACAATTGCTGGATCTTGTATGGGCATAATTTATATGATATCTTTTATTTTGTATGCAATGGTGTTGTAACGGACTTCTAATTGCAGCATGTACACCAGTCCTCCATTGTACCTTCTTGCTTAATTTACTTTGGATTCACGTTCTTATTTGCTTCTGCTTTTTTGATCAATCAGGGGAAGATTCCATTAATTGGCTGTGGAGGTATCAGCAGGTGATTGAAATCCCAATTTGTCTCATTTACAATCTATTTTCCCATTTGCAAAAAATTATTATCTTTTACTTCTATCTGTATTTTAGTGGTGAGGATGCATATAAGAAAATACGATCAGGAGCTTCTCTTATTCAGCTGTATACAGCATTTGCATATGGTGGACCTGCACTTATACCTCAGATGAAGGTACTGCTCGGATTCATTTCAAAGATGGAAGTTAGTTGAAACAATTATTGCAAAATAAATTTGGTTTTCATTGCAGTATAGAACCCAAGGTTTTCAAAATTTTGTTCTACAACCTTAGTCTTGCAGGTTATGAAATGTTAATCTGAATTGTTTCAAATTATTCTTTTTCTTACTTTGCTTTGATTCTGTCAGTTTATAATTAATATGAATTCTTCTAATTTATTATTAGTTTTGCAAATCATTGGATTTTAAATGCTATATTATAGTTAAGGAATAAAATCAGAAAAGAATTTTGATGATAAGACTTTAAAAGACTCCCAATACCTTTTTCTAGTTTTGGGTTTGTAAGATGCTTCTGTTGAGATATGCAATGAAAAAGTATAGATGAGAAGCAGTGCATATTATCCATTCAGCATGCTTATATACCAAGACTTGTAAATATCCTTCATTACTACATCTGATTTCATTAGCATATTCCTCTGTAGATATTGTGTAATGCTTTAAAAAATTTTAATCATATTCATTTTTATGTTGACATAGACCATATTCGTATTCTTGACAACGTTAGTTGCTTTCTAGGCTGAACTTGAACAATGCTTGGAAAGGGATGGTTACAAGTCTATCTATGAGGCAGTGGGGGCAGACTGCAGATAGTCTTAGTGTAGTTATGCAGTTATACATGCCAGAGAGGTGATGATAACTGTATACAAATAGCCATGACGTGCTTCCCACATTTGAATGTATAGGACTATCTTTACTGAAATTTCCTTGTTTTTGGCTGCTCGCTGGCAGGTTTGGCAGTTGATTTGACATGTAGCATAGGATGAAAATTTTGGTCTCTTGAGTCGTTTCCATTCATCTCAAGGGAATCCATTTTTGATAAATTATACAAAATATTGTATTCTGGAGATGGTGAAATAATATCACAATCTGCTGAAATTGCTTTTTCACTGAGTCCAGACTAGGCTATAGGTGTTCACAACTTTCAGGTAATTGGCAGCTATTGTCTTGAAAGACACACTGGAGTAATTCTTTTGTTTAAAAGATAGGATGCTGGGTACCTGCAGGTCATCCGTTTGCGCTTGCATCTGATTTGGATGAAGAAGAGAAAAGGTGCTTATCCTTTTGAACATTTATGAATGGTCACAAATCTGGGATATATAGGAAGTGGACAGCTATCTAGCAAATCTATGGCAAAAAGAAAGGGAGATGGGGAGGGGGGAAAAGAAAAAAAAAAGACACAGCAAAGGAAGTTTAGCAGGTACACTTTTGGATTATACTCTTATTTAGTAGCTGCACATGTGAAGGCAACAGAAGAATTGTATTTATTTAGATAGACTTGATACCAACACAAAACTCTTTACAGGATTGTCCAAAGCATCAAGACTCAATATAAACTTTCTACTGACCTTGTTATTACCAAAATGATGGAAAATGTTCAGGCTCTCATTACAATTTTGGAGGGGGAACGAAAAATCTACCAACATACCCAAAAAAAAAAAAATTAAAAAAGGGAGGTTATCAGACTATTGAAGCTCTCATTTCCAGTTTGCACAAATGTCAGCCAAATCAACCACCCTCTGTGAGTAACCCCACTCATTGTCGTACCAAGCAACAACCTTAACCATGTCGTCTCCCATAACCATGGTAAGTGAAGCATCCACAGTTGAGGAAACATCAGAGCATCTGAAGTCTACAGAAACAAGTGGTTCATCACAGACTGATAGGATGCCCTTGAGCTCGTTGTCGGCAGCCTCTCTGAATGCTGCATTCACTTCCTCTGCAAATGTCTTCTTCTCCACCTGAACTACGAGGTCCACAACTGAGACGTTCGGGGTGGGGACACGGAGAGCAATGCCGTTGAGCTTGCCCTTGAGCTTGGGAAGAACCAAAGCCACTGCCTTTGCAGCACCAGTGGAGGTTGGAACAATGTTGAGGGCTGCTGCTCTTGCACGCCTCAGATCCCTGTGACTTGCATCAAGAAGCCTTTGGTCTCCAGTGTAGGAGTGGGTTGTTGTCATGGTTCCCTTGATGATGCCTGCAGTATCATATTTCACGCATTCATCATTTAGCATCACAATATGGGGCATGAATGTGTGCATTCGGCAAGTAAATCTTTTAAAATTAGAGGTTTAAGTTGAACTCAATTTGAGCCATTTTATATAAGAAAAAGTTAAGAGATTTTGTTAAACTGTTTAGAATATGACAGTTCTAAATGTATGTAAAATGTCTTAATATAATGTGATTTTTAAAATTTTCGAGTTTATAACATAATAAAACTAATCATTATTGTCAATGATTCAAATTCCATAAGAAATATGTTGTTGTGGGTAGATGTATTACCAAATTTTTGGTCAAGGACCTTGACAAAAGGAGCAAGGCAGTTGGTGGTGCAAGAGGCATTGCTGATGATGGGCTCATCAGGTTTGTAATCTTCAGCATTGACACCCACAACATAGGTGGGGATGTCACCCTTTCCAGGGGCTGTAATGAGCACCTTCTTAGCTCCAGCCTGAAGGTGTTTTCCGGCACCGTCACGGTCGACAAACACTCCTGTACCTTCAATAACTAGATCAATTCCCATTTCTCTGTAAATTTCCATCATTTTGAAAAGAAAGAATCCCATTAGCACAAAAGCATGCAAGATAATTTTATACGCGACAAATGTCTAAACTTATACTGACAGTGTATATAAGATTAATCCCGAACTAAAATGCAAAGAACATAATAGTTGAATGAGTCTGTAAATGGTAAATCCAGCTGGGATTGTTGATGATTACCCCCAGGGGAGGTTGACAGGGTTGCGGTCGGAGACTACTCTAATTTCCTTTCCATCAACGGAGATAGCAGCATCACCGGCAGGCTTAACATCAGCCTCAAAGATGCCGAGAATGGAGTCATATTTGAGAAGGTGAGAGGCTTGCTTCACACCTCCGGTGTCGTTGATGGCAAGAATATCAAGAGGTGAGTCCTTTCTGCCATGCCAACACCTCAAGAAGTTCCTTCCAATTCTTCCAAATCCATTGATGGCAACCTTCAGCTTGGCCTCTACCACTCCTCTCTTGTTCTTTCCTCCCCCAATCTACAATAATTTCACACGACCCGAGATTACATCGAAGAAATACAGCTTAATTAGGCAAGATCACAGATCAAAGAATTCATGAAAAACCTTTTGGCAGTAACGTTTTATATCTCCTGGTTAAAATAGCCTCTTGAAAAATCCAGAACTAAAGAAACTTCTGGTTTCTAGAATCACAAAGTTTCTATAATTTTCGCTTTGCAGGGGAATAAAAAAAAGCTCAGCAAGTTCGGCCCATGCAAGTTATTGTCGGTTTAAAGCGCATATATCTATATATCTATATATATCATTACAGATATGTACACTTTAAACTGCCAATGGCATCATTCATGCTTAAGTCTGGGCATCTGAGTTACTTCTGAGATTGCAATCTAATCCTAAACTAGAAAATTTTGAAATTAAACGTGATCAAGATTGAATATTGGAAACAAGTTTTTCTCAAAAGCGTCAATAGGACATTTTACATCAATAGAACATGTGAAATACATAATTCTTCACGAAATTAAAACTAGATAAGTAAACTGCAACACTCACAACTGATGTCTGGAAGGCAACAACAGAGAACAAGTCATCATTTCCTTTCCTGGCAAATGGAATGGAGGAGGCTGAGCTGCGAAGTCCAGCAAACTCAGAAAATCCCTTGTTACTGACCTGCACATGCACAACAATAAATTCAATCAGTTTATTTCTTTCACAGTTTCTCGACTGCTAAGCTCCTAACTCAATATTATCATTCTTGTATTTGAAAAGGATATGATCAGCTATATATAGAGTAAGGACCTGGAGAGATGAATTGGCGACGGAGAGAGCAGCCGAAGCCATGCTTGGGAAGTAGAAGAAGTGTCAATGAACCAGGTCAGGTGAAGTCTGCAGCAATGCAGAAGAAGAAGAGGGAGGTAAGAAGAGAGCGGTGTATGCTGCTTATTATTTTCAAAGTTTTTGGGTGTGAAAAAAAGAGAGCGGATGAGATTATTGGTGAGAGATAGCCTTTCACTCATTGTATGGCTGTGGTTGTGTTATTGGTCTGTGTTTGTGATCTCTTGCTATGTTTTTGTGCCTTACATAATTCACTTTTTTTTTTTTTTTAATTTTTTCATTTAGGGTTTTGAAGTCTAGAATATTTGCACTATTCTATCCATGGGATTTGCCAACATGTGCATGCAGCCATATCTCTTTCTGTCACCCATTCCTTTAAAATAAATAGATTAACAAATAAGTAAATGAAGAACTTGCATTTAAAGTCTTGATAAGTTTGAGCAAATATGTCCAGGCAATAAATTATTTAGACAAAACTCTTCTTCTTATATAGTTATATCTAGAGTTTGATATTTTTAATTTAATCAATTATTTGTTTAGAGAAAAGAAAATAAAATAAAAAGGAGACCTAAGTATATGATTATAAGAATAGGATCAAGAATGTGATATAATAATAATAGTCTACAAAAATAATACAAAATTATCCTAATACTTGAATTTATAAAAGAATGAATTTATGAAAGCACATAATAATAGTGTATATTCAAATATCTTATTCGAGTAAGAGAGTTTTAATCAATTATAATGTAATTAATTATTTATTATTATTGATAATATGTACACGTGATCGCATGTAATGAACTTCTTTATTAATAAAATTATTTTTATTATAATTTTTAATTCTTTATTATTTTTATTATTAATATTATGTACTTGTGATTGCATGTGATAAATTTTATTATTAATAAAATTATTTTTTAATCATTTGTTATTGTTAGTGTCATGTAAGTACATGCGGTTGGGATGTGATAAATTCTTATTAATAAGAGTATTTTTTATTTTGATTATAAATTTTAAAATAAAATGTTTTTTTCTTTTCTTAACATATTTTTAGCGTTTATAGGTTTAAACATTGTTATTGTTTGCTTTTAATTATTTATTTTAATTATTTTTATATCATTTCAGTACGGCCTACATGCTATTATACGTGATAAATTTGATATATTATATCATTATTTGAATTTTATAATTAATATAATTATTTTTTAACTTTTTATATTGTCATTACGCTATATTTCTTTTTTTAGATTAACAATTTTTTTCTCTTTTTTTACTGCTCTATTTATTAGATAATGTAACAATTATATTACTCCATGTCTAATTAAATTAATAATTTAAGAATGGCTACCCATGTTTTTACAATAATATCTAATAATTTGACACTATATTATGAGTAAATATAACAATGATTTACAAGCCTAGAAATAAAGTATTAAAATTCGATAAATTTGTGAACAGAGACGGTCCACCCTTCTAACGCTTTTAAAATATTCGACTTTGGTATAACCAAAAAAAATTGAAAAAGTCCATTAAATTTTATATTTCGTCTCTCAAAAATTTTTAATATTTCTTTTCATATAATTTATTTCTAATTTTAAATTTTTAGTTCCATTCCTGAACCAAATTCACTATAATACAAATTTTGCTTGACTTTAACTGAGCTCAATTAATTTTAGTTCATGCAAAGAATTATTAACAAACAACTTGACTTTTAATTAGAAAAAATATATTCTACATGATCTACCATAGAATGTGTTTTCCTTTAAAATATTAGGTTCAAGAAAGTTGAAGGACCAAGTCCTGTCACAAATAGAATTTGGGGTCATATTGGCGTATCATTCCGGTACATAATAGCGGTCCATTTGGATATTATTATTTTCTTGAATTTCAAGAGTTCTTCGTGCATTTTTTGGTTCCATAGACAATTATTTCACTTTCATGATTGGTTTGACATTAAAATAGTACTCTCTGTTTGGATTTGAATTTTCTCATTTTGTCTTGATATAAAAGTATAAGTAAGTTATCCTATTGATTTTATTAATTAGAAAAATTAGTGGTAAATTAATAGAACTTATATCTTTTAAACAGAGAAGACTAATCATAAAAGTTGAAAAGGAAAAATATGTTTGGTTTTTCCAAAGATCTTAAAATACAAGTGTAAAAAAATGAAAATCTATTAGATTTTTAGCATTTAAAATTTCAGAAGATTGATATTTACCATTTGGTTGATAAAATGGTTCAATGATGTTTTTAATAATTGAATCATTAGTTTAAAATATAAAGAAACCATTGTGTCTATAGATGGAAAAAATCTCCGTCCTTTTTAATACTTTTGGAAGATTATGAAGGGCTGAAAATGTTGAAAAACAATAATGGATACACAACTACGTAATTATTCACATGAATCTTGTGCCTCCACTCCTTTCTATCCACCGTGGTACCCTCATTTAAAACTTTTGATTTATGCGCAAAATCAAACATTATAAAAAATTCCATCGAATTCACATCCTGTTTTGTCATTCATATGAATGAATATTTGAATCTAAATGATGACAGGGGTACTTCTGGTTTCGTTTTTACTGATACCAAGACTCCCCCCATTCACTACCTATGATCAGGATAGTTCACTATGTCGCTGTGAAATCAACTTCATCAAAATATATATCAAAGTACAAACTTTTCCTCCATTTAACAAGTTGCTATAGCCTAAAGGGAATATAATCATTTCACAAACATAATCAATCCTTGATAGGCAAGAAGCATTCTAGCAATTTCATCAAACATGCATGCTACTCATTCTTTCCCCTTGCTATATGAAGAACATACCGGTTTAGATGCTGGCCAAAAGTCTTGGTCGAGAATGATTCTGTGACATGCTTTCGTGCTTCTTGGCCCATTCTCTCTGCCATTAGAGGATCTTGAAGAAACTTGGACATAGCCAAGGAGAAATCTTGTGGGTTAGGGTTACAAAGGAAACCTGTCTAACCATTCTTGATTGTCTCAATAGGGCCACCACTGTTGCATGCAATAACAGGTTTATAGGATGCCATTGCTTCCAGAGGAACAATGCCGAAATGTTCATCCTGTATTGATCACAAAAGCCCACGTAAGGAATCTTTTTTATTTGAAATCCACCACCTTTTTAAGAGTAGACAGTATCTTGCCTTACCTTTGGTGTATAAAGAACACACAAGCATTCTGAAAGAAGCCCATTTCTTTCTGAGGAGGAACAAGAAGTGATAAATTTGACTCGATGAGACACCCCTTCCTTGTCTGCCAAGTTTTTCAGTTCCTCCAAATACTCAACATTCTCTTTGAGGCGTTTATCATAGCCGCCTGCGATACAGTAGCATGAATAGCTTCTCAGTGCAGATGTAGAGATATTTATACTATTGAATTAAAAGCGTCTTAACCCATACTCCCAAACAAACAAACATCCATATTCGCCTTGCAATTAGCATATCGTCAATTGATCCCAAGCAATACATCATATATCCTGATTTGAACTCACAGTTTAAGTTTTGGGGTTAACCACCGCAATTTATACAGGTCAAGAAGAGAAACTAATAGAAAAGTCAACTGACATGAATTTCAAAGCTAGTCAAAAGCATCCTTTACTCAACCAGCCAAATTCAATTTCCTAATTCCAAATTGACTGGATTCAGCAGTTCACAGTGGATCTAGCTTCTGTAAGTTGCCAGCATAGCTCTGTTTTAGACAAGCACACTTTCAATGTTGCCACAAAATTGCATGCATGATTTTAGGAGATTCATTTTGTACAAAGGACACAAAACATTTTCTGCAAATCTGTCACTGTAGTGAACATGAAAAACTAATCCTTTAACAAATGCCTAGAATGAATACCCAAAAAAAAAAAAAGAAAAATCATGGGTGCCTCTCATTTGACAAAACTCAACCTTAACTGTGAGGTTTCATGAGATATTGCCTGGGTTTAGTGGATCCAACACCCCTTTTTCCTATTAATAAATCCTGAGGGGTGCATAAATCAATCAAAAAACACGTCTAAGCTTCACTAGCAATTCCACCAAGCAAAGAAATTATTTTTTTTTTAAAAAGAAAGAGAAAGAAAAGAGCTTCCTTGAACAGTGGCAAAGCATGTGAATACATGATTTTGTCTTTAACACAATTAAATGCAGTAAAAGTAATTTTACCTCCCTCCTAAAGAGCTTATAATTAATAAACAATACAATATTTGGTTAAGATAATAAGTATTTTCCTGTAGCTCTGATAAATAAATCAAGGAAGATTTGTACGAAAGCCTCTAGTCAACATCAAAGATGATTGCACTCTTGGATATCATACCAGCATACTTGATGAAAAGGCGTTGGAAGACCTGCTAGGTCTCATAAACCCATCTAGTAATTTATGTTGGTTTATCAAACAGCTTTAGAAGCTATATCATATCTGCACGATATGTTCCTAGAGAATATCTTCAAAATAATATTGCCAGTTTGCACTGTCACTGGAAAGATGTACACAGAACTTGCCTGCAATGGTCAAGGAAACATCAGCCAGATTCCCACCTCCAATAAGATCTTCTTCAAGGGTGTGAAGCACGGCGAAGGCAGAAATTGCTAGTTCTATGTTCTTTTTCCTTTCAAACCGATTAATTGAGAGAAAATTCAACCTAGAAAATGTAAATGAACAAAGTTAAGGTTCCCAAGGTCAAACACATACAAAAAGGAAAAAATAATAACACATGCAAATGAAAGTATGGAGAAAAGTTGTCTCAAAATATTGCAGCGATGTCATCAAACCTAGAACTAAAGGATACCAAGAGATAGAGACATTTTGGTTACTTAATTGCATTAGTCCCCTTGAATTGATCCAAATTGACAGCAGGGTAAAGCACAGCAGGTCTTATCCCCCATGCATCAAGATTTGTGAATGTCGTTGCAAATGTTGATGCAGTAAATTTGCTATTTACAAGGATTAAATCTGCTAAACCTACAATTTCACCGGTCATAGAATGACTTATTAAATTTTGCATAATACCAAAACAATCAAGTTGAGAACACTCAGAGTTGAAATGGCTGACAATACATAGAATTCAGGAAAAAAAAAAGCAGAACCTGTTGTCATTTGTTCTATAAAGTCAATAGGTTTCCGATATATCCTCCTAAGAACAGTTGTGTGTTGGGCTAGCAAGAGATCAGGAAAATGGCAATAAAGTACAATCTGGACAAAAAGAATAGAGTGTGAAATTATGCTCAATAATCTCAACACAAAACCAGTACAGAAACTAGTACCTTTGCTGACTTCTTGCACTTCATCAGCGGAATGACAACAGAGACCTGATCTACAAGTATAACATCAAACGAAGGCCATAGGAACATCACACAAATTGCAACAAAAATGCAACGCAGATATGCGCATACTGCATGGAGATGGTAGAAAATATGTCGAGGCAGGAAAGCACCATAAACAGTAACGGAGAAGATTCCTGGATAATGGTTACTGTATTATTAGGATTCATAAAGTTTGACATAATTAATAAGTGCAAAGCAACAAGTCAGAAGAAGCTGGTTACTAGGAATGAGGAGATCAACCAAAGTCTACCAAACATAAATTCTTACCAGACACTGTCTCCTCAAAACAACGCATTTTGTCATGATAAGCAGTGAAAACATGAACAGTATGACCGTGGGATGCATGTTCCGCAGCTGCATCGACAACTAATCGTTCTGCTCCACCTAAATATCATGGCAAATTTGTCTATAATGGGTTAAGATGCTGAAAAGACAACGTATCAAGAAGAAAGATATACATATACAATGTCCTGTATTGCTTCATTCATATTTGTAAAATTAATGTAGTATATCCATAAACTGTAGAAAGTATTTCCACATACCTCAGATTACAACTGGTGTCAGAAATATCAAAAATGTCTAAGCTTGCATGTTTATATAACTAATTAGGGAAAGCTCATAGCAAGTTGAAAGATAAAAGCAGGTAGATTCGTATTGGGAAATCAAACTATGCAATGGCAAAATGATTATTCCATCATCAAAACCATAGTACCGTGCCATCTAAAATCTCTATCCTACAAGATCTGCCATGTGACACCTTTTTCTTGATTTATCAAAATGAATTTGACACATCCAAATCAAGACTCCATGTCAGATTATATCCAAGAGCATGGATTCCCAACCTCTTACTTAGAGAAAGTTCAAAAGCTAATGCAAGATTTAAGAGCCAATTTCCAAGAAGGTGGGAAGGGATTCTTCCCATCCCAAACCAAAGCTCAAATTTAAAACAATATTAATTTTTGTTTCTCGAGATTTGTTATATACTCACAGCACGTCTTATTCTCTCTTTTTAACCCCACTTTGGACCCCACCTAACCCTATATTTTAATAATTTTTTATTACATTCAAATAATCTCATCTCAAATAAATTTCTATCCACTTACAGCCTAAGAAGATTCATGCAGAGTCCGCATCCATGGTGCTAGACCAATATGTATCAGCGCAAAAAATAAGGTCTTGCATGGAACAGCAAAAAGAAGAAAGGCTTGAAATAATTCATAGTTAATCACATGACAGAGGAGAAAAATATATCTGGTTTATTATCATAAATAGCCTCCATTAGTACAGAAACAAACAATCCACCCCCCCCCCCCAAAAAAAAAAAAAAAAACACTATTAGCTTTTGTGACAAGGACACCATATAAATCTTCTAGGAACTCTTTATGACAGCTGATCATAAATAGCTGGAAGCTTTATGTGCTCCAGGCTAGTATCAAAACGCTTAACATTTATGCACATGGTACTAGAAAAATCTCAGAAGCTCAGACAAACATATTATAAGGCGTATGTAAAGGATGAGAAAAGAAATCACTTAGTAAGAGCAAATTGTTTCTGGAATCCCTGCAAGTTGAAAAGATGGTACTCATGGACTAGCTACTGGGAGGAAAATAATAGAACCTTTGAAAGAAGGATGCAAGACAATCACAATCTATCACCTTAAATTTGTACCACAATCACAGAGTCATCAAAGTGTATCTAAGCTAAAGTCCTGCTCTACCATAAAAATGTAACATGTTTGGTATCTACAGAAGCCTGAAAAGCCACCACATTCCTTGTACATTGCCGTCCCTACAGTGCTGGTCACAGCAACCGCTGGAATCTCTACTTTTTTATCCTATTCCCTTGCTCTCTAGATAATATATTAAACTACTCTACCCATTTAAGATCCTTTGAAAGTTTTCATATAAAAGTGCCCATGGGGAAAAAAACGAATGTTTTTTGAGTCCGGAAGGAATGCCAAATCAAGATTCCTGTAAAAGAATAAAAACGGCCCTATTACACATTTAAACCCAGAAAACAGCAGTCCGTGTATGATGGCCCTCACAAGAAGCAAAATCCAAATCTGTAATATTCATTTCTCCCAGATTCTAAATCTTATTACTCGTCAACTCAATAGAACATGCATGCCAATAACCACTCAGTATAAAACTGCCTTTAAGTCATCCAGGGCATTAGGCATTACATCTCCTACGTCTTTCTACCTTTGACTGCATTATAGATGCCTTCACAGTCTAGAACTCATAGCAAGCCTGATGTCTAGAGCATCTAATAATTACCAAGGCTAAGTCACTACATTGACAAGAATTTCAAGTCTTGCAGGTTTCACATTCCTTAAAGAACCCTCTGCAGTAGTATTAACAAAACAACTTCTTTGTTAATCACTTTGCTTAGCCATGCTTAAGATATCTGACATAGAGCCGTTTCCTTCTTTTTTTTTTTTTTTTTTTTTTTTGTGGAGAGGGTGTTGTGGGGGGTGGATTGAACTGTCTACAAATCCTGTTTTTCACGAAATTATTATTACTCCCAGAATCCAAACAAACTACATAATACCATAAATAATAAAGTACTTGCAGTTCTATTCTCAACTTGACAAGCCACATGATAGTCAGTAAGATAATATCCATAGCTAAGTACATTCAGACCTAAAACTTCATAAATGTTTCTACATACCTATTTCCGTCTAAGTGCAGGAAACACCGCCATGTAAAATTGTAGCACAGACAACAATAATTACATAAATAAATGAATGAAAAAGTAAAAACATTTAAGCAAGTCAATAGATATAAAATAAAATAACAGTTACCAATGCCAAGATCAGGATGGATGACGGCAATATTCAACCTTGAACTTCCGATTTTCTCCATTCCTGATTTCTCCTTAGACCACAACTAGAAAGAAAAAACAGAGCAAGAGGACTTCAATGACCATGATGGCATTAATAACAAAATGTGGTCTAGTAAGGAATATGGATGGCAAATGTTGCCAAATTTAGATCATATTGCAAGACTATCAATAAATAGCTAAAGATTCATATTTGAGATATATGATTTCTTAGCAAGATACCAAGATTAACAGTCATGTGTGAAAACAAATGCGATACTGCTACAAGGCATCAACATGAATGATTCAATTATGTTTAACAAACATGCTGATCCTAAAGAAAAGAACTTGATGATTGGAGCCATATTTTAGACATTTATGTGAAATCATTTAATATAAACTCCTAAAGCTAAAACATAAATCCTCAATCCATTAAAGATTTTCAAATATCTTGAACATCTAATTACATAAATTCCACTCAATATTAGATTCAATTTCTGTGTTTTTTAAAACAAATTTTAGAATTGAAAGGTAAGCAATTTCAAAACTAAAAATGGCCGTGAAATTTTAGCAAAAACATGCAAAACTGAAGTTGATTTATTGAATATAGGGAACACAATATTTTTTTCATTCAACATCTGAAAATTATATCCAAAATCAAAATTTTTACAGAGACAATGACATAAAGAGCTCAAGCCCCCGTTAGATTACTTCAGCACTGAAAAAAAAATCCTTCATTTCTAAACAAAATTTAATAACCCGGATACAAATAAGCAAAAAATCAACATAATACAACGCGATTGAAAAAAAAAATCAAGTATTTGTTATAAAATTATGGTAGTGATAGAATAAAATCTTCACACTACACACTAATAAAACTCTAACTATTTTGCACAAGAATTTCTTTTCAAACTTCTCTCTTTCTTTCTCTCACAATTCTTTCTCTAATCTTTCTTTCACAAAATAATGGTGTATTACAAGCTTAGAGAATAGCTCTATTTATAGAGCTCTAATTAGTGGAATACATCATGGCATACATCATCTTCCACTAATCTCAATTAGTGATATCTCCACTAAATGGTGGACATCCATAAAAATCTTCTATAATAATTCACATAAATCCATAATTAGTGGAGCCTCCACTAATTAATAAAGATTCCAATAATTCATAACACTCCCCTTTGGATGTCCATCCATTACATAAATAATATGCCTCGTTAAAACCTTACTAGATAAAAACCCAGTGGGAAAAAAAATCTAGTGAAGGAAAAAGAGTACACTATTCTATATGTCTGTTTATTACTCCCCCTGATGAGATGATTCCTTTAAATCTTTAAACCGACGCATACCGATTTTATATCTCAACTTCTCAAATGTTGCAGTCGGTAAAGTCTTCGTGAAAATATCTGCGAGGTTATCACATAATCGAATTTGTAGCACATCAATTTCACATTTCTTCTGGAGTTCATGAGTAAAGAAGAATTTTGGTGAAATATGTTTTGTCCGATCTCCTTTAATATATCCTCCTCGTAATTGAGCTATGCAAGCTGCATTGTCTTCATAAAGAGGAGTTGAAATATCTTTGATTGATGATAATCCACAACTTTCTCGGATATAATGAATCATGGATCTTAACCATACACATTCTCGACTTGCTTCATGAATGGCTATAATTCCAGCATGATTTGAAGAAGTAGCTGCTATAGATTGTTTCGTAGAACGCCATGATATAACAGTATTTCCACATATAAATAGATAGCCCGTTTGAGAACGTGCTTTATGTGGATCAGATAAATAACCAGCATCTGCATAACCTATCAATGTTGGACTGGTTTTATTTTAATAAAATAATCCGAGATTAATTGTACCTTGGAGATATCGAAGGACTTGTTTAATTCCATTCCAATGTCATCGTATTGGTGAAGAACTAAATCTTGCTAATAAATTGACAACAAAAGCAATATTAGGTCGTGTATTATTAGCAAGATACATCAATGCACCAATTACACTGAGATATGGTACTTCAGGACCAAGGAGTTCTTCATCATTTTCTTGAGGTCGGAAATGATCTTTATCCACATTTAATGATCGGACGATCATTGGAATACTCAATGGATGTGCTTTGTCCATGTAAAATCTTTTTAGCACTTTTGCTGTATATGTTGATTGATGAATAAATGTTCCACTCTCCAGATGTTCAATTTGTAAACCAAGGCAAAATTTGGTTTTACCAAAATCCTTGATTTCGAATTCTCTTTTTAAATAATCAATTGTTTCTTGGAGCTCTATTAATATCATCAACATATATAGCTAATATCAGAAATTTAGAACCAAATTTCTTAATAAAAACACATGGACATACCTGGTCATTTTTAAATCCCGCTTTCAATAAATATTCACTAAGACGTGTGAACCACATGCGTCCAGATTGCTTCAGGCCATATAATGATTTCTGCAACTTGATGGAGTAATTTTCACGAGGATAATGTTTATATGTTTCAGGCATATGAAATCCTTCGGAGATTTTCATGTAAACATCATTTTCTAAATTTCCATACAAGTAAGCAGTGACAACATCTAATAGGCGCATATCTATCTTTTCATGTACTGCCAAACTGATAAGATATCGGAGTGTAATAGCATCAACAACAGGAGAATAAGTTTCATCATAATCAATACCTGGTCTTTGTGAAAAACCTTGGGCTACTAATCGCGCTTTATATCGAATGATTTCACTCTTTTCATTGCGCTTTCGCACAAATATCCATTTGTAGCCAACAGGTTTTACACCTTCTGGTGTTCGGACTGCAGGTCCGAAGACTTCACGTTGTGTCAGTGCATTTAACTCCGATTGAATCGCATCTTTCCATTGCAGCCAATCTTTTCTATGCCGACATTCATCAACTGATATTGGTTCAGGATCATCACTATCCTGTATAACATCAAGAGATATTATATGCAAACAAATGATCAATAATTGTTTCTATCCGTTTCCAACTTTTACCGGAAGTGGTATAATGGATAGAAATTTCAGTGTTACTTTCATTTATGTCTGGTTCTTTGTCATAAGTTTTCTCTTGGTCTTTATCATTCTTTGCTTTAATATGATCATCTGGACCATTAATCCTCTCTTCTTTCGAGGATTTTTATCTTTAGAACTAAGAGGTCGGCCATGCTTCTGGCATGCTTTTGGCTCAGCAGCTATATGTAAAATCTTTTGTTCTGTTGGAACTTCAATTAGAATAAGAGCATTTATAGCTGGCATATGCGATTTTGTTACTCTTCTAGAGTCAACAAAAGCGTCTGGCATTTGATTTGCAATGCTTTACAAATGAATTATCTTTTGAACTTCAAGTTCACACGCGCTTGTATGCGGATCAAGATAATTTAATGATATTGTCCAATCACGATCTTTCTTGTACTGTTTCTGTTCTCCCCCTAATTTAGAGAATAATGATTTCACAAGAGAATAAGAAAAGAAATATAAGAAAATGATGACAAGCAGGAAATGCCAAGAAAAATATCTCCTTTTTTTTTCACTCTTCCCGGTACCGACTTTTCCTCTTCATTTCTTGTCTTTTCTTCTCCTCCGACCCTCTACCTACCATCTACCTCTTCTTCTTCCTCATACAGATATATATATATATATATATATGTATCAATATATATCTCAGTTATCAGTCATTAGTAAACATCAAAAACAAAAATCACAAAGCAGATATGGAGACTCGTAATTCATTTGAGATATGGTCAAATTTTGACTCGGTTTCTGCAGCAGATGTTGATTTATTTTCCTTTCCAAACCAACCGCTTCTGCCTAATTCGAACACAGAAGATTTTGATATGTTTTCCTTTCCAAACCAACCGCTTCTGCCTAATTTCAGGTGAGATACCTTTGAGGGCTTCCATTTGTTTTTAGTATGCTTGATAATGAAATTAAACTCTCTTTTGGTTTGTTTTTTATGTAAATCAGTGGAAGTTTTGAACATACTGCTTTGGACCAAGTTGATCTGCCCCTACAAGAGACTGCTTTTGATACTGTTCCTCTTGATACTATTCCTTTGAATGAGGATATGCTTGTGCATGATCCTTTCTACTCTCTAATGGATTTTGAACAAAGCTAGAATATGATTCCAGGTTATTATACATTTAAACATGGATTTTGAATGGTATTACCTTTACTGATATTATTTTCTTTTTCTAGGAGAAATAATGAGTGGTCTTGGTAACGAAGTCGGAGTAAGTAATCATGAAATGCATAATATCGAAGTTCAAGATATTATTGCAGGCAAAATTCCTGGGGAGAAGAAGATGATTAAGAGGCAGAGAGAAAAGAAGGCACTACTAGAAAAAAAGGTTTTACTAACATATTTTTAATGACACTTTTTATAAAGTGTAATAATGTAATAGTTATAATGACACTGGCTTTTTAAGTGTTATTATATTGAATCAATACGACGTATTTTTATTAGGTAATGTACTGTTATGACACAATTTTGTGTCAAGAAAAAAAATTACATTTTTCCTAACACTTTAGCATCCTCAGGCGCGCATAACACTTTGACAAAAAAAAAAATCGCGCGTCATTGGAGGGAAGGAAAAAAACGAGGGCTATGCTTCAAGAAGGCGCCGAGAGCAACAACAATGGCGGGCAGTGAAGGGATTAGGATTTTTCCTTCAAATCAGTGAGTGAAATCGGACGAAATAGAGCTTGATTCGCAGCTTCTTCAGCCCAAACTCCTTTGCGCAAGTCACAGCATCTTCTATGCACAACCGATTGAAGTGGTCCTCTGCGCGAGCGACTGTGTGAAGCGGTATCGGCATTGCAGAGGGGCGTTATTGAGCTGCAGTCTGTACGCCGCTCTTTAGATTGGTAAGTATTCTTCGATCAATTTGGATTCTGTACGCCTCTGCTTTTTTGTTAAAACCTAACCTCAACAAATTTCTCACTCTTGAGTTCTCTATCTCCGTATGTATGTGTAGTTGAGTTGACTTATTTATAGGTTGATGTTGCAATTGGGTTATTACGAATATCCGAAGTCTGAATTGTTTAGTCTGAAGGGGAGTTTCAGAGCTTCGATGTGGTTATGAATTTTTATCTTTTAGGAATTTAGAAGTAATTCTTCTCAAGCCGAATTTTTTCTTTAAAAAAAAGATTCTACTGGATGCGGGTTAAAATGGCATTTGTGGATCTTGGTCTTTCGGGTGTAAGGCAATGATGTGGGTCGGTTGATTTTAATTTTAATTCTGTATAAATTTTGTGTGTGCTATGTTTTTAGGCTGTCACTCTTTTTTCGCTTGCTGCAATAAAAAATGTGTCTTTTTGCAGTTTATTGTTTATTTGAATTATGAGAGATTTTGTAGCTGAATTCTTGCAACTTGAAATAGTTCCCTAGCGAATGGTGAGTTGCTTGTAGTTGTGTGGAAACTATAGTTTTGAAGAAACTGATAATGAGACACCTATATTTCTAAAGGATTAAAGTTCTTTTCTTTAGTACTCTTTGATTATTCTTTGGGGGCTTTTTTTGAATCCTTGTTGTTGTGTTCTGGAGTGCTGGAAATGGTGCTTCAAAAGAATTTTGTCTTGTTTTCAACTTTCTGTTCACTGCTAGATTTTTTGTTCTAGAGTTCTTTAACCCTTCCATATTAATAGTGATGATGACTTATGCAAATCCCATTTTTGAAATCAGTTTGTTCACAGTTTGTGGTATGTAATTGGTTGTTAAATGGCTCTAGTTTTTTTCTCTTCTTTTGGTTGCAAAAATTGCATGTTCAATTTAGACTTTGGTCAATATTTTGGAGTCCTTACTTCAGGCATTTTAGCCACTAGTTTGGTTATCTCAGTTAGAAGCTGTTCTTCTCTATTCTTAAGTTTTTTATTCAGATTTGGTTGTTGTTTGTGCAGTTATGGGAATGATAGAAAAGCTTTTCTATCTTCCGTTTATCTTACTGGAATATGTTGAGTCCATTTGGCATAGGTGTTTGGGATAAGTTGTGATATATAGAATTAATGTAATAAAAAGAGAAGTTTAAGGTAGTTGTATGTGCATTTTACTGTTTCTTGTGTATTGATGATCCTAACAATTGCATTTCAATGACTGAAATAAGTTCTAATTCAGATTTGTTTACGGCTCAATGGATGCTGTTGATTGGTAGTTTTTGAAATTAGGGAAATTGTGGGTTTTATTCTCTACAAATGAAGTATGAAGTGTCCGTCAATCAGTTGACCATCTTTGTAACTGTATTGCTTTGTTTCTTTTAAGCAGAAGTATGCAGTCCATTCATCCTGGTGATTGCTTAAACAAAGAGGGGACTGAGAATCTAAATATAAATTCAAATTCTTGAACTGATTTTGTCATGAGGATGATAGATTATGTAAGATATGTTTGGGATACATAGATTCTTTCAATTTCTCAGAGTTTTAGCGGAGAAAATTCAATTAATTAATTGTAAAAAAAAAAGAATCTTGACTTTTATTTTTCCTTGTTTCTTTCATTGCATCAATACAAAGACATTTGAAGGAATTCATAACCTAATGATAAGTGTTTTCTGCTCTATTCTACAAGAAAAGTAAATCACATTAAGCACCGAAATCATCAAAATTGGTCGCATCTGTTCTTGATCAACATAAGCTAAAAAATTTATTGTTACGATTAGCCGAAATCCTACACTATTTCAAGTAGAAATTATGGACCAATATCAAATTTCCACTGCCCTATTTGGTATGTTACTCTTCTTCTCTTAGTGATCTAGTCGAAACTTAGACAAGCACATATGAATGCAACGATCATAAGCCCATATAGCAAGACTCCAAAGGCATTTACTAGTGTCTATTTAAATTACTACAGTTTGTTCATCCTACTTTACTATTGTTGCAAACTAATTTCTGTCCATCAATCGGCCTTTAAAATCATTCTTCTTTTTAAAATCATATTTCCTTTTCAATTTAATCATATCTAAGTAATTACACTTCAAATTTTCACCAAGAAAACATGCCTTTTTTCATTCACTAAAAAAATGAATTCTTTTTTTTGTGTTTTTTAATAATAAAGTTGTGTAATAATCCAGAATACTGGTTCATTAGAGACCTAAAGGTTTCCAATAATATCATCATATATCATTTGAGGAATGGGATGAAAGAAGAATAAAGATGCACCAAGATTCAGGTTGAGGCGGTGAGATTTTTTCTTTCAACCAAACAACCTAAGTCTACCTCTTGCTCACCCTACTCAATACAGTAGGCTGCTTTTTCTATAGTAGTATATGTTTTGTCATATTCTCTATTAATTCCAGGACCGAGTCGTACCACTTATCTTCAAGTAGAGCCTCTTCCTACTTCAAATTAGAAAGTTCACGCACCACTTAACATATTAGAACTTTCTTCCTATTTATTGTAATAGGTATTGCTTGCTGTTTTTTTAGGGATTTCTCCACTTGTATTCTAATGTGATCCTAACATAGGTAAATTCTCTTCCATTTGCTGCTGGCGTTTGAGTTGGATAATTAGTTTCAAAAGTATGGATAAGGGTTGGATGAAACTTCCAAGGAATTGCATTGAATATGAAAATGGAGTCGAAAGGTTTTTAAACTTTGCAATGAACAAAGCCAGTTTTAATGGAATGATATTATGTCCTTGTCTGAAATGTGGAAACGAAGTAATGAGGACAAAAATTGAGGCCAGGGAGCATTTGATTGTTGTTGGATTTATTAAGGGCTATACACATTGGATAGCACATGGAGAACTTTTTACACCTAGTTTAAGTACATCACACTCCGAGCCCATTTCAAATAATGTAGCCTCTATGCCTGATGACATGGAAGCAATGCTGCATGATGCTTTTGGGGTCCCACCTTGTGGAAATGTAGATGAAGAAAGTATTTCGACTGCTGTAGATGCTGAAAAATTTTACAAGCTAATTAATGACTCTCAACAAGATTTGTATCCAGGTTGTAAGAAATTCTCTAAACTTGCCTTCATCATTCGGTTACTTCATCTCAAGTACGCAGGGAAGTGGTCTAACAAGCATTTTGATATGCTACTTGATTTGTTGAGAGAAGCATTGCCCGAGGGTGTTGAACTTCCTAAATCTTTTTATGAAGCTGAAAAATTGATGAAGCAACTGGGTTTAGGCTATCAAAAAATAGATGCTTGTTCTAATGATTATACATTGTACTGGGGGGATAAGGAAGGACGGAAGGATTGTGAAACGTGTAAAGTGTCTAGGTGGGTCATTTCTGAAAATGACTCAACGGGAGAGAAGAGGAAGATTGCAAAGAAAGTTATGTGGCACTTTCCTTTGAAACCTCGACTACAACGTCTATTCATGTCAGCCAAGACTTCGGCTTCCATGAGATGGCATGCAGAAGGGCGCATGGATGATGGTCGAATGAGGCATCCTGCTGATTCACCTTCTTGGAAAGCTTTTGACGCTATAAATACTGATTTTGCAAAAGATGCACGTAATGTGAGGTTGGGATTGGCGTCCAATGGTTTTAATCCTTTTAAAAATATGAATGTTGCTCATAATACTTGGCATGTGATACTTATGCCTTACAACTTGCCCCCTTGGATGTGCATAAAGCAACCGTATTTCATACTATCATTGTTGATACCTGGTCCATCTGCTCCCGGTAATAATGTTGATATTTATTTACAACCGCTAATTGCTGAATTGAAAGAGCTATGGGCCATAGGCGTGCAAGCATTTGATGCATCTTCGAAGCAGAATTTTCAGCTACGTGCTGCATTGTTGTGGACAATTAGTGATTTCCCTGGTTATGCAAATTTGTCGGGGTGGAGTACTAAAGGGCAGCTAGCATGTCCTATATGTCATAAGGAGACAAAATCTCAATGGTTGAAGAATGGTGCCAAACATTGCTACATGGGGCATCGTAGGTTTTTGTCTCCTACTCATCGTTTTCGATATGATGCATGGTCATTTGATGGTCATCAAGAACATGGAAGGCCACCGCCTGCATTGACTGGGGATACAATATTGCATGAGTTGGATGGAAAACAGATCAAATTTGGAAAGGCTGTCAATGATAACCAACAATTGCCCCATAGTTGGAAGAAACAAAGTATATTCTTTGAGTTGCCATATTGGAAGGACAATTTGATGCGCCATAATCTTGATGTAATGCATATTGAAAAGAACGTTTCTGAAACCATATGCGCACTATGGTTGGAGGTGGATAAGAAACGGGACCTTAAGTCACGTCTCGACTTAAAGGATATGGGTATTCGATCCGACCTTCATCCCGTTGAGAGGGATAATGGTAAGGTGTATTTACCACCGGCTTCTTTTGTACTACGTAAGAAGGATAAAATGACATTTTGCAAGACTTTGAAAGGTGTTAAGGTGCCGGACGGATACGCTGCCAACTTGTCTAAGTGCGTACACCTTAATCCACCTAAGCTTTCTGGACTTAAAAGCCATGACCATCATATTTTGATGCAACAATTGCTAGTTTCTCAAGCGGTAGGGACTTGGTGAACGGCTTTCGATATCATACTGTAGAAGTTGAACGCAGAAGGAAAACACAAAATAGTGGCGTTTCTGTAAATGCAACAACAACTAGTTTCTCAAGCGTTAGGGACAGAAATCCAATTTCAAGTGATGTGTCTTATTTGGGGAAATTAACAGATGTGATTGAGTTAGATTATAGAGACGGGCGTAGAGTTATGTTGTTCAGATGTAATTGGGTATCAACAGGGAAAAGGTTGAAGCAAGATGCTGAGGGCTTTACTCTGGCCAATTTCACTGATGTTAGGCCCCATGAAGAGCCTTTCATTCTAGCTTCTCAAGCAACGCAAGTCTTTTACGTTGGAGACTCGATTGAAAGTAATTGGCAAATTGTTATAACCACAAATCCGAGAGCTGTGTATAACATGGGGTCCGTAGTTGATGTTGAGAGTTATTTGCAGAGTGAAAGTTGTAACATCCAGGCAGATTTGGGAAGTGAGGAAGTCAGCTGGGTTACTGAAGGGGTCGATGGAGTTGAAGTTGAAATTACAGCTACTTGAACAATCTTTACTTTATAAGTTGCTTTTGTTGTCCAAACTTGTTTTGAGAACCATTCTATTCAAGGCGTAGTTGTATACATTGTAAATGGTTGTAATATGAGATACAATGTTCATTCTCCATTGTTTATGCCATGTTGCAAGTAATATAATATGTTTCTATGCATTCTGTATGTTTGTTTGCTGTTTTTTTTTTTTTTAACATAGTTGATAAATGTAATGTCTTGTGTTATTTTTGGGGATTTTTTTGGATATGAAATTACTGATCTTTGGTGCGAACATTTGATGCCCAGATTTGAATCCAGGCATGGCAAGAACTAGGGGAAGAAGAAGAAGTACCAGTCAACCTAACCAACGTGGTGATTACAGTATCGAGGCGCATGTTGTACAAGAGGCTGATGAAATTACCGCTGCCCATGTTGTACAAGAGGTTGAGGGTTAAGTCCTGTAACAAAGCGAAAGTCAAGGTATATTTATATTTGTTGGCTTCTCATACGCTTTCTATATTTTTGTATTACCTAATGAGTCCTCGCTCAAATTTTTGTATGAGAAGTAAGTACAAGGAGATGCAAGACAGCTCGCAAGAGAGGACCAACCTATATGACCTCTATTTGGGGCCGCCCTCGAAATGCGAAGCCTTTGGAGGTTGAATTCAACAAGTTTGGACAGCCGGTGGGAACAAACCGTAGTAAATTGACCGAATATTTGGGAACCATAGCAAGGAATGGAATGTACGCTCCGATAGATATCAAATCATGGTCTCAGATTCCTCGAGACAACAAGAATGAAATGTTTAATGTTGTGAAGGTATTTGACGTTTTGTTCTAATATTGAAGTACATTATATAGTAATATGTATTTGAGTTTTGTTATTTTCTTGTCCATGTGCAGGAGAAGTTTAATGTACTGCCTGGTCTTAAGCTTGCTATCCTAAGATCAATTGGCATAAAATGGAGGACCTGGAAAGCATCATTAAAGAGCGAATGGTATGATGCAACAAAAGACATCCATCACCAAACTCCATGCACCGATGATCGCGTGATTCACGCTCAGTGGACTAATCTCCTTCAATTGTGGGATTCAGCTGAAGGGAAGGTACGAACACGTGTTCATACTCTTTCTTGATTGATACATTGATGTCCATGTCAAATCTATTGATGACTGAATTTTCTAAATTCAGGCAATGGCAGAGAAGAATAAAAGGAACAGAAATATGAAGAACATGAATCATAGGACAGGGAAGAAGCCTTACAGTCAAATTCGTGATGATATGGTAACTTCTTCATATTTTTGAATGATATGTTGACCTCTATTAAGTACTTACAGAAATTGGATTATGCAAGCAAAGGAGCAAGGCCATTCTCCAACCCGTGTACAAATGTTCAAGAAGTGTTACATGGATGCCAGCGGAACTTCTTCCAACTCTCATGTGGCGAGTGCAGTGGTAATCATACATATGACTCATTAGATTTTGTTTTATTGGAATATGCCTTTCTTTATAGTTACATGGGACAACTATGTTTTATTGGAATATGCCGTTTTTCGTAGTTGGATGTGTTAAATGTGTGGAGTTTAGATGGGACTGCATAGGAGATGTTGGTTTGAACTTTGAAATGTTCATGGAGTTTGGGACTGCATAGGAGATGTTGGTTTGAACTTTGAATGTTTGGAGTTTGGGACTGTTCAGGAGATGTTTGGTTTGAACTTTGAATGTTTGAAGCTTGGGATCCAATGAGATTGGGACTGAATTTGTGCATGGGGGATGTGAACTGTTGAATGTATGGGCTGCTTTGTTGTGTGTGTGGCTGTTTTAGTTTTTCCTGCAGCTTGGTTGGCTAAAGTGTTTTATTTTGTTGTGTGTGAGGGTTCTATTGTTATGTGTGTGGTAGTGTCTTCATCCGTGTGGCATAATTTGTGCAGTTTGGTTATACTTGGGTTTTTTTAGCATGCAAACTGTGTGTTCAGGAAATGCAGTCAACTGTTTTATTGGTTAAAAGCAGCAGTTTGGTTAGCTTTTGTGATAAGATGTACTTTAGTTAGTGTTAAAAAATCCAGTTTTGGTTAGGTTTTTTTTAGTAGTTTGGTTAGGTTGTGTTAAACAAAACAGTTTGGTTTGTGTTAAAAAATGCAGTTTGGCTACGTTTTTTTTGGCAGTTTGGTTAGCTTTTGTACAAAAAACAGTTTGTTAAGTGTTAAAAAATGCAGTTTTGGTCAGTTTTTTTTTTTTTTGCATGCAAACTGTTGTTGTTTTAGTTTTTCCTGCAGCTTGGTTAGCTAAAGTGTTTTATTTTGTTGTGTGTGAGGGTTCTATTTTTGTGTGTGTGGTAGTGTCTTCATCCGTGTGGCATAATTTGTGCAGTTTGGTTATACTTGGGTTTTTTTGGCATGCAAACTGTGTGTTTAGGAAATGCAGTCAACTATTTTACTGTTTTTGTTTGCAGCAGTTTGGTTAGCTTTTGTGATAAGATGTACTTTGGTTAGTGTTAAAAAATCTAGTTTTGGTTAGGTTTTTTTTAGTAGTTTGGTTAGGTTGTGTTAAACAAAACAGTTTGATTTATGTTAAAAAATGCAGTTTGGCTACGTTTTTTTTTTTTTTTTTGGCAGTTTGGTTAGCTTTTGTACAAAAAATATTTTGTTAAGTGTTAAAAAATGCAGTTTTGGTTAGTTTTTTTTTTTTTTTTTGCATGCAAACTGTTGTTGTTTTAGTTTTTCCTGCAGCTTGGTTAGCTAAAGTGTTTTATTTTGTTGTGTGTGAGGGTTCTATTGTTGTGTGTGTGGTAGTGTCTTCATCCGTGTAGCATAATTTGTGCAGTTTGGTTAAAGCGTTAGATTTTTTTGGCATGCAAACTGTGTGTTCAGGAAATGCAGATTCCATCTTCCAGAAATGCAAACTGTGGGGTGTGTGTGTGTGTATGCACATCTGTTTAATATAAATCTTTCTGTTTTCCATCCTCCAGATTCCTGTGTTGACATTTTACAGATCTTTCATCATATAGTAAAAGTTGTAGGGAGTGAAAGCAGTGAAAAGCAGTGAAAGCAGTTTTTCCATCTATTTTGATCTAGGCAAAACTTCTCTCAGAACTAAATGCCACCTCTACCATGGAGATATTCAATGCATCTAACTCTCTCTATTTGTTTTGAGTTCTCAAAAAATGTTGTGCTTGAAATTCTATATGACCATTGAATATCCTTACGACATACTATACAATGTTTTCCATGCAGAAATTTCTATTGTAGCTGTTGGAGTCTCTAACTCTCTAAGTTTCAACCTCTCTACTAATTCTAGTGGTTTGAGGGCCATTGACTTGCTGCCTGCAGTATTAGGAATTCAGGAAAGTTCGAACCCCATATATGGACCTCATGTTCTCAATTGTATTCCACTACTTCCCTAACTTCTCAAAACATACTTAAGTTCAACTTCTCAAAGACAATTCCCAACAATTACAATTATCCATAACCACAAACAGTGAGTAAATTCATTTCTAGCATTTCTGTTTTCTGTTATTTATTTTGTCATGCAAGTTGGGAATTTATTTACTGTTTTTGTTTGCTGCACTTTAACCTCTTCAAAATGCAGAAAAAAATATGGGAAACGAGTTATTTGCTGGCCAGTTATTACCCTTACTCAAAAGAGCACCAAAAACAAAATTCCCAACTTAACATCAAAACAGAATTTTTCATTTTCAACCATGAAAGCCTATATGAAATTGAACCTTATCATGTCTAGATCAATTTTTGTTCCAAAAGATAAAGTCTTACCTTAATTTTGATATGAAGAAAAATTTATAGAAGCCACCTATGTAAAGTTGTGAACACTAAATACTAAAAACAGCCCAGCTATTTTGTGCAGTTTAATTGTCAAGGT
The DNA here is from genome assembly GCA_026120185.1 of Voacanga thouarsii. Taxonomy (NCBI): domain Eukaryota; kingdom Viridiplantae; phylum Streptophyta; class Magnoliopsida; order Gentianales; family Apocynaceae; genus Voacanga; species Voacanga thouarsii. The sequence continues at coordinate 1,659,754 of JANUWF010001213.1, read as the reverse complement.
TGTTTTACTCCAAAATGTCCTTAAGGACAGTTATGATCTCTGAAGCAGTCACCTAATCTCAAGCTTTTGATGTTAGAAATTTTTTGGCAGCATTTTTGTGGGTCTTTGATGCATAAAAACCCCTACATTGAAATAACACTAAAGGTACTCATACTTAGCTTCCGGAAATTGTAATTGCTGACATCTCTATTTGTTGATTAAATGGTACCAAATAGCCTTATGAACTTGGAAATGCAATCATAATTTCTGCTTTCCAGCCTGGGCAGTCTATGGCGTAAAATGCATAACTTTCTACCCACAAGTCCAAATCATGTCAAATTTGTTTCAAAATCTTCCTAAGACAATTACCTACAAAGTTCAAGTCATAGGTTTCTAGAATCCATGGCCATTTGGTACAGTTTAAAGAAAGAACAGGCTTGCTTTACATAGGACACAGCAGAATACACTGTTTGTTTCCATTTTGCACTAATTCTATTTTTCAATTCTTCTACATGACCTACCACATCTGAGCATTCTGAATTCATGTTTGAGGCAACAATGATTGGGTTTTAGGCATCCCTTAAACCCAGCTATTCCAGAACCATTCAAACAGAGCACAAAGCCAACTTTGGTAAAACAGTTTTTTTGAAGAACATTGTACAACCAGTTTTCATTCTTTTTGTTCCTATGGCTTGGTTTGCATTCAAAGCCTCCAAAAATCAGTTCAATACCTTCCCTGAAATTATAAATAAATTTTAGACTCAACCATTTTGTTCAGTAGCCACACCAAACAATTCTTGTAAACAAAGAAACATAACTATTTTCAGCATACATATATAGCCACTTTCAGTCTATTTTCAGCTTTATTTGATACTACGTGGTCCTTTTATAAGATGGCAGTGTTTGGCTTTACTCTTTTTACTTGTCTACAGCTTGGTTACTTGTTGTCAATTACTTTGATGTTGGAGGAGAAAAAGGGAAGGATGCTACTGTGCTGTAAAAAAGTGGACAGTTTTGCTAATCTCACTTGTCAGTGCAGCAATTTTGCAAATAACATGTTAATTAATTCTCCTGTTTTGCTGGGATCAATTGGCATATGTTCAACTTGAGGGTAGGACATTGTATGTGTTGCTTATTTTCAGCCATTATTTGGTTTTCTTGTCTTGTATGTCTCTGATATGTATGACAACTTGGAGCTAGGTGTCACAATAGCTGAAATCTTGAGGAGGTTGAAAACTTGAGTCATATCCTCGCTTCAATGTGCCTTAATACGTAGATTTGAGATTCTATGACTTTTCCCCAATATTATGCATTCTTGAAGTATATGTACTCCGTTTTGTTGCTTACACTAAATATTACTATAAATTGTCACAATACAGACTAACTTTTGTAATTGTTTATTCATCTTAAAGAATGAAATGGATGAAAGGAGTTCACAACTCCCCCCCTGGCTCAGAAGATAGACTTAGTCCAAATGATATCTTCTCCCAAGTTGTTGGACCAGATAGATATGGCAGGGTCCGCACGTTTGGCATCGGTGTTCACCCTTCGGATGTGTGGGGTGAAATTCCAAGTCATACCACTTCTTTTCGTATTATTTAAGAGCAAAGAGAAGAACTTACAAGCATGAAAGCACAGTTGAGTGAACAAGCAAAAGAGCTTGCCGAGATACGTGCTATGTTAGTGTCTCAAAGAGATTGTTCATCCCCACTTGTTTCAAGAGTTCCCTCAATGGGTTCTAATAGTAACACCACCACATTGAGGGTATACAAAATATTACAATATCATGGTTGTGCTACTTGTTTGTATTTATAGCAAAGTATGCATATATATAGGTTGATGTCCTATTTCATTGTTCTACCGTATTATTCATGATATGTCTAATAATTCTATTGTGCAATCTTTTGGCTTTGGCATAAAGATTGGATATGATGTCTATTATGCAATCTTTTGGCTTTTTTGAGTATTATATAGCATTTTAATCATCTAAGTCTACTTTCCTTTATCTAGTGAGCATGAGCGATTTGGCTTGTTTTCCTAATTCACTTTTAACTGAATAAAATATATCTTGTAGGTTCATGCCTATGTGTCACTTTTAAGCATGTTGGATACATCCAAAATAGTTGCCAAAGGTTTTATTCAAAGTGTGGACCCATCCCATGAAGTTAGGGGTGTACTGTTGGGTGAGGACTGGTGTGAAGTAATGGTTCTAGTCCCGTTTCATCGGGACGAGAAATTGTTGAGACCAGTAGATTTTATTCAGACTATTGGAGATTCCATTGGAATAGGAATCGCTTGGCCACGACACTTGGTAATTATCTAATCTCTTACATTGTTAATTAATTTAATTTTTTTTTCCTTCTAAGAAGATTTTATAATATTTTTACTAAATTCATTCTATATTATTGTAGGTGAAGATCCATGAAGCGATTAAATACGTATTCCGAGTGTCGAAGCTATTTGGAAGGCCTAATGCTTGGCTTTATGGAAAACGTATTATTGCTACTATGTTTATTTGGAAGGCCTAATGCTTGGTCAAATGATCTACTTTTGTGGGACAAGATAAACTAATGCTACTATGTTTTTTTCGAGGGCTAATGCTTGGCTTTATCCATGTATCTAAATACTTAGTACTTATGTTTGGACAATTTTTGAATGTTATGAAATTTATAGGATTACTCTTTAATATGGGTTACTTTTGATTGCGTTGACTTTTTAATGATGTCTATTTAATAATTGTGTGTTATTATTATATATATAATATATATACGACAGGGACAAAAAAATATTTTTTTGGATTTTTTGTGAAATATTTAATTTATTTATTCAGATGGCTAATCTATGGTGACGCTTATTTTTGTCATACTTCAAAGGTTTCATGACACTAAAAATACGTCATTACAGAATTATATGGTGACGCTTTTTTTTGTCATACTATAAAGGTTTCATGACACTAAAAATACGTCATTACAAAAGTCTATGGTGACGCTTTTTTTTTGTCATACTATTAAGATTTAATGACGCTAAAATCCGTCATGATAGAAGTCTATAGTGACGCTTTTTTAATCCATGGACTATTAAGTTTTAATGATGCTAAAATCCGTCATGATAAAAGTCTATGGTGACGCTTTATTTTGTCATTTTAACTCTATTTTCCTGACACACAAACCCGTCATTAAAGAGCTTTATTATGACGGTATAAGTGTGACATATATTCCAATTTTCATGACGTCAAATTTCGTTATTCAAAAAACGTATTGTGACCAATAACAGTGTCATATTAACGATCTTTTACTGACATATAAATATGTAATAGAAACCAACCTATTGTAACTTAAAGTGTTGTCATAATAACATGAGTTTACTGACACATTTTTGCGTCACTTAAAAGACCTATTATGACGCTTTTTTCCGTCACAATAGATGATATTTGATGACACTAAATAGCGTCACGGAACCTATTGTGACGGCCATACGCACGACGCTCTTTGAAAGCGTCAGGAGCACAAAAGCGTCACTATAGAGATATTTAACGACGCTTTTTAGCGTCATTAAATCCCTTTTTTCTAGTAGTGAGGGTAATAACTCCCAGACACTATCAAGAGAAACAATTTCGCAGTACTTTTACCTACCAATCAAGAGCGCAGCCAAAAAACTGAATATTGGCATAACCCGTCTCAAGAAAAGATGTAGAGAGTTAGGAATTCGTCGATGACCTCACATGAAGTTGGTGAGCTTGGAGACCATAATCAAGAATGTTCAGGTTCTCTCTCATACATACTTATAATTTGCAAGTATGAAACTATGAAAGATTTATAAGTAAATAACCGATGATATCACTTCGATTTACAGGAGATGCAAAATAAAGAAGAATGAGGACATATGGCTGAGAAGACCAAACACAGAAATTGAGACAAGCATGCTTCAAGGCCAAATATAATAAGAAATTTAATTATAATAAACTTAAGGGGATCATAAAATCCCAAGACTCATTTCGCAGTAATTTTACGGCTAATTCTGCTACTAGTCTCGATGCTGGCTCAAAGGGGAAAGAAAATGAGGAGGATGCCGAAAAAGAGGAGCTGAAGTCCATAATTACTAATTGTTTGTCTTCCTCTAATGTAAATATTAAAAAAGAATAATTACAAACCTTCATCTTAAATTTGTCAGCTCAATTACAAAAGAGCAACTATAAGCATGTATCCTCAAATTCATATGAACACTAGTGATATGAATAAAAGATGTGATGCTTATTGTTAATGGAAATATCTTTTTCCCTTATTATCTTTTCTGTTCCACTTCAGGTGGCCAGTATTTCTCTGTGATAAGGGAAATATCGAGTGTATCCATGACCATAACCACGGCCACTGCCACAACTACGACTATAACGATGGCTTCTGCTGGAGCCAACAACATTCACTTCTGGGAGTGCTGTTGAGCCAGTTGGTCTGGCTTCATGATTTCTCAATAATAACTCATGTTAAATCTGTCAATTTTGGATACCCTTTTTCTCGATATTGTTACTGCAGGACAATATTCGATGTATGAAAAGTGGATAATATCTTTTCTAATATCACTTTATCAGTAACTTTTTCTCCGCAAAATTTTTAACTAAGATGTAGTTTTATACATCACGGAGTTCACGGTTTTACAATCTTGCAACTTCAGGTGCAACCATTCATACCGTGCAGTGGGTAGTACGACCATCTTCAGGTGGTCAAATCTTTCTTTTTATCCACATGACATATGGATCTCCTTTTTTGTTTTAGCATTTAGATGCATTTCTGTATGACATATAATTTTTTTTTCCAGAAATATCAAGGGCTACAAATTCGAATTTAGCGAGGTTAGCCATAGAGATCAATAAATGCGTACCTGTCTTCTGGCTTTAATAACGGCAGAGACTCGTTCTGATAACGTGTTATAAAATTAGGATAGTGTTAGAATAAAATCTTCACACTACACACTAATAAAACTCTAACTATTTTGCACAAGAATTTCTTTTCAAACTTCTCTCTTTCTTTCTCTCACAATTCTTTCTCTAATCTTTCTTTCACAAAATAATGGTATATTACAAGCTTAGAGAATAGCTCTATTTATAGAGCTCTAATTAGTGGAATACATCATGGCATACATCATCTTCCACTAATCTCAATTAGTAGTGTCTCCACTAAATGGTGGACATCCATAAAAATCTTTTATAATAATTCACATAAATCCATAATTAGTGGAGCCTCCACTAATTAATAAAGATTCCAATAATTCATAACAGTATTCACCTTCTTGAAGAATTCTTTCTGGTATTTCCAACAGCTTCATTGAATCGTGTTTCAGAGTGCGAAATGGGCTTTGAACGGGATGAGACCGAAGAGGGCTGTGGCTTTTTTTTTTTTTCTCCAAGTGTTTTGGCCTTTTTGGTCCTCTTAGATAAGTAGTTTCCCTTTTTCGTATCTTATAGTCTCTCCCTCTAAATTAAAATTAAAATTAAATATTTACCTTTATATTTGAGAATTTTAAAATAATTCAAACATTTACGACATTCAAACGAAAAAACTCTACTTTTTTTTTCTAAGTAAGTAAAAATAAAAGTTACATAGCAAAAGTTACAAGTATTTTCCTTAATTTTCCTTTAAGTGTATAGAGAAATTTACGCATATTATAAATAAGAATAATATCACAAACTTCTTAACAATAGCTAATGGGCCGGATTTCAAGACAATTCTAGCATAGGCCGTCCAAGGTCAATGTTATCACGCCCAGCCAGAGATCAGAAAATTTGGCCCAGCTAGGATTGGCTGCGGCCTGTCAATCTACCGGTCTAATAAATTGCACTCTCCACAGATTTTATTTTATGTAAATATAAAAATTGTAATATAATAAAAATATAAATTATAAAATTATAAAAGATTTTATATTAAATTTAAATATAAAATAATATATAAGAGACAAATTTATTATTTTATAATATATAATATATTAAGCTATTCTTTTAAGAAAAATATTAATTCTTTTAGGACAATAAAAATTAATAACTATACTAATTTTGTTTGAATGGAGAGAGAAATAAATAAATAAATAATATAAAATACCAAAAACATATGCAGTAATAATAGGTACTCAATAATGAACATGATTAATGCATGAGGATTAATAAATCTAAAACGTAAGACAAGCTTATAAATTTAATAATTAGCATAAGATTTATAGATCAAAATTTTATAATGTATAATTTATAATTCATGTGGTATAAATATCTAAAACGTCCTATGCATATATACCGGGGTGTACGTAAGAATTCTCAGATTAAGATATACCACCCAAGTCTTATCTCTCTCTCGGGCCCATTGGACATGTGTTTCGACATGGATCCCGTAAATTCTATTCTGATATAACGAACTGCTGCCTTCCTAAAGAATTTCTTCATCATGATCATGCTCTAGGATTTGGTCTTTAAGGGTTGTATGGCTGTGCCTCTATTTGAGTCAATTGGGCAATAGTGCATTAGCGTGCTAGAGATTGCATCAACCTTAGCACATTTGCTACCTATATTTTTATGAGCACTCTATTATTGGTTCTTTCTGTTGCCAATGAAGATATTCCTTTATGCTTTTTAATTAATTTTTCGAACTTGATTTTTCAATATTGTCTACTATTAAGTCCATTTTTTTCTCCTAGTATATAAAGGTTTGTGTGCATGTGTGTGTGTTTTAGGAAAAAGAGAATATATTAAGAAATTAGGAGAAAATCCAAGGTAGCTCATCAAGCCACAATACAAGATTAAGTCTCTTCCATGCTAATAGATGAATTGGAACATTTCCAACTCTACAATTAATAAACACACAATATGTGATTTTGGAGATAGTCCCACCAAATAGGCCTTCAAAATAAGTTCATACGAATACACAGAGTACTAATATTTACTCGATATAGATCCGATACTCGTATATTTAGATATAGATCTCTTTATACTATATCCGATAAGTATTCGGATTGAATCTAATACCTAATTTTGCTAATCGGACCTAGGTCAGAGTATGGGACAAAGCAATCCGAACCCAATCCGACTTGTTAACTTGTCTACAACCGCCTGAAAGCCACAACAGTAATCCTTCCATTTAAATTTACGACCCTGGGGAGGTGGTGTATGCTATGATACTTCTCGAGGAAATTTCATCTGTATTTTCTCCCCGAGGTTAGAAGTGCAAGTTCTCACACCAATGTGTACTTCCTACAAGAACAAAAAAAAAAAAAAAAAAAGAGGGGAACAAAAAAATTAAAAAAATGAAGCTACAAGAACAGATTGAGAATATGTACTTCCTTTAGGTTATTGGGAAGCATAGAGTATTACTATTTTTTTGACGTGCCTAAAATAATACATATATGAACATGCATGCTGCGAGAAGAGGAGGCAGAGGAAGAGGTGGAAAGAGTATACCTGGGAGAGGCAGGCAGATGGGAAACTAGGCTTTTCTGAACCAACTCAATAAGCAGGCCGATATGGAGAATCCATTGCAAAAATTACAGAGGCTAAACGTCTAATCAACTCTAAACTTACCAAACTGAAGGATATGCAATGAGTTTCACAAGCAAATGATACATTGAAATTAACACAAATGTAAATTAAGATTCAACATGATAAATGAGAGAAAAAAAAATCTAAAGTCAATTGACAATATCAGGAAAGAGAAGACTAAGGCAATGAAACTGACACTTAAGCCAGAGAACCTCCGCAAATTTGGAGACACAAAAACAGACCAGTTGCAAATTGACAATTGAAAGTTATTAATGATGATCTTACACCCATTGATAAATTTCAAATTCAGAGCTAACTTTGAAGTGTTGTAGTGTTTTCAAACTTTAAAGCACACAATTCTACAAGGTCATGTGATCATTTGGGGGGCAGAGGGCAAGAGGGAAGCTACCTGTAAGATCTACATACCAAATACTTGAGGCAGTATCAGTGCCTTGTTATGAATAGGCCACACCATGCACACATTCTTCACGAAGAAACAGGTGAACACTTCAGCTCATTTGGCCACAGTATAGCTGCTCTACAAGTTAGAGCTCTCACGGCATGCATCATGCCACTAAAAAATTAAGACAGGCCAAAAGTGACTAAATCGCCCCCTTAATCGATTGAATAATATATATATATATATTCTAGTTTTGGAGAATTAGTTGAATTTTATGCATGCTTTAATTAATACGTCAATGGAACCATAGAAACTATGTGGAGCATTACTCTATTCCTGAGGCATAACACAAAAATTGTTGATTCATTTTCCTTTACTTTTCTTGATTGACCCGTATTTTGGTTCTCCTACTACTCAAAAGTTAAAGAATACTGAGGTTTTCTCTAGAGTCCACATGATGAAATACACAACTTGATTTTAAACCCTGCCAAAATGAATATTCCAAGAAGTAATACAGTTACTTAGAATCCACATAAAACATTCTAAATAAAGTAATTATCCTATAGTGGGATAATGAAGCATTTCAGAATAAGATAACCATAAAAATGCAACATCTTCATTATCTCATTACAAAACCATTTATCTTCCTTAGGAGGAAAAAAAAATTTTTTTGATTGCTTTGATAGTTGATACTACTAATCTTACTACAGGCCAGCACCCACTCTTTTCACTTGACTCACATTAAGCCATGTGGAAGCATGATTGAATGTTGGGCAACTTATGGTTTCACATTCACTGGCATCCTATTTGCAGCAATGATGTTTCTAACCCTAACTTACAGGTGCACGTAGATAACTGAGAAAGCACAAGTTGCTTGTTAATAGCTGCAACTAAATTTGACTAGAAATTCTAGCGTGTACCTGATTCAGGTGGATCGAGTGCATCCACGCAAGAAGTGCCCAAATTTGATTATCTTGCTTTTCCCCTACCACTAATATTTTCAAGTCAAACAATAGTAATCGCCTCTCTGTGCATCACCCATACTAAATGAGATTGTTATCCACATCTGAATGACATGGAATCTCATATGCAACAACTATGAAACTCAGCATGAAATATTGAAGTGCATCTCAAGCAATTTTTTTTTTTTCATGCCAGCTGGCAACATAAGTGAAATGAGATGAGATGAACTTGCCTAAAAAAATCTGGTCATCATGCAAAAGGCTTTATACACTGTTAAATGTTCGCAGACAATGCACATAAATTACCTGGTGAATTTGACTTCAAAATTAAAATATCCTTCCTCAGCCATCTTTTGTATTCACGATATACCGACTCAAATTCTACTTGCAATATAATTTCATAGTTTTCCTTTTCCTTGTGTTTCACCAATGCATAGCTTTATAACTTTCTTCTCCATTGGCCTTAACATGTACTTAATGATATTTAATTTCATCCTCCATTTTCAAAACTCTTTCATGTGAGGTATGAAATCAACTGTCCATAACTGCATACTAACATTCAGCCACAAGAAGAATGATTAGGTTATCAGCGCATACAAAATTTCACACACAGATTTATATAAGAACATGTAAAAGAGGAAAGGAGGTATTATGTTTTGATGAAAAATTTTCCAATATATTAATCAAGTCAAAATTGACAGAGCTTGTCATAAAATACAGATAGCATCCCAAATCAGAAAACGTATAGGTTACACAGAATCCCTACAAAATCAAATTCTGACAACTATGTCAACTACCAGCTAACCATACTCATATTTCTCCATATCAGAAGAAATATATGATTGCTAAACTGAGAGTAAGGATGCTGAAAAGAAGTCCTAGCCTGTACCAGATCTTTTGTAGAGATATGTTATGAAACTGGAAAACAGTTAGTATACCAACTGACCAAAACACGCAGTGTTTAACAAGTTGCAGGACTGATTTCCACCAGAAAACTTCTGATCGCTTCTTTTTCTTTTTCAAATAAGAGAAATTCCTCTGAAAATCCAAAACTGCCCAAACCAAATGTCGAAAACCAATCTCCGGCCATAATATAGAAGGGGCATACAAAAGGCAATCAGCACTTTGCCATAGAAGGAAATTACTTAAGCGAGTCTCACCAGAAGTTCGTATTATGATATCAGGATCAGGTGCAACTGCTGCATACATATGCTTTTCAATATCAGTTACATCAATTGTATTTTCTCCTTTGTCCACTTCATTTGATCCAATTGAAATTAAACCATATCCAGCTCCACTTGAGTCAAGCTCTCTAATTTCATTCCATTTCTCTACACAACATTCTTGAACTGCATGCACAATCTCATCTGTGGAAGTGTAGGCAATACAAATAGATAAAACAGCTTTTGAATTGCCAGCAGTAGCTGCCATTGCCTTCTCCGCAGCCAACCTGACAGACTTGCTTAAAAGTTTAAGATTACCTAAAAAAAAGATCCTAACTCCATAGAGATTCACTAAACTCTCCTCTTTGATCAATTCTTCAATTTTTTCCTGTATCAACTGCATGGTGGATTCAACTTCTTCAGGACGCCTTTTAAAATTTTCAATGCTGAAGGCATAAATGGTCACATATTTTATACCAAGCTCATAACAGTATTTGAGCATATGCATGAGGGCTATGTATCCAAACCTATGACCAGCCCCTTCTAACAAATTCCATTTCTTCGCATATCTTCGATTTCCATCCATGATAAATGCAATGTGAGCAGGAATAGTTCCAACTGAAAGAACTGAATATATACATGTTCGAAGAAAATTCCCAAAATGTTCAAATATATGAGTTGCTTGCTCACCTAATCTTTTCACCATATCAATGTACTACAAAAGCCTATAAAAAAACTCCTACAGCATTAACCTGTGCATCACCAAAGGAAAATTTGATATTAGCCTCCATTTTACCTTTTTCAGAAACAATACTTTCTATGTTTTGGCAGATGATGGCAGGGGTCAACTTTGCAGGCCATAAAGAAAAACCAAGAGAAGATAAAATCTTCACTGCTTAGATTTCCCAATTTTATCATTAGTGGATAACATGAAAAACTGGTGAATAAAACAAGAGTTTGCATCCAATTTACATCATTCCTGCTCTGCCTTTTAATCAATGTAGCCTATTACTTTTGCTGAAAGATAAGTTCATATTGTTTTAAGAAAAAATCTGGAAAGGACATGTGAAGTTTGCAAACTATTATGACAAGAGAACAGAAGAGACAAATCTGTGTGCTTGCATCTTTGAACCAAGACAAAAAGAAATTGAAAGCTATCATATGATTCTTTAATATATTGGAGGTTGAAAACGGAAATCAGAGTCTACAATATTGGATTCTGTCATGATAATAATAATAATCGATGTATGTACCTAATCCATAAGTTGGTGTAGAAAGAAACTTAATTTGGAGCTAATTTCTAAGAATGTTTGTTCTAGTGAACTGCACTTTCACATAAGGTACAAAAGTATGGGAAAAAACATTAACAATATAAACAGGAAAATCAGAAAACAAACAGACTTCACCATATCTTAGCATAACTACTCTACTAAGTGAAACATCTAGATGGAATGAATATTGAGAGGAAAGCATGAAAACTTAAAAATTCACAAAAGTAAGTAAATAAATGGAAAAGAAGCAGAATATGAAAACCCATCCAGGAAAAATCAAGATCACAAGTTACCAAGCAAAATCAAGCAATCAACAAGACCGCCCGGATATACATAAGCACTTTTCATTTGCCTAAATTCAATATCAAAACCAAAATCTCCAGACAGAATAACTAGAATGATGCAAGTGTACCGATAGAATGAATTGAAAGCTTAAGCAAGATGGGATGTCAATAGAGTTTGATCCCATTACTAGCGTATGAGCAAGTACAGGTCACTATGTCCCCATCACGAAATTGTTACAACTTGGAAGTTGGGACAAAGGTTAAGCTCACTATATAGAATTGCTGTAATCACAATTCTTAGATCAATAAAAAGCAACTTAGGAAGAAATCTACGTATTAAAAAGGAAAGAACAAATGCAGGAAATACAGGCAGTATAAAGGCCTTGGAATTAACAAAATTGCTAATTTTCCTATCTGATCCTCCTACAAAAGAAGAACCCTTTTCTTACCGGCCTTTTCAGCAATGTTCTCCAGACCCCACGTACACACACCCACCCACCCCCCCAACCCCCAAAAAAAAAAATCATTAGCATGAACCCAAAGAAGGAACCTTGCATGTTCATTTTGATCAAACGGAGAGAAATTGAAATTTCAGATTGAAATAAAGATTCAACGACATTAAGAATCACATACAAGCATTCATAAACTGTTGACTGAGTTCAACTTAAATCGAGCCCTATAATTTTTTCCTAAAAGTATTAGAATAGAGATTGAAATTAATCGAGAACTTAAAGATTTAAGATGAACTGTTTTTAACTGATCATGCAATATCCATCTCACTATAATATCAAACAAAAATTTAAGCATGAGAAGAAAATTGAAGAACAAGATAGTGCCTCTAGAAGGCTGAGATCCAGATGGTTGGTATGAAAGAACATACTTTCCCGAAGCAAAGAAGCATCAATTGTCTCAGCCGTCACTGCTTCAGTTTAAGGACCGGAGACTGGAGAGGGGAAAGGACCGAAGACGAAGAAGACGGTCAAAAATTTCACTCTTATTTTATTTTTTATTTTAAATGGTTCTAGAGTTTAGAGTTTGGGTTAATTAAAGAAAAAAAAAACACACACACACTTCTGTTGCGATTCTCAATTTGCCTTGCCCCAATAAAAATTATAGTGCCGATGTCACCCTCAATTAAAATTTCGTCCAAATAATATTAACAGTAGAAATTAAATATTTATTTTATATTATTTTATATTTTTAATATTTATATTTTATTTTATAATATTTAATTTTTATATATAAATAATTAATATTTTTAAATTTAATTAAATTATATTTAATAAAAATAAAGAATTTCATAAATAATAACTCTATTTATTATAAATAAATTTTAAAAATATAAAAATATTTATTAATTTTAATATTATTAATATATATATATATATATAGTAATAGCTGCATAAGCTTTTAAGAGAGTCACCTGATATTATTACCTATTAACATCTGATACTATAAATCTAATTGAAAGATTTCTTGAATACAGCAAAAGAATTTTAAAAAAATAAAAAAATTTTAAATACAATAAAAACAGATCGTGAATTTAAGATAAATATTATCTGAATACAAACTAACTCTCTTATACCTCTTAAATTTAAAAAAGTCATTAAATTCTAACTTTTATAATTTCAGAATAAGACCAAAAGTCGTACATCGGGATCGGGAGCTATATAGCTATCTCTATTGTACACATTTCTTTATATATTGCAAAGAAACCAGATGGATAGTTCGAGCGGGGTTTCTTGGTCTTTCCTCGCGTTTACAGAAGCAACCTGTTGTTCCTCTGTTTTGCTTCAGCTCTCAACACTCCCTAGTCAAGGGCGGCAGAACAAGCAAAGCTTGAAGCTGGGCCAAGATTTGCTCTACCCTTTTCCTCTGCTTTATTTGTTCTTGAGTTAAACTTCTCTACAAGTTGTGGCAAATTTACTTTATTTGATGCTTTCCTTTTGTCTTGATAGGTAAAAACTCCTACAAACAAGTCCGAAGACCCAAACTCATCAACTGGTGTTGTTGCAGAAGGTAATACCATGGATGACCGGCTTTCAATACTAGTCTCCAACATCTTTCCTTTCTTAATAGTCTGATTCGGGCACTCCCAACTCTCTGTACGCCAAGCATCTTCCATATCTGAGTTTCTCATCAATTTAACCCCTACCCTTGCTTTGGTGTATGCATAATGTAATATGGTTTTTCATTTTCCAAAAAATCAACTTTGGGTTATGAAATTTTATGGGTTTCGTTATTTAGGGCTATCTTGGATTCAGTTTGATCTGAAATTACAGGGTTCACTTCAGATCAGAGCTTCAAATTGGTTTTTGTTTTAGATATCTGTTCGTTTTGTTTTCCCTTTTTGGGATTGTATTGAATTTAAGGGTGTTTGAGCAGTTGCGGAAGATGGGAGTTGAATTTTTTTGTATTGCAAAAGGTGACTAAAATTTGTTGATTGCATGCCACTGAATTTGTGGAATTAAAGGTTTTGATTGAGAATTCGATTAGGGATTGTTCTGTTGTTGTTGGTGGTGCTGGTAATAGGCTCTGGACTCTTGCAAGTGTGAGTTATAGCTGGGGGTCCTCTGCTGCTTCGTGGAGGATCCCAAAAGTGCGGTTTTTCCCCCTTTCGTTTGGATTTTACCTGAGAAATGCGTATTATTAACTTATAAACCGGAGTGTAGTAAAGTTTCTGCTAGTTATATTTACTTCTTGCAAAATTAGACTAACCAGTAGTAGTAATTACACTATCAAGGGAGATGTTTGGGCCAGGGGAAGATAGTGGGCAGAGTTATAGTAGTGGAGGCGGTACAGTGTTGATTCCAATGCGATTCGTGTGGCCTTATGGTGGAAGGAGGGTCTATCTGAGTGGCTCTTTCACCAGGTGAGTGAATTGAAGTACTGGATATTTTGTTTGAATCGAGTTTTGAGGGGTGCAGATTGTATGAGTCTGATGCAATTCAGGTTTTTCTGTTAGATGGATTTTGTTTAGTAGGTTTTTCATTATGGGGTTTTGTTGCCTTGCAGATGGACTGATCACATAGCCATGTCACCTTTGGAATGTTGCCCCACAGTGTTTCAGGTTATCTACAACTTGACTCCGGGTTATCACCAGGTAAGCTTTTGATAACTGACTAGAGATTTGAATTCCTGTTTCTTTCATGTTGAATGTGTAAAATTTTCATTAACCATTATGCTTCCCATCCTGCCGTTAGATATGCTAAACATATCAAACAGTCAACTTAGGTTTATTTACACCTCAAGTCAATCAAAGGAAAGAAGGGGAAAGGAAGCAGCTAATTGATTTAAATATGTAATACTTGGTGTTCATGGAATCTTTCAAATTGTATGTAATTTTTTTAGTCCTAGTACCGATAATGAATGTTCAAGAAAAATCAAAACACGGGTTTGATTGAACCTCACCAGACCCAACTTCTTCAGCAGAAGCAGAATACTTTGGGGTTGAATCCAATTAGAGGAAAGCACAACCTTGGTTACTGCTTACACTACAAATTCTTGAAACTTAGAGTGGTGGCCATGGAGGAGAAAAGAGAGAGAGGAGATGCTGCGGCCATGGAAGAAAAGAAGGACAGGAGATGCGGCGATGGGGAACAGAGAAAGGCTTTGTTTTGAAAGAATAAGGACAAGATGAAAGACGATTGGGAATTTTTTGGGGGGTTAAAATTACAATTGTGTCCTTGTATTGTTAAGTTGCCTGTGTTCTATTGTTTAGTGGTTGTTCCACCCTCAACCCACTAAGTGTTTACTGTATGTAAAAAAATTTTATAATTGTGTTCCAAATTTGTACTGTTTAGTCATCTATTGGATTTATTTTAAAAAATAAATGTTCTTTTTAGTTTCTATGTTTCCAAATTCTGTGGACAGCCTCCCTGAAAACACAGCTCTTATATAACTTTATTGCATAATTGTTTTAAAATTTTTAAGCTTGTTATGAATTATTGGAATCTCCATTAATTAGTGGAGGCTCCACTAATTATGGATTTATGTGAATTATTAGAAGATTTTTATGGATGTCCACCATTTAGTGGAGACACCATTAATTGAAGATGATGTATGCCATGATGTATTTCACTAATTAGAGCTCTATAAATAGAGCTATTCTCTAAGTTTGTAATACACCATCATTTTGT
Organism: Voacanga thouarsii; assembly: GCA_026120185.1. Lineage (NCBI taxonomy): Eukaryota > Viridiplantae > Streptophyta > Magnoliopsida > Gentianales > Apocynaceae > Voacanga > Voacanga thouarsii. The sequence goes on along the minus strand of JANUWF010001213.1, from coordinate 1,644,043 downwards.
GAAAGAAAGATTAGTGAAAGAAAGATTGGAGAAAGAATTGTGAGAGAAAGAAAGAGAGAAGTTTGAAGAGAAATTCTTGTGCAAAGAATAGTTAGAATTTTCTTAGTGTGTAGTGTGTAGATTTTATTCTAACACTACCCTAATTTTATAACACGTTATCGACACGAGTCTCTCGCCGTTATTAAAGCCAGAAGACAGGTATGCATTTATTGATCTCGCTAAATTCGAATTTGTAGCCATTGATATTTCTGAAAAAAAAAATTTATATGTCATACAGAAATGCATCTAAATGCTAAAAAAAAAAGGAGATCCATATGTCATGTGGATAAAAAGAAAGATTTGACCACCTGAAGATGGTCGTACTACCCACTGCACGGTATGAATGGTTGCACCTGAAGTTGCAAGATTGTAAAACCGTGAACTCCGTGATGTATAAAACTACATCTTAGTTAAAAATTTTGCGGAGAAAAAGTTATCGATGAAGTTATATTGGAGAAGACATTCTCCACTTTTCATACCTCGAATATTGTCCTGCAAGTAACAATATCGAGAAAAATGGTATCCCAAATTGACAAATTTAACATGAGTTATTATTGAGAAATCATGAAGCCGTATGAATCGGCTCAACAAAGACTCTGCAGTGAATGTCGTTGGCTCCAGCAGAGCCATCGTTATAGTCGTAGTCGTGGCCGTGGCCGTGGTCGTGGTTATGGTCGTAGTCACGCTCGATATTTCCCTTATAATCAAATCGTGAGAAATACTGGCCACCGAAGTGGAACAGAAAAGATCAAAAGGGAAAAGAAAAAGAAATTGAAGAAAAGCATGAGGATATATGTTATAGATGTGGCATGAAAGGTCATTGGTCACGAAACCGTCGTACTGGCTAAGCATTTAGTTGAATTGTATCAAGCTTCATTGAAAAATAAAAATGTGGAAGCAAATTTTTCTCAACATCCAATAAATAATGTTGAGGATGACGATAGTGATCCCGAAGATCTTAATATCAATATTACCCATATGGATGTATCGGATTTTTTTGAACACCCGGACGGTAGGATAGACCATTTAATTGGTGATGGCAAGTGTCCAAAAGAACTAAAGCCTCACCCCGATATTTTTGTATTTTCATTTTCATTCTATTCTAATAATATTTACGTTTACATATATATATTTGTGTTCGGATGGTCTGTTGTTAATGATGATATATGCATTATTGATAGTGGAACTACACACACCATACTAAAAAATGAGAAATATTTTTCTGATCTCAAAATGGGAGAAATAAATATTTATACGATAAACGGTAGTGCAAATGTAATTGAGGGCTCCGGAAGAGCTAGTATATTGTTGCCTAAAGGAACAACAATTATTATTGATAAGGCACTATTTTCCTCAAAATCCGAAGAAATTTATTGAGTTTTAAAGATATCCGCAGAAATGGGTATCATGTTGAAACAAATGAGGAAAATGGGATTGCGCATCTTTTTATTACTCAAATGCATTTGGGTAAGAAATCGGTATTAGAAAAACTGCCGTCTTTTTCTACTGGTCTATATTTTGTAAAAATTCGTACAATTGAAATTCATCATCTAGTAAACCGTAAGTTTACTGATCCTATTACTTTTAGCATTTGGCATGACCGGTTGGGTCATCCGGGATCTACCATGATGAGAAGAATCATTGAGAATACACATGGTCATCCTTTAAAAAATAAAAGGATATTAACATCAGAAAAATTCGCATGTATTGCATGTTCCCTAGGAAAATTAATTGTTAAACCATCACCAGTAAAAGTAGGAGCTGAAAGTCCTACATTTCTCGAACGGATTCACGGAGATATTTGTGGACCTATTGATCCACCCACCATGTGGACCGTTCAAATATTTTATGGTCTTAATTAATGCATCATCCCGATGGTCACATGTATGTTTATTATCTACTCGCAACCTGGCGTTTGCGAGATTACTTGCTCAAATAATTAAATTACGAGCACAATTTCCGGACCATCACATTAAAAATATCCGTTTGGATAATGCTGGTGAATTTTCATCACATGCTTTTGATGCATATTGCATGTCAATTGTGATTAATGTTGAACATCCTGTAGCTTATGTTCACACACAGAATGGTCTTGCTGAATCTTTGATTAAACGATTACAATTAATTGCTAGACCATTATTAATGAAAACAAATCTCCCAACATCTGCCTGGGGACATGCTATTCTACATGCTCGCAACACTTGTACGTATAAGACCGACTAGTTATCATAAATTCTCTCATTTGCAATTGGCTTTTGGGTCGAACCAAATATTGCTCATTTAAGAATTTTTGGGTGTGCTGTATATATTCCAATTGCACCAAACCAACGTACAAAGATGGGTCCTCAAAGAAGAAAGGGGATATACGTTGGATATGATTCACCCTCTATTATCAGGGGGAGAACCCAAACAGTATAAAAAGGATCTTGATTGGACAACGTCATTAAATTATCTTGATCCGCGCACAAGCGCATGTGAACTTGAAGTTCAAAAGATAATTCATTTGCAAAGCATTGCAAATCAAATGCCGGACGCTTTTGTTGACTCCAGAAGAGTTACAAAATCGCATATTCCAGCTATAAATGCTCCTATTCGAATTGAAGTTCCAGCAGAACAAAATATTATACCTATAGCTGCTGAGTCAAAAACACGCCAGAAGCGTGGCCGACCTCTTGGTTCTAAAGATAAAAATCCTCGAAAGAAAAGAGGATTAAATGATCCAGAAGATCATATTGAAGAAAAGAATGATAAAGACCAAGAAAGAACTGATGACAAAGAACCAGAAGTTGATGAATGTAACACTGAAATTTCTATCAATTATACCACTTCTGGTAGAAGTTGGAATCGGATAGAAACTGTTATATTGATGATATATTTGCATACAATATATCTCTTGATGTTACACAGGATAATGATGATCCTGAACCAATATCAGTTGATGAATGTCGGCATAGAAAAGATTGGCTGCAATGGAAAGATGCGATTTAATCGGAGTTAAATGCACCGACAAAACGTGAAGTCTTCGGACCTGCAGTCCGAATACCAGAAGGTGTAAAACCTGTTGGCTACAAATGGATATTTGTGCGAAAGCGCAATGAAAAGAGTGAAATCGTTCGATATAAAGCACGATTAGTAGCCCAAGGTTTTTCACAAAGACCAGGTATTGACTATGATGAAACTTATTCTCCTGTTGTTGATGCTATTACACTCCGATATCTTATCGGTTTGGCAAGTACATGAAAAGATAGATATGCGCCTATTAGATGTTGTCACTCGCTTACTTGTATGGAAATTTAGAAAATGATGTTTACATGAAAATCCCCGAAGGATTTCATATGCCCGAAGCATATAAACATTATCCTCGTGAAAATTACTCCATCAAGTTGCGAAATCATTATATGGCCTGAAGCAATCAGGCGCATGTGGTTCACACGTCTTAGTGAATATTTATTGAAAGCGGGATTTAAAAATGACCAGGTATGTCCATGCGTTTTTATTAAGAAATCTGGTTCTAAATTTGTGATATTAGCTATATATGTTGATATTAATCTTATTGGAACTCCTGAAGAGCTCCAAGAAACAATTGATTATTTAAAAAGAGAATTCGAAATCAAGGATTTTGGTAAAACCAAATTTTGCCTTGGTTTACAAATTGAACATTTGGAGAGTGGAACATTTATTCATCAATCAACATATACAGCAAAAGTGCTAAAAAGATTTTACATGGACAAAGCACATCCATTGAGTATTCCAATGATCGTCCGATCATTAAATGTGGATAAAGATCCTTTCCGACCTCAAGAAAATGATGAAGAACTCCTTGGTCCTGAAGTACCATATCTCAGTGCAATTGGTGCATTGATGTATCTTGCTAATAACACACGGCCTGATATTGCTTTCTCTGTCAATTTATTAGCAAGATTTAGTTCTTCACCAACACGACGACATTGGAATGGAATTAAACAAATCCTTCGATATCTCCAAGAAACAATCTATAGCAGCTACTTCTTCAAATCATGCTGAAATTATAGCCATTCATGAAGCAAGTCGAGAATGTGTATGGCTAAGATCCATGATTCATTATATCCGAGAAAGTTGTGGATTATCATCAATCAAAGATATTCCAACTCCTCTTTATGAAGACAATGCAGCTTGCATAGCTCAATTACGAGGAGGATATATTAAAGGAGATCGGACAAAACATATTTCACCAAAATTCTTCTTTACTCATGAACTCCAGAAGAAATGTGAAATTGATGTGCTACAAATTCGGTCATGTAACAACCTCGCAGATATTTTCACGAAGACTTTACCGACGGCAACATTTGAAAAGTTGAGATATAAAATCGGTATGCGTCGGTTTAAAGATTTAAAGGAATCATCTCATCAGGGGGAGTAATAAACATACATATAGAATAGTGTACTCTTTTTCCTTCACTAGATTTTTTTTCCCACTGGGTTTTTATCTAGTAAGGTTTTAACGAGGCATATTCTTTATGTATGGATGGACATCCAAGGGGGAGTGTTATGAATTATTGGAATCTCCATTAATTAGTGGAGGCTCCACTAATTATGGATTTATGTGAATTATTAGAAGATTTTTATGGATGTCCACCATTTAGTGGAGACACCATTAATTGAAGATGATGTATGTCATGATGTATTTCACTAATTAGAGCTCTATAAATAGAGCTATTCTCTAAGTTTGTAATACACCATCATTTTGTGAAAGAAAGATTAGTGAAAGAAAGATTGGAGAAAGAATTGTGAGAGAAAGAAAGAGAGAAGTTTGAAGAGAAATTCTTGTGCAAAGAATAGTTAGAATTTTCTTAGTGTGTAGTGTGTAGATTTTATTCTAACACTACCCTAATTTTATAACAAAGCTCAATTTATTGAACTATTATTGCGGAGCAAGTATATGCACAATAAAAATTCAAGGAATTCGTTTGATTGGCACAAAAAAGTAATATTATGAAATCTAAATTTTGGGAATGTGATTCACAGAATATTATAATTGTTTCATATTCTTAAATATAAAATTTATTTTATCTTATTTAATATTTTAGTTATTCTTGATATTGAGTTTCAAATTCTAATATGGATTAAAAAATTAATTATTGTCAAATTAAAGTATTTATAAAAAATTTAATAAATTTTCATTCTCATTAAATTAATTCAATTATGATATAATTTTTAAATTAAAAATTTACAATTAATTTAAAGTGTGTAGTCTTTTAAATATTTGAAATATATATATATATATATATATATATATATATATATATATATATATATATATATATAGAGTTACAGACAATTCTGACAGTGATACTTGGTGACTTTAAACACACATGCATGTGACACATCAGGATTTTAAAAAAAAATAAATATCAAAGAGTATTATCTTTATTATATTTATGATGTTATATTAAATAACCTTATTAATGAATTATATATTTTTTAAGAAATAAACATTTAATTCTTTTAAGTAATAAGTTACGAGAAAGATACGCAGTATTGGTGAACTTTATAAAATTCTTATTTGAATATAAATTCATCTGAATTTGGATTCAATGAATTTAGATAAAGTTATCTGAATTCAAATGATTTGAAATTAAAAGTGATAGACTTGAAATTAAATAGTAGTCTTAATATATGTTTCAATTTATCTAATTTTATTATTTATTTTAATATTCACATCAGTTATATTTTAATTACATTTCAATCCAAAACAATAATTTAACAAAAAGTATACTCCCGTGCAATGCACGAACATCTACCTAGTAATTAAAAAAATCAAATAATATTTTGTGCATAGATAATTAAAAAATTAAATAAAATAACACGAAAGTTTTAGTATGAAATATCCTAAATTCTCTTCCCACCTGCCTAACTTTTTATCCTTTCAAAAAAGCTCATGAAAATTAAAAAAAATATTTAACAAAAAAAAATTACTAGAAAAACAAAATCTTCAAATCCGAGATCTACTCATCTGCACCACCTTCTTTGAATTCCATCGCGAATCTGTATTCCTCATCAAACAAATGGTACCCTTAATCACCATTTTCCAGCTAATTGAGGAAGGGGAAGAAGAGAGGCAAGAAAGCAGGGCTTTTGATCAGAATGGCCCTATTCAGGGCCATTCGTCCTCACGTGACCCCTCCAGGAGAAGAAGTCCTAAAATGGCCTTGACGCATTTGCCGATAACGTCCTCATTTAATGACACTATCGGCAAATGCATCCTTATTTACTTAGGACGATATTCGTCAATGCGTCCTTAGTAAGTTAGGACGCATACACGGATAGCGTCCTACCCAGTCGTCATCTTCATTGTGCCGCGCCTTTGCAACTTTTCATTTCGCTACACTTCCTCCATTTTCAAGCGATTTTCCACTACTCCGGTGATATCAACCTTCTTCGGCCAACATCCAGCCCTTCTACTCTGGCGACAGCACTACTTCGTCGGCGACCATAGCATTCTTCTTTGTGGCGGCAAACAGTCTTCTTCACCGGCGACTGTAGCAGTCTTCTCCACGGTGGCGGGTCCTGTGCACGGCATTTTGTCTGATTTCGAGGTATGTCATGCTTCTTGGTCTTTATTTTTTGATTAGTTGATATAGTTTCTGAATATAATGTATGTATTTTGTTGCACTGGTCTTTAATTTTTATATGTCATAAATCACCATTTAGGATTTGGGAATATATCTTTTATTTATTTTTTTATTTTTTTTGTCCATTAGAGGTTTCTATTACCTTTTTATATAGTACTCTAATTGTACAAATATGTTTATAGCTTCCTATTCTGGTGGAAGAATTTGGAATATAGGAAGTAAAAGAAAAATGCATTATGAGAATTATGGATAATCTTATTGGCGTATTCCTTTGTAAGTTGGGAATGAATTATTTTGTGCGAATTCTTATTTTAGTTTTTATCTCAGCTATTCATGCACGAGAGGATGTTTTTCTCCGTGGGAAGAAAAATAGTTACGCTTGGATTTTGAGTGTTCAAAATTAAATTGGCTAGGGATGAATTTTTATGAGTCCAAATTGACTAATTTCTTTAACATATTGGAATCAATAACTCATTTCATATTTTTTTTATGGAAATTCTAAATACCAGGTAATAACCTATCCATGAACCATTTGCTTAGTCTACATGATAGACGTGTGGTATTAATACAAATTACTGGCCTGAAGTCTTGATGGAATATATTCAAAGTGCTTACAGTGGTTGTGACGAGACAGAGCCATTGCTGAACTTTGTCACTGTTTAATGTTGGTGCTCAAGGTTTACATTTTGACACTTTTTTCTAATGATATTTGTAACAAAACTGCAAAGTTCAAGTATGTTTTGTAAGTATGGTACAAAAGTCATTACTATTATTATTTATTATACTATTATTTTTTCATTATTTTTTAATATACTATTATTATTTATTATTATTTAATATATTACTATTAGTATTATTATTTTTTAATATACTATTATTTTTTTAATTTTTATATATTATTATTAGTTTATTTTTTAATATACTATTATTATTATTATTATAATTACTATTAATATACTATTATTATTATTATTATAATTATTACTTTTAATATACTGTTATTATAATTTTATTTTTTAATGTACGATTATTATTATTATTTTTAATCTACTATTATTATTGTAATTATTATTATTATTTTATTTTTTAAATATACGATGATTATTATTATTATTATTATTATTATTATTATTATTATTATTATTATTATTATTATTATTATTAAAACTAGATAGGAATACTTGTATTATTAAATTCTTGTGTTACGCTATTTAATTAAAACAATTAGTGATTGGATGTAGAAATTCGTACTAATACTTGTATTCATTAAAAGAAATTGACATCTCACAATATCCTTTAAGATGGATCGAGTATATGGCGATACTGTCCCCGGACCTATTTACGAGGGCTTGATATCTAGGCAGGATAGGCATCGATCTTCATTGATTTGGTCACGGCATTCTGAGAGCTATGAAATACCATTAGCCTTTAGACGTTGCGATTCTCGTTTTTGGGAGCTATTTCCATTCCCTCATCGGGTAATGGATTATATCGATCTAGCTGGTTTCGGTGGAGTCTATAGAGTTGGGCATCTTCATGTAAATCATGCACTTGTGACTGCATTAGTTAAGAGGTGGTGTCCCGAGACACATACCTTCCATCTATAGGTAGGAGAGGCCACTGTCACACTAGGGGATGTTGCGATTTTGTGGGGACTTAGAGTTGACGGTGACCCGATCATTAGAGAGGTTTACAGGCGCCCTCGGACAGTATGGATGGATTTGATATATACGCTTCTTGACTTTCAACCTCTGACTACCTAGTTTAGGGATAACAGGCTGGAGAAGTCGGCCCTTGAGGCGCACTTGTCACTCCCTCTTCCGAATGATGCTTCTGATGCAGTGGTGCAGCAGAGGGCACGGGGATTCATTTTTCTTTTTATTGGTAGTATGATTCTATCTGACAAATCAGGTCATCTACTGCCCCTTCGTTTTCTACCCTTCCTTGTAAACTTACATTATTGCGGTCAGTTTAGTTGGGTAGTGCGGCTCTAGCGTGGATGTATAGATGCCTTTGTGAGGCAACTGACCCTGCCGCGAGGGAGATTTGTGGTCCTATGGTTCTGCTTCAGGTTAAAATTTTCTTTCTATTCTTTATTTTTCAATTATTTTAGATGTTTTATGGTCTAGCAAAATAGTAATAAAATTTGATGAACCTGTATTATTTTATTGTGTTGTTGTGGGCTTGGGAGCACATTCCTATCTTACGCCTTGACAAGGTTGAGCCAGGCCATAGACCTCCACTTGCACCGTATGGTGCGAGGTGGAACATGTGGCTACGGCTACATCGGACGTCGACGCACCTTCTAGTAACATACAAAGATCAGTTAGACGCGATGCAGGATCATCACGTAAGTATTTAAACTTTTCTGATAGAAATTTTTTATTACTTTATTGTCGTTTTAGTGTTTCAATTAAACGTTTTCAAATTGTGTCAGTTAATTTGGTGCTCGTACGATGCCATAGACCTAGAGTTCATGCAAGTTAGATACATGGAGGGTTCAGACATCTAGCGATTACGGACTCCACTCATATGTTGGGACGTCGTAGAGTTCTATTACCCTGACCGTGTGCTTCGACAGTTTGGTATGTTACAGCTCATTCCACAGAGTTGTGAGTATGATGCTGAGTTGTACACGACTGGTACTCGGGGGAACCACACGATCAACTGGTCTTATCACCATTCAGTGATGGAGGACGAGGTAGATGGTATTACAGAGTAGGGGCTCGACACAACGACGCAGGAATTTGATATGGGACTGGGGCAAGTCACGTAGGCGTATGTGCATGTTCCACCTACAGAGTCTATACTACCGAGCGCGGTGGTTGATGACCAGGACAGACTAGGACTTAGAGTTCAATGACAGCGACGACGACCACGTTATTATCATCCGGCAGTACCAGAGTAGGGAGATCCCATTGTACCCGTCGAGGATGTACATGCTGCAGCAACATATGTACGAGGCCCAGACGCATTGTCCGACCCCGACCATGCGGCACGTAGACTCAATCCTCGGACATTCTTATTATTCTGTATATCATTGATTCTCCCTTTATCACCTTTTTTTTTTTTAAATTTTTTATTTTTGGTTTGAAAAAATACATTTGCACTCTCTCCAGTTGTATTTTGTTACTCAAAATATGCATATACTTTTGTTATATTTGATTTTAGAGTGTAATTAAATACCAATTAGATTGGGATTAGTTTATTTGAAACCATCGTACACAATAATGAGAATCATAACAATGCAGTACGTAACTGAAAGTAGAAGAAAGCACAATGTACACAATATAGGACGCTATCTTGAATAGCGTCCTGCTCATCCGCGGATAGCGTCCTAGAGTGTACCTTAATCATTCTTCAATTACAGCCTTAGTTTTGTTATTTCTTGTATAGTATAACCATACTAAAAATTAGAAGAAAGTTTTAGGGTCCAACAACTTTATATTTTTGTGGCAGAAGACATATAATCAATGATCCTGTCCACATATGCTTCGTTTTTCTTTTCTTACAAAACATTTATTTAGCAATAAAGAAAGGTTTTAATCCATGAGAAACCATCGTACATCTGAGAAGGGCAGGACGCTATCGATGTTAGCGTCCTGATATGTTGGACGCTATTTTGGATGCAAATGGAGATAAATATACTTACCATTTTCTAACACTCTAGACGCCAAATAATAGTTAGCGGAGTAATACTGTAAGCATGCCTTAATAATCTACCTTTGACACACACGTTCACGCCTCTCGTGTAGTTTTAAGAAAACGAAAGAGAGACGTCGAATGTGTGCGTCAAAGATAAATTTTCAAGAGTTAGAAAGCTTTTGCCGATTAGAACACTGTCCTAAATTTTCAAGAGTCATTTTATAGGCACAATATGAGGCTGTGCCACTATACCAAGGACGCTACTATCAATAGCGTCCTTTTTTAGGACGCTTCTACAAGTAGCGTCCTAAGCCGGCGGTCGGCCACCTTGTCTGATGGATCTTCAGTTGGATTCCGAAATGACATTGAATGTTACCATCATATGCGTCCTATGACAACCTTTCTGAAAATATTCTGAACACATTTGCTTTTGCAGATTCTGTACAGTAGGACGCTACTGCTATTAGCATCCTATTTACAACCATAAAACATTCTCGCTTTGGAACAAGATACCTGGGATTTGAGCGTACTTTAGAGTTGATAATGTACTATAAGACGCTATTATGAATATCATCCTTATGAAGGACACAACCATGAATAGCATTCTAAGGCGCCTATTTGGCTCCATGTAATATCAGAACCACTTCATTCCTTTCATGCAAAAAAAAAAAAAAAAAAAAACACCAGACAGAGAGGAAGCTAAACTACTTCATTCTCGCAGGCGGTTCTGTCACTTGAATTTATTTTTTTCCAAGTACAACCATTATGTCACTTGAAACACCACTATCTCTTGGTTTCTTCTGGGATTGCCCTCTCTCATACGAAGTAGGCGGTTCAGTTATCTTTGCAGGCCCGTGTAGAAAGAGGCTAGTCTTACAGCGTAAAATATCATTCCACATGCTTGTCGACAAAATCTATACATACATGCGGATTGATAGGACGTTATTTACATTGGATATATCCATAAGATATCCTTGGGTATATGGAGACCACGTTCAATGGGGGTTGCTTAAATTACAGCATGATAGCGATATGGATAATATTTGGACTTTGCATTCCATTTTCAAGGAGGGTGGAATACATATTTATGTAAAGACAGAGCCTATTTTAAATGCACCACACAACGTGCAAACAGTTCTTGAAGCTGAAACTGGCATTTCCATACCGTCAACATCATTTCCTGTCCAACAACTGTCTCATACCATTTCCTACATAGATTTGCTACTCCAACAAGAAGGGTTGGAAATAACAACCATTCAAAATCAGTTACCACAACTACAGAGTCACCCAAATGCTGATCCACTAAATGAGCCAGAAATAATCCAAGCGAATGAGCAACCAATAATTAATGAGACTGCAATCATGGACTTACTAGGACCAACATCTAACATCGACGGACCACTAGCCTCAGAAGGAGAATATGGAATCGACATCGATGACGTGGGCCACAGTGACACCGATAGCAGTAGCCACAATGACCAGGATGACGGGCTACCTCGACACACATCAATGTATGCTCCACCAGAACCAGCGCATTAGATACCAGTTCAGGTAAGAAATCTGCATACATACAGCAGTTTTCAGGATATAGGCTCGGGGGCACCTGAAGGTGACTTTTTCTATGCCGATGATGACTTACGTGTTGATGAATGGGCAGCAAAAAATTGGGAGTTAAGGCATAAAATGCGATTTTGGGATAAGTCAGAAGCAGTTTACGCTGTGAGATTATGGCACGTTAAGAAGGGCTGCGAGTTCACTGTTATTAAAAGTAAGAGTGCAATTTGGACAGCCTCTTGCAAGAATAACATTGAGCAGAATCTATGTGCTTGGTACGTTCGAATCATTAAGAAAGCAAATATTGGATGATGGGAAATTTCGGTCTGGAATGGCGAACACACATGTCTCCAAAGGGTCATAAACAACAACAATCGAAATTTGTCCTCCAAATTTATTGCACAACACATATTGCATCTTATCAGAGATGACCTTGAGACAAGTGTCAGTACCATATTAAGGGTTGTACACGACAAATTCCAGGTTGGATGTTCATATAGAAAAGGATGGTATTCTAGGAAGGCTGCTGTTGAGTTTTTATATGGCACATGGTCTTCTACTTTCAAAGTACTACCAGCGTATATATTAACGTTACAAGATTCAAATCCCGACACAATAGTACACTAGAAACACCACAACATCAATACCGGAGGATACAAAGATTTTCAAGTTCGTATTTTGGACTTTCAAACCATCGATCGACGGATTTAGGCATTGCCGTCCTATGATTTCAATCAACGGAACCCATTTAAGAGGGGCATATAAGAGTGTCATGTTGATAGCAAGCATTTGGGATGTTAATAATCACGTTTTTCCCCTAGCTTTTGCTATTGTCGATGTTGAATCAAATGAGAGTTGGGGATGACTTCTTAGACTTCTCCGGAGACATGTGGTGCGTGAAAGACATGTTTGTATTGTGTCCGACAAGCACGCTGGAATCTTGTCAGCTATGAGGACACAGGCTGAGTGGGCGGAGCCAATGGGAGTTCACAAGTACTGTCTATGCCATATTCGTGCCAATTTTAACAAACAATTCAAGAACATCGAGTTGAAGCGACTCATGTACAAAGCTGGAACAGAGAGAAAGAAATCTAAGTTTGAATCGGTAATGAACGAAATAAGAGAATATAATCAGGAGGCGTACAACTGGTTGATGCGTATTGGCCCGGAAAAATGGTCACTTTCGCATGATGGGGGAAATTGATACGGATGCATGATGACAAATTTATCCGAATAATTAAATAGTGTTCTAAAAAAAACAAGAGCATTACCTATCACAACCCTTGTCGATGCAACATTCTCGAAGATTGTCGAATATTTTAATCTGCATCGATCCGAGGCCACACACTGTAACAAACCATTTCCTCCGTTGATATGGAATACATTCCAAGCAGCTTCGCAAAAGGTGAGAAGTTATAAGGTTGTGCAATATAATGAACGAGTTAGAATTTTCAGTGTTAGGACACCTGCAAGAGTTGAAGGAAAAGAAAACAGTGTGTTTACAGTAAAAATGTCTTTACGGGACTGCAGCTACACGAAATGGAATATTTTTGGCTTGCCGTGCACGCATGTATTCACTATCTGTCGACACCGTAGCTGGTAACCTTCTAATTTTGCACTACCTATTTACTCATTGGACAAATATATTGTGGCTTACAACAATGACTTCTATCCAGTCAATAATGAAAATTTTTGGCGTAATGCTGACTTTTCTTTGGAGGGCTACATACTAGCCTTTAAAAGTAATAGATCGGGATAGAGGCGTATTACACGTTTTCGAGGAGAGATGAACTATCGAAATGAAGGGTCTTCACCAAGATGTGGAAATTGCCATCAAACGGGACATAACAAGCGAAATTGCAATAGAGCTAGTTTCTAACCTAGAGAATAAATTGGATTGCATTCAGTTGTATTGTAACAAATTTATTTAATGATAATAAAATTCATTCTGCAGTTGACATTATCCCATTTTTTTATTTATCCATTAATTACACACACTTTTGTTATATTTTTTAAAATTAATATAATTTCAACAGTTAATACAGATAATTTATTCTAACGTAAAGGATAATAAATTGTATAACAGAATCACTAAAATGTGCGGTACGATGTCTAGGACGCTACCCGTGTATTCGTCCTAAATTACGCATTGACGAATAGCGTCCTAAGTAAATAAGGACGCATTTGCCGATAGCGTCCTCATTAAATGAGGACGCTATCGGCGAATGCGTCGAGGCCATTTTAGGACTTCTTCTCCTGGAGGGGCCATATGAGGACGAATGGCCCCGAGTAGGGCCATTCTGATCAAAACCCCGAAGAAGGCACCTGAGTTTTCAGCTAAAAGCAAAAGCGATGGAAACAATATGAATTCCAATCGAGAAAGTGAAAGCTAACAGAGAGTAGAAAGCAAAACCCCATTTCGGACCTACTCCAGATGACACCAAGCCTTCAAGACCTTGTAAGTGAATTCATTTTACGGTTTCTTGATACTTGCAAAATCAATTTTGTATCAATTCTTAGGCTCCTTTCTGGCACTGTTATTTATTTATTTGCTTCAGAAGTCACATGAATTTCTCATTAAGCATTTTTCGTTGGGGGATTGGGCAGACCTTGAGAGCAGACCTCATCAAGACCGAGGAAGTTGTGCTCTGATGGCTTGCTTTTCCTGTGCCTCTGATTGTAGGTAGAAGGAGGAGGGAAGGGAGGCGGCTATAAGGAAGGGAGTAGTAGCGGCGGCAAGAAAAAAGAAAAGAAAAGAAGGAGAGAATGGACAAGGTAATAGCGATGGTAGCCAAGAGAAGAAGAAAGAAATAGAAAGAGAGAGAGAGCGGAGGTGGGACAACCATCGCAACCGTGAGAAGAAGGGCGTCACAAAATTTTGAGGTTTGTTTTTCTTTGAATCTTAGGCATGTCTACTCAATAATGATGATACAGGTAGACAAAAAGATGGCCATTCCAAGAACAACCAAGCATCACTTCACAAATGGAATCCCAGAGGGAACTCTCCTAGCATAGTCCTCATATTGTGACGCAAAAAACCGCTCAAGAAATACTCCTTATACGGTATCCTTCGTGTGAAAAAGCACCAAACAACCAATGCAAAAGCAACTATTGATACAGGATTGCAAAGCATTATCTGAGTGCCAACCGACCAAATGAAGAAGCCAGTATAACTCGGATGACGAACAAATTGATAAACTCCATGAGTTACTAACTTGTGATTGTCTTCGTGATAAGTTTTAATGAGATGAGTTAAGGCTTGACTAGCAGTTATAATGGCCAACTTGCTTATGAATTCACCAACAACAACCAATGCAAGACCCATATTGCTTATCCACCAGTGTTCCTTTAATCCAGGGAGGAAATAAATCTCTATAATGTATTCTATCGGCAAGCAAATCATTGCAAGTAGATACTATTTGCTGATCAAAAGAGAATTGAGTGTTATATTTGCTTTCCCGTTAATGGCAACTGCCAGTACAAATTCAGAAATATGAAAGATGAATATTGCAAAAGACATTTGCAATAATTGTCTGCATGATGTGTCACTGAAAAATTTTGTCATTTACAATTTCACCAAAGAAATCCCCTCTTCAGAAAAATATTAATGAGCTCTAAAACTTTGAGATACTGTTTGGGTTTTACTTTAGACCTGAGATAGTCGCACAACCATGAAGCATGAATGCTAAAAGTTGGCACCACACATCATCAGATATATGCTCTAATTGGAGCATTTGTGAACAAAAAAGGCAAATTAGAAACTGGGAACTTCAACATTCTATAGTAACAGAAACCCAAAAAGAAAAAAGAAAAAGAAAGTATTGATTCTTCTGTTTGTACAATATGCCTGTTAACTGAGGTTATAAGTCAACATTATTAACAGCATCACATTTCTTCTCCACTACAAGTACGTCACTTGATATGGAAATGCACAAAATATAACTCCCTATGTCTGGAATTTTAAAGTCTTATTTTGAGTTAGTACAAAAAATTAGAAATTAGGAGAGCATTTGACTATGAAGAACTTGTTAGACACAATGTACTGACGAGCACAGACAAGCAATTCAATTGAATTGAATAAGTACCGTCTATACCTGACCAGGACTCTAATAAATACACTTATTAAATATCAACAAAGTGGGTAAGGCCAAACAGTCAAAGCGTAAAGTAACTAGATAGAATTCAAAATTAACAGATAAGTCAATAATGGACCTGAGAGACTTGCTCGCAGTTCCACTAGAACGTACGCGGTGCCGGTTCTCATCTGGACAAGCTGCGATGCAACAGACAGAAACGCTGACCGAATCACCAGTTCAATACTAGTTTGCCTTCAAAAAGTTATTCGCTCTACTTTGGTGCGATGGGTACAGCGACTTTCCTTGCAAGATAAGATGGTCTCAGATCGCCGTAGACGCACACCATCTGCGATCACCTCAAAAATCTCCTCAATTCACTGGTGTCGTTCAGTCAAAACATTATAGGTCATGATAAGGAGAACCGGAGAAGCGATTTTTCTCTCCGTTGCGATGGGTACACCAATTTTCTTTGCAGGATAAGACGGTATCAGATTGCCGTCGACACACACCAACTGCGATCACCTTAAAAATCTCCTCAATTTACCAATCCCGTTCAATCAAAACACTATGGGTTGTGATAAGGAGTATGGGTCATGATAGGGAGAATCGAAGAAGCGATTTTTCTCTCCGGTGTGATAAGTACAACGACTCTCCTTGCAGGATAAGATGGTCTCAAATCGCCGTCGACGCACACCAACTACGATCACCTCAAAAATCTCTTCAATTCACTGGTCCCGTTTAGTCAAAACACTATAGGTCGTGATAAGGAGAACTGGAGAAGCGATTTTTCTCTCAAGAAAGCAAAACTCGAAAAAAAACAGAACCCCTACGGCAGCTCTGTTATGTTTCTTTTTAATATCGCCTTTAGAGAAATAAAACCCAATCCGAATTAGGAGACCATAATTCCAATCAATTTCATGGGCCAAGCCCGAGTCAGGCCAAGCCCGAGTCAGGCCGGGCGGGCGGCGCGCTCGTGTGGCAGCCCCACTACCTTGGGCTTTTCTATCAAGTTTATAGAAAAATATTTTAGTATATAAAGGCTTCCACACTTCTCAATTTTTCCCATATGGGACTTATGTTCCCAAATGGTTAAACATACAACTTTAATAATATTTAATTATGAATTCCCACTATGAAAATGGCTTTTATTATAATCAAAACAATTTCTAACATGTTAATAACAACTCTCATTAATTGTTTTAGGCTAACAATTATGAGTTAAAAGTTATTAACTCTCAAAGTTGCCATTTTCAACAATCCCCCACACATTCATAGTTAAAGACTCTTTAGGATATACATAATCTACTTTCAATAATGGTACCTTCCGGTTTGAACTACTATCTAAGTTATCCAACTTATGACCCTATAGGAACAAATGGACTTGAGCCTTGAATCTGAACCTTGAGTATGGCGGCGTCCATTGGTAACAACAGACTATCGACTATGAAGACAATCTTTAGGGTTGACACATTATGGTCATGTGTCATGATTTTGTCTCATGAGTATATTTAGAGAAAACTCAATTCCCTTTTGGTGCAGCCACACAACATTACTCACATAGTTGGCGATCTTCAATGATGTATTGCTAGCATCTTGTCTAAAAGATTTAATCTCATTCAGAGTCAAAACTCTTACTAATTGTAGTAAATGCACCACAAGTTTTTAAGGAAAGGACCTAGACACAAATGTATCATAATAGGTGCCAGATTCACTCAAACAGCTTATTTATACCACATTGAAGTGCCTTGTGGGATCTCCACTTGGTCAGTTGGGTTGCCACTATAGGTGAATCATTACCGGGTTATCAATCCTATTCCCAACCTGGATTTAAGAAATAAGGATGTTTCCAGTATCTTAGTTAGGGGGTCTGCAATGTGATCTTTAGATCTAACAAAGTTAATAGACAACACCTTTTCAGATACTAACTTCCTTATAGACTGAAGTCTAACTTGGATATGTTTCTTAGTCTTTTGATTATACTTGGTATTCTTTATCTTTGTGGTTTGACTATCACAATGCACAGATATAGCAGTAATGGGCTTGCTGATCATTAGCAAAGAGGACAATAGTTCATACAACCATTCAGCTTCCGTTCCAGTAGTATCCAAGGCACATAACTCAGCCTTAAAAGTTGACCGAATTATCAAAGTCTGTTTACAAGACGTCCAGGCAACTGCTCCGCCACCTAATGTAAAGACATATCCAGTGCAACCATTGCTACCAGAGTTTTTGGCTATCCAACTTGCATCAATATACCCTTCAAGTACAGTAGGAAATTTTTCATAATACAGCCTAAGGGACACTGTTTCCTTCAAGTACCTTAGTACTCTATTCAAGGCCTCCCAGTAAGTCCGGTTTGGACAACTTGTATATCTTGCCAATTTAGATACAGAAAATGAAATATCTGGTCTTGAGCCATTTGCAAGATATTGCAAGCTACCAATAATTTGAGAATATTTTAATTGAGACATAGGAATACCACTTTCATTCTTGAACAAAGCTACAGAAAGGTCACTTGGAGTTTTAACAATTCTACAATTTTGATAAACCATATTTCTCAAGAACACTCTCAACATAGTGAGTTTGAGAAATGGTTATCCCCTCAATTGAGTGAATCAACTTTAGACCAAGAATCACATTTGCTACTCCCAAATCTTTCATTTAAAACCTACTTTTCAGGAATGATTTAGTCTCATTAATTATCTCAATATTGAACCCAAATAGTAAAATGTCATCCATATACAAGTATAGTACAATACATGCATTACTTTTAACCTTACAATAAACACACTTATCATTCTCATTTATGATGAAGTCAAATAATAAAATAGTTTTATCAAATTTTTCATGCCATTGTTTGGGTGCTTGTTTTAGACCATATAATGATTTAACAAGTTTATAAACTTTTCGTTCATTTCCTTTGGCTATAAATCCCTTTGATCCATATATCTCTTCTTCAAGATCACCATGAAGAAAAGCTGTTTTCACATCCATTTGGTGGATGGTGAAACCATATATAGAAACCAATGCAATTAGCACTTGAATTGTAGTCAAACGAGCAACAGGAGAGTAAGTATCAAAATAGTCTATTCTCTCTTTCTGTCTAAACCCTTTGGTAACTAATCTAGTTTTATATTTATCTATGGTCCCATATGGTTTAAGATTCTTCTTAAATATCCATTTACATCTAATTGTAGTGCACCCAGGAGGGAGATCTACCAATTCCCGTGTCCCATTGGAGACAATGGAATCCATCTTACTTTTGACAACTCCTTTCCAATGCCCTACTTTTGAGGAAGTCATGGCTGCTTGAAAGATTAAAGGTTCGTCATTGTTACAGATTGTATATAGGATGATTTGTAGGGATTAGATTGTTAATAAATATAGGCTGATTTGTAGGCTAAATAATAGAAATTAGAGGGCTGATTTATTGTAATTAATATAGGATATTTTACTTCTTATTATAGGATCTCTATACTTGTATATATACCCTTATAATTGATGAATAAAAGACAAGAAGTTTCATTCTCTTATTCTGAAACTTACATGGTATCAGAGACAAGGTTCTGTTCATATATATATATATATATATATATATATATATATTGTTGGGTGTGAGAGAGGTTGCTGCCGTATTCAAGGTGCAGCCTTTGGAGGTTCCTCTATAGACACCGCCAACTCAGGGAGGTACGTCGTGCCAATTAGCCAGCACCTAGTGACTCCTTCTTATGGGTAATCTATTATCTTGTTGACTTTTCTTAGCAATTATGTCTGACAAAAAGACTGGAATTGTTTCTGATATGGTTCCGTTGGTTTCAAAAATCACAGACCATAAATTAAATGGAATTAATTTTCTTGATTGGAACCATATGATTGAATTCTATCTGCTCAGTATTTCTATGGATGGTCATCTGACTGATGATCCACCTACGGATGACTCTAGATTGTCATGGATGAGAGACGATGCTCATTTGTATATACAAATTCTTAATTCTATTGATAGTGTGGTGGTTGGTCTGGTTACTCATTGTAAGACAATGAAAAAATTAATGAACTATTTGCAGTTCTTATATTCTGGAAAATGAAATTTCTCTCGTATCTATGATGTTTGCAAGGAGTTTTACAAGGCAAATAAAGGAGATAAGTCTCTCACCAGTTATTTTATGGATTTCAAGAAAACTTATAAAGAGCTCAATATGTTGCTTTCCTTCAGTACTGATGTGGAAGAACAACGGAATCAACGAGAGAAGATAGCTGTTATGAGTTTTCTAGCCGGTCTTCTGTCTGAATTTGAGACTGCTAAATCTCAAATTCTTTCCAGTTCAAAAATTTCCTGTCTAGAAGATGTTTTTCGGAGAGTTCTCCGTACAGACAATACGTTACCTGTTCTATCTACTCAGCCTAACAGTGTTCTTCTTAGCCGTACTACCATATCTGACTCAGGAAGACAACACTACAATAGTGGTGGCAACCGTAAGAGCATGGGGTCAGGGTCCAACACCTCTGATAAGACTACTGGAAATCGTGGACAGGACAAGGAGAAATGGTATGTCACTATTGTTACAAACTAGGTCATATCAAGCGAGACTGTCAGAAGCTACAGTATAAGAAAGCTCAGTCTGCCCATATTGCATCCAGTTTTGAGATATCTAAAAAGTCTATTACAATATCTGCGGATGAGTATGTCAGATTGACTTAGCTTCAAGTAACAGTGAAACAACCATCCGGTCATGTTACTGCTTTTGTTGAGATGGGTACACCCAATACATGTCTTGTTTCCTTTTCTTCAAAATGGTCATTGATTCTGGTGCTACAGATCACATGATAGGTAATCTCAATTTACTTTCTAACTTTCAACCACATAAATCTATCACTCCTGTTACTTTAGCTGATGGTTCAACATCCAGTGTTATTGGGTCTGTAACCACTAATCCCACATCATCTCTCCATTTATCATCTGTTTTGAGTCTACCACAACTGTCTTTTAATTTGATTTCTATCAGCAAACTTACTCGTGCCCTTAATTGTTGTGTCTCATTTTTTCCTAGTTATTGTTTATTTCAGGATCTCATGACGAAGAAGATTATTGGTAAAGGACATGAGTCTGACGGTCTTTACAGTCTTGATACATTGAAACCAGGGTCTATAGCATGTGTCAGAACAGTCTCTCCTTTTGACGCACATTGTCGATTGGGTCATCCTTTGCTTTCTATGTTAAAGAAACTTTGTCCTCAGTTTTCAAACATTAATTCATTAGATTGTGAGTCTTGTCAGTTTGCTAAACACCATCGTCTTAGTTCTCGTCCTAGAGTCAATAAGCGAGCTACTACTCCCTTTGAGTTAGTACATTCTAATGTTTGGGATCCTCATCCAATTGCCTCTAAAACTGGTTTCAGATATTTTGTTACTTTTGTTGATGATTATTCTAGAATGACATGGCTTTATTTGATGAAAAATCGCTCAGAATTATTTTGTCACTTTTCTTCTTTTTGTGCTGAAATTCGCACCCAATTTGGCAAACCTGTACAAATCTTAAGAAGTGATAATGCAAAAGAATATGTTTTCGGCAATTTTCGAAAATACATGCTTGAGCAGGGTATTCTCCATCAGACTTCTTGTGTTGACGCCCCTTCTCAAAATGGGATTGCTGAGAGAAAGAATAGACATCTTCTTGAAACTTCTAGAGCTTTGTTATTTCAAATGCCGGTTCCTAAATGCTTCTGGGCTAATGCTGTGTCTACTGCTTGTTTTCTAATCAATCGTATGCCTTCCTCTATTTTGTCTGGTAATACTCCTTTCTACACCCTATTTCCAAATAAATAATTATTTTCTATAGAACCAAAGATATTCTGTTGTACTTGTTTTGTTCGGGATGTTCGTCCTCACGTTACAAAACTGGATCATTAGTCCTTAAAGTGTATGTTTCTGGGTTATTCCCATGTGCAAAAAGGGTATCGTTGTTATTGTCCTAGTCTTGATAAGTATCTTCTGTCTGCTGATGTTACTTTTTTGGAACAAACACATTTATCTTCATCTTCAGGTTCTGTGAGTTAAGGGAAGGATGATGATTTGTTAATCTATGATGTCATACCCAATTTCGATCCACCTCCCCTTACACTAGTTAAGCCTCCCATCCAATACACCTACTTGCGTCGCCCACGTCCGCCATGTTCTGACTTGGTTGTTGAGTCTCCAGAATCATGTCCTGATGAACTAGTATCTTCGTCATCAGATCCGACTACCAAAGATGATCTTGATTTTCCTATTGCTCAGAGAAAAGGTAAACGTACATGTACTTACCCAATCTCTTCAGTTATTTCTTACAATCATTTGTCTTCCTCTTCTTGTGCTTTTCTTACATCCCTCGACACTGTTTTTGTCCCTAAAATTGTTCGAGAGGCATTAGCTCATCCCGGATGGCGGAATGCTATGATTGAGGAAATGAATGCTCTAGATGTCAATGGTACATGGACTTTGGTTACCTTACCTGCAGGTCAACAAGCTATTGGATATAAATGGGTGTTTACTGTCAAAATTAATCCTGATGGCTCCATTTCTCAATTGAAAGCTAGACTTGTTGTTAAAGGATATGCTCAGAATTATAGCGTGGACTATCATGATACTTTTTCTCCTGTTACTAAACTTGCTTCTGTTAGGTTATTTATTTCCCTTGCAACAACTTATGACTGGCCGCTACATCAGTTAGACATAAAGAATGCCTTTCTCTATGGTGGTATTCAGGAGGAGGTCTATATGGAGCAACCACCTGGTTTTGTTGCTTAGGGGGAGAATGGGAAAGTCTATCATTTGTAAAAATCTCTCTATGGCTTGAAATAGAGTCCTCGGGCTTGGTTTGGAAAATTTAGCTAGGCTATTGAGAAGTTTGGGATGCAAAAGAGCAAGTCAGATCATTCTATTTTCTATAGATAATTTGATGGAGGTATTATTCTGTTAGTTGTATATATGGATGATATTGTAATCATAGGTAGTGACTCGAGAGGAATTTTGTCTCTGAAGTCCTTTCTTCATACTTAGTTCCATCCCAAAGACTTGGGGATGTTAAAGTATTTCTTGGGCGTTGAAGTTAGCAGGAGTAAGAAGGGAATCTTCCTATCTCAGAGGAAGTATGTGCTTGATTTACTGTCAAAGTCGGGAAAGTTGGGTGCTAAACCATATAGTACTCCAATGGTTCCTAATTTACAATTAACCAAAGAAGGAGAATTATTTGCAAATCCTGAAATGTACAGAAGACTTATTGGCAAGTTGAATTATCTTACTGTGACACGTCCTGATATTGTTTATTCAGTGAGTGTGTTGAGCTAGTACATGTCATCACCAACTGTTGATCATTGGAAGGCAGTAGAACAAGTTCTGCACTATTTAAAAGGTGCTCCTGGATGTGGAATCCTATATGGCAATCATGGTTATATTAGGATCGAATGTTTTTCAGATTCTGAGTGGGCAAGGTGTAAGGAAGATAAGAGATCTACTTCAGGATATTGTATTTTTGTTGGGGGAAATTTGGTTTCATGGAAGAGTAAGAAACAAGCCAAGTCTGTGTGTGAAGTCATATGGGTATATTAGCTTCTCAATGAAGTAGGAATTAAGGTCTCAGTACTTGCAAAGCTATGGTGTGATAATCAAGCTGCACTTCACATTGCTTCTAATCCAGTCTTTTATGAACGAACGAAACACATTGAGATTGATTGTCATTTCATTCGTGAAAAGATTCAACAAAGTTTGATCACTACATGTCATGTGAAGACTGGAGAACAATTATGTGATTTATTCACAAAGGCTCTTAACAGGGTCCGAATTGATTATCTATGTAACAAGTTGGGCATGATTAATATCTATGCTTCAGCTTGAGAGGAGTGTTACAAATTGTATATAGGCTGATTTGTAGGGATTAGATTGATTGTTACAGATTGTATATAGGCTGATTTGTAGAGATTAGATTGTTAACAAATATAGGCTGATTTGTAGGCTAAATAATAGGAATTAGATGGCTGATTCATTGTAATTAATATAGGATATTTTACTTCCTATTATAGGATCTCTATACTTGTATATATACCCTTATAATTGATGAATAAAAGACAAGAAGTTTCATTCTCTTGTTCTAAAACTTACAGTCCTCAACATTGTAAGTGACAAAGTCACTTCCAAAGTCTTTGACTACCTTAGCTCTCTTACTCCTAGGTTCTTCCAATTCCTCAATTTGAGTATTTGAACTATTTGGACCTACCCTCACATCTTTTATCCTTTCCACATGATCAGGAATGGAATCAGATATTAAGGCTGAATCCAAAATAAAAATATCTTGAGGCAAACCAATTTTCATGGGAAACACATCATCAAAGAATGTAGCATCACGGTATTGAATAATAGTGGTAATATATATGCCAAGTATTTCAGACTTAATTATCAAAAATCCTAATAGCACAGTTTGTTTCCACATAACTAATAAAGATGGCATCAATGGTCTTTGGTCCTAACTTCTTCCTCTTGTGTTAAGGGATTAGAACTTTTACAAGACAACCCCACACATAGAAGTATTTTAAGTTAGATTTCCTACATTTTCAGATTTCAAATGGAGTTACCTCTTTATATTTGTGAGGAACTCTATTCAGAATATGACAAGCCGTATTCAAAGCCCCACCCCACATATACTTAGACAATCCAGAATTCAAAAGTAAGCTATTGATTATATCTTTAAACGTTCTATTTTTCCGTTCAGCAATCATATTAGATTGGAGAGAATAAGGGGGTGTCTTCTCATAAATTATGCCATTACTTTGACAATATTCAACAAATGAATTAGACCTATACTCTCCACTTCTATTAGATCTTAACCTTTTAAGTTTCTTGCAGTCAGTTTCAGTTTCATTTTTAAATATGATAAACTTTTCAAGTGCTTCATCTTTATATTTAAGTAAATAAGTATAGTAATATTTACTACAATTGTCAATAAAAGTAATGAAGTATTTCTTATGATTCCTAGTCAACAAACTATTGAATTCACAAATATCTGTGTGAACTAAATCAAGTATTTCTGAATCCTTTTTAATTGAATGATAGGGTTTCTTGGTTGTTTTAGCTTCCACACACACTTGAAATTTGTTCTTCCTATCAATTGAATGTTTAGGGATTAAGTCTAAATTCATCATTCTTTTCACAGAATCTAAATTTAAATATCTAAGTCTACTATACCAAATATCAATGGATTTAATAATGTGCACCATAGGATAAACAGAATTCTCAACAGAAGAAGCTTTATTCAAATCAGAAGTAAATGGTTCAACTCTTAATTTAAACAAACCATCTGACAAATAACCTTTGCTAACAAAAGAATTGTAGTGCATAATCACTACTTTATTACATTTGAAAGTGAATTCATAACTCTCTCTAACTAAACATGAACTACTAAGAATATTCCTACGAACTGTTGGAACATGCTGCACTCTATGAAGAGAAAGAATACACCCTGAAGGGAATTTCAAGTCTACGCGTCTAATCCCCAACACATTGGCTACAGTTGAGTTCCCTATCTTCACAGTTTTTCCTTTAATAGGCTGGTAAAACATAAAAAGTAATTTATCAGTACAAACGTGTACATTTGCTCCAGTATCAACCAACCATTCAAGTGGCTCATAAATAGTAAAGACTTCTGGGTTAACAGAAACATACCTTTCATCATTATTGGAAGTAGTGAAACCAGTCTCAACCTCAATGATACAAACCTTCGTAAGGTGTGTACTCAAATCAGCTTCCACTTGACTAGTATCCTCTACCACTACATTGACTTAGGCTTCAAAATTTGATTCTTGTTTGACTTTAGATTTTTTAGACAGAAAGTTCTTAGCCCAATGTCCTACCTGACTACAATTACAGTAAAGTTTATTCGCTTTCGATTTCTTCTTGGCCTTGACTTTTGTCTTGTTAATATTTTTAGAGTTTGAATTAACCACCACATTCCTATGATTATTGCTCTTCTTCACATCAATCACCACATGGACATTAAACTCTACAGGTACAATATGACTATTCTTTCTATGTTGCTCCTCAATGGATATTGATTTCATTAGATCGTTTAGAGAAATTTTCTTCGTCTTATGTTTGAGAGACATACCAAAGTCCTCCCAAGATTTAGAAAATTTCTCTATCACTGACATCACTTGAAACTTCTCAAGAAGTTCCATATCCGCTTCATGAAGAGAATGAATAATCAATTGTAACTCTTGAGTTTGTTTAGTCACAGACTTACCCTCAACCATCTGAAATTTCAGAAATTTGGAGACAGAATACCTTTCCAAACCTTGATCTTCAGTATTATATTTTCTATCCAACTCATCCCATAGCATATTTGCTGTATATAACTCAGAACAGTAGACATCAAAGAGAGTATTTGTCAATGCTGACAGTATTGCCCCTCTGCCTACA
The DNA here is from genome assembly GCA_026120185.1 of Voacanga thouarsii. Taxonomy (NCBI): domain Eukaryota; kingdom Viridiplantae; phylum Streptophyta; class Magnoliopsida; order Gentianales; family Apocynaceae; genus Voacanga; species Voacanga thouarsii. Next base: position 1,617,675 of record JANUWF010001213.1, on the reverse strand, counting down.
TTGTTCCGTTCATCCCATACAGCAATCTCAGTTACTTTAGGATGCCTATCAGTTGGTATGAACCTGTCTACCTGCACTGTTGACAATAAGCCCCTCATGGTCAACCAAATTTTCATGCGTTGTTGCTAACGTTTGAAATTCTGCCCTGGACTAAATTTGTTCGGCAGACCATTCAAGTCAACCAAAGACTTATACGCAGCAGAAGCAGTACCTAACGAACTGGCCATTGCACAGAAACAGATAATTGTAGAATAACTTCTTGAAGACTATTAGACACAGCGTACTGACGAGCACAGACAAGTAACTCAACTACATTGAATAAATACCGCCTATACTCGACCAGAGCTCTAACAGATGCAATTATCAAATATCAATAAAGTCGGTAAGGCCAAACAGTCCAAGCGTAAAGTAACTAGACAAGCTGTGACGCAACGGATAGAAACGCTGACCGAATCACCAATTCAATATTGGTTTACCTTTAGGAAATTATTCGTCCCACTCCAGTGCGATGGGTACAGCGACTCTCCTTATAGGATAAGATAGTCTCAGATCGCTGTTGACACACACCAATTGCGATCACCTCGAAAATCTCCTCATTTCACCGACCCTGTTCAGTCAAAACACTATAGATCGTGATAGGGAGAACCGAAGAAGCGATTTTTCTCTCAAGGTAGCAAAACCCAAAAAAAACAGAACCTCTGTGGCAACTTTGTTATGTTTCTTTTTAATATCGCCTGTAGAGAAACAAAACCAATCCGAATTAGGAGACCCTAATTCCAATCAGTTTTTAATGTTTCCTTTTCAAGCCCGAGCGGGGCGGGGTGCGACACGCGCATGTGGTAGCCCCATTACCTTAAGCTTTTCTATCAAATCTATAGAAAAACCTTTTAGTATATAAAGGCTTCTACACTCCTTAATTTTTTCCATGTGGACTCATGTTCCCAAATGGTTAAACACCCAATTTTAATGACATTTAATTATAGATTCCCACAATGAAAATGATTTTTACCATAATCAAAACGATTTCTAACATGTTAAGAACAACTCCCATTAATTATTTTAGGCTAACTAATTATGAGTTAAAAGTTATTAACTCCAAAAGTTTCCATTGTCAACATAACTTACCGTCTTACCTTATAATTAGAAAGGTTTGTAGTGGAACTCATAGGTTAGCAGAGCTCGTATCCCTTAAATAGAAAATACTAGTTATGAAAGTTTAGAGGAAAAAGACGTTTATTTTTGGGAAGTGAATGTTCACTTTTGAACATCCCAAAATAAAAATCTGGGCATTCAAATTCAAATGAAGAATATAAAATATGCAAAAAGGGAATTCTCGTTGAAAATTTTATAAATAACTCAAAATCAGAATAAGAAAGTACCTGCAACTACAAGAGTGCAAGCAATTTTGGACTTAAGAAAACTGGCTAAGTAGCACACAACAGTTGTATTGATCTTCCACAAAATTGCATACACTATCAAACACATTCACAGGAAGAAAATATCAAAAAGAAGGTGCTACAAATTCTGTGCAAGGGTGCAACTACCATAAACATAAACTAGAACACAAGCAAAATCTAGCATAACTCAAGTCTTCAAGGCAATAAATCCCCCGCATTTTAAGACTTTCCTAGCCGATGGATTGAGCTGAATATCATGTGGTACACTGGAAAGAGACAAAAATGGTGTGAGGACAAGGAGGAGGGAGTAGTGAGAGGACATTGTTACATTCTAGAAATTGGTGCACACCGATCTCCCTTGCTTGTTCAGATAGTTGAGATTTGTTTGAATCATATTATTCATTAAAAGAAAAAATTGTTACTGTTAATTTTTTAACAGAATTAGTTTGGAGGGATAACATTGATATAATTATTTTTATAAAGGGCAAATTGAGAATCGCAATAGAGTTAGGAAGTTTTTTTTTTTTTTAAATTAATCCTTAGAGTTATTAAAAATTTTGAACCCCAATATTGTCATTTTATTATTGGACCCATTTTTCAAAATCCAGTCACACTTTATAAAATTCTTATTTACACTGTTAACTATTGGTTCAGTTTTAATCGTTTAAGTAGATTTAATTATAATTATTAAAAAAATTTAAAAATAATAAATTTGTAATTTTAACATCAATTCATTTTAAATTAAGTCAATAACAATATACATATGTCTTTAAATGGTTAGAAATTAGTAAGAGACTACGAATTTATTTTTTTAAAAATGTTTGATAATTACAATAGAGTCTATTTAAATATTTAGATTTAAGTTGACAGTTAAAATTTAAATAAAAAAGTTTATTGAGAATTTAAGAATTTTAAAATAGTGTGGTCTTTTGATTTTGACAAGAAAATATAATTAAAATAATAATAATAATAATAATTAATAAGCATGTTTGTGACAACCATTTTTTATATTGTTTTTAGAACTAGAAGAGTGTAGTTCTTCTTTGAGCTCTAGGTAAATTAGGAATACGTTGAGGGTATTTTTGGCTTTTGGGTAATTATAAGTTTGTATCGGCCCGTATTGTGTTGGGTTGTGTGATGTAATTTTAATTAGGAATGTTCTTTGAATTGAAAAATCGAATCGAATCGATTTTAATTTTAATTTTTAATTTGATTTTAATAAAATTCATTTGATTCGATTTTAAAGTTTATATAAAAATTTGATTTGGCTTTTGATTTTCTAAAATTAAAAAAATTAAAAAATCAAATTATATTTTTAAAATTTAAAATATATAATTAATATTAAAATATTATTAATTATTTATTTATTTTTATAAATTATATTTATTTTTAAAAAAATTGTTCGATTTTGATTATTTCGATTCGGTTTGATTTTGTTCAAAATAAAATTATTAATAATTGAGTTTAAGATTTTTATCTTTACAATTTGTATCCGTAATTATAACTTTTTACTAAAATATTTGACTCAAATTTTTAAAATATTTAGATTTTAAATTATATTATATTTTATATTAAATTTAAATTATAATTTATATTAAACTTTACTTATTTAAATTTAAATTTATATTAGATTAATGAATCTATTAAATTGAGATATTTAAATTCGGTTTATAATCGAATCGAATCAAAATTATTTAGATTTGATTTTATTGATTTTTTTAAAATTTCAACTCGATTCGATTTTTAAAAAATCAAATTTAAAAATAAAAAACCAAAAAAAAAAAAAAACAGAATGAACACCCTAATTCTAACTAGAAATGGCTAAGGTCAAATTAGCCTGAAGCCCGCGCTGTATTGAGTTGGCTTGGGCACAACCCAACACAAATCAGGCCGTTGTCGTAAAAGTCCCACATGGGCTCTAAGGTTTCTAGACCACAACCCAGCTCAGTTGGCCCTACTCCAAGATTGAGGCCCAGATTGGCTTTTCTAGTTTCAATTGGTGGCTCCGCCTATCATAGCCCAACTTGTATTGAGTTACGTGCAACTGGGGATGGAAATAAGTTAGGTCTTAGAATCTATGTCTTGACTTAATTTTGGCCTAGTACTGTTTAGAAAATAGGCTATATCTACTCTTAAAAATAAATTTATTTAACTAAATAGGTTGGACCTGTTTAGTTAAAGTATGATTTGAAGCCTATGCCCGCTTATTTATATATTATATATTATATAATTATTTTATATCAAATATTAATTATAATATATATTATATTTATATATGTCTTATATAGTAATTATTATATATATAATATAATTTATTAATTTTAATATATATTTTTTAAATATAAAATACTTAAATTAAAATGAGATAAAAAAGAAAAGAATTCAAAATAAGTTTTTAAACAAGTCAGGCCTAAGCATAAAAAAAAAAAATTATATAGACTAACAGGCTAGATTCAAGCCTTAAACTTACAATACAGACTTAGACTTATTTAGCCAAAGTCTGACTTAGTCTGACCTATTTTCACCCCTAGGTGCAACCGTTGCAGCCTACAATTGAATTGGGAATTTTCCCTTCTAGCTGCCGTTCTTCCATTTACAATAAAATTTTTTTCACGAGTTATAATTTTAAGCACAATAGATATAAAAATTCGTATAGCAAAATGATATTATTTTACCAAAATTTATTGACATACATGGCATATTTACACATATTTGAATCTTCATTTCTTTTAATCTAAACAGTCAAATTACTATATAAGTTGCATGGTACACTTGCGGTCCCCTTTCTGAAGCAGTCATCTACAGATGAAAACCTTTGTTAAGGTCTTATCTTATTGTCAAGGAAAATAAATGGAAAAAGGAATTACATTCTCTATTTTTAAAATTTCACTCTTTGGTTGACATTTGTATTTGGGGGAATGAATTTCATTCTTCAAATTTGGAAAAATAAATGTAAAAATATTGAAAAAATGTATATTGAATCAAAGATGAGAAACCCAAAAAAAAAAAAAAACTTCCAAATCTTTATTAAGAATGGCAATTTTTCCTTTTTAAGTTAGGGATCTAGTCCGGCTTAACCCTACTAGGTTGGAGATTCCCCGACTTAGTTGTTGATAAATACCGAACTAGGCCCATTTTCTTGGCTCGCCAAGTGGGTGGACTAGAGACAAGGATTGTATTATTTCCAATCCATCTTGGTTTGCCCCACCTGTCTTTTAATTTTTAATCATATATATATATATATATATTATTACATTTTAAGAGTATATTCACATAATTTATAATATAAAAAATAGTTAAATGCTTTCAAAATTTTATAAAAATTATATAATATCTAATTTAAGAGTTATGTAACATCTTTTTTGAAGAGAAAAGATCACAATGCTACTTCTGAAAATAAAAGCAAATCAACAATAGAAATAATAACAACAAAAAGAATGGTAGCTATAAAAAAGAATAATGATCTCTCACTTAGTTGGAAGATATCGAGGAGTGCTAAAGTTAATTTCAACGCCAATTTAGCAAACTAAGAGCACATAGGAATAGAGATGTTGTCAGCCTTCCACAAAATCTATAAAGTAATCCAAAAAAGTTGGACAATAATCTCTGTACCATTTCAGATTTGTCAACTGCAGGAAGCCTTCTTTCATTAGAAATATAAATTGACCAGGAGTAGCAATTAAAACATCTAATTCTTGTTGAAAATTCTCCAAGTGTGTTCTTTGCCGAAATCCACTAGTCACAACCATAGAGAGGAATGGAACACCAAATTTTGACAATGATCTGCTGATAATAAACACTTGCAAGAACGTATCTCTTTTGACGGTATCATTTGCTGTTTTGTCATAATTATGCCATAACAGCGAAGTGCAACCTTTAATTGCAAAAATAAACATAAGATATTTGGGCACATTGCCATGAAAACTAATGCAAACACGGATACATTCCATTGATGTAAACTTCTCTTTCTAGTGCCATGAGTGCAGAATCCCTAATTCTAGAATAGCATCATAAACTGCACTAGAGATTCAGATAAAGATTATTGTTTGATTCCTTAATTCGTCAATTGTCTATGAAACTACTTGTGAAGATCAGCTTGGTATGACAGATGATCTTTGATTTCCATCAGTATGACATTTCAAAACTTCTAAAGTAGAAAACTGCTTGTGATTTGTACCTGAAAACTGATGAAGCTAAAGACAACTGAAGATATAATCATAAGTTTAGAGCTAACAAGATAATATCTGTTCAGCTCACATAAAGTTTCCCATCTGCATTGTACCACTTGTATAGCCTCGCAAGACTTGATTCAACTGTAGAAATTCAATCCACTGCTGTAATACAAATTGGCTTTCTGAAGGACTCCAAAATCTTCTTACATCCCATGTTCGGCCAGACCTTACAAAGCTGGCACTTGCAGGACATAGTCACGGAGCAAAAGTGGCCTTTGCACTAGCTCTAGGAAAAGTAGCTATGTAACACCCCCAATACTTACATAGCCTAAACGGCCGAGTATGTCACCCCGTTCTTTGGATCAGAGGTCCTTATAACGCGAAATAAAATAAAATTACAAGAAAGAAAGATAAATTTCTGACACTTACATCTTGAGAAATCTGTCACGATAACAAAAAAATACCGACTTAAATCCGGCTAATAGAAATTCTAATTATCAACAGAATTACTAATAATAAATGTATTAAGACCTATCGCTAATACAAAACAGAATTGCATCACCCAGTTTTGATAAACTTACATCATCTTGAAAAACATGATTGAAAAATGTGTGAGATTATGAATAATTTCAATAAGTCCGATGTGTGTGGTAGTAGTACAATTTTCGAATGAATGACCTGATGCATGAATGAAAACAATTTGAATGGATGTAGCCATAATTGAATTTACTCCTATGCAAAATCTTATATTGGGAGATAGAACAAGTATATTTTGTTATGCAATTTAAACAAGATCTTTGTTGGGTAAATTTCTAAATTAAACAACACAATTCAGGAACACATTGTTCATTTATACAAAATCTTGAACCCAATTTTCCCACGTCATGTATCATTATGAAACCGTAGCAGGAGATTTATTCCCGATGCATCCTTTGTGGCTAAGGCATAACCAATGTCAAACAGCACGTAGGTGTTAGGATTCGTGGACTCCTAAACGTGGAAAGCATTCACGAATCCCTTCCGATGACTCAAGTAAACGATTAAGAAGATCTAAAGTTTACATAATTACCTCTGTTGGCGTAATTGAGATCCTTCGATTCTGATTGTGCTATCTTACGTGCAACCCGAACGATCACCAGACGCTGCAGTGTGCAAACGTCCTCTATCGGATACACACGGCGAACTGACTCGTTACCCCGAGAGTGCTAGTGCCTAAGGTTTGAGAGTTTTTTTTCTGGTGAATGGAGGCACGAATATTCTCAACAGAACGGGTCTATTGAGAAGACGGCAATATCTTAGAGTCCAACTCTGACAATATCTTATCATATTTTAATTCAAATTCAAATTAAATTAAAATTGATATGATAAGATTATGCCATTATCTCAATAATTTAACTAATTAATTTATCGAGTCAGATTCTTATAATCTGAACATCATTCAGATACATCTAATGTGGACATATTTCCAGATTCATTGTATGTGGTAAATTTTCTAAGTTCGATTAACTTAGACATATTTTCAGATTCATCGAATCTGATTATCAGAAAAATAACTTAACAAGTTCGCTTATTGTGTGACCCTATAGACTCATTTAATACTGGCAGTGTGCCTAAATCATATTTAAATGGCCCACAAGTTATAAGCGGTTTCTAGCAAAACATTATAACTATCCAGGTTAAATGAAGATCAGTGATCTCTTTGAACCAAACCACAATTTTATATTTAGTCATTTTGTCACACGATATCCAGATTAAGCATAAAGTACGGAACATGTCATACTTATTAAACTTAATCAATTATTTCTTGATTTCATAGTAGACTGTTCACACAAATGATATCAATATCTTATATTGATATATTTGAGCACGACCATGCATCTTAACAGTCTAACTTATCAAGGGCCCATGGATATCTCTCCCATAATTGAGAGGGACAAATTCCTTCACTATCAATAATATTCCTCTCCTTGATTTATTCTATATCCAACAGTAGTCTAATTTATTATCTGGTTAAAGACAACTTTAGACAACGTCAAAATATATAATTTATCAAGTAGGAAATTATGATGAATTTAGGTCGAAGGACTTTTACTATTATTATGACTAGAAAGTACTTATAACATGTTCCATGAAATACTCTCACAGTGGGTCATGTCCAATACAATGTTCTCTAACATTTATTTATGTTTTGACTTGATATCGCAAATATCCATGACCAGTAAAACATAGTCATCAAATCACAAACATACTAATCTTAATTTATTATTATTCCAATAATAATAATCGATCAGGGACAATTTTAGAATAGTCATTGTATTCATTATTGGGTTTTACTATCAAGTCACGTACTTGATGACCACAAAACAAATGCACTATTCATGGAAAGAAAAACCTCATATTATTATATAAAACATAACGACAATAGTATAAGTACAAATTGACTCTAGGGCATATCCCTAACAGTAGGGTCTACATCCCTACTGAGAGAACACTCCCAAACATTTCTCTTGTCTAATCCATCAGGCGGATGTCCCACATCCATCCTCTAGTTTACCTATTGAAAATCGTATCGCTAGTTAGGAACTCGGCTTGGCCACCTAGAACTGACGTCTTATTTGGTAAAAGACAGACATCTAGAGGTGCCTAATCTTTTAGTAGTTTCTCCTAAACTAACGCGAACTAATCCTAGTACCTCACCATTGAATACTCAATGTCTAAATTTAATGTGTTTCAAGAAATTCTCATTTCGATTTGGAATATACAATTTCATTTAAAAAAAATATAATTCCAGTAGTAGATATTCACTTTTTCCCAAACTCAACCCAATCAAAGCTCGAAACGATATTTTCCCCAAGATTCCCAAAACCAAAATCTTTATATCCGTTCTAACTATTTATTCAAAGCATAGTAATTCAATATTCACAATTTGCCTTGTAAAAGCAATAATGGAAGCCACTATTAATAAAGTTTGTGCCATGATTTTCTAAATGCTTGTATACATGAAAAATGCATAAATTTAATATTATATACTTTTCATAACATTGAATGCCCAAATATATGTAATAACTATGAGAAGACTTTAAAAAAATTATTCGTGCATGAACATGTCGTAAGAATGTAGAGATAAGCTTACTTCTCATGTATAGGCATTTACCCAAAATGTCATACTCATAATTCATTACATAATGTTTATAACAGGAGCATGGAAATTCCATAAGCTAACACAAAGAACTTGAACATTGACAATAGAAAGTTTACTAATACCATTAGTTTGCATTGACTCTTCAGCTGAGTATCCTAAAGGGTCATTATATCTTACATGAAATACTTGCAGTGAGATATAAGGACTTATGAGTCCTAAAAGAATTCACATAAAAGGAGTTTTCATGAAAATGCAAGGACTTACCTTTGTCCAAACTTAGCAAATCACCTTCACTTAATTTAAATTCTTGCTTCTCCTCTTTCATCTAAGTCCACCATGTCTATCATAAATAACATATAGAAATTAATTCCCTATTTATATCAATCCAACCAAAATGTTAATCAAGACCCTAGGGCAATTAAGGAATTACTTAGGTCTTAAGTATTTCTAGAAACACTTAGCGATAAAACTTAATTCTATGGGTAAAGCATCCCATCACAAAATTCAATAGCTTAGTTATGCATTCACAAATTCACATAGAGAACTCCCCATTTTTTCCCCTATTAATACAAATAGCCAAACCAAGCCTTAATCATTAATCAAGAGCCCTGGTTATGACATAAAACCCTAATTATCATGCAAACACTAATTACCATACAAAAACCCTAATTTATTTAACACAAACACAAATCAACTTATAATCTAATAAGAAGTCATGTGATCATAAAAATTCATCAAACAATTTGGGTAAGGAAAATAATTTCTCATGAATGAAAATCCCTTTTTGTCCTTCATTTATATAAAATGACTATATGCCACCCAAAATCGCTTAATTTATTTTGTGTCCTTAAAAATCACATAAACAGTTTTAGGTAGCTTAAGAGTCTTATAGAATTTAATAAATTCAAATTTTAACACATTTATATTTTTATACAAACTTGTTTTTCTCTTTAAGATTAAAACACTACACAAAAGGTAAAATAGGGGTCTTGAAAATTACATTAATTACCTAAGTAAATCCCTTCATTTTTTTTTTATAAAACCTTCCAAAATGATACCTCCACATGTTAGGTGAACAAACATATAATTTTCTCCCAAAAACTCCACTTAAAAAAGGGTCAGTTAATTTTTTAAAAAAGATGCAATGCTACAGTACCAGTGTTGAGCAATCATCTTTGAAAAATCATAACTTCCTAATGAATCATGATTTTCCCGTGATTCTTGTTTTAAAATTTTCCTAACATCTTGAAGTTTATTCAATATAAATTTCATGTCAAATTCTATTAGTAAGTATGTTTTTCAGGGCAAAGCATTGACGTCCTCTGTACAGTATATTTAACAAATTACAGTGTCTTCTATAATTAATCATAAAACTTTGTTCCTTTCATTTTCCTCAAGCAAAAACCACATCAATACACTCCCCACACATCATAAATCATTCAGAAACTCTATCCCAAGCAAGTTATATCAAATTTTGAATTCAAAAGTCACACCTATATTTATACAAACACACTCCCAATAGTGCTCTGTTTTTATGATCACCCTCATTGCCCTCAATACACATAACAAATCACACCATTCACTCACACATGCTCATACACATATTATGGTTCACAATATGACGAAATTCAGCCCCTCATAAATACCAAATTCACCAAGAAAACAACATTATACAGCATAACACAAATTTGGACCGAAAGTACAAATTTTCGGCCACTACATGAAAACAGGTGAAAAAAATGCTTCTTCTACCCAAGGGATGCATTCTACATGGTATGACATAATTACTCCCACAATATTTTTTCATCACCAGAGTAGCAAATATATCAGCTTTTTGCAAAACATCAAAACTGGACAGATTATGAGCATTTTCGGTCATCAGATTTTAGGATGAAAAATGAGTTCTTGGCTCACCTCTTAAGGGCTTTGGTTTTGAGCTCCACAAATGCAGCAAAGGGAGGCTTCTAGCTTTGAATTTTCAGCTTCTTTTCTTGTGTCTTGAGAAGAAAAATGAGGAGAAGGAGATGAGTGTTTTGGGCTTAAGAAAATGAGAAAAGGGGTGTTTAACATACCTTCTTAAAAAATCCCTACTTTGTCATGAAGTATCAGTGGGAAAGAGCTGCTTTTTACTTCTCAAAACTGTGTTTGGTGCGCTGAAAGAGCAAAGGAAGGGAGGAAGAAAGAATGAGCTCTTGGGCAGAAGGAAAATGTTTCCTTCTCTGCAGCAACTAAGCTGTCGGCAACCTAGCGAAGGAGCCGGCTGTCAGCAACAAGGGACAAGAGGAAATTGTTTCCTCTTGATCACCAAATATCTGGCAGCAGAAGAAGAAGCAAGAATAATAATAAAAAAAGGTTGACTTCTTTTTGCACAAGGTGGCCGACAGCACAGTAGACAAAAGGAAATTGTATCCTTACGGTCAGAATACACTCGACAAGAAGGGACGTGACACAGGCAACAACAAAATATGGAGAAGAAGGGAGGGCAGCCGGCCTTAAGGGGGGAAAAGTGATGGAAAAAGAAGCTTTTATATAAGGCCTGTTTAATTTAAAGGTTGTGATGAAATTGTTTGAATATATCCTAAATTTAAAAGTTAAGATTTAGATGTTTTTATATGATAAAAATTTATTTGAAAATTTTTGTAGAAATTCATTTAAATAGGTCAAAATGGTTCATATACTCTTGGGTCAAATAATATAAATGAGTCAAGTAGTTAAAATTTGATCTTGTCTTGAATTTTGACCATGACCTATAGTTAATAAAAAGCAAAACTAGTCCTGTAATTAAATTGAAATTGTTCAGGAAATCATTTTTTTTTTTTTTTTAGTAAAGATCATTGTTATAATATTGTTTTAGATATAATATTGTTGCTGTCAAAATAATGAGTCGATGTAGACAAGTATCGGCTACACTTCCAATGAACACAAACGATCCGATATGGTGAGACAGAAAATGGTATCAGATCTTTTTTTTGAATCAGGGACTGGGTTCCTTGAACTTACTATAGAAAGGGTTCAAGAAAGTCAGCTGAAAATGTCCAACGGAAGGACTTTTTGGAGCAATAAATTGATACTCGTATTACCTTGCTTAAAAGAAATTACAGAGAAGATCTTGACTTAGAAAGACGAACGGAAAGCTGTAAAGAAAGCTGGAAACAAAGCTATAAATGAAAGCTGTAACAAAGCGGTAAGAAAGCTATAAAAAATTGAATTTCTAAATTAGAAAGCTGTAAATGACGATAGAAGTAATCGAAATTTGAAGTTGTTAGTTGATGAATGTTGTCATCGGTTCTAGGCAATGCTCCCATTTTATACTGGCGGTAACCAAGTCACTAACAGGTCGTGGAGTTTCTTTCGGCCAAAGAATGCTCCCAATAGTTGTGCAGAATTCTTTGCGCCGAAAGATCAGGAATCTGTTTTCCTTCTTATCGGTTTCGTGGTACTGATATTGACCATGACTATCGATTGCTCAAATTGTTGGCATTATTGGCTAGGCAAAACTTATCGAATCGGCAACGGCTCAAAGTAATCGTTGTGTCGGCTCGACAAAGCTGACGTCAACAAATATAATGATTAATTAGGAATAAATCATTTTCCACATAACAAGCAAATAATCACATAGATTTTATTTATTTTCTCCAAAAAATCTCAAATAATAACTAAACAAAATAATCACACAAATAATTTGATTAATTTATAAAGTGAAATTAATTCCCTAATTATCTGGAGTGCAAAATAGTAGGGTATTACAAGCTACTTCTCTATAATTTTTGGCCTTGAAAGGAATAGATCCTGTTGATGGAACGGACAAAGGAAAACAAACACCCCTCCAGTTCTCACATATGTTCCTCACTCCTTCAATCTTGACATGGCGGTGATGGTGATCGGTTCAGGTTTAGGTGAAGTGAAAAAGAATCCTCTTTTTCCTGCTTGTACTCCAAAAGGGGTAGATCATGGAGGGAATTTTGAGGGAAGTTCTGAGTGTTGTAGATGAAGCTTCATCTTCTAAATGGTATAAAGCTTTATAGTTAAGAGTAAGATAAAATTGAATAAATGAAATTCGAGGAGTTAAGGATTCTGAAAATTCTGGGGAATAAACACAGGATAATAAAATCTAATCTTTATTGAAATCATCTGAATTCAATATTTAGATAAATTTTATATTTCTTTAAAAAATAATTTTATTTAAATTTAAAGTGACAAAGTGTCAACAAACGACATTATCACGTGCTGTAGCAATAGCCTTCCGTAGCTCCTTTCATATATATACTAGTAGAGTGTCCGTACGTTGCACAGGATATCGATCTTTTATTATACATATATATGTTGAGGAACAAAAAAAAAAAAAAAAAGAAAAAGAAGTTTTTTTTATGTGCCAAAAAAAAAAAAGAAATGAATTTTGAAGCAGACAAAATTACATATGTTTAAAAAACTATATGAATTTTAGGAAATGAATTTTTTGATGGAATGAATACAAATCATATCTAATTCAGTAAGGGATTAACAAACGTGGTTTTATATTCTAAGTGGATTACGTACCGAAGAATAACCAATCATTTAGTTGATTATGATGTTGATTTTGCCACAACAATAATAAATCATTAGAACGTGAAATTACATACTCGTTTATGGTACATTTTAGAATCGATTATGAATGTAAAATAACTTTAAAAAACTTTAAAAACCAACTATGCATTTGTTACAGTAGTATTAGATGGTTAGAATGTGAAATTATATACTCGATTATGATACATTTTATAATTGATTATGAATGTAAAAACAACTCTAAAAACTGATTATGCACTTAATACTATCAAATTCAGAAACTCAGATAAATAACTAAGCAAATGAGATAAACTTAAATATCAATTCAAGAATAGAGTTGCCTTTATAAAATGAACTTAACAAAAAAAAAAAAAATTGAAAATATCTTGGGCTTCAATAAAATAAAAAAGAATCCAAATTGAGGTATACTACAAGAAAAATGTCAATCTGCCATGGAAAATTCCGTGGCAAATCCACGAATTTGCTACGGTCGACGTAACAAGCAACCACCTTCGTCACCGAGATATGTTTGCGAAGGAACTACGTATCTGTTGCAAATAGCCACGGATTTGTGAGCAAATTTTATATAGGTAGTAACAAAAAATTCAGTTAAACAGTGAAAATTTGCAATGGATTTGGCTTATCCGTGGTGACAGATTTGCCACGGACTGTAGTGTTCATGGAAAATCCATGACAATTTGCCATGAAAAAATATGCAAATAATTTGTCCATGGCAACTCTGTGGCAGATTGCCACGTCTTTGCTACAGATTAATCTATTGGTACAATCTTTCATGGCAAATCCGTGACAATCTGTCACAGAATTGCCACGGAATCAATATGCAAATTGTCCATAGCAAATCCATGGAAGATTGTTATGGATTTGCCATGGATTACACACATTTATTGTCACGGATTTGTCACGGAAGACAGTACCAATAGATAAAATCCGTGACAATCTACCATGAATTTGCCACAGAAACATTACATTAGTTATTGATCCGTGGCAAATCCGTAACAGATTGTCACAAATTTACCACGGATTTGTTACGGAAAAAATACATTAGATAATGATCCATGGCAAATCTGTAACAGATTGACACGGATTTGCTATGGAAGTTAGTGTCAATAGGTATGCTCCGTGGCAATCTACCATGGATTTGCCACGAAAGCAATACATAGGATTAATCCGTAGCAATCTGTCACGGATTTACCACGAAATTTGTTTTTAGTGGCAATTTAATGGTATACTGCACAATTTTAGCTTTCAAAACCTATTACATTCCCTGTGCAGAATTCTATAGCAACTAGTATACACAACACACATGCACATGCCCTATCACACTCCTTACCTACAATGTTTCCAATCGCATTCCAAAGACATATGCACAACAAACAACTTATAACATTTATAATCCATTATCTCTACACACATATGCATAATACCCAACCTTCAATCCATGACAATCACATTCCCTCCACACAGCCTACAATGTTTCAAATCATATGCCCAGCACACATGTACTACTGTAAAACACAATCACCACAATTGTTTTAGCAAACCAAAATATCCATAATTTGTTTAGAGTTAAAATATACAAATAATCATATATCATCAAAATATCTAAAAACAACAAATACAAATTCATAATAATATTAAATCTCTAATTCAAGCATTCCACACTTAACATCCACATGAAAATGAAACCAATCTAACTATTAGTAGCTGCTGAATCATCAGAGTTGGAAGATGGAATGAAGGGCACTTGTAAGTTAAGATGTTGCATCACCATGCAATTTATCTCAATCAATACAGACATCTTCTTGTCCTTTTTCTCCAAAATCCTCTTAATCTTTTTCCTTTCTTTCTCTATCTCTTTGTCCTTCTTCTCCAACTCTTGCTGAAACTGCTGCTGAAGAGTTTGCTCAAGCTCACCCCGAAACTTATCTATATCCACTGAAGATCCCGAAGACGAGGCCCCAGGCTGACGGTACTAAGTCTGAAGCGTGAAGCCTCGAATCCCATGCCATAGACCCTACCCTTTTTCAGTCCACCTGCTGCTGACAAAATCATAGCTTTCTCATTTGGCACTGAACTTGGGGTAGATGTTGAATCAGTAGACTCCATCTAAGAGTACTTTGACTTCATCGTTTGGACATCCTCCTAAATAATTTGAAGGTGAAAATATAAACAAAACATTAAGTGTTATGCAACTTTATAAAAATGAAATTAATATGTAACATACAATGATCTTGCGGGATCTCTCATCTACAAATTTGCCCTTCCTAGGCCCATCTTGAAACTGGTGTAAGTTTTCAACTAATGAAAGGTACTCAAAGTCATCCCCTTGTTTCGCATGCTGCAAGAAATATTATAGTGATAATTAAGTTTAGAATTAGAATTTACATGTACAAATTTAATAGCAATTATTAAAGTGAACATGTAATTGTAGATCATATAAGAGAAAAAATCGCTTTCGACTTATGCTCTGCAAAGCTGATGGAAGCTCCGGTGTATTTAGCAGAGCTAGACCTTCTATTTTCTTTGGCAACATGTGATTTTTTTTGCCAATCCTCGGACTGCCAGTGTCTGCACAATTGCTCATATATGTCATGTGACATCTAAGAAGGCCTCTTCTTGTGCACATTCCTGATCTTTGAAAAGGTATCAGTCATTCTTGCCCGACACCTTTCCTCCCACGTTGCACGTATCCATGGCAAATGATCTGGGTGCCAGGTCCAGTGTTTCTACAATAAAGAACAAGTTAGTACATTGTAAAAACACTACTCAACATTCTGAGATGAAGGTTGATAATAGGTATTTAGATTGATAATAAGTGTTTCGTATAGCAAAATAAAGTAATAGATAAATACTTACAGCAAAATCTCCAAACCAAACATCCCTGACATCAGCAAGTACATTGCTGAATCGCGGCCAACACCCCGTAAATCGCTGCTTCATTATTGTGGTGATAGTTTTTGCACACTCAGACAAATTAATAATTGGATGAAAAATACTCTTGTGTTTATTCCATATATCTCAAGGTATTTATACAAGATACCTAGACCTATTTAAGGTAAGTCAACGATACATTACAAATATAGAAACAATTATAGGAAATAATTACAGTTATAATTCCTAAATATGTGCAGCTATATATGCTAAGTCTCCCCCTCAAGTTGGTGCATAGATATCACACATGCCCAACTTGGACAATGATGCATAAAATGGTCCACTAGTAACAGCATGAGTTATTATGTCAGCCAGTTGCTCTGCACTCTTAATGTACGGAACCTCTATCATACCAGAATCTAAACTATCCTTGATATAATTCCTGTCAAGTTCAATGTGCTTAGTTCGATCATGTTGAACTGGATTGTTAGTGTTGGAATTCGTGGACTCCTAAACGCGGAAAACATCTACGAATCCCTCCCGAGGACCCAAGTAAACGATTAAGAAGATCTAAGCTTTAAGAGTTACCTCCGGTTGTCTGTAATCGAAATCCTTCGATTCGGTTTGCGTCGTTGTACGTTCGACCCGAACAATCACCAGACGCTGCAGTATGCGAACGTCCTCTATGGATACGCACCGCGAACTCACTCGATACCCGGGGAGTGCTAGCGCCTAGGGTTTGAGAGGTTTCTTTTTCCTCTGGTAGAGAATGGCACGAATGTTCTCAACCGAAAAATTGAACTATCGAAAGACGGCTAGGGTTTTCTTAAAAAACCCTCGAACCTATTAGAGTCCAACCCTAATCATATCTTATCATATTCTAATTTAAATTCAAATTAAATTAAAACTGATATGATAAGATTCTGCCATTATCTCGGTAATTTAACTAATTTATTTTACCGAGTCAGATTCTTATAATCTGGATATCATCCAGATTCATCGAACCTGGTCACCAGAAAAATAACCTAACAAGTTCGCTTATTGTGTGACCCTATAGGTTCATTTAACACTGGCAGCGTGCCTAAATCGTATTTAAATGGCCCACAAGTTATAAGCGGTTTCTAGCAAAACATTATAACTATCCAGGTTAAATGAAGATCGGTGATCTCTTTGAACCAAACCATAATTTTATATTTAGTCCCTTTGTCACACGATATCCAGATTAAGCATAAGGCACGGAGCATGTCATCCTTATTAAGCTTAATCAATTATTTCTTGATTTCATAGTAGACTGTTCAAACAAATGATATCAATATCTTAGATTGATATATTTGAGCACGGCCATGCATTTTTTTAACAGTCTAACTTATCAAGGGGCCCATGGATATCTCTCCCATAATTGAGAGGGACAAATTCCTTCACAATCAATCATATTCCTCTCCTTGATTTATTTTATATCCAACGAGTAGTCTAATTTATTATCTGGTTAAAGACAACTTTAGACAATGTCAAAATATAGAATTTATCAAGTAAGAAACTATGATGAATTTAGGTCGAAGGACTTTCAATATTATTATGGCTAGAAAGTACTTATGACATATTCCATGAAGTACTCTCACAGTGGGTCATGTCCAATACAATGTTCTCTAACATTTATTTATGTCTTGACTCGATATCACAAATATCCATGGCCGATAAAACATAGCCATCAAGTCACAAACATACTAATCTTAATTTATTATTATTCCAATAATAATAATCGATCAGGGACAGCTTTAGAATAGTCATTGTATTCATTGTAGGGTTTTACTATCAAGTCACGTACTTGATGACCAACAAAACAAAACTCACTATTCATGGAAAGGAAAGCCTCATATTATTATATAAAACATAATGACAATTGTATAAGTACAAATTTGACTCTAGGGCATATCCCCAACGAGTCTCCCACTTGCACTAAGACCAATTTGGCATAAGCCGTAATCCCATTGTTACGGTATGACTATCATGTTTAGACGATGGGAGAGGCTTTGTCAGTGGATCTGCAACATTGTCATCAGTTGGCACCTTGCATACATTGACATCTCCTCTATCAACAATTTCTCGAATGAGATGAAAACGTCTAAGTATATGTTTGGATCGCTGATGTGATCTTGGTTCCTTAGCTTGTGCAATGGCTCCATTGTTGTCACAATAGAGATCCACTGGGTTCACAATACTAGGAACTACATCTAGTTCTGTAATGAACTTTTTAATCCAAAGCTGCTTCTTTAGGCTGCAGTGAGGCAGCTACATACTCAGCTTCTGTAGTAGAATCGGCCACGGTGTCTTGCTTTGAACTTTTCCAGCTTACAGCACCTCCATTCAAACAAAATAGAAAACCTGATTGCGATCTATAATCATCTATGTCGGACTGAAAACTAGCATCAGTGTAACCATTTACAACTAGCTCGCCTTCTTGTCCTCCATAAACTAAGAACATATCTTTAGTTCTTCTTAAGTACTTTAGTATGTTCTTGACAGCAGTCCAGTGTGCCTCTCCAGGATTTGACTGGAACCTGCTTGTCATGCTCAATGCATATGATACATCGGGTCGAGTACATAACATGGCATACATGATAGACCCTATAGCGGAAGCGTATGGTATCTTGTTCATGCGCTCTTCTTCATCCTTCGTAGAAGGACTTTGAGTTTTGCTGAGCTTAATGCCATGTGACATTGGCAAGAATCCTCTCTTAGAGTCTTGCATACTGAACCTTTTCAGTACCTTGTCAATGTATGCACTTTGACTTAGGCCAATTAGCTTTCTAGATCTATCTCTATAGATCCTTATACCTAGAATATAGGCAGCTTCACCTAAGTCTTTCATTGAGAAACAATTTCCCAACCATGTCTTTACACTTTGTAGAGTTGGGATGTCGTTTCCAATGAGTAAGATATCATCAACATAAAGTACCAAAAAGACTATTGCATTCCCACTTGTTTTCTTATAGACACAAGGCTCATCTTCATTTTTGATAAAGTTAAATTCTTTAATTGCTTCATCAAAACGAAGATTCCAGCTTCGAGATGCTTGCTTCAATCCATAAATGGATCTTTGAAGCTTGCACACTTTATTAGAATTCAAAGGATCATCAAAACCCTCAGGTTGTGTCATGTACACATCTTCGAGTAAGTTTCCATTAAGAAACGCGGTTTTGACATCCATTTGCCAAATTTCATAGTCATAATATGCTGCTATGGCAAGAAGAATTCTGATAGATTTAAGCATTACAACTGGTGAAAAGGTTTCATCATAGTCTATACCATGAGTTTGTCTATAACCTTTTGCTACCAGTCGTGCTTTGTAAGTATGCACATTTCCCTCCATGTCTGTTTTCTTTTTGAAAACCCACTTACACCCAATGGTTTTTGAACCTTTAGGTGGGTTAACCAAAGTCCAAACTTGGTTATCATACATGGATTGCATCTCAGACTTCATAGCCTCTAACCATTTTCTAGAGTCAGAACTCTTAATGGCTTCTTGATAGGAAGTGGGCTCATCATTAACCATAAGCTCCACATTGTGATCGTCAGTGATGAGAAATCCATATCTCTCAGGTTGTTGACGAACCCTATCAGATCTTCGAGGTCCTTGTTCTATAGATATAGGCTCATCTTGGACTTGTGAGCCATCTAATCGAGATTCATTATTTGGTTCAGGCACTAATTGTGGCTCTTGAATCTCATCTTGATGAGGTTCGAGCACTAAGCGTGGTCCTTGAATCTCATCAAGATGTATTTTACTCCCACTGATTCTTTTGAAAATAAATTCCTTTTCAAGAAAGAATCCATTTCGAGCAACAATTACTCTATTTTCTTTTGGGAGATAAAATTGATATCCTTTAGTTTCTTTAGGATACCCCACAAATATGCATTTATCTGATTTAGGTGCAAGTTTATCAGATAATAAACGCTTTACATAAACTTCACAACCCCAAATCTTCAGAAATAACAAACTAGGTTGTCTCCCAGTCCATATCTCATATGGCGTTTTCTGAACCGATTTAGATGGAACTCGATTTAGTATGAATGCAGCAGTCTCCAGGGCATAACCCCAAAAGGAGATTGGAAGATCAGTTTGACTCATCATTGATCGAACCATATCTAATAAAGTCCGATTTCTCCGTTCAGATACACCATTCCATTGAGGTGTTCCTGGTGGAGTTAATTGGGAAATAATTCCACAATTTTTAAGATGCTCGTCAAACTCGTGGCTTAAGTATTCACCACCTCGATCCGATCGAAGTGTTTTGATACTTTTGCCAAGTTGATTTTGTACTTCATTTTGAAATTCTTTGAATTTTCGGAACGATTCAGATTTGTGTTTCATCAGATACAGGTAGCCATATCTGCTGAAATCATCTGTAAATGTAATGAAGTACTGAAATCCTCCTCTAGCGAGTGAATTCATTGGTCCACATACATCGGTATGTATTAGGCCCAATAAATCAGTTGCCCTTTCATTTTGTCTTTTGAAAGGCGCTTTAGTCATTTTGCCTAATAAACAAGAATCACATGTTCTGTAAGATTCTAAATCAAACGATTTTAGAAGCCCATCATTATGAAGCTTTGTTATGCGTTTCTCATTTATATGGCCCAAACGACAATGCCAGAAGTAAGTCTAATTTAAATCATTGGATTTCAATCTCTTAGTATTTATATTATAGATAGACATGTCTGAAGATCCACGAAGATTTAGAATATAAAGCCCATTCGATAATGAAGCATCTCCATAAAAAATACCGTTTTTATTAATGGAGCAAATGTTATTCCTAATAACAAATTCAAAACCTTCTAAATCCAAACAAGAAACTGAAATAATATTCCTACTCATAGCAGGAACATAAAAACAATTGTTCAGTTCTAAAACAAGCCCACTGGGCAAAATTAATTCAAAAGTTCCTACAGCTACTGCAGCAACTTTTGCTCCATTCGCAACTCGTAGGTCCACCTCGCCTTTTGCCAAGGCTCTACTCCTTTTTAGACCCTGCACATTTACACAAATGTGAGATCCACAACCGGTATCCAATACCCATGAATCAGAAGTAGATAAATTAATTTCAATAACATAAATACCTGAGCGGCGGTCTCACTGCTCTTCTTTTTCTTTGCTTCCAAATAGAGCTTGCAATTTCTTAACCAATGTCCTTGTTCTCCACAATGGTGGCAAGCTCCCTCCTTTGGTGTTTTGGCCTTAGGTTTGGGCTTGAACTTGGACTTTGCCTTGTCCTTACCCTTACTAGCCATGACCTTGCCCTTTTGGTTGTTCTTTTTGCCTTTCCCTTTTTGAACCATTAGAGCACTAGGAGTATTCTTCTTAATGTTCGGTTCAGCTTGTTTTAGCATCCCATGCAATTCGGTAATGGATTTCTCCATATTATGCATGTTAAAATTCATGACAAACTGGTCATACTCGGCGAGTAAAGAGCCCAAGATCAAATCCGTGGCCATGTCATGATTAACAGGAGCACCAAGCTTATCAAGATGATCTAGATAGCCCTTCATTTTAAGGACATGAGCACTTACCGAGGTGCCAGAAACCATCTTACATGCATTTAACGCCTTGTGAGTTTCAAATCTCTCTTGTCGTGCTTGCTCTTGGAACATTTCCTTGAGATGCACAATCATGTCATATGCCTCTGCTTCTTCAAACTGTTTTTGAAGTTCAGAGTTCATGGTTGCTAGCATGAGGCAAGTAACATCGTTGGAGTCATCTTTGTGCTTACTATAAGCATCTTTTTCAGCTTTTGAGGCGTTATTTGCTGGAGTAGGGGGAATAGGATTTTCAAGAATATAGAGCCTTTTTTCTTGCTTAAGAACAATTCTTAAGTTTCGTGCCCAATCAAGAAAGTTAGTCCCACTAAGCTTGTCTTTCTCAAGCACAGATCGCAATGAATTATTCCAATCTGTTTGTTGCCATTATCTACATACAAAAATATGCAAAGTAATTAATTTTTGAGACTCTAACGAAAAACTCCCACTAAAAGCATTTAAACTTTTTGAAACTTCAACATTTTGATGTTTCGTAGTGGGGAAAAATATTTTGTTTTAATCATAAGTAAGCTTTGGCTTTAATCTTATAATTAAATAAAAATTCTAATTTTAAATGAGATAGACATCAAATGTCCCGGCTAAAAATATCTCATAAAATGCCCTAGGTCCAAAACCATTTTGATAGCCCAGTTAAGTCAAACCATATCAAACATATGGAAAACTATTTTCCATCTTATCTCACTCAGATAATCAAAAGCATCCTACTTTAGCAGGAATGACCATATGATGATCTAAGTAATAACAAGTGTTTGATTTTGGAAGGCATTTAACACTTAAATTTTTTTTTCTTCTTAAAAAAATTTGATTGGATTGTAGTAAGCAGGAAATAAACATATCAAATATGCATGCAAGACATAAATAAAAGTGACATAGCATGTCCCATAACCTATGTTGATCATCACGAGCAAAGTGAAGATCAAGGTGGTCAATCTAGGTATATGAACTCCTTAAGCATTCTCTAATGCCTTGAGCATACTCCTCCTTGGTTGTAAATGTCGGCTGCCGTCTTCTTTTACATTGGATAGTAAAATTAAAATAATTCCTGTTCTAGGAAAGCAGTACAATTTTACAACAATGAAAAACGACACGCAGGCCGTAATTAAAAATTACAACTTAAAACAACCATAATGTAACCAGCCAATCACATTGGGATAAAACGGGCCATGCTATGCACTATTCAAAATAATCTACAACTACAATCAAAAACATTGACGAATAACACACAACGAACGGTTAGTTGGGGTTCCAAGGGCAACGCCCAGCGAGGTCAAGGGGTAGCGCCCTGCAGGTCCAAGGCGGCGCCTCACTGAGGTCCCGCCGGTCGGTCGAGCGGGGACAAGGGCAGCGCCTCTGAGAGTCTCTGGGGCAGCGCCCGAAGGAAAACGATTTTTCCTACTCTCATTGAATGAGATTTTGCCTTCCGATTTCCGAAAATTAATCAAATTAACGTTCGGACCCCTTAATAACCATCGCCGTGAAAATTCATATTACAGACAATATGCGATCTTTTAATCATATTTATACAGATAACATATTATCATGTCCGATTAATAAAAGCAATTCGCAAATATAGAACGACGGATAGCATGCTTACGATACCATATCATATTACAACAGACCAATTTACAGACAATCTGCAACTAATCTGGTCTGATCAGGCGACTAAGATGCATACATTAAACCTAATTCAGGCAGTCTGCATGCTAAGTATTCTAAAATCATAATCATGCGAACATGCTGATACATACCCGTTAAATTCATATATACATATTATACATGTATTCAACAATACGATTAATACAGATA
Organism: Voacanga thouarsii; assembly: GCA_026120185.1. NCBI lineage: Eukaryota > Viridiplantae > Streptophyta > Magnoliopsida > Gentianales > Apocynaceae > Voacanga > Voacanga thouarsii. Next base: position 1,594,129 of record JANUWF010001213.1, on the reverse strand, counting down.
AATCAACCTAATCGTTTAGCAAGTTGCTCTGATACCACTGTTGGAATTCGTGGACTCCTAAACGCGGAAAACATCTTCGAATCCCTCCCGAGGACCCAAGTAAACGATTAAGAAGATCTAAGCTTTAAGAGTTACCTCTGGTTGCTGTAATCGAAATCCTTCGATTCTGGTTGCGCTGTTGTACGTTCGACCCGAACAATCACCAGACGCTGCAGTATGCGAACGTCCTCTATGGATACGCACCGCGAACTCACTCGATACCCGGGGAGTGCTAGCGCCTAGGGTTTGAGAGGTTTCTTTTTCCTCTGGTAGAGAATGGCACGAATGTTCTCAACCGAAAAATTGAACTATCGAAAGACGGCTAGGGTTTTCTTAAAAAACCCTCGAACCTATTAGAGTCCAACCCTAATCATATCTTATCATATTCTAATTTAAATTCAAATTAAATTAAAACTGATATGATAAGATTCTGCCATTATCTCGGTAATTTAACTAATTTATTTTACCGAGTCAGATTCTTATAATCTGGATATCATCCAGATTCATCGAACTCTGGTCACCGGAAAAATAACCTAACAAGTTCGCTTATTGTGTGACCCTATAGGTTCATTTAACACCGGCAAGCGTGCCTAAATCGTATTTAAATGGCCCACAAGTTATAAGCGGTTTCTAGCAAAACATTATAACTATCCAGGTTAAATGAAGATCGGTGATCTCTTTGAACCAAACCATAATTTTATATTTAGTCCCTTTGTCACACGATATCCAGATTAAGCATAAGGCACGGAGCATGTCATCCTTATTAAGCTTAATCAATTATTTCTTGATTTCATAGTAGATCTGTTCAAACAAATGATATCAATATCTTAGATTGATATATTTGAGCACGGCCATGCATTTTTTTTTAACAGTTTAACTTATCAAGGGGCCCATGGATATCTCTCCCATAATTGAGAGGGACAAATTCCTTCACAATCAATCATATTCCCCTCCTTGATTTATTTTATATCCAACAAGTAGTCTAATTTATTATCTCGGTTAAAGACAACTTTAGACAATGTCAAAATATAGAATTTATCAAGTAAGAAACTATGATGAATTTAGGTCGAAGGACTTTCAATATTATTATGGCTAGAAAGTACTTATGACATATTCCATGAAGTACTCTCACAGTGGGTCATGTCCAATACAATGCTCTCTAACATTTATTTATGTCTTGACTCGATATCACAAATATCCATGGCCAGTAAAACATAGCCATCAAGTCACAAACATACTAATCTTAATTTATTATTATTCCAATAATAATAATCGATCGAGGACTGACTTTAGAATAGTCATTGTATTCATTGTAGGGTTTTACTATCAAGTCACGTACTTGATGACCAACAAAACAAAACTCACTATTCATGGAAAGGAAAGCCTCATATTATTATATAAAACATAATGACAATTGTATAAGTACAAATTTGACTCTAGGGCATATCCCCAACAGTTAGCGATCTCAATAGCTACTGTGTTATCACAATATAGTACCATATGTTTCTTTGGATCAAACCCGAGTTCTGTCAAGAGAATTTTTAACCAAGCAAGCTCTGTGGTTGCATGATAAAGAGCCCTGTATTCAGCTTCTGCACTAGATAGTGATACTACATTCGTTTCTTACTCCTCCAAGTCACCAAATTACCTCCAACAAATGACACATAGCCCTGAAGTAGACTTTCTATCTAACTTAGAGCCAGCAAAGTCAGAGTCTGTGTAACCAACAATATCCAAGTGCCCATGTTTGGAGAACATAATACCTTTACTTGGAGAGGACTTCAGATAAGCCAAAATACGATTCACTGCATTCATGTGTCTATTACTTGGATTCTGCATAAACTGACTGACAACACTAACTGCATATGATAGATCAGGCCTAGTATGAATCAGATAAATCAACTTCCCCACTAGTCTCTGATATCTCTCCTTGTTAGTTGGAACCTGATCAAGATAGATAGCCAGACCATGATTCATCTCAATAGGAGTATTTACAGGTTCACAGGCAGAATTACCAGTTTCAGCTAAGAGATCTAAAATATACTTCCATTGAGAGAGGAAAAGTCCTTACTTGGACCGAGATACTTCAACACCCAAGAAGTATTTTAGAACCCCCAAGTCCTTCATCTCAAATTCCTTGGCCAAATAGCTTCGAAGTTTCTCTATCTCACCAGCATTACTACCTGTAACAATCATATCATCAACATAAACAATAAGCAAGGTAATATCATCATGCTCCCGCTTATAAAACAAAGTATGATCCGCTAAAGCTTGCTTAAAACCATACGCCTTCATCGAGTAGCTCAACTTGCCAAACCATGCCCTTGGCGATTGTTTCAACCCATACAATGCCTTTTTCAGCTTACACACCTTACCTTTCCCTAGTGTAAATCCTGGAGGAGGATCCATATACACCTCCTTGGTCAAATCACTATGGAAAAAATCATTTTTTACATCAAATTAGCGTAATGGCCAATCTAGATTGACTGCAAGAGATAGAATGACTCGAACGGTATTCATCTTAGCCACAGGAGCAAAAGTCTCATGATAGTCAATCCCATGGGTTTGAGTGTAACCCTTGGCCACCAGTCTAGCCTTTTAGCTTTCAACTGTCCCATCTGACTTGTATTTCACTATAAACACCCACTTGCATCCTACTGTCCTCTTCTCCCGTGGCAACTCAACCATCTCCCAAGTAGAATTTTTTTGAAGGGCCTTCATCTCCTCTTCCATAGCAATCTTCCACTTAGGGTCTCCAAGGGCTTCCTGAAAATGACTAGGAATAGACACAGAAGACAACTGAAGAGCAAAAGCTAGATGAGCCTTAGACAAACGGTGATAAGAGATAAAATCAGAAATAGGATAAGTGACATTAAAAGATGACTTGGAAAAACCCAACCTATTAGGTTCTCTATGTTCACGAAGGGGATATCTTCTACCATGATCGTGATCCATAACTGGTAGAGTCAAAGTAGTAGAATCTATCTTTGAAGTTGAAGTGGGAAGAGAAGGAACACATACCTCAGGGTTAATAGTAGAAGAGTCATTCGATGGCATAGTAGCATCATCAAGAGGGGTACTAGAATCAAGAGGAGGCATAACAGTGGTATTCTGTTTTCTTCTTGTATAGCCTTTTTGAAATAACTTAGCTGGTCTTTCATCCTTTCCCTCTTTAAATTCAGACTCAACCTCAGCTGAACAAGTATTACCTAAAGATTCTTTATTCTCCACAATAGCTGAGTTCTCCCCCTTACTCGACATCCACAACTTCTTCTCTTCTAACCACAACCGTTCCTCTTCCTTACTACTAATCTCCCCCTGAAGAGGAATCATAGAGACATTTCCAGAAAAATACGACTCTTGTTCACAAAACTGAACATCCATGGAAATATAACATTTACCTGTAGGAGGATGAAAACATTTATAGCCTTTTTGAGAATTAGAGTAACCAAGAAAAACACATTTGAGAGCACATGGATCAAGCTTATCCCGATATATAGAGTGGACATGAACATAGCATACACAACCAAAGACCTTAGGACAAATATTTAGAGCAGAAGGGATAGAGTGAAATTGTGACAACATCCGTAAAGGGGTTTGAAAATTTAGGATACGAGTGGGCATGCGATTAATAAGAAATACAGCAGTCATGACAGCCTCAGCCCAAAAACGTTTAGGAACATGCATAGTAAAGCTCAAAGCCCGAGCAACGTCAAGGATATGGCGATTCTTACGCTCTGCTACCCCATTTTGTTGTGGTGTGTAGGCACAAGTTGTTTGGTGGAGGATGCCATGTTCTAGGAAGAATTGGATAAGAGATTAATTTACAAACTCACGACCATTATCAGAATGAAAAACTTAGACCTGAGTATGAAACCGTGTCACAATCATTTTGTAAAATTGAGGAATCACTTGTCTAACATCACTTTTAGATTTCATCAAATATACCCAGCTAACTCTAGTGCAGTCATCAATAAAAGACACAAAATATTTATGGCTAGAAGCAGATGGAGTAGAAAAAGAATCCCATACATCAGTGTAAACACACGAAAAAGGAATAGAACTCTTATTGAAACTAGTTTTGAAAGGAACACGATGGTTTTTAGCATAAATGCATTGTTCACATCTTAAACTAGAGATAGCAACATTGCGAAACAATTGTGGAAATAAACGCTCTAAATAAGGAAAAGATGGATGCCCTAGACGACAATGCCATAAAAGAATCTTCTCTCTATCAAATGACTTGCTCTTTACTTGAAGGCCATGGCTAGGTTCAGATTGAAACTGCGTAGCCCCCTCTAAGTAATGAAGACCGCCTCTTTCCCTACCAATGCCAATCGTCCTCTTTGTACGTTTGTCCTCAAAGATACAATGAGTGGAATCAAATATTGCAGAACAATTAAGACTTTTGGTAATCTTACTAATGGGAAGAAGACTATTAGAAAGAGCAGGTGCAAGTAAGACAGATGACATGGAGAATGTAGGAGAAATTGAGACACTCCCGACTTCTGTAATTAGCATAGAGGTCCCATTAGCAACCTGTACGACTTGACAGGTGAAGACATTAGAGAGGCAAGGATAGAAGAATTACTAGTCATATGGTTAGTGGCCCCTGAATCAATAACCCAAGTGTTAGAATTACCTTGGTGAGCAGACACTTGAGAGACATGAGAAGCAGAAGGTGGAGAAGTATCAATAACAACAATCTAAGTAGATTTCTTATTTTTCCTCTCAGCTTGTTTAAGTTTATACCACTCCGAATATCCATGCTTCTTCCAACAAACCTCTATGGTATGCCTGGTACTATTGCAATGAGTGCAGAAGTGAGAATTGGAAGTGACAGAATTCACAGGAACAGAAGGAGTCAACTGAGAGGTGCTCTTTTGAATCGTTAGAGTTGAAGATTCAGAATGATTTTTTATTCCCATAGTGACCTGTCTCTGCACTTCACGACGAACTAAAGAGTAGGCTTCTTCCAAACTTGGTAGAGGGGAAGTAGCCAAAACATGACTGCTAACTTGATCCAAATGGTGATCAAGACCTACAAGAAACATATAGATGCGATCCTCTGCAATACGCTTCCTTTGTTTCTCGATATCAACAGCACATGTCACGTCATTGGGCCTACGATAATCAAGTTCCAAGAAAATTGAATTCAACTCGTTATAATATTCCGGCAGAGGTCGACCACCCTGGCGCAATTGGAATGACCTCTTCATCAGTTCATAGACTTGGGAAGAGTCAAACACATCAAGATAGCTCTTCTTAACCGTATCCCAAACTTCTTTAGATGTCCCACACTGAACAAAGTGTGACATTAGATTATCAGTCATGAAATTAATAAGCCAAGACTTGACAAGAGCATCTTCAGCTTCCCATTCATTATAACCCATATCATCTTCTGCAGGTGCAGCCTTTCATCCAGTAATATAACCCTTCTTCTTTCTGCTAGCAATATGCATCTCTAAAATCTTTGACCAAACACGATAATTAGTACCATCCAATTTAATATAGATTGGAGAAGAGGTTTCATGAATGGTTACCGTTGAGAGTTTCTTGCTATCGGGGATCGCTTCATTGTCAGTTTTGGTAGCCATGATAGATGATAACCAGCGCAATTCGCTATAGTACCCGCGTGCTACAGTATCGCCGCCGCTACAGTGAGCCGCTACAGTGCGCTAGTGTCGCGCGCTACAGTGTTGCCACAGTGCCGCGCTAGTTTTGGAAGAGACAATGACGGCTAGGGTTTGGGAAAAGGAGGCAGCGGAAGTCTTTTCTTTGTCTCTGATACCAAATTAATAATTGACTGAAAAACACTCTTGTGTTTATTCCATATATCTCAAGGTATTTATACAAGATACCTAGACCTATTTAAGGTAAGCCAATTATACATTACAAATATATAAACAATTACAGGAAATAATTACAGTTATAATTCCTAAATATGTGCAGCTATATATGCTAAGTAGACAGACGTGTGAATTTGTAATAATTAGGCAAACATTAATAATCTAAGCATAATAGGCTAGATTTGAATAGAAAATAATTAAGGGAAGGAGGAGAAGATATTAAGGTTTATGATTAAGGTCAAGCAACCTAGATTGCAACTCAAAACATAGAATTGAAGTAGAATTTGTGGAGGAGAAGATATTGAGGTTTATGATTTGGAAGAACATAGAATTGAAGTAAAATATAAAAAAAACATTATATTCTACTTACATATCATCATAGGGCTCGATTCGGTTATTATCCTTGGACTGTGATGTAACACTAGCTACTGAATAGTGCACTGATAGACTGGGAGACTCAGCATCCTCCTGCTGCTGTCTAACATCGGTAGGCTCAGTAGATGGACATGAAGTAGGTCGTACATCTCCAACCACAAGAAGATGAGGAGTCTCTGGGGTATGTAAGGAAAACTCCTGTTGTTCACCAGCTTTATTGATATCCAGGGATATTTGACTGGGGGCAAAAATGGATGTCGGCTGGTGAGTAGAAGAAGGTGATACATTTTGATGACTAGAAGAAGGAGCAGTTACTGGAGTTCTAATTTCCAGGGCATGAGATGAAGGTTGTCCCACCTCTGGAGCAGATATAAATGAACCATGACTCGAACGCTTCTTTCCTCCCCCTTTAGTCATGTCTATCCATTAGTACAAAGTTATTGATCAAACTAATTTTGTAACAATAACAATAAGTCATATGACAATAATAATTAGTTTTCAATACTTAATTAAAAGAAGAGAAGATGACAAAGAAGAATGACAAATTTATAAGACTATAGAAGTTTATAACAAAGGAACTTCTTCAATATAATCATTAGTTTTATACATATATAAAGCCAAAAAATCTACCTTTACGGATAACAAACGATTAAGAGAGGAAGGGAAGGATAATTAAATATGAAACTACAAGACTTGAAGGATAGTGTGCTACTTTTTCAAAAAGAGAATTGTTTGGCATTCACATATATTATTTGGCTACTTTTTTACAAGTACAACTAATGAAATTACTAACCTCTTTTGATAGCACAAACAATAGTTATTCTGATTCAGCATTTGACACATACTCTTCATCAATGTCATCATTTTCATCATTCATTTCCCAATCAGTCTCTCATTCATCTTCTTCATAGCTTGTGTTATTTTTTGACATTGTAATAAACTCTACTTCAGCATCCATCATCTCCTTTTCACCAAATTCATGTGCCAGGGGACTAATGCCATCTCTTAGACATATGGTTATTGCTTCAGCTTCATTCACATCTTCTTGGTAAGCTTTGTCAACCAATGGTGCATCAACTACATGTCGTACTTTTGTTTTGCATACGGCTAACCAATCACACTTTAGTCTTTTGCTACTAGGATACGAAGTAAAATATACTTACATAGCTTGATGGGCCAACATAAATGGATCAAATCCAGTGTAGCTCCTCTTGCGATTAATGTCAACAAACTTATATTAAGAATGCATTCTTGTAACCTGATTGGGTGTAGTATCAAACCAATCACATTTAAAAAGCATGATCTTTTGGATTGGACTGTCAACAAATTCAACTTCAATTATTTCTTTCAAGATTCCATAATAATCATTCCCAGACATCCCATCTCCACCACCTTTAACACATACACTACTATTCACAGTCTTCTTTCCGTCCCCATGGCTATATGTGCAGAATCTAAACCCATTTACAAAGTAACCATTAAATGATTTTACCTGTGTCGAGGGTCCCCAATATAGATTCTTTAGGCATATGTTATCTTCTCTACTACTTAGATCATGAATCTATTCAAATGAAAAAAATTGCACACGAGTGGTAGTGCTATATCAAATAATCAAACACTTTGTACACATTACCAAACTTACATAAGTTCTGAACCATCCTATAAACTCATTTTGGAATCTTCTTTCAATTTCATGGTCTATTAAAGTTGGTGCCAAAGACCTCACATGCTGCTTGAATTTGCTGAATCAATCATTGTAAGTATTATATTATATTAGCAACCATTTTTAGCAGCTCATTTATGATCAAAATCGCGCGTGCACGTGTGTATATATATATATATATATATATATATATTTATTTATTTATATTCTTACTTAATATAATGCTACACCTCCTCACAATTAAACAAGATGTAATTGGTAGCAGCTCTTAATTCTTCTGTAGTCAAATACTGTGTTTTTAATTTTCCAATTGGCCTTCTAAAATTGGCACAAAATGACAAGATTGGTTCATGAACTTGAGTTTCATTGCCATACACATCATTACAAGCTCTAGTAGTATATCTCGTTTGCAAGTGAGGCTTAAAGTAATAGGAGAAAAATGTAGATGATTCTTCAACCTGATACGCATTGCAAATTGATCCTTCAACTTTAACCTTATTTTTTTATTTTAACCTTCAAATGATGTAATTACCTAAATGGAAAAAGCAAATTGATATGTGTATATGCACTTGATATTTGATTAACACAAGGTAACTATTACATTAAGTAACCTTTCAAACGGAAACATCCATCTATATTGAATAGGACCACCAACATTAGCTTTGTAAGGCAAATGCACTATTAGATGTTCCATCACATAAAAAAACTTTGTGGAAATATTTTCTCCAGCTTGCATACTAGCAGTGCTACATCTTTTTCCAATTTGTACATATGTGTAATCGACAATTTAGGAGTACACAAATCCCTATAGAAGAGACTTAACTCGGTCAAAACGCTCCATATATTTGTTGGAAGTAATTCCCTTAGTGCTATGGGTAGCAATCTCCCCATAAACATGTGACAGTCATGACTTTTCATGCTGGACATCTTCAAGTCTTTCAAATCAACATACTGGCTTAGATTGGATACATAACCATCAAGAAGCCGCAATTCTTTAAGTCACTCAAGCAAAAGCCTCTTTTGTTCTTTGGTTAAAATATAGCATGCTTTTGGTATACACACTTTCCCATTCCCTTCTCGGCTTACACAAAGTTCTGAGTGGTTACAATACTTGAGCAAATCACGGCAAGCCTTTACGTTATCTTTGGTCTTTCCTTTAACATCCATGACAGTATTCAATACATTATCAAATACATTCTTCTCATTATGCATCACATTTAAATTGTGACGAATGAGTTTTGTGCGCCAATAAGACAAATCCCAAAATATACTCTATTTTGTCTAATTGCGGAATTCATCCCTACCATCACTCTTCCCAAGCTCCGTTGCAGCCTTGATTATCCTTGAAAGATTACAAACTCGGTTCGACATTTGATCACCACAATTACATGATGGAGTTAGTGATTTTTCCTCACTTTTATCTTTTCTAAAAGACTTGGTGTCCCTCCTAAATGGGTGTTCAATTGGCAAAAATTGTCGATGACAATCAAACCAACATTGTTTCCCACCATTGTGTAGTTGAAATGACTTTGTTCGCTCCATGCAATAGGGCAAGCAAGTTTCCCTGCTGTACTCTACCCACTTAACATGCCATATGCAAGGAAGTCATTGATGGTCCACTGAAGCGCTGCCCGCAATTGAAAGTTTGTTTCTTTGAAATATCATAAGTCTGGACACCATCAAACCACAACTGTTTCAATTCATTCATCAATGGTTGCAGATACATGTCTAGTTTTTTCTTAGGATTCTTTGGCCCTGGTATAATAATTATCAAAAACATTACTGAATTCTTCATACACATCCATGGGGGTAGGTTGTACGGAGCGATAATAACAGGCCAAGATGAGTATTGCTTTCCTGATATTCCAAATGGTGCAAACCATCTGTGCACAGTCCTAGTCTAACCTTCTTCACCTCATTTGCAAATTCAGGATAAGGCTGATTAAAATGCTACCAAGCTTCACCATCTCTAGGATGATTCATCACACCTTACTTAATAGGGCTCTCCGCCTGCCATCTCATGTGTTCTACAATTGTTTTGGATGCATAAAGTCTTTGCAACCTTGGTGTAATCGGGAAATAATACATTTGCTTAAATGAGATTTCCTTTTGCTGCTTATTTTTCCCCATCTTTTTCTTACTCATGTACCGAGGATGATTGTAAAACTTGCAATTTCTTCTATTAACATCATCTCTCCAATAAATCATACAACCATTGGTGCAAAATCAATCTTCTGAATCGGCAATCCAAGTCCGAAAACTAACTTCTTTGTTTGGTAGAAGTCATAGGGCATCTTGTTCCCTTGAGGCAAAACCTCCTTCATCAATTGTATGACTTGGTTGAAGCATTTCTTTGACATGTTATTTTCTGATTTAATGTTCAGTACTTGAGATACTACAGACATGGGCGAGTGGCTTGAACACCCTTCCTATATGGGAGTATCTGTAGCTCTCAACATGTCATAAAATTTTTGAGCATCGGAATTAGAAGGTTCTTCAGTAGTAGGGGAGGATTGATCCGGATGAAAATTTGGTCCTGCTGAATCTATGACCATTTCCCGATACCGATTGGTTGATCTCGAAGCATCACCATCCATAGTTGCGTTGGACATGTGTGGGAAATTTTGAAATTCTTCGCCATGACATGTCCAATTATAATAATCTTTGGTAAATCCCTTTCTATACAAGTGCAATTTGATTTCCTCCGCAGTATGATGACGCAAATTATTGCACTTTGAGCAAGGACATCTGAATTCATTAGGATTAGTAGATGTTGCTACTCTTGATAAGACATATTGAAGAAATTGATCGACTCCTCTAATAAATTTGGTTGTAATTCCTTTAACACCGATCACATACTGCTTATACATCCAACTCCAATCCTCCATCAAATTTTCTAGAAAAGCAAATTGGGATAACAAAAACATTTAGATGGTTTTTAGGAATATGTTATACAAAAGCAATCGAACATGGTTGCAAATTGGATCGCCAAAGAAAATCATTACGAAATATATTCAATAGAAATGGGTAGAAGCCAAAGATACAGAATGAACCATTTATTTCAAGGTTTCAGTTTTATGAAGCAAAATAGATTCTATGAAGAAATTTTTTGCACTATAGTAGGTCTTTTGATGTTGAAATAATTACCATAGAGTGGAATAATCCTACCATGGTGGCAAAATAAGAGGTGTATAGTGGTGTAGAAATATTTTGCAGCATTAGTGTGGCTTTGTGCTTTATTGAAGGTGATGTCAGTGTTGAGTAGTGACAGAGAAAGAGGTTTGGAGGTTTTCATGAATTTTCTGAGAAATGCTTTGATTAACTTTTCTATCCTAATACAGATAATCAAATATGAGAAGGCTAGGAAGTCCAGCCTGGGTTGGGTTCCTAATTTTCTATTAGTGCTGCAATATATCTATTCTAGTTCATGTCCCTACAGTGTACACAAGAACATTCTTTGATTCAAAAAAGACCAAGATTGTTTCATGACAAGTCCCTTTTGTTCTTGCAGGTTGCATTGGAAAGTTTCAACTTGTTTATACAAGAGAAGAGTTGTGTACATCTAGCTTGTTCCATTGATGATGTTTTAAGGGGCCTAGTTCAACTTCCATAACAGAATTATATGGCAAAAGACAAAGCCAGAATTGTATACAACAAAAGTTATATAACAGAATTACATATATCCATCATGCTGCCATAGGACATAATAGAAATCAAAAAGTACGTAAAAAGACCACACATATAACAAAATATTACCAAAACAACAGGGTAAAAAAAAAAAAAAAACTCAATCAAGTACATGATGTTTACATTAGATACTAAAAAAGTGCTACTCCTGTCAAAAGTACACACAAGAAAAAAAAGGAGAAACTCTAACCTCTGTTAGAGTTTATGAGGAATGAACTCAGCCTACACTATCAGTCTGCCAGTATCTGAGAATAGAAGAATAGATAAGTTAAAAAAATAATAAAAAAACTCACAAAAAAATTTATGATTCCAGTTTTGTGGTAATGCAAAAATAAATGAACTGCACAAATAGTTCAATTTCAAGAAAAATGATACATTCGATCCCATTGAAAAATCTGAAAGCTGTTTGCAATCATGGCTACTGCAAACCAAGGGAAGTAGAGTTGATAATATCAGATGGAGGTCCTACAAATGTCAAAAAAGAGAGAAGCTATCAAATATTATCATTATCTCACTTTTTTCCCCCTCTTGTGAAGCTTTAAAACAACTAAGTCTGTGATTTATGCATGGTTCCAATAATGTCCTATGGCAGTCCCAAAAAAACAACTAGTGTCCAGCCAGTCCCAATAAAACTTAGCCAAAATCAAATGGATTCATTATACAAAAGCAAATATCACAAGGCGATTAGGATTGTGCAGAGAAATTGTTCAAATCATCAATGTCAGCAAAACTAAATTTCAAAATAATGAGAGGATGAAGTAATCCATCCATTACTGGCATAGTGAAGAAATGCTATCCAACGAGTCAAAATTTTTAGGTTTGCTGCATCATATAATACTCTCAATTCAAAGCAAAAACCCATAGGCAAAGCACTATATTTGATCAAAACAGAATAGAATTCAGGCCTGCTGCATCATTATATTTGATTAAAACAGAATAGAAGTTCAGGTCTGCTGCATCATTATATTTGATTAAAACATAATAGAAGTTCAGGTCTGCTGCATCATATGAAACTGGAATTTAGGTCTGCTGCTTCATTACAGTTGATTAAAACATAACAGAAGTTGCAAAGGGCAAAACACTAAAAAAGTAGATAAAAATTTCATCAAGAAAAAAGAGAAATTGGAAATTATTTTGCCACTTCTAACATAGGCATGCTAGGTAAAAGTTTTGCCCCTTAGTGTAAAATGAATATGTTGTATCACAGTATGGTGAAACTGCCAAAAACTTACTGCATATTAGCTTTGATGATTGAAAAGGCAGAACTACTGCATATCCTGTATATTAACCGATTAAGGGAGGTTTTGTCCATTTTTTTTTTATTTTGGATGTAAGATATTTTCATAAAATTCCTGTAATAAAAATGTTCAAACATTTCTTTTGGTGACTAACTACTGTCACATTGTTAGCTGTTAGGTTAAAATAAGGCATATATGATTACAACTATGTAGATAGAAGAGACAAATAGAACAAACTGCCTAGCACATTAGACAATCTATCTTCACCTTACAACACATTAATAGCCTACTACAACTCCTTAGTACTAGCATTTTACTCATCTATTAATTAGCTGTTTCAGCTGGAAGGAAAAAAAATTAATAGAAGGGCTTAAACAAAAATTCAGAAAGCAAAGACTAGTGTTTCTAAGTTTGTCTTGTTCCCATGACTGAAAGTCATTGAAAGATTAATGAAAACTTCAGGCCACTCACCAATAAAGTAGTCTTCAATGTCAAGCCCAAACTGTGAAGAATTTATTGCGCCACATATCAATAAGAAATAAAAGATGCAACCATTTTTGGAACAATCTAAATCTGAATGAATATAACATGTTACACAACATTTTTATAAACACAACTATAAAATTTAGCCTACACTTGACATATGCCAATATTAGACAAGTATAAAAAGGCCAAATAAAAAGCATAAACAGCATCAAAGAAATGGGAAATAACTATACTTCCAAAAATTAAAGCTTTGGATAAAATTCCAACCCACTTGAAACAGCAGATCCTTTGATGGAAACTGGAGTTCATCATTATAAAAGAGATACCCTTTTAGGACAAATTCAGGAAAAAAGTATTGTTTTAACTCCTCAGCAGGAGGCTCTACTTCTCTTTCTGCCTTATCTCTACATATGTATTGAAAATTTTCTTTACCAGAATTGTTCTGGTGCTTAAAAATGCATTGTGAAAGATGTCAGAAGTGCAATAAATAAATAGTAGGTCATAAAAAGGGTCTGTCACACTAGAAATGCTGCTTCAGGAATCACATATTAACAGATGCTCAAGTCCTCAGATTCTGTGATATAGTAAGCCTGAAGGACTCCAATAATGAACTAGTAGTTCAAGATCTTATTTCAATTAATAAAATGGAACACATTTGAATAATGTCTTAATAATATATATGAGCAATTCATCATCTCAATTCTTATAATGAAGAGTAATAGAAAAACATAATCTAGTCTACCATGCATAATAACCAGATACAAATCAAAGAAATTGAAAGAATGGATTATTGATTGCCACCATTCAGTTCTAGAGAGGAAAGAAATGTGCGTCCTAGTTGCAGTAAAGGATCCTGTTATGCAGATCACCCATTGCCGACCATTTGTTCAACAGCAAGGGGAGGAAGACCAGCCAGAAGGGGTATATCAAAGGAGAGACTTTCTTCCCTTTACTATTATTAGTTATTACTATGTTTTGTTCTTTTTCCATTTCTATCCTCAATTTCTATATTCTAAGCGAGTGTAGGTCTTTCTTCTCCAAGGTTTGTTGATGATACTAGTGATGCAGTGATATGTTAAGAAACATGAATATCAAGTGAGACTACTTACAAAAACTGAAAAGTAGAAGTATCGTACAATATCTCTAGTACAATAAAAGAATAAGGTCAAAGAAATGGAAAAATTGAGCAACAAATTAAGTGCAAGACAATTTAACTATAGCTTAAAGGAAGAAGAGTCCTTCAACTTATGTGAAATTTACTGAGAATGATTCTAAAGAAAAATAACAGAATCATCTTTTGAAGTGACTGGCAATCTCACCCAAGCAGTTTATTGTGCAATTGTTCTAATTGCAGTCCTACATTAGCCATTCTATCTAGAAACTAACACGTTTCTATGAAGTATGAAATTAACAGGTGATTAACTGAACAACAGAGTTTAAAAGGTGATCATTGGTTCGCTTTTACTAACAAAGATGGAAACTGTAGATTACCTGGAAGTATGTTACTCCTTTTTTGCACCTATTTTATGTTCTATACCATGTATCGTTTGGATGTTGTTGACAAGTGCTGACAGGGAATTGTTTATCAAGTATCTTTCTATTCACTAGCCATTTTTTCTTTTTTTTTTTTTAACTATTCTACTGCTTGTGATAATGCAGTAATTTTTGTGGGTTGAATGGATGGTTCATATACTTTTGGGAATATCTATGTCTGAGTTTTTTGTCAATCTTATCTTTCTTCCATCTTATTGATTCTGTGCTGAGAGATTATATCATATAAGGCCCTTTGGACTGCTGTAGCTACTCTACATGGTCAGCTAAGGTTCAATTTCTAATCTCTAGAGGAAATTTATCCTAACTTTTGTTGATGTTGAATGGAACTCTTCTCTTACCCTACCTCCTCATGTTTGAATTCTAAACAATCTCCATGTCACCCCATATGTCTTTTATGTATGAGAAAATGTAGCTGATTTAGCTGGTGATTTCCTGCTCCAGGGCTAAGATATTGATTGAAAGGACAATAGGATTCCCCCAAGATTAATAAGGCTTGGCAGTCTTATATGGAATGAAGCATATAACTAATGAATGACAACTTATAACTCCTCTACCATAACATTTTGTTTCTTTGCTTGCGATTTACCCTATTAGAAAGAATTTACAATGAGATTGTATAGACTCTGAAATTTTTTTTTGAAGAATTATAGTGGTAGATAGTGGACTGTTAACTATGGCTACTGATAAACTATTAATAGATTCATTAATCAATAGGCAGGGTACAGGAATTGCTATCTCCACAGATTTTCTAATGACCAATAAAAGAACAAAGCAATCAAACCAAACCTGGAGTAAAAGCATTGTGGCAGTGTACCATGAACTATGACCAAGTCATGACATGCATTATGCAAAACTAAATCTCAGTAAACTCGGAAAAGATTGCAAAACAAGAATAAGGAAACATTTTCAATGAGATTTTACCTCATTACTTAAAAAAGTACACATATTTTTAATTAATTTCTGCTGGCCCAAGTGCTAATTAAAAATAGGATATTTGAAACTCATAACAGCAGCCTTCCGTTATTGATGACAATTTCATAACAGAAGACGATATAATCTCACAAAAATGGAAGGCGCGAAGAAAATACTTAGAAAGAGAGGGAAAAAAGAAATCAGTAAAATTTAACATAAACTAAACATCAATCAAATGCTGCCTCATAGTCCATTTCTAAACTACCCCCTTCAAGAAAACACAAAAAAAAGTTAAATATGCACACTGAGGTATATACATATACGCAGATACAGAGGGATAAAGATGGAGACCTCTGGGCCACCAAGTTTAACACAAACCATCACTAAATAGCCATGCTTGCTCCCTGGTATCAACCACCCAATACCTCTGTATAATCCTACATTGTTTGTGGCATATATAAAAACTACTTTTATTTGGAGGCTTCTATTTCACTATCAGGGAACAAGTAAAATAGTTATATGAATACAGAATCAACCAAATTCCCTCCTAGAATACCATCCAAATGATTAAGCAAAGCAAAAATGAACTATTTTAAAGCCCAAATCAATACACTGGCTAAAATTCACAGCCACTAATTTGGCATTAATGTCGAATACCATCCCAAGAATGAGCGCTGCAATTGAATCTAGTACAACATGGGCTCTAACAAAGATGAAAATGAAAAACCTTCTTTTACTACCATGAGATTCAAATTCCACAAATAAAGAACAAATGAACTAAAGCCAGAAGAAAGAAAGAAAGAAAAAACAAAAAAGTGCTTCAGCTAACCATAAATTGCAACGGAAAAGAAGATAAAGATTATGACTTGTGAAGGCTTACAGTTGCAGCAGCTATTGGGCGAGGATGGTGAAGAGTCAAATGTTGAAGTAGAAGATGGCGATGCTTGTAGCTTTATGCAAAATGGGAGTGGCAAATGGGGAACATAGTAGGAATTCTAGCCGTCCTGCCAATAATTGTAGCTTGTAACTTTAAGTTGTAGGCTTTATTTGGGAGATTAACCGGAGATAAAGGCAATAGCGCCGGTGAAGTTAGTAATTCAGAGGGAAAGTACACAAATTGATGCTACCAGAGAAGTCCTCAGGAGCATGGTAGGCAGTGGAGTGTGAAAGCAATAGCTTGTAAGGGGAAATGAGAGGGAACCTGAAAATTATCCGTAGGAAGATGATTTTTGCCTGAAAATTATCCGTAGGAAGTATGGAATGGGAAAGACAAATTTTAGCCCATAGAATATCAAAACCACATTGTTTTAGTTTATTTTGTGGCGGCAAATCTATAGCAGATCCCTAGCAGGCTGTCACGGATCAACCACGGAATAATTGAGAAATTTATTCTTCCGTGACAAATTCGTAACAGATTATTACGGATTTACTATAAAATCAACTCAATTGACCTATTCCATAGTAATTTCGTGGCAAATTGCCACAGATTTGCTAGGGAACTAGTAAATAAAAATAAATTTAACATTCTTTTTATTTCTATTTTGCATAACACATTTTTTGATATATTCTCAATCATTATACATTAAATTAAACTCAAAAGGCTCATAGAAATATTTCAAAATAAATGACATGCCTATTTTGCTACTTGTTGTTACACGTATAATTTACTTCATGAATACAAGTAACATATAAATATTATTGAAACTTATAAATAATAAGGTAGTGTTTAAAAAAAGAGATAAAGGAATACAAAAATTCATATTTGTTCTCAATAGTTATTGAATTAGAATTAATATGAATTAATATAATAAAAGAATTGGCAAAAAATGTAAAAAAACAAATCCATGGCAGATCCCTAGCAGACTACGACAGATTAGCCACGAAATAATTGAGAAATTTATTCTTCCGTGGCAAATTGCTACGAATTTGCGACGGAACCAGTATATAGAAGTATGTTCAACATTCTTTTTATCCCTATTTTGCTTAACACATTTTTTTGATATATTCTCAATCATTATAAAATAAATTACACTCAAAAGGCTCATAAAAATATTTCAAAATAAGCAACATACCTATTTTGCTACTCGTTATTGCACGTATAATTTATTTCATTAATACAATTAACATATGAATATTATTGAAATCTATAAATAGTAAGGTAGTGTTTCATAAAAGAGATAATGAAATACAAAAATCCATATTTGTTCTCAATAGGTATTGAATTAGAATTAATATGTATTAATATTATAAAAGAATTAGCAAAAAATGTAACAAATCAAACCCGTGGCAGATCCCTCATAGACTACCATGGATTAGCCACGAAATAATCGAGAAATTTATTCTTCCGTGGTAATCTGTCACGGATTTGCCATAGAATCGACTCAATTGACTAATTCTGTGGCAATTCTATGGAAAATTACCGCAGATTTGTGAGGGAACCAGTAAATAAAAATTTAAAACACATTCAATTATTAATTCCCAAATTCCATTTTAAAACTGAATAAGTCATAGATAAATAAATCAAAAAGTTTATAAAACATTTGATCTTTACTCTTCAAAGGGTGTCGAATTACAATTAATACAAATTAATATAATAAAAGAATTAGGACAAAAAAGAAGAAAAAATAAATTCGTGGCAAAATCTTAGCCGTTTGCTTGGGATTGGCCATGAACCACAAGCCGTGGCAAATCCCTAGCAGTTTGCTAGGAATTTGTTATGGAAATATTTAATTTTATTAAAAAATTATTGCGTGGCAAATCTGTGGCAAATTATCACGGATTTGTGACGAAATACAACTATTGCAACTTGCTACGGATGTATGACGAAATCTTCTGTATTTTCTCAATTTTCATTTATTGGAAAATGTTATAATTTTGCCATGGAAAATTTTCCATCGCAAATTGGTAGCTAATTTTTTGCATAATTTTTGGGCGCTTTTTCTTGCTACCGTTTTGCGACGGAATATATTTTCATCACTAGTTGCTACTATTTTCATCGCATTTCTGTGGCAAATAGCTACAGATTTGCTATTGTATTCTATCCCTTGCAATTTGCTTTGTCTTTTGCTGTTTCATGGCAAATCCATCGCTGAATTTTTGTGGCAAAAGTCCGTGGCAGATTTATAGTTTTCTTGTAAGGGCCTTCTTGATTCTATTCTTGTTGCTCTCTTGAATCTTCTTCTATAATTTTTTTTTACCAGATTGTTTTTTCTCAGTTTTTGTGGCAATGGGGGAGGTACCTGAAAAATGGATAAAAAAAAAGCACTAAACTTCAAAAAGATAAAGAAGAAATCTTTGAGCTTTTGAAAAAATCTACCTGAAAATTTTCACAAAACTCAACATAAATCTC
Source organism: Voacanga thouarsii (assembly GCA_026120185.1). Classification (NCBI taxonomy): domain Eukaryota; kingdom Viridiplantae; phylum Streptophyta; class Magnoliopsida; order Gentianales; family Apocynaceae; genus Voacanga; species Voacanga thouarsii. Next base: position 1,574,977 of record JANUWF010001213.1, on the reverse strand, counting down.
ATGATCATCTTCAAAGAAATTCAGTCCAATTAAGCAAATCAGGATAGTCCCTAATCGTAATTAATTGAAAACAAAATATCAAACAAACAGAAATATAAAGCATCATTACAGCAATTCCAATCCAAAAATTCATAAATAACACATACAGTGCATGTGTAGAGAAATCTAAGCATACAACAATATGAATGATGCATATAACTTCTGGGGTTTGGGAAGCACTGGAATTGAGAATCTCCAATGATAAGGATGAGACAAAGAGTTACAGACAATGGGAAATGACTAGGCTACTGTTGAAGGCCTTCGATTTTCTTCCTTTACAGTCTACTGAGAGAATCTAATTTTCTTTAAAGATACCTCCAACACTCCATAAGCAAGTTAAAGTGTCCATGGCAAGTACCCTTTCGGATTCAAGTTAAAAAAAAAAAAAAAAACCTCTTTGACTGCTAATAAGATGCTAACACCTAGAATTTTGCATAGAACCACACAAACCTAGCAAACCCTATGCCAGGCCATTTTTTCACTTGAGAGCCACCCTGAATATAGACAAAATATATATTTATATATTCACATATCTATATCTATAAATATTGGGGGGAATTTTGAAGGGTTTCCGATAAAATTTTTAAAGTTTCTTTAAGATATAAAAAAAATCTTATCTAAATTCATCTGATTTCAATTAATTTAATTAATTAATATATTCAATTAATTAATAAATTCAAATAAATTCACATAACTTTTAGATTTTTATTTTAAAAAACTTTTCATTTAAATTTAATACTGTAAAGTTTTAATGGATAAACACAGCCATTATCATGTGTGCCCAAGTAATTGCACAATACTATAATTGTAAACTTTGTTAAAGAATCATTTGGTAGTTAGAGAATTCAAAAAGATGGATCTGGGGCCGTGCAAGTTAGGGTACGAAACTTGCACAATAATTTGAACAAATTCACATGATTTTATAAACACCTCACATGATAACATGAACATTTCACGAACATCAAAACGGCATTGTTTTGAATGATCAAAACGACGTCGTTCTACTAAAATATTTTTTTACACATGGCCACTTTTTTGCACGTCAAATTTTCACGTTTTTTGATCTGGGCCGTGAAATCGCAGCGCAACTTGCATGGCTTCAAATCCTAAAAAGACAAAGCATACTCATAAACGTATGTCATATAACTAATTATAAAATTCTACATAATCAATTATAGAATGCATTGGACGGGTTTTTAACCAAAATAGGCCAATTTTGAAATGGGCATCTGAAAGTAGTAACATTTTTTTTAGGGGGAGGAGTTACCTGGAGGAGGGACCTTGTGTCACGTGAGGTCCATCGGGGAGACGCGAGGTCAAGTCGCCCTTCAAAAGCCTTTAAATTTTGCAATGCGTTAAATGCATCCAATTCCGCAGGGCATTAAATGCCTCAAAGTTGTCAACCTCGTGTCATCAGACACGATGTGCATTAAATGCGCATCCAATGTGATCAATCTTGTGTCTGGTAGACAGGAGGTATGCCTTACCTCCTATCTACCAGACACGAGGTATGCCTCCCCCACGCCTCCCTACAATAAAACTATAGTTATTTTTATTAAATTTTTAAATAATTTTAAATCTTAATTTATTTTAATTTTCAAAAATTGGCAATAATTTTTAATTTTTTATTAATTTAATTTTTTATTTATCTTTAATCCTTTAAACATAATACCTATTTTTGAAACAATAATTTACTATTTTTGTAATTCCTTTAAATTTAGTTCTAAATTTTAGAGTTTAATTATTTATTTTAAATACTAAAATTTAATTGACTATAATTTCATTTATTGTAGTATCATTTCCCTATACAACTTAGACTCATATCCCAACGCCAATGCATAATTAATTTTTTAAGTAATAAAAAATCTATATAAAACTTGAAAATATTACCTATAATTCATTCATATTTAAATTATAATACTTTTTGAGTTGAATTATAATTTATAATATTTAATTATAATTGACTATAAATAATAATTATTTGCAAAAAATATAAAAATTTCAAATGTGAGGTATCTAAATTTATAATTCTCTTATGTTTTAATTCGAGTAATCTATATTTTAACTGAATTCGAATAATTGGTGAAGAATCTAAATTTTTGTCATTAATTTTATCTTTAACAATTAAATATATATTTTCGAAGCCCATTAAATTTGAATAATAGGTGAAGAATTAAATATGAATTTTAATTAATATTAAATATTTTAGTAAATAATAGTTAAATATTTCATGTATATTTAAATGAATTTTTATTTTAAAAAATAATTTGAAAATAAAATATTATATTTAATTTAAGACTACGTATTAAAAATAATTATAATTAATTTTAAATCTCAATTATGTACATCTAAAATTGTCAGAACGAAATATGAAAATTAGTCCCATAATGAAATCCTCAACGGTGTATCGGAGGTTGAACCCGTCTTGGAGGTTGTGCTTCAGGTTGTCCCTCATCCTATTCTTCTATAGCGTACGACGGACTTACATCATCCTCAGACTGCCTATACTGTCTCCAAGATAGTTTAGTTGATGTATCAGTAGCAAACTTGCCAGCCGAAGATACGTACCTAGGATAAAAAATTAGGTACTACGGAGTTAAAAAATCATCAGAATTATCTTCAACCGTTGCACCTGAGACATAATTAGTTGTAACCATTGGAATTGGGACATAATCATCATCAACCGCTGCAGGAGCACCTGTCATATAAACATCTTCATCTCCATACACAGGTGAGTAGTACTACTATGGGGGAACTTCCTCAGCTACAACACGTCGACGTGCCCGTCTACCGCCAGGTTGTATTAGTGGTACTTGTCGAGAAACTTCTTGTGGAATCGGTGGTATCGAATCAAAAGCATACGATCATCTGGATGGCTCATACAACATTCGATTTAGACGATCTACTTCGCCACCAGCAGTCAAAGTACGCTTGGCAATATCTGACATTTTTTCGACTGCTTGTTGCGCGTACGACACATTGTCATGTTAAGACGCTTTATTGACTATGTACAAAATCTGGTGTAGTGCGTCGACCTGGATATGTATTTTCAGGAATATCACTAAAAATTTAAATAACTTAAATTCTATATATGCTTACATGAATGAGAAAAAAATTACTTACATATACTTCAGCTGTTGAACTACTAGATTAGTGGCCTACGGGATTCGGTTGTTGTATGGTTGAATTGCTAATTAATCATTGTGTGCAAATCTAATACCATGCAAAATAATCAGGTAAAATAACAACTTACCTAAAAGTGGATTGTCTTATCAGAATATAAGCGTCTCGGTTGATCCAACTAGCACGGCACCCAACACCAGTAGTCTGTAGGTCACGCTGATACAAATTTAAGCCCGGGTTAATAGCTTCTGGAATCATTTGTAACAATTCAAATTGTCACATAACTTGATCAGCGTGATGTAGCTCAATCGTCTCCTAACACAGTACAGATGTGATAGACATTTAGATTTGTTGCTCATGTGTACAATGCGGAGGTAGAAATGTTAACATATTCTCATCATATGGTTTCCAAATAAACTGTAGAAATAAACAAATTTAGTATCAAACAATAAATAAGAAATAGTTTTATTAGACATTCGATTGCAACTTCATCGAAGAAATACATACGTGATTGCATCGCATCCTACTCAACTGATCTTTGTACGCAATCAACACATGTATTAGGGTGTAGGAGAGTTCCAATAGACTTGGCCATACTGATACTCTAAACACATTCAGGCCAATTTCCTCTACATGGTATACTCTATCCGGTCTAATAGTAAAAATGCGCTCCCAAGTCCCTTAACTATTTCAAAAGAAATAATAATATTAGAAAAATATTTATGATTTGAATAGTTAATTTAATTTTGGATTTCATTTCGTACTTGAATCAATAGAAGTGGATTACTGATCTGATGCGCTGTATAAACAGTGGCGTTGCACATACAATGATACAAATGCGTTAATGCTACACTTTCCCAACTCAATGTGCTAGTCAACTCAAGATTACATATATATCTAAGGAAGTGTAGATGAACTCGATTCTCAGATTTCTCTAAGAACCAAAATCTACCAAGAAAATGTATAATACGACACCTTGTATGCTATGCAACCATATCTAGAGTCGCCTGTGCTAGAAGAGGTTGAGCCAGGGCTCTCTCGAGTAAGTTTAACTTCAATTGAGATCCATCTAGGTCTGTACCTATGGAGCAAAAATCAAGGAGCGTGTCACATAGGTCTAGCAGCTCTACCTGTGGAAAGTTGAGCCCACGGCCAATAATTGGATCACTCTTCACGCGTAATCTGAAAAGAACCTATACATCTTGTAGTGTAATAGTGGTCTCTCCAACTGTAAGGTGGAATGTGTATGTCTCTTGGTGCTATCTTTTCACCAACGCTGTAATCAGGGGGTGATCAATATTCATGTAGGGTAAACGAATAATCTCACCGAACCCAACTATATCCATAAATTACTTGACCTGGGGATCGAATGGTTGAGTAACCCAAAAAGTACTGTCATTGTGCTTTGCAGTGAGAATAGTATCTTCCAACTGTCCTGCCTAAATATGTGTCAATCTATGTCTACGTTATAGGGTTAACAAGTCCGGAATAATAGGGTTGAGATCAACTCCGTCTTGTGCAGGGGCATACATGGTATCCTAAAATAAGAAAGTACAATTGTAATTTATTATTAAACAAAATAAAGTAAAAATATCGACATAAGACATAACTATAATACTATAAAATTTATAAATAGATGTGATGAAAGGTATTACACACATAAGTACACTTTGATACAATATATCAAAGAAGAAATATTACATGCTTACTATGAATTCCAAAGATATAATATGTAAATTATTTTAACATCAATCTACGGTACTGTGGGTGTAATTCCTCCTATTATGTCTGCTACGATAACATAACCCACATCAATGAGGTGAATCAGGATTACGTTCATCCATTTCATTCTAAATACGCACCATCCGTCTTTGACCAGCTTGACAATTCTTGAAATGGTAAACGAATGGTGCCAAGATAAAACCAGAGTTACGCCAATAATCCTCGTATGGAATGGATTTGAATTTTACCGTACACGTTAACCTGTGGGATATTATTGTATTTTTCGATAATACGAGATCCCTAGGGTTTAGCCCCAGTTGCTAACATACTGCAAATACGTGCAAATAAAGAATTCCATATATTTTCCATTTGTAGCAACTGTATGTCCTGGTACTAATATTAATCTTGTAAGAATTATTTCCCTTTCTATGCTCATGATGTGCTGATACAATGTTGAAAAAACTTCGATCTTGATTACAAGCCAACACACGGTGTCTCCTTCATTTCGTCTTGTTCTTCACAAACTTTGTCTATATCTTCGAAAGAAAGTGATAGCTACCGTGATTAGCCCCCTGTCTATGATTGTTGAAATATTTGATCATTTTTTTTGAAGGAAGACTCAACAATAACCTTAATGGGTAGGGTACCTATGCGTTTGACGACATTGTTGAATGACTCAGCCAAATTAGTTGTCATATTACCCAACCTATGGCCACTGTCATAATCAAGTGTCCATTGCTCATTTGGAATCAAATCTAATCACACCTTCGCTTGGGGGTTCAGCATACTAATTTCATCCATAATTTGTAAAAATTTCCACTTTTTACTTTGATTCCTGACTGCATACATCAACTTCTTCAACTTATGATTCCTGAACTTTGTATTGAAGTTACTTCAGATGTGTCTAAGACAAAATCTGTGCACTACAATTGGCTCTTGCCACCCAAGTAGTCGATGAAGGGCATTCACTATCCCAATGTGTCTGTTGGATATTAAACAAATTCTTCGATTCTTTAGTATATGGGCTCTAAGTAACGATAAAAACCAACCCCAACTGTCATTAGTTTCTTCGTCAATGATTGCAAAAGTAAGGGGTAATATATGATTGCTGACATCTTGACCAACTACTGTTAAGAGTTTTTCCTTATATATGCCCCTAAGAAATATCTCGTCGACGCTATCTATCGATTTCATGTGAACAAATGCATCAATGCATAGCTTGATGCCCAAAAAACATGTCCAAATGTCTTTGCGCCATTGTTGTCAATAGGTAAGAAGTGCCATGCCACGACGGTACCTGGGTTAGCATCTTGCAAGGCTTGCATATATTGTGGTAGTTGTGCAAATAAAGAATGCCAGTCTCCATAAATCATCTCTATAGCATGCTTGCATGTGTTCCATCCTTTTTTGTAAGATGGAGTGAAATACTATGTGTCATGGATATGGTTGTTTATGTTGTTGACCGTAATTTTCGGATTATTGTGAATCATTAACAAAATATGCTTTGCCATAAATTTTGCATTCATATTGCGATGGTTGCCTTCTATTGTCCAGACTAGACAAATATGCTCTCCATGCCATCGAGTAATTTTCCATAAACCACAACATTTTTTCTTTCGCACACAGATTCGCCAATAACAAGGATGTTAGGAAGTTAAATTTTTACACTTAGCAACCCATGATGCGGCTTTGCTTTCTCGTCCTATAAATTCACGACCTAACCTGACAAACCATGATCAAACGGTCCTAAGTAACTCATCTTTATTTCTAAACCACATGCCAATCCTTAAATTATTATTAGATTCTGACCATAAATCCATCCTACTGCTACCCATCATCGTTCCATCCTATTCATTTTCTATTTCTTGAGAAGTAGCCAACTTGTCAAGATAAATTGAATAAGGTAGATTATATAACTGGTCCAGTTTAATAGATGTATTTGTAGGTTGTTGATTACTGAAAGATTGGAAACTTGTTCTCCAATATCACCATCTCCCTCGTCCTCGTCGGAGGTATTTTTCACATCAGATTCATCAATGTTCGATGTTGGTCCTAAACCACCTAGAGCACCTACACAATTAGGCTTTCGAGCAACCCACTTAATGACTGGGGTTATATCTAATAGTGTTGGGTATCTCTCGCGTATTATATACGGCGCAACGGAAGAATAAGAATGAGATACTATCCCAGGATCCGCATATGTGTGGAAAACAAGACATATATATAGAAAATAAAGAAACAAAGATAACAACTTTTACCTTTCTTTGTTTGTGTGGAAAACAAAACTTTTCTTCTTCAAGTATGACGATTGTGGCGCGATCCAGCAATCCTCTTGAAGAATCACCACGAGAGTTGAATATCCAACCACTATAATCACAGTGTGTAATTATCTCTAATAGAAATCCACACGGAGGATTACACTCAAGCACCAAGATTTGCTGTGCTAGCAGAAAACAACAATGGTGGCTGGGGTTTTTCTTGTTAAACAAAAACCAGAGAAAGAAGAAGAAGAAGAAGGGTTGTGTTCTCCTTGAAGAAGCTCATGAAAGAGAGAGAGTGAAGAGAACAAAAGGTCATATCTTTATCCTCTTGTGTGCCCTTTGGTTTTATGTTGTTTTGTTTCATGTGTGCTTCTTGGGTCACCTGAAAAACCTCACAATAAAACCATCTGAGAATTCCAAACAAACAATTGCAATTCTCCAATTGCAGTCGGAACCCATCAAGTTCTCAGAATTATAAATTGGCCCATAAATTATAAATAATTATAATTTGGCCACATCAACTTCTCTTTTTCGCAATAAACCCCACTATGTTATCAAATAACATCTTGAGTATATATTCCTCTTTTGTGTGTGACTTATTAGGTTTCCTGGTCAATTGGTAGCGAACATGAATTAATCCAAACGTCTTTGAGATTAATAATCCTTAATTAATTAGAATTAATCCTATTAATTCTAATCAAGATTGGTTTATTAATTCATTAATTAATAAACCTATATTCCCAAATCATAAGTAGTATCTAGCAACACATCATGACCACCCAAGAGTCCAAGAAGTCAAGTGGCTTAACATGAAGCCTTCAATAACAAACTATAGTGCAATTAACTCATTTCACCATACAATATCTCATTCGATTTAGAGTACGGAATTAGTGCCAACTCCCTCAAAAATATATATTAATTCTGGTCCAAATATAATTATACTTGTACTAGGAACCCACTACTCTAAATGTGTATCAATTGGAACTGTTTCCAATACACATACGCCTTGGCCAAAGACTTCTCAAGTAGTAATTCCTACAAGTGGCCGTGAAATATTTGCCCCTATATTAGGAGTGGTGAATCTTTTATTGACCCTCTCAACTATTTTTGTTTACCTCACAATGTACCCAATATCCATCTCATAGGCGGCCCTCGATTGAGCTCCGAAGATTGGAATCAAAGTACAAGGCTCAGCAAACAAAGTATCTTGGAGATCTCAAGTCTAACGATACTTGCATGTTTACTATATTGAGATTATATCACTGTAACTAAATAGTTATCCATGTGATTATCTCATAGTTAGGTCATCCAATGAACTTGTTCCACTAACAAGCATCTACGTGTTAACTTTGAATATCTCAATACTCACGGATATGAGAACCACCGCCTGATCAAATCAGGAAGTCTTAACACATGCTATTCTTAACGCATTAATGTTGTCCTATCTCACTAATACTATGACTATGGACTATTTAAGTACAAACACTATACAGTGTAGTAGGAATCTCATATCATGATCTCTATCATGATTTCCTTAATGCAATGTTGTACTAAGGACTTTATCTAACAATTATATTACTCTAAAGTAATCAAAAGAAACTGTAAGATAAATAATGTCTTTTATAAAATAAAATGTGTCATATACAACGTATAAGTGATTGCCTCTAGGGCACAATACTAACAAATGGAACACATATTTTCGCAGTTGAAAATAACGGCAGGTTGGGCTATGTTTGCCTAGGCTGAACATCGACATGAAGTGGAGGCGTAACAAAACCTCATCGAGTAAATAGGTGTAGGTACATTTAAATCAATATTAGCCATGTTCATTGGAGTAGCTGAATTCGTTAATTTAGTGAAGGACTTAGTAATAGGAGTGGGGCTGTATTGTTCTGGAAGATTTGTAGCTGTTGTTTTTTGAATCTGTACAATCTCATGATAAACATGCTGATCAATTGGTTGTCCCTTCATGGTGGATGCATACTATCACAAGCTTCCATATCTTCATCGTCAGTTATAGAAGTTATTGTAGACCTTATTGCAGCACCAATAACAATATCTTCTATCATTGTTATTTGCAACTGAATAGTAGACATGTCAATTCCATGAAGTGTACATATTTTGTTGACTAAATCGAGGTAACTAACACGATTTTTAACAATCAACGCCTTGCGACATGGACCGTTAAAAAAATCACCATTTGGGGTATGTATAATCTCGTAATCCCAATACAACCGTAACCTAACACATTCTAATGACATTGTGTCTAAACAAATTTGGAAATATTTTTCTATTTAAAAAAAATTAAGTAAGTCATAGCATGAAATTACTGTATAAAACTAATATCGTCATTATTCAGCACAAATTAACTAAAAATAGCATAATATGTTATATAATCTAATATCAAATAAATCAATTAATCGGTATAAGTAATAAAAAAACGAATGTCATTCAAAATTTAGTTTTTTTTATCATGCATGTGAAATTATGTTAATTCAAATATTTATTATTCAAACGTATAATATGTAAGAAATTTTCCATATACTATTTTAGATTAGTTTATATCTAGAGAAAGATAAAAACGATATTTTTTAAATTTTTTTGTATAAATATTCTATATTAATTTATATATATATATATATATATTTGTAATTTTAGTTTGGTTTTTATTTCAACAAGATAAAAATTTATTCATGTAATATTTACATTTCAAATTCGATATGTAATTGAAAAAAAAAAACCTTGCATTTTTTAAATTTTAATGAATAGAAATTTTCAGTTAATTCAAATTGCTATTTGAAATTGTTTAGGTTCTCAAATTTAATAAAAGCTAAAATTTTAATTCCTATATTTTTCACATTTTATATGTATTTTGTATTTGAAAAAAAAATGATGAACAAAATCTAATATTTATATATTTAAGAAAATAAATATATGCTTTTTTATTTTAACAAAAAATATATTTAATGTAAACTAAAATTTAATTGTTAAATATTAATAATTGTATACTAAAAATTACAAATAAATTTAATTATGAAGTAGAGAAAAACCTATAATTCAAGGATTGTGTATAAAAATTTTTAAAATTCTTTCAATTTTTTTTTATAAAAATTTTATCTTTTAGTCTCCAATTTTTTTTTTTATAAAAATTATAATATTATTTAACACAATTTACCTTTTAATTTAAAATTATTGGCAGTGTGTGAAATTTTATGTATGCCCATTCGGTTGTATTATTACCGAGGTATGTAAAACTGGTTATAGCCTATATATGTAGCTATAACTATTAACAACAGTATTTATTTTTTGTTTTTCTTCTTTTAAGCAAATAAAAGTATGTAGTCAAGGCAAATTTTTTGTAATTTAATTGACAATTCCTAGTTTAATGTGAGATTACATATCTTTTTTTTTTAAATATATATATGCAGGATTATATAGGTCAAAATTAACTTATTAAAAGTATTTCTAACAATGAAGTTATTATTTACTATATGAAATTTAGTACCTTCGAATTGAAACAAAAGTCAATTTAAGAGCCAAATCTCAACCATACGTAGTTTATACCCATTCACCACAACAGAAAATAGACCAAAACAACAATTCATCCCAAATTTTGATTCAACATATCAAAGAAGATTATAAACCAGTCAACAATTTACCAAATATAATTTTACAAAATCTCAATAATTTACCAAACATGTACACAATCTAATAATTAATGTTTTAATAAATTCTAATATATCTATTTCAACAAATGAATGAACAAAATAACAAAGTCACTATTTTTGTTTAAAAAAGACTGTTATATAGAAATTGTTTATGAGTGGCTCAGATGTACAAGCAGCAATAGTTTCCAAGATTTGTAGTTTCGGTACAAAATTCCGACCGCAAGATTGACGGTGATTAAAAAAAAAAAAAGAAGATGATATGTAATTCCTGTGAAACTAGAGATGGAAACTTTCTGCAGCAAAGAGAAATAAAAATGGCCTCTGTTGTGTTGGTGTTTGGTACTTTCTACGGTGTTGTGTTGCTGTTTAGTGTTTGAGAGCGTTTGAGAGCAAGAAGAATAAAAAAAATGGAGCAAATGCAAAGCCTTCGGGGTGTGCATCATATTTATAGGCAAAAATTCTGCCTTATTGCTTCTTGTGACATCCTCCATTTTTTTGCTTTCCCGTGAATTGAAAACCAAAGATTCCATGCATCTCTGTCGCTGTGCAACATCAAGCTTTTCAGAGGAATTAGAGATTCCTTTGAAAACGATACATCTCGTGTCTGCGATGATGCTTTGAGAAATAAATAGAAGCCATGCATGCTATAAACTGAACCAGAAAAAGAACTAAACACGGTGTAGCGAAAGCAAAAAAATAATACCTTTGCGTGACTTTGGTTTGTTTAGCTGAGAAAAAGAAGTGCGAATCACTGGAGTGGCTTCTTGTCTCGATGACTCCAGTTGAATACCAGCAATCCTTCGACTCCTCCTTGGCATGAATGCGAAGCCTTTGCTTCTCAGAATATTCCACCACACAATCTGTGTTGGTGAAACAACTTAGGCAAGGAATGACACTTTTTGATCCTTTGCTATTAATTAGCAAAATCAAGAGAACACTAAGGAAGAACCGATCGAGAGAGAGAAGAGAGAAGAAAGAAAAAAAATCAGAGAATTTTTTTTCCTTCGTGCGTTTGTGTGTCTCTGTCAACCAAGACTTATGGATTCTTCACAATACTGGATAACCAGAACATTGAGGTTTTGAAATTTCAAAACTCCTGGAGGCTATCAACAAAAGAGGTTCGGCTAAGCCTTAACTCTTTTGTTCCGTAAATCAAATTAACCCTTTAGTCCAGGCTATTGAGCCAAAATTAATTTATTATTTTTATTGGATTCAATGAACTAAAAAATAATAACCATTAATTATTTATTTCTTGGACCTATTAAAATAACCCAATAAATAACCATTAATTATTTATTTTTTGGACCTATTAAAATAATTCAATAAATAATTAATGAGCCCAAATGTGTTGGATTGTATGCCCTTTTAGACTAGGTTTCTGATGTAAAATCGAATATTTTAATGAAAGGATTTATTTTCAGAATTTGTTTGTGAATTTATTTTTTGTTTGGGCACAATTTCGTTTGGAACAAACCCATTGTGTTTAAATAAGTGATCCATGTAAATGGTGTTCTTTCACAGTGAGGTATGTATCACGGGTTATTTAACATATAAACATTTGTTCTTAACCTATTGATGAGAATGGGAATCTTATCATATTTAGGTTATTATGTTATGAATTCCAAATGGGAAATGGCTTACCTTTAGCCAGTGAGTAGTCTACTCACTTCATGCATAAGCGTATTTCGAATACGTAGGACAAGACCTGTAGTAGTGGTTTCTAAAAGTACTATATGATAGAAACCTAAACTACTACCGCTACAGTATGGACTAATGCTTTATGACTTGAGTATGAGTTGGTGGTCTGACGAAGTTGGAAGCATATGCTTTGATATGCTATAGTTGAGGTTCTATAGTAGAACCAATATACTTGTGTATTGGGTATATGTAACTAATTAGTTAAGATAGACTTGTACAAGATAGTTTCTACACTATATCGCCCCTTGTGGTTGTCCGAATGATCTAAAATGTCTAGGGCCCTGGGAAACATGACTCGGATATTTGCTTTAGGGTAGCTCCCTTGGAAAGCGGAAACACTCCAGGAAGTCGTGGATCATTGGACTAAAAGCCTAAGGATGGTAGATGTCATTTAGAGGGGTGTTAGTACACTTCTTCCTCTCTAAATGTACGACGATGTGTAAAGGGGTATTTTAGTCATTTCACATGTAGGTCGGAGACTTTGCTAATGCAGCATTGTCCTTAGGGTCAATATTTCCTTATGGTGATATTAGGAAATATTTAAAATGCAAAATACAACTATTTATATAGCAGGGGTATTTTGGTCATTTTAGCAGCCAAGGCAATGTGTCTTTTTGGTCCTCGAAATAGCCTGTAAGTCCTAATTAATTTTGGGTTGAGGAATTGGTCTCAGTTCAAGAGGATTTTAGTTTATTTTATTTTATTTTATTCAGGATGTCTAATTTATTATTAGACTGGAATAAAATAAATAAATAAATAAAATTAAAAAACGGGAGCTGAGAGAAATTAATTATCTGGTTTAATTGGTTAATTAATTATTTAGGGCCTAGGTCCAGCATGAATAATTAAGAAATTAACCTGGGCTTAAACTAAGGAAAAATAATTAATACTTAATTATTTATTGAGTTATTTATATAAGCCCAAGAAATAAATAATTAAAGATTAATTATTTTGGTTCATTTGGGCTCATTAAGTATTTATTGGGTTATTTATATAAGCCCAGGAAATAAATAATTAATGTTTATTATTTTGGGCCTTTTGGGTCCAAGAAAAATAATAAATGTTATTTCGGCCCAATAGCTTGGACCGTAGGGTTTCTTCCAGATATGGTTCAGATGAGTTTAGGGTTAAGCCAAACTTATTCTCAGGATAACATCCGGATGTTTGAAATATGATATCCTGGGGATATGTTTATCAGATGTTGGAGACCTAGTTTTGGCTAACAAAAACAAGACTCTTGGATATAGAAAACCCTAATTTTTTCCCTAGCTTTTCTCTCTTCCTCACGTAAGCACTCCCTTACGCCTCTCTTCTTACGCGGCTCTCTCTCTCGTGAGGTTTTCTTCATCCTCTTGTTCTTGGTTCTTTGCTAACCAATAGCAAGAGAACCAAGAAGATTAGAAGCCACTCTTCTTCACAGTTGTGTTCACCAACAAGAAGTTGGGCAGTGGCATATTCTGAGAGTTGAAAAGCTTGGCGTTCATGCAAACTAGGTGAAGTAGGAGGTTAGCGGGATTTCAACCGGAAGCTTCTTCAAGTGGGCAAGGCGAAGCTATTCCTGCCGTTCAATCCACTTCTATTCAACCTAGTAGGTTTAAAGTACGCAAATGTATGATCTTAACGCTTCCGTACTGCCATTAAGGCTTAGTTTTTTTTTTCCTCTCTGTTTTTCTCCCGTGAGCATGCTCCCCTGTTTTTCTTCCCTTCAAAGTGGTATCAAAGCCACAAGTTCCTTGATCAACTTAGGGAGCATGGTAGTTAATAAAAATGGAGAAGATGATAGTTTGGTGCTTAAACCTGTGATCCTTCGCCGTTTTGGTATGGGATAGCATGATTGTACGCTTCACAGTGAAGCATAAGACTCACTTTAAAAATTTTTTGCTTTGATGTTTTGATCGTGTAAACCCAATTTAAATGGGTATAGGTGGTTGTGGTTTTGTTTTGAATGAGTTTTTGTAAGTAAAAAAGTCCAAAGAAGCCAAAGAAAGAAACAGTAGAAGCTTTGCAATTTTCGCGCGGAAGAAGAAGCACTGTTCATAAGCCGTCGAGCTGCAGTCGAGCCGATGCTGTTGATGGTCCTGGAGCCGTGTCACTGAATCGGCTTGATAGAGCTGGCACACGAGCCAATTGCTTGCAAATTTTGCAATTGGCGCGCGGGTATTCGGGCCGACACGCGGGTCAACAGCTGAGAGCATATGGAGCGGGTCGCGGGCGGGAGGAGCGCTCCACGGGTTACTGCTGCGTCTGATCTGGTGCGGCTGGTGCATCGGGGAGCACGGTGGACCGAAGAACAAAAGGCGCCGATCTAGTGCGGCGGGTGCACGAGGACCGCAGTGTTTTTTGTAATTTTTTTTCTTTTTCGTTTTGGGTCCTATACCAGGCGACGTTAATATTTTTGCAATAATTTATATTCTTGAAATATATTTGCATGAAAAATATTAGTAAGGGATTTTAGGATTAAACAAGATAATTAATTAATTAATGTGTTTAATTCTATTGTTTGGGCACTTAGGTTTAAAAATAGAAGAGCATGAAAACGTTTATTATTTTCTAGCATGCTATTTTTTTTGTGTATCTATGTGTGCCTTTTCTCAAAGACCAAAGTCTTTGGGAACATTTTTTACAAGAAAAACATTTTTCTTTAAAAAAATTAAATGGTTATTTTAATTTGTACAAAAATTAATCATTGGATATTTTCTCAAAGGATTTAATCCTTGACATAGAGAATATATTGGATTTAGATATTTTTGTAAATTAAAATGGAGAGCCATTTTGTTTTATTTTGCACTAGAAAAATTATTTTGTCAAATAAACTTGAGACCAAAGTCTCTAGAAAGTTTTAATTAGAAAATTTTTGAAATCATTAAATTTTAACTTAAATAAAATTAGTCCATGGAAAAATCTCTCAAAGGATATAAACCTTGACATAGAGATTTTAATGGATTTAGATATTTTATTTTAAGTTAAAGAAAAAATTAATGAAAATTTCAAAAGGATATTTTTCAAAAAACCTTTATTTTAAAAGACTAAGTGGGAGAGGGGTTCCAAAGGCCCCACGGCTTCCATCACGATCCTCATTAGAGATCGTGGGTCCCCTCGCATCACATTGGGAGTGAACCCGTATAGGATGGGGATACTACAAGGATCTAGATCTAATTGAGGGATATAATTAACAACCCAGAGCACGTACTATGATCGGCCAGCCCACATTGGAGGTTATTGTACGGGGTATGTCAATAGGAAATGAGAGGAAACGACCATCCCCTCGATCGAGTTATCCTCTAGGCCATTACCTAGAAGAGAAATTGATTTGTAGTGGTTAATACACTTAGCTTAGGGAACTGTTAATCTTCCTAAGAAACTATACCAGTTTTTCTAAGAGCCAAATTATTTTATGTGCACAAATTTTATTTTATTTTCACAAACTAAATTCTTTCTTTTATTTTTCAATTTTTAGAAATGGTGAGAGGTTCTTTTAGTCCATTGGCCGTTATTCTCAAGGAGAATAAGTTAACGGGTCCAAACTATGCGGACTGAAAGAGGAACTTGGACATAATACTCATAGTCGAAGAGTATAAGTATGTCCTTTACGAGACCTGCCCTGTTATCGGGGAAGGTTCCACTGTCGAAGAGTAAGAGGCTAAGAAGGCGTGGAAGAAGGTTGACGAAATGGCACGTTGCTATATGTTAGCCTCCATGTCTAATGTGCTCCAGTTAAAATACGAGCACATGGCTTCTGCGTATGACATTAGTCAATCATTAGCCACTATGTTCGCGGACAAGAGCCGGTCCGCAAGGCAGGAGGCTTTTCGAACTATAATAAACACTAAGATGGCTGAGGGAGCATCAGTCTGAGAGCATATGCTCAAGATGATTGCTGCTTTCGATGGGGCAGAAATCTTAGGAGCTGTTATTGACCCTGAGAGCCAAGTGGACATGGTTCTCGAATCTCTACCGGGTTCCTTCACTCAGTTCAAGTTGAACTATAGCATGAACAAATTGAACATGAGTTTGATTGAATTGATGAAGGAGCTCCAGATAGCAGAGAAGGTCATGAAGCCACAGTCGAAAACCATGATTGCTAAGGCTTCTTCTACAAGAACTGGGCTTAAGCCCAGAAAGTTCAAAAGGAAGAAGAGGAACGCAGCAGCCCAGCCCAAGGACAAACCAAAGGGCAAGTGCTTCAAATGTGGGAAGAAGAGACACTGGAAAAAGGAGTGTCCAGATCTTCAAGCCAAGAAAAACCCCACAGGTAATGTTTTCTATCTAGAGTCTATATCAATGGTAGGATCAACTTCCACTTGGATTGTTGATTTAGGAGCCACTGATCATATCTGTAACTCCTTGCAGGGCTTTAGAAAGCTTAGAAGACTCAAGAAGGGCGAACATGGGCTACACGTGGGTAATAGAGTACAAGTTTGGGCCCTTGCAGTGGGAGAGCTGGATCTTATTTTTTATTGTAATAAGATAGTGGTTTTAAAAGATATTTTATATGTACCTGGATTTCGTCAGAATTTAATTTCAGTTGCAAAACTAATAAATTAAGGATATTCTGTAACTTTCCATTCTGGTATTTCTGTCAGTAGAGATGGAGAAATTTTATATACTGGGCACATGTATGGAAATCTGTTCTTTTTAAACCCTATTAACAACCAATCAAATAACGCTCAGTCTAAACCTTTAACTAAGAAGAGAAAGACCAATATCAATTATTCATACCTTTGGAATCTAAGGTTGGGTCATATTAACTCAACTAGGATTCAGAGGCTAATCCATGATGGGCCTTTGGGCTCATTGAGATTGGAAAGTTAGCCTCAGTGTGAATCCTGCCTGATGGGAAAGATGACCAAAATGTCATTTACACCAAAGGCGGATAGAGCCAATGAGGTGTTGAGTCTTGTTCACACTGATGTGTGTGGTCCATTGTCTACACCAGCTAGAGGAGGTTTTGAGTACTTCATCACTTTCACGGATGATTGTACGAGGTATGGTAATATTTACCTGATGAGACGCAAGTCTGACTCTTTTGACAAGTTCAAGGAGTTTAAGGCTGAAGTGGAGCGTCGGACAGGTAAATTAATCAAAACCTTACGATCGGATCGTGGTGGAGAGTACCTCCTAGGTGAATTCAAGGATTATATGGTACATCATGGGATAGTATCCCAGCTCTCGGCGTCGGGAACACCTCAGCAGAACGGAGTAGCTGAGAGAAAGAACAGGACATTGATGGAAATGGTCCAAAGCATGATGTCTCATGCTACTCTTCCAGTGTCCTTTTGGGGATATGCTCTGGAGACAACGGTATATATTTTGAACTTGGTGCCTTCCAAGTCAGTATCTAGGACTCCCTATGAGATGTGGACTGGGCGTAAGCCAAGTTTGAATCATCTCAGGATTTGGGATTGTCCAACTTATGTACTGGTCAAGGGAGACAAGTTGGAACTAAGATCAGAATTATGCTATTTTGTTGGCTATCCAAAAGGGACAAAGGGAGGTTACTTTTATCATCCTAAGGAGGAGAAGATACTAATCAGTACTAATGCTAGATACTTGGAAGATGATCAAAGTACTTCTACTAAAGGTTCAACAAGGTTGGAACTTGAGGAGAAGTTATCTACAGAATCTACTTCTTCTGGTCTGATTGTGGAACAAGAAGAGGTTCAGCCTCAGGAGCCTGTACAAATGGAGCCTCGTCGTAATGGGAGAGTGTCTAGGGTTCTGGATAGATGGACTGGAGAAGCTTTTGAGCTGGTCTCCGACTATCAAGAACAAGACCCCACTAGATACGAGGAGGCTATTACTGATGCTGATGTAAATCTATAGTATGAAGAAATGAAAGTCGAGATTGAGTCTATGCACCTTAATCAGGTTTGGGATCTTGTAGCTTCACCTGAAGGGATAAAACCCATTGGGTGTAAGTGGGTGTACAAGAGAAATAGGGGAGCAGATGGGAAGGTGGAAACTTTCAAAGCTAGGCTTGTGGCAAAATGTTATTGTCAGAAAGTGGGAATTGGCTATGAGGAAACCATTTCCCCAGTAGCCATGCTTAAATCCATTCGCATCCTCCTTGCCATCGCATGTCACTATGACTACGAGATATGGCAAATAGATGTCAAGACGGCATTTTTAAATGGCAATCTTAGTGAAGACATCTATATGTCCCAACCGGAAGGCTTCATTGCTGAAGGCCAGGAACATATGGCTTGCAAGCTTAAGAAGTCCATTTATAGACTTAAGTAGGTATCGAGAGTATGGAACATTCGTTTTGATGAGATTGTAAAGTCTTATGGTTTTATTCAAAATGAAGATGAACCATATGTGTACAGGAAACTTGAAGGTATAAATGTGATTTTTCTTGTTTTGTATGTGGATGACATTCTACTCATTGGAAATAATGTAGGGACATTGTCATCCACAAAGGTTTGGCTATTTAGTCAATTCAGTATGAAGGACTTGGGAGAAGCCAGCTACATTCTCGGATTAGGCTTCTTAGAAATAGGAAGTAGAGAATGTTAGGGTTATCCCAAGCAACATACATTGACAAGATGCTGGCCAAATACATCATGGACTCATGCAAGGGAGCTCTAATCCCTTACAGACATAGGTTATCATTTTCTTCAAGGGACTGTCCTAAGTCTCAAGAAGAAAAGGACAGAATGAGTAGGATTCCCTACGCTTCGACTGTAGGAAGTCTCATGTACGCCATGCTATGTACTAGGCCAAATATTTGCTTTGCCGTGGGCTTAGTTAGCAGATATCAATCAAACACTGGGGAGGTTCATTGGCAAGCTATAAAGCATATTCTCAAGTACCTCAAGGGAACGAGAGATTATATGCTGGTTTACAGGGCTGATGATTTGGTTCCTACAGGATACACAGACTCAGACTTCCAAGCGGATAAGGATGATAGAAAATTCACTAGTGGATATGTCTTCACCTTGTCTGGAGGAGCAATTTCATGGAGGAGTATCAAGCAATCTTGCATTGCTGACTCAACCATGAAAGCTGAGTATGTGGCAGCTTCGGAGGCGTCCAAGGAAGCAGTCTGGCTCCGGAAGTTCTTCTCAGAACTTGGAGTCGTACTACATATGGACAGGCCGATTGTGATGTATTGCGGCAACATTGGAGTAGTATCGCAATCTAAGGAACCTTGGAACCACAAGAAGGGAAAACACATCGAGAGGAAGTACCACCTGATTCAGAATTTCATCTAAAGACGGGAAGTCGTGGTGGAACATATTGCCTCAGAAAACAATCTAGCAGATCCATTCACCAAACCTTTGGCTGAAAGAGTCTTCAAGAGACACTTAGACGCCATAGGGGTGGGCACCTATAGACTTACCTAATCTTAGAGTACAAGTAGGAGATTGTTGGATAGTATGCCCTCTTAGACTAGGTTTTTGATGTAAAATCAAATATTTTAATGAAAGAATTTATTTTCAGAAATTGTTTGTGAATTTATTTTTTATTTGTGCAAAATTTCGTTTGGAACAGACTCATTATGTTTAATTAAGTTATCCATGTGAATGGTGTTCTTTCACAATGACGTATGTATCACGGGTTATTTTACACATAAACTTTTGTTCTTAACCTATTGATGAGAATGAGAATCTCATCATGTTTAGGTTATTATGTTATGAATTCCAAATGGGGAATGGCTTACCTTTAGCCAGTGAGTAGTCCACTCACTTCATGACATCAGCGTATTTCGAATACGTAGGACAGGACCTGTAGTAGTGGTTTCTAAAAGTACTATATGATAGAAATCTAGACTACTACCGCTATAGCGTGGACTAATGCTCTATGACTTGAGTATGAGTTAGTGGTCTGACGAAGCTGGAAGCATATGCTTTGATATGCTATAGTTGAGGTTCTATAGTAGAACCAATATACTTGTGTATTGGGTATATGTAACTAGTTAGTTAAGACAGACTTGTACAAGATAGGTTCTACACTATATCGCCCCTTGTGGTTGTCCGAATGATCTAAAATGTCTAGGGCCCTGGGAAACCTGACTCGGATATTTGCTTTAGGGTAGCTCCCTTGGAAAGTGGAAACACTCCCGGAAGTCGTGGATCATTGGACTAAAAGCCTAAGGATGGTAGATGTCATTTAGAGGGGTGTTAGTACACTTCTTCCTCTCTAAATGTACGACGATGTGTAGAGGGGTATTTTAGTCATTTCACATGTAGGTCGGAGACTTTGCTAATGAAGCATTATCCTTGGGGTCAATATTTCCTTATGATGATATTAGAAAATATTTAAAATACTAAATACAGAATATAGCAGGGGTATTTTGGTCATTTTAGTAGCCAAGGCGATGTGTCTTTTTGGTCCTCGGAATAGCCCGTAAGTCCTAATTAATTTTAGGTTGAGGAATTGGTCTCAGTTCAAGAGGATTTTATTTTATTTTATTTAGGATGTCTAATTTATTATTAGACTGGAATAAAATAAATAAATAAATAAAATTAAAAAACGGGAGTTGAGAGAAATTAATTAGCTGGTTTAATTGGTTAATTAATTATTCAGCGCCTAGTTCCAGTATGAATAATTAAGAAATTAACCTGGGCTTAAACTAAGGAAAAATAATTAATACTTAATTATTTATTGAGTTATTTATATAAGCCCAAGAAATAAATAATTAAAGATTAATTATTTTGGTTCATTTGGGCTCATTAAGTATTTATTGGGTTATTTATATAAGCCCAGGAAATAAATAATTAATATTTATTATTTTGGGCCTTTTGGGTCTAAGAAAAATAATAAATATTATTTCGGCCAAATAGCTTGGACCGTAGGGTTTCTTCCAGATATGGTTCAAATGAGTTTAGGGTTAAGCCAAACTTATTCTCAGGATAACATCTGGATGTTTGAAATATGATATCTCGGGAATATGTTTATCAGATGTTGGAGACCTAGTTTTGACTAACAAAAACAAGACTCTTGGATATAGAAAACCCTAATTTTTTTCCTAGCTTTTCTCTCTTCCTCACGTAAGCACTCCCTTACACCTCTTTTCTCACGCGGCTCTCTCTCTCGTGAGGTTTTCTTCATCTTCTTGTTCTTGGTTCTTTGTTAACCTATAGCAAGAGAACCAAGGAGATTAAGGACCATTCTTCTTTACTGTTGTGTTCACCAACAAGAAGTTGGGCAGTGTCATATTCTGAGAGCTAAAAAGTTTGGCGTTCATGCAAACTAGGTGACGTAGGAGGTTAGCGGGATTTCAATTGGAAGCTTCTTCAAGTGGGCAAGGCGAAGCTATTCCTGCCATTCAATCCACTTCTATTTAACCTAGTAGGTTTAAAGCACGCAAATGTATGATCTTAACGCTTCTGTGCTGCCATTAAGGCTTGGTTTTTTTTTCCTCTCTGTTTTTTTCCCGTGAGCATGCTCCCCTGTTTTTCTTCCCTACTAAAGTAACTATTTAAGTCTTTTATTAACTAGTTTAAGCCCGAGTTAATTTTTTTAATTATTCAATTTGGGCTTAGGCTTTGAATAATTAATTAATCAATTAAACCAGAAAATAAATTTAATTTTTCTCATTCTTTTAATTTATTATAGTTTAAAAATAAATTAGACTTCCTGAATAAAATAAAATTATTTATAATTGTGACCATTTCCTCGACCTAAAATAATTAGGACTTACGGGCTATTACGAGGATAAAAAAGACAAATCGCATTGGCTATTAAAATGATCAAAATACCCTTACTATATAAATAGCTATATTTTGTATTTAAAACATTTTCTAATATCACCATAAGAAAATATTAACCCCAAAGACAATGCTACGTTAGCTATGTCTTCGACCTACAAGTGAAATGACTAAAATACTCCTCTACACATCGCCGTGCATTTAGAGAGGAAAGAGTGTACTAACACCTCTCTAAAAGACATCTAGCATCCTTAGGCTTCTAGTCCTATGATCCACGACTTCTTGGAATATTTTCGCTTTTCAAGGGACCTATCCTAAAGCCAATATCCAAATCATGTTTCCTAGGGTCCTGGATAATTAGATCATTTAGACAATCACAAGGGGTGATATAGTATAGATACTATCTTGTACAAGTCTGTTTTAACTAACTAGTTACATATACCCAACATACAAGTGTGTTGACTCTTCCAAAAAAACTTCAACTACAATATATCAAAGTATACGCTTTCAGCTTCATCAGACCACCAACTTATATTCAAGCTATAGAGCACAAGTCCAACTTGTAATAGTAGTAGTCTAGGTTTCTATCACATAGAAATTTTATAAACTACTACTACAGGTTATGTTCTACGTATTCGAAATACGCTTGTGTTATGAAATGAGAAGACTACTCATTGGTTAAAGGTAAGTCATTCCCTATTTAGAATTCATAACACAATAACCTTGTCATGATGAGATTCTCATTCTCATCATCCGGTTAAGAACAATAGCTTATGTGTTAAGTATCTCATGGTCCATACTTTACTGTAAAAGACCTCCATTCACATGAATCATTTACTTAAATATAATGGGTCTTTTCCAATAAAATTGTGCACAAATATAAAGAAAATTTTACACATAATTTCTGAGAAAAATACTTTCATTAATACATGTTAAAATTACATCAGAAACCTACTCTAAAATGGTATACATCCCAACAATCTCCCACTTGCATTCTAAGACTAAGTAAGTCCATAGGTACATACCTTTATGGCATCTAAATGTCTTCTAAAGACTCTCTCCGCTAAAAGTTTGGTGAAAGGATCTGCTAGATTATTTTTCGAGGCAATCTGTTCTACCACGACTTCCCGTCTCTGGATGAAATCCTGGATCAAGTGGTACTTCCTCTTTTTGTGCTTCCCCTTTTTGTGATTCTTTGGTTTTTTAGATTGTGAGACTGCATTAGTGTTGTCGCAATACATTACAACCGGATTATCCATTTGTGGCACGACTCCAAGTTCCAAAAGGAATTTCCGGAGCCAAACTACTTCCTTGGATGCTTTCGAAATTGTCACATACTCAGCTTCCATGGTTGAGTCAGCAATGCAAGATTGCTTGATACTCTTTCATGAAATAGCTCCTCCAGACAAAGTGAAGACATATCCACTAGTGGATTTTCTCTCGTCCTTATCTGTCTAGAAGTTTGAGTCTGTATTTCCTGTAGGAACCAAGTTATCAGCCCTGTAAACCAGCATATAATCTCTTGTACCTTTAAGATACTTGAGAATATACTTTACAGCCTACCAATGAACCTCTCTGGGTTTGACTGATATCTACTAATTGAGTTTACGACAAAGCAGATATCTAGCCTAGAACAAAGTATGTTGTACATGAGACTTTGCACAGCTGAAGTATAGGGAATCTTGCTCATTTTACATTTTTCTTCTTGAAATTTTGGAGAGTTCTTTGAAGAAAAAACAATTCATGTCTGCAAAGGATCAATGCCTCCTTGCATGAGTCTATGCTGAACTTGGTTAGCATATTGTTAATGTATGTAGTTTGGGATAAACCTAACATTCTCTATTTCTTATTTCTAAGAAGCTTTTTCTCGAGAATGTAACTGACTTCACCTAAGTCCTTCATACTAAATTGACTAGATAGCCAAATCTTAGCAGATGATAGTGTCCCTACATCATTTCTAATGAGTATAATGCCATCCACATACAGTATAAGAAAAATCACATTTATACCTTCTAGTTTCCTATATACACACGGTTCATCTTTATCTTGAATAAAACCATAAGACCTTACAGTCTAATCGAAATGAATGTTCCATGCTCTGGATACCTGCTTAAGTCCATAAATGGATTTTTTAAACTTACAAACCATATATTCTTAGCATTCAACAATAAAATCTTCATGTTGGGACATATAGATGTCTTCACTAAGATGTCCATTTAAAAATACCGTCTTGGTATCCATATCTTGAAGTCACAATGCTATGCAATGGCAAAGAAGATACGAATAGACTTAAGCATGGCTACCGGGGAAAAGGTTTCCTTATTGAGTATACTATTTCACCACAAGCCTAGCTTTGAAGATTTCTATATTCCCATCCACTCCCCTCTTCCTCTTGTACACCCACTTACACTCAATGGGCTTTATTCTTTCAAGTGAAGTTATGTTGGATTGTATGCCCTTTTAGACTAGGTTTCTGATGTAAAATCGAATATTTTAATAAAAGAATTTATTTTCAGAAATTGTTTGTGAATTTACTTTTTTTTTGTGCACAATTTTCGTTTGGAACAGACCCATTGTGTTTAAATAAGTGTTCCATGTGAATGGTGGTCTTTCACAGTAAGGTATGGATCACGGGTTATTTAACACATAAACTTTTGTTCTTAACCTATTGATGAGACTGGGAATCTCATCATATTTAGGTTATTATGTTATGAATTCCAAATGGGGAATGGCTTACCTTTAGCCAGTAAGTAATCCACTCACTTCATGACATAAGCGTATTTCGAATACGTAGGATAAGACCTGTAGTAGTGGTTTCTAAAAGTACTATATGATAGAAACCTAGACTACTATTGCTACAGCGTGGACTAGTACTTTACGACTTGAGTATGAGTTGGTGGTCTGGCGAAGCTGGTAGCATATACTTTGATTTGCTATAGTTGAGGTTCTATCGTTGGGCCATATACTTGCATGTTGGGTATGTGTGACTAGTTAGTTAAGACAGACTTATACAAGATAGTTTCTGCATTATATCGCCCCTTGTGGTTGTCCGAATGGTCTAAAATGTCCAGGGCCCTGGGAAACATGATTTGGATGTTTGCTTTAGGGTAGCTCCCTTGGAAAGTAGAAACACTTCAGGAAGTCGTGGATCATTGGACTAGAAGCCTAAAGATGGTAGATGTCATTTAGAGGGGTGTTAGTACACTTTTTCCTCTCCAAATGTACGGCGATGTGTAGAGGGGTATTTTAGTCATTTTACCTGTAGGTCGGAGACTTTGCTAATGCAGTATTGTCCTTGGGGTCAATATTTCCTTATGGTGATATTAGAAAATATTTAAAATGCAAAATATAACTATTTATATAGTAGGGGTATTTTGATCATTTTAGCAGCCAAGGCAACGTGTCTTTTTGGTCTTCGGAATAGCCCGTAAGTCCTAACTATTTTTAGGTTGAGGAATTGGTCTCAGTTCAAGAGGATTTTATTTTATTTGATTTTATTCAGGAGGTCTAATTTATTATTAGACTGGAATTAAATAAATAAATAAATAAAATAAAAAATCAGAGTTGAAAGAAATTAATTATCTGGTTTAATTGGTTAATTAATTATTCAGGGCCTAGGTCTAGTATGAGTAATTAGGAAATTAACCTGGGCTTAAACTAGAATAAATAATTAATGCTTAATTATTTATTGGGTTATTTATATAAGCCCAAGAAATAAATAATTGAAGATTAATTATTATGGTTCATTTGAGCTTATTAATTATTTATTGGGTTATTTATATGAGCCCAAAAAATAAATAATTAATGTTTATTATTTTTGACTTTTTTGAGTCCAAGAAAAATAATAAAATTTATTTTGGCCCAATAGCTTGGATCTTAGGGTTTTTTCCAGATACGGTTAAGAAAAGTTTAGGATTAAGCCAAACTTATTCTCAGGATAACATCTGGGTGTTTGAAATTTGATATCTCGGGGATATGTTTATCAGATAATGAGAGACTTTTTTTTTTTTTTTTTGCTAACCAATTAAACAAGTCTCTGGTAGAGGAAAACCCTAATTTTCCCTAGCCTAACTGAGCCTCTCGTGTAGCTCTCTCTGGTCTCTCACGCCTCCCTCTTCTGTGTCTTCTTCTTGTTTCTTTGTTAACTAATAGCAAGAGAACCAAGGAGATTTGAGACCGTTTCTCTTCACCATTGTGTTCACCGGCTAGAGGTTAGGCAGAGAAATATTCCGAGTGCTGGAAAGCTTGGCGTTCATGCAAACAAGGCGAAGTAGAAGGCTAGCGGGTTTTCAACCGGAAGCTTCTTCAAGTGGGCAAAGTGAAGCGATTCCAGTTGTTCAAGCCACTTCTACTCAACCTAGAAGGCTTAAGGAGCGCAAAGGTATGATCTTCATGCTTTTGTGTGGCCTCTAAGGCTTGCGGTTTTTTTTTCTCTGATTTTTTCCCGTGGATGCATGGCTCCCCTGTTTTTCGTCCCCTCAATGTGGTATCAGAGCCAATGGTTCTTTGATCAATATAGGGAGCATGGTAGTTAATAAAAATGGAAAAGATGATTATACCTGTGATCCTTCGCTGTTTTGGTATGGGATAGGATCTCTATGAGCTTCATCGTTTGAAGCATAGGCATCACTGTAAAAATATTTTGACTTTGAAGTTTGATCGTGTAAACCCAATTTTAATGGATATAGGCGGTTGTGGTTTTGTTTTGGATGAGTTTTTATAAGTAAAAATGTCCAAAGAAGCCAAAGAAGACTGAAAAAGTCGAACTAGAGAAGCCTCTGCAATTCGCTCGCGGAAAGAAGAAAAAAACGAAGAAGATGATACTGTTCCTAAGCCGCGACCGAGCCGAGCCGTTTGAGCCGAGCCGCACTGTGCATGTGTCTGGAGCTGCGTCAACCGAGCCACTGGAGCCGCGTCGTACTGTAGTAATTGAAGTCGGTTCCAATTTGAAAGTTGCAATTGAATTGTAATTGCTTCGCGGGTCGTGGAGCGGAAAACGGATAAATACGCGGGTCGGCAGTAGAGGAGAACTGGGCGTTGGCACTCGGGCGGGCAGGTCGCGGCTTGGCGGGTTGAAGTTGTAGGTGATCTGGTGTGGATGGTGCATCGCGGCCGCGATGGACCGCAAGCCATGCGGGCGTGGAGCCGGTGCGGCCGGTGCAGTGGACTGCGCGGCTATTTTTTGCATTTTTTTTCCTTTTTCGTTTTGGGTCCCATACCAGGCGAAGTTAATATTTTTGCAATATTTATATTCTTGGAATATATTTGCATGAAAAATATTAG
Organism: Voacanga thouarsii; assembly: GCA_026120185.1. Taxonomy (NCBI): domain Eukaryota; kingdom Viridiplantae; phylum Streptophyta; class Magnoliopsida; order Gentianales; family Apocynaceae; genus Voacanga; species Voacanga thouarsii. Next base: position 1,547,530 of record JANUWF010001213.1, on the reverse strand, counting down.
TAAGGGATTTTATGATTAAACAAGATCATTAATTAATTAATTAATGTGTTTAATTCTATTATTTGAGCACTTATGTTTAAAAAATAGAAAAGAATGAAAACGTTTATTGTTTTGAGCATGCTATTTTTTTATGTACCTATGTGTACCTTTTCTCAAAGACCAAAGTCTTTGGGAACATTTTTTACAAGAAAAATATTTTTCTTCAAAAATTAAATGGTTATTTTAATTTGTACAAAAATTAATTCTTGAATATTTTCTCAAAGGATTTAATCCTTGATATAGAAAATATATTGGATTTAGATATTTTTGTAAATTAAAATGGAGAGCCATTTTGTTTTGTTTTGGACTAGAAAAATGATTTTGTCAAATAAACATGAGACCAAAGTCTCTAGAAAGTTTTAATTGGAAAAATTTTGAAATCATTAAGTTTTAACTTAAATAAAATTTGTCCATGGAGAAATCTCTCAAATGATATAAGCCTTGACATAGAGATTTTAATGGACTTGGATATTTTATTTTTCAGTTAAGAGAAACTTAATGGAAATTTCAAAAATATATTTTTCCAGAGAACCATTTATTTTAAAAGACTAAGTGGGAGAGGGGTTCCAACGGCCCCACGGCTTCCATTACGGTCCTCATTAGAGATCGTGGGTCCGCTCGCGTCACCCTGGGAGTGAACCCGTATAGGATGGGGATACCACAAGGATCTAGATTTAATGGAAGGATGTAATTAATAACCCGGGGCACGTACTATGATCGGCCAGCCCACGTTGAAGGTTATAGTGCGAGGTATGTCTATAGAAAATGAGAGGAAACGGCCATCCCACGATGGAGTTATCCTCTAGATCATTACCTAGAAGGGAAATTAATTTGTGGTGGTTAATACACTTAGCTTAGGAAATTGTTAACCTTCCCAAGAGGCTATGTCAGTTTTCCTAAGAGCCAAATTATTTTCAGTGCACAAATTTTATTTTGTTTTCACAAACTAAATTCTTTCTTTTATTTTCGATTTTTAGAAATGGTGAGAGGTTCTTTTAACCATTGGCCGTTATTCTCAGGGAGAATAAGTTAACGGGTCCAAACTATGTGGACTGGAAAAGGAACCTGGACATAATACTCACAGCTGAGGAGTATAAGTATGTCCTTTACGAGACTTGCCCTGTTATTGGGGAAGGTTCCACAGCCGAAGAGCGAGAGGCTGAGAAAGCGTGGAAGAAGGCTGACAAAATGGCACGTTGCTATATGTTAGCCTCCATGTCTAATGTGCTCCAATCAAAACACGAGCACATGGCTTGTGCATATGACATCAGTCAATCATTGGCTACTATGTTCGCGGACAAGAGCCGGCCCGCAAGGCAGGAGGCTCTTCGAACTATTGTTAACACTAAGATGGCTGAGGGAGCATCAGTCCGATAGCATATGCTCAAAATGATTGCTACTTTCGAGGAGGCGAAAATCTTAGGGGCTGTCATTGACCGCGAGAGCCAAGTGGACATGCTTCTCGAATCTCTACCGGGCTCCTTTATTCAGTTCAAGTTAAACTATAACATGAACAAGTTGAACATGAATTTAACTGAATTGATGAAGGAGCTCCAGATGGCGGAGAAGGTCATGAAGCCGCAGTTAAAGGCCATGATTGCTAAGGCTTTTTCCTCAAGAACTGGGCCTAAACCAAGAAAGTTCAAGAGGAAGAAGAGGAATGCAGCAGCCCAGCCCAAGAACCAGCCCAAGGACAAATCAAATGGCAAGTGCTTCAAATGTGGGAAGAAGGGACACTGGAAAAAAGAGTGTCCAGATCTTCAAACCAAGAAAAACCCCACAGGTAATGTTTTTGTTAGATTGTATGCCCTCTTAGACTAGGTTTCTGATGTAAAATCAAATATTTTAATGAAAGAATTTATTTTCAGAAATTGTTTGTGAATTTACTTTTTGTTTGTGCACGATTTTCGTTTAGAACAGACCCATTGTGTTTAAATAAGTGATCCATGTGAATGGTGGTCTTTTACAGTAAGGTATGGATCACGGGTTATTTAACACATAAACATTTGTTCTTAACCTATTGATGAGACTGGGAACCTCATCATGTTTAGGTTATTCTGTTATGAATTCCAAATGGGGAATGGCTTACTTTTAGCCAGCGGGTAGTCCACTCACTTCATGACATAAGCGTATTTCGAATACGTAGAACAGGACCTGTAGTAGTGGTTTCTCAAAGTACTATATGGTAGAAACCTAGACTACTACCGCTATAGCGTGGACTAGTACTCTACGACTTGAGTATGAGTTGGTGGTCTGGCGAAGCTGGAAGCTTATACTTTGATTTGCTGTAGTTGAGGTTCTATCGTAGGGCCAATATACTTGCATGTTGGGTATGTGTGACTAGTTAGTTAAGACAGACTTATACAAGATAGTTTCTGCACTATATCGCCCCTTATGGTTGTCCGAATGGTCTAAATTATCCAGGGCCCTGGGAAACATGACTTGGATGTTTGCTTTAGGGTAGCTCCATTGGAAAGCAGAAACACTTCAGGAAGTCGTGGATCATTGGACTAGAAGCCTAAGGATGGTAGATGTCATTTAGAGGGGTGTTAGTACACTTATTCCTCTCTAAATATACGGCGATGTGTAGAGGGGTATTTTAGTCATTTCACTTGTAGGTCAAAGAATTTGCGAATGCAGCATTGTCCTTGGGGTCAATATTTCCTTATGGTGATATTAGAAAATATTTAAAATGCAAAATACAGCTATTGATATAACAGGGGTATTTTGGTCCTCGGGATAGCCCATAAGTCCTAACTACTTTTGGGTTGAGGAATTGGTCTCAGTTGAAGAGGATTTTATTTTATTTTGTTTTATTTTATTCAGGAAGTCTAATTTATTATTGGACTGGAATAAAATAAATAAATAAATAAAATAGGAGTTGAGAGAAATTAATTATCTAGTTTATTTGGTTAATTAATTATTCAGGGCCTAGGTCCAGTATGAATAATTAAGAAATTAACCTGGGCTTAAATTAGGGGAAATAATTAATGTTTAATTATTTATTGGGTTATTTATATAGGCCCAAGAAATAAATAATTAAAGATTAATTATTATGGTTCATTTGGGCTCATTAATTATTTATTGGGTTACTTATGTAAGCCCAGGAAATAAATAATTAATATTTATTATTTTGGGTCTTTTGGGTCCAAGAAAAATAATAAATATTTTTCTGGCCCAATAGCTTGGACCTTAGGGTTTTTTCCAGATGTGGTCAAGAGGAGTTTAGGGTTAGGCCAAACTGATTCTCAGGATAGCATCCGGGTGTTTTGAAATCCCGGGGATATGTTTATCAGATATTGAGAGACCTAGTTTAGGCTAACTTGTAAACAACTCTTTGGAAAAGAAAAAACCCTAATTTTTCCCTAGCCTTACAAGACTCACGTCTTTCTCTCTCTGGCAGCTCACGTTTTTTCCCTCTCCCTCCTCTGTGGTTTCTTCTTGTTCTTTACTAATCAATAGCAAAAGAACCAAGGGGTTTTGAGATCGTTCCTCTTCACTATAGTGTTCACCAACTAGAGGTTAGGCTGAGGAATATCCCGAGAGCTAGAGAGCTAAGCGTTAATGTAAACAAGGCGAAGTAGAAGGCTAGCGGGTATTCAATCGGAAGCTCCTTCAAGTGTGCAAAGCGAGGCGATTCCAGCCGTTCAATCTGTTCCTACGCAACCTAGGAGGGTTAAGGAACGCAAAGGTATGATCTTCACGCTTCTGCATAGCCTTTAAGGCTCGCGTTTTATTTTTCTCCAATTTTTTTTAACGTACAGAGCATGCCCCTGTTTCTCGTTTTCCATCAAAGTGGTATCAGAGCCACTTGTTTTGATCAATATAGGGAGCATGGTAGTTAATAAAATGAAGAAGATGATTATACCTGTGATCCTTCGCTGTTTTGGTATAGGATAGATGGTTTTGCAAGCTTCACCGTTGAAGCATAGGAGCCATCTGTAAATTTTTTTGGCTTTCAAGTTTAATCGTGTAAACCCAATTTAAATGTGTATAGGCGGTTGTGTTTTTGGTTTGGATGTTTTTTGTAAGTAAAAATGTCCAAAGAAGGCTGAAAAAAATGAAGCAGAAGAGTTTCTGCAATTCTGTCGTGAGAAAGTTGAAAAAACGAAGAAGATGATACTGTTCATAAACTGCGAAGCTGAGCCGAGCCGCCTAGCCGAGCCGCTGCTGTTTGGTGAGAGGAGCCGGTCACTGTTGAGACGAGCCGCTGGGAGAATTGGGAGCCAATTGCGCCGATTGCATGAAACTGCAATTGCAAATTGCAATCGTGCGCGGGTTGAGCGGCGGGTATCCGGGCGAGTTTGCGGGTCGTGTGCAGAGGTGAAGCGGGCGCGGGTCGCAGGCGCGGGTGAAGTCCACAGGTCGTGGCTGGCGTGCGATCCGGTGCGACGCGGTGGACCGCAGGGCATACGGGCTTGGATCTGGTGCGGCTGGTGCACCGGAGCGCTGTGAGCGACAGAGCAAATGGGTCCTGATCTGGTGCATCGGGTGCACGTGGACCGGCAGCTATTTTTTGCAATTTTTTATTTTTTTTCCTTTTTCATTTTGGGTCCCATACTAGGCGAAGTTAATATTTTTGCAATATTTATATTCTTGGAATATATTTGCATGAAAAATATTAGTAAGGGATTTTAGGATTAAACAAGATAATTAATTAATTAATTAATGTGTTTAATTCTATTATTTGGGAACTTAGGTTTAAAAATAGAAAAGCATGAAAACGTTTACTGTTTTCAAGCATGCTATTTTTTTATGTACCTATGCGTGTTTTTCCTCAAAGACCAAAGTCTTTGGGAACTTTTTGTTTTGGCAAGAAAAAATATTTTTCTTCAAAAACTAAATGGTTATTTTAATTGGTACAAAATTTAATCCTTGAATATTTTCTCAAAGGATTTAATCCTTGACATAGAAAATATATTGGATTTAGATATTTTTGTAAATTAAAATGGAGAGCCATTTTGTTTTATTTTAGACTAGAAAAATGATTTTGTCAAATAAACTTGAGACCAAAGTCTCTAGAAAGTTTTAATTGGAAAATTTTTGAAATCATTAAGTTTTAACTTGAATAAAATTAGTCCATGGAGGAAATCTCTCAAAGGATATAAGCCTTGACATAGAGATTTTAGTGGACTTAGATATTTTATTTTTGAGTTAAGAAAAACTTAATGGAAATTTCAAAAGGATATTTTTCAGAAAAACTTTATTTTAAAAGACTAAGTGGGAGAGGGGTTCCAACGGTCCCATGGCTTCCATCACGATCCTCATTAGAGATCATGGGTCCCCTCGCGTCACCCTGGGAGTGAACCCGTATAGGATGGGGATACCACAAGGATCTAGATCTAATGGAATGATGTAATTAATAACCCAGGGCACGTACTATGATCGGCCAGCCCACGTTGGACGTTATAGTGCGAGGTATGTCCATAGGAAATGAGAGGAAACGGCCATCCCACGATGGAGTTATCCTCTAGATCATTACTTAGAAGGGAAATTAATTTGTGGTGGTTAATACACTTAGCTTAGGAAACTGTTAATCTTCCCAAGAAGCTATGTCAGTTTTCCTAAGAGCCAATTTATTTTCAGTGCACAAATTTTATTTTGTTTTCACAAACTAAATTCTTTCTTTTATTTTCGATTTTCAGAAATGGTGAGAGGTTCTTTTAGCCATTGGCCGTTATTCTCAGGGAGAATAAGTTAACGGGTCCAAACTATGTGGACTGGAAAAGGAACCTGGACATAATACTCACCGTTGAGGAGTATAAGTATGTCCTTTATGAAACCTGCCCTATTATCGGGGAAGGTTCCACCGCTGAAGAGCGAGAGGCTGAGAAAGCGTGGAAGAAAGCTGACGAAATGGCATGTTGCTATATGTTAGCTTCCATGTCTAATGTGCTTCAGTCAAAACACAAGCACATGGCTTCTGCATATGACATAAGTCAATCATTGGCAACTATGTTCGCGGACAAGAACCGGCCCGCAAGGCAGGAGGCTCTTCGAACTATTGTGAACACTAAGATGGCTGAGGGAGCATCAGTCCGAGAGCATATGCTCAAGATGATTGCTGCTTTCGAGGAGACAGAAATCTTAGGGGCTGTCATTGACCCTGAGAGCCAAGTGGACATGATTCTCGAATCTCTACCGGGCTCTTTCACTCAGTTCAAGTTAAACTATAACATGAACAAGTTGAACATGAGTTTAACTGAACTGATGAAGGAGCTCCAGATGGTGGAGAAGGTCATGAAGCCGCAGTTTAAGGCCATGATTGCTAAGGCATCTTCTTCAAGAACTGGGCCTAAGCCCAGAAAGTTCAAGAGGAAGAAGGGGAATGCAGCAGCCCAGCCTAAGAACCAGCCCAAGGACAAACCAAAGGGCAAGTGCTTCAAGTGTGGAAAGAAGGGACACTGGAAAAAAGAGTGTCCAGATCTTCAGGCCAAGAAAAACCCCACAGGTAATGTTTACTATCTAGAGTCCATATCAATGGTAGGATCAACTTCTACTTGGATTGTTGATTCAGGAGCCATTGATCATATCTGTAACTCCTTGCAGGGGTTTAGGAAGATAAAAAGACTCAAGAAGGGTGAACATGGGCTTCGAGTGGGTAATGGAGCACAAGTCTGGGCCCTTGCAGTGGGAGAGCTGGATCTTATTTTTTATTGTAATAAGATAGTGGTTTTAAAAGACATTTTATATGTACCTAGTTTTCGTCAGAATTTGATTTCAGTTGCAAAACTTATTAATTAAGGATATTCTGTATCTTTCCATTCTGGTATTTCTATCAGTAGAGATTGAAAAATTTTATGTACTGGGCACATGTATGGAAATTTGTTCTTTTTAAACCCAATTAACAAACAATAAAATAACGCTCAGTCTGAACCTTTAACTAAGAAGAGAATGACCAATATCAATGATTCATACATTTGGCATCTGAGGTTGGGTCATATTAACTCAACCAGGATTCAGAGGCTAATCCATGATGGGCCTTTGGGCTCATTGAGATTGGAAAGTTGGCCTCAGTGTGAATCCTGCCTGTTGGGAAAAATGACCAAAAGGTCATTTACACCAAAGGCGAATAGAGCCAAGGAGGTGTTGAGTCTTGTTCACACTGATGTGTGCGGTCCATTGTCTACACCAGCTAGGGGAGGTTTTGAGTACTTCATCACGTTCACGGATGATTGTACGAGGTATGGTTACATTTACCTGATGAGACGCAAGTCTGACTCTTTTGACAAGTTCAAAGAGTTTAAGGCTGTAGTGGAGCGTCAGACAGGTAAATTAATCAAAACCTTACGATCGGATCGTGGTGGAGAGTACCTTCTAGGTGAATTCAAGGACTACATAGTACATCATGGGATAGTATCCCAGCTCTCTGTGCCGGGAGCACCCCAGCAGAATGGAGTAGCTGAGAGAAGGAAGAGGACATTGATGGAAATGGTCCGAAGCATGACGTCTCATGCTACTCTTCTAGTGTCCTTTTGGAGATATGCCCTGGAAACAACAGCATATATTCTGAACTTGGTGCCTTCCAAGTCAGTACCTAGGACTCCCTATGAGATGTGGACTGGGCGTAAGCCAAGTCTGAATCATCTCAGGATTTGGGGATGTCCAGCTTATGTACTGATCAAGGGAGACAAGTTGGAACCAAGATCAAAATTATGCTATTTTGTTGGGTATCCAAAAGAGACAAAAGAAGTCTACTTTTATCATCATAAGGAGTAGAAGGTACTAGTCAGTTCCAATGCTAGATACTTGGAAGATGATCAAAGTACTTCCACTAAAGGTTCAACGAGGTTGGAACTTCAGGAGAAGTTATCTTTGGAATCAACTTCTTCTGACCTGATTTTGGAACAAGAAGAGGCACATCCTTAAGAGCCTGTGCAAAGGGAGCCTCATCGTAGTGGGAGAGTGTCTAGGGTTCCGGATAGATGAACATGAGAAGCCTTTGAGCTGGTTTCCGACCATCAGGAACAAGACCCTGCTAGATACGAGGAGGCTATTGCTGATGCCGATGCAAATCTGTGGCATGAAGCAATGAAAGCCGAGATTGAGTCTATGTACCTTAATCAGGTTTGGGATCTTGTAGCTTCACCTGAAGGGATAAAACCATTTGGGTGCATGTGGGTATACAAGAGGAAGAGAGGAGCGGATGGGAAGGTGGAAACCTTCAAAGTTAGGCTTGTGGCGAAAGGGTATACTTAGAAAGAGGAAATCGACTATGAGGAAACCTTTTTCCCGGTAGCCATGCTTAAATCCATCCGCATCCTCCTTGCCATCATCTGTCACTATGACTACGAGATATGGCAAATGGATGTCAAGACGGCATTCTTGAATGGCCTTCTTAGCGAAGACATCTATATGTCCCAACCAGAAGGCTTCATTGCTGAAGGCCAGGAACACATGGTTTGCAAGCTTAAGAAGTCCATTTATGGACTTAAGCAGACATCGAGAGCATGGAACATTCGTTTTGATGAGACCGTAAAGTCTTATAGTTTTATTCAAAACGAAGATGAACCATGCGTGTACAGGAAACTTGAAGGCATTAATGTGGTTTTTCTTGTCCTCTATGTGGATGACATTCTACTAATTGGAAATAATGTAGGGACATTGTCATCTACAAAGGTTTGGCTGTCTAGTCAATTCAGTATGAAGGACTTGGGAGAAGCCAGCTACATTCTCGGGATTAGGCTTCTTAGAAATAGGAAGCAGAGAATGTTAGGGTTATCCCAAGCGAGATACATTGACAAGATGTTGGCCAAGTACAGCATGGACTCATGCAAGGGAGCTCTAATCCCTTGTAGACATGGGTTGTCATTTTCTTCGAAGGACTGTCTTAAGTCTCAAGAAGAAAATGACAGAATGAGTAGGATTCCCTATGCTTCGGCTGTGGGAAGTCTCATGTACGCCATGCTATGTACTAGGCCAGATATCTGCTTTGCCGTGGGCTTAGTTAGCAGATATCAGTCAAACCCAGGGGAGGTTCATTGGCAAGCTGTAAAGCATATTCTCAAGTACCTCAAGGGAACGAGAGATTATATGCTGGTTTACAGGGCTGATGATTTGGTTCCTACAGGATACACAGACTCAGACTTCCAGGCAGATAAGGATGAGAGAAAATCCACTAGAGGATATGTCTTCACCTTGTCTGGAAGAGTATTAAGCAGTCTTGTATTGCTGACTCAACCATGGAAGCTGAGTATGTGGCAGTTTCGGAGGCATCCAAGGAAGCAGTCTGGCTCCGGAAGTTTCTTTCAGAACTTGGAGTCGTACCACATATGGACAGGCCGGTTGTGATGTATTGCGACAACACTAGAGCAGTATCGCAATCTAAGAAGCCTCGGAACCACAAGAAAGGGAAACAAATCGAGAGGAAGTACCACATGATCCGGGATTTCATCCAGAGACGGGAAGTCGTGGTGGAACATATTACCGCAGAAAACAATCTAGCAGACCCATTCACCAAGCCTTTGGCTGAGAGAGTCTTCAAGACACACTTAGACGCCATAGGGGTGAGCACCTATGGACTTACCTAGTCTTAGAATGCAAGTGGGAGATTGTTGGATTGTATGCCCTCTTATACTATGTTTCTGATGTAAAATCGGATATTTTAATGAAAGAATTTATTTTCAGAAATTATTTGTGAATTTACTTTTTGTTTATGCACGATTTTCGTTTGGAACAGACCCATTGTGTTTAAATAAGTGATCTATGTGAATGGTGGTCTTTCACAGTAAGGTATGGATCACGGGTTATTTAACACATAAACATTTGTTCTTAACCAATTGATGAGACTGGGAACCTCATCATGTTTAGGTTATTATGTTATGAATTCCAAATGGGGAATGGCTTACCTTTAGCCAGTGGGTAGTCCACTCTCTTTATGACATAAGCGTATTTCGAATACGTAGAACAGGACCTGTAGTAGCGGTTTCTCAAAGTACTATATGGTAGAAACCTAGACTACTACCGCTACAGCGTGGACTAGTACTCTACGACTTGAGTATGAGTTGGTGGTTTGGCGAAGCTGGAAGCTTATACTTTGATTTGCTGTAGTTGAGGTTCTATCGTAGGGCCAATATACTTGCATGTTGGGTATGTGTGACTAGTTAATTAAGACAGACTTATACAAGATAATTTCTGCACTATATCGCCCCTTGTGGTTGTCCGAATGGTCTAAATTATCCAGGGCCCTGGGAAACATGACTTGGATGTTTGCTTTAGGGTAGCTCCATTGGAAAGCGGAAACACTCCAGGAAGTCATGGATCATTGGACTAGAAGCCTAAGGATGGTAGATGTCATTTAGAGGGGTGTTAATACACTTCTTCCTCTCCAAATGTACGACGATGTGTAGAGGGGTATTTTAGTCATTTCACTTGTAGGTCGAAGACTTTGTGAATGCAGCATTATCCTTGGGGTTAATATTTCCTTATGGTGATATTAGGAAATATTTAAAATGCAAAATACAGCTATTTATATAGCAGGGGTATTTTCGTCATTTTAGCAGTCAAGGCGATGTGTCTTTTTGGTCCTCGAAATAGCCCGTAAGTCTTAACTACTTTTGGGTTCAGGAATTGGTCTCAGTTGAAGAGAATTTTATTTTATTTTGTTTTATTTTATTCAGGAAGTCTAATTTATTATTGGTCTGGAATAAAATAAATAAATAAATAAAATAGGAGTTGAGAGAAATTAATTATCTAGTTTAATTGGTTAATTAATTATTCAGGGCCTAGGTCCAGTATGAATAATTAAGAAATTAACCTGGGCTTAAACTAGGGAAAATAATTAATGTTTAATTATTTATTGGGTTATTTATATAGGCCCAAGAAATAAATAATTAAAGATTAATTATTATGGTTCATTTGGGCTCATTAATTATTTATTGGGTTACTTATGTAAGCACAGGAAATAAATAATTAATATTTATTATTTTGGGCCTTTTGGGTCCAAGAAAAATAATAAATATTTTTCTGGCCCAATAGCTCGGACCTTAGGATTTTTTCCAGATACGGTCAGGAGGAGTTTAGGGTTAGGCCAAACTGATTCTCAGTATAGCATCCGGGTGTTTTGAAATCCCGGGGATATGTTTATCAGATATTGAGAGACCTAGTTTAGTCTAACTTATAAACAACTCTTTGGAAAAGAAAAACCCCTAATTTTTCCCTAGCCTTACAAGACTCACGTCTCTCTCTCTCTGGCAGCTCACGTTTTTTCCCTCTCCCTCCTCTGTGGTTTCTTCTTATTCTTTGCTAATCAATAGCAAAAGAACCAAGGGGTTTTGAGACCGTTCCTCTTCACCATAGTGTTCACCAACTAGAGGTTAGGCTAAGGAATATCCCGAGAGTTGGAGAGCTAAGCGTTAATGCAAACAAGGCGAAGTAGAAGGCTAGCGGGTGTTCAACCGGAAGCTCCTTCAAGTGTGCAAAGTGAGGCGATTCCAGCCGTTCAATCTGTTCCTACGCAACTTAGGAGGGTTAAGGAACGCAAATGTATGATCTTCACGCTTCCGCATAGCCTTTAAGGCTCGCGTTTTATTTTTCTCCAATTTTTTTTAACGTACAGAGCATGCCCCTGTTTCTCATTTTCCATCAGTTTTCTATCTAGAGTCCATATCAATGGTAGGATCAACTTCCACTTGGATTGTTGATTCAGGAGCCACTGATCATATCTGTAACTCCTTGCAGGGGTTAGAAAGATAAGAAGACTTAAGAAGGGCGAACATGCGCTTCGAGTGGGTAATGGAGCACAAGTCTGGGCCTTTGCAGTGGGAGAGCTGGATCTTATTTTTTATTGTAATAAGATAGTGGTTTTAAAAGATATTTTATATGTACCTGATTTTCGTCTGAATTTGATTTCAGTTGCAAAACTTATTAATCAAGGATATTCTGTATCTTTCCATTCTGGTATTTCTATCAGTAGAGATGGAGAAATTTTACGTACTGGGCACATGTATGGAAATCTGTTCTTTTTAAACCCTATTAACAACCAATCAAATAATGCTCAGTCTGAACCTTTAACTAAGAAGAAAAAGACCAATATCAATGATTCATACATTTGCCTTCTCAGGTTCAGTCATATTAACTCAACTAGGATTCAGAGGCTTATCCATGATGGGCTTTTGGGCTCATTGAGATTAGAAAGTTGGCCTCAGTGTGAATCCTGCCTGATGGGAAAGATAACCAAAAGGTCATTTACACCAAAGGCGGATAGAGCCAATGAGGTGTTGAGTCTTGTTCACACTGATGTGTGTGGTCCGTTGTCTACACCAGCTAGAGGAGGTTTTGAGTACTTCATCACTTTCACGGATGATTGTACGAGGTATGGTTACATTTACCTAATGAGACGCAAGTCTGACTCTTTTGACAAATTCAAGGAGTTTAAGGCTGAAGTGGAGCATTGGACAGGTAAATTAATCAAAACCCTACGATCGGATCGTGGTGGAGAGTACCTCTTAAGTGAATTTAAGGACTACATGGTACATCATGGGATAGTATCCCAACTCTCTACGCCGAGAACACCCCAACAGAACGGAGTAGCTGAGAGAAGGAACAGGACATTGATGGAAATGGTCCGGAGCATGATGTCTCATGCTACTTTTCCAGTGTCCTTTTAGGTATATGCCCTGGAGACAGCGGCATATATTCTGAACTTGGTGCCTTCCAAGTCAGCACCTAGGACTCCCTATGAGATGTGGACTGGGCGTAAGCCAAGTCTGAATCATCCCAGGATTTGGGGATGTCCAACTTATGTACTGGTCAAGAGAGACAAGTTGGGACTAAGATCAGAATTATACTATTTTGTTGGCTATCCAAAAGGGACAAAATGAGGTTACTTTTATCATCCTAAGGGGCAGAAGGTGCTAGTCGGTACCAATGCTAGATACTTGGAAGATGATCAAAGTACTTCCACTAAAGGTTCTACGAGGTTGGAACTTGATGAGAAGTTATCCACGGAATCAACTTCTTCTGACCCGATTCTAGAACAAGAAGAGGCACAGCCTCAAGTGCCTGTGCAAATGGAGCCTCGTCCTAGTGGGAGAGTGTCTAGGGTTCCGGATAGATGGACAGGAGAAGCCTTTGAGTTGGTCTCCGACCATCAGGAACAAGACCCCACTAGATACGAGGAGGCTATTGCTGATGCCGATGCAAATATCTGGCATGAAGTAATGAAAGTCGAGATTGAGTCTATGTACCTCAATCAAGTTTGGGATCTTGTAGCTTCACCTGAAGGGATAAAACTCATTGGGTGCAAGTGGGTGTACAAGAGAAATAGAGGAGTGGATGGGAAGGTGGAAACCTTCAAAGCTAGGCTTGTGGCGAAAGGGTATACTCAGAAAGAGGAAATCGACTATGAGGAAACCTTTTCCCCGGTAGCCATGCTTAAATCCATCCGCATCCTCCTTGCCATCGCATATCACTATGACTACGAGATATGGCAAATGGATGTCAAGACGGCATTCTTAAATGGCCATCTTAGTGAAGACATCTATATGTCCCAACCGGAAGGCTTCATTGTTGAAAGCCAGGAACATATGGCTTGCAAGCTTAAGAAGTCCATTTATGGATTTAAGCAGGCATCGAGAGTATGGAATATTCGTTTTAATGAGACTGTAAAGTCTTATGGTTTTATTCAAAACGAAGATGAACCATGCGTGTACAGGAAACTTGAAGGCATTAATGTGGTTTTTCTTATCCTGTATGTGGATGACATTCTACTCATTGGAAATGATGTAGGGACATTGTCATCTAGAAAGGTTTGGTTGTCTAGTCAATTCAGTATGAAGGTCTTGGGAGAAGCTAGCTACATTCTCAGGATTAGGCTTCTTAGAAATAGGAAGTAGAGAATGTTAGGGTTATCCCAAGCGATATACATTGACAAGATGCTGGCCAAATACAACATGAACTCATGCAAGGGAGCTCTAATCCCTTGCAGACGTGGGTTGTCATTTTCTTCGAAGGACTGTCCTAAGTCTCAAGAAGAAAATGACAAAATGAGTAGAATTCCCTATGCTTCGGCTGTGGAAAGTCTGATGTATGCCATGCTGTGTACTAGGCCAGATATCTGCTTTGCCGTGGGCTTAGTTAGCAGATATAAGTCAAATCCCGGGGAGGTTCATTGGCAAGTTGTAAAGCATATTCTCAAGTACCTCAAGGGAACGAGAGATTATATGCTGGTTTATAGGGCTAATGATTTGGTTCCTACAGGATACACAGACTCAGACTTCCAAGCGGATAAGGATAAGAGAAAATCCACTAGTGGATATGTCTTCACCTTGTCTGGAGGAGCAATTTCATAGAGGAGTATCAAGCAGTCTTATATTGCTGACTCAACCATGGAAGTTGAGTATGTGGCAGCTTCGGAGGCTTCCAAGGAAGCAGTCTGACTCCGAAAGTTTCTTTCTGAACTTGAAGTCTACCACATATAGACAGGGCGATTGTGATGTATTGCGACAACACTGGAGCAGTATCGCAATCTAAGGAACCTCGGAACCACAAGAAGGGGAAACACATCGAGATGAAGTACCACCTGATTCAGGATTTCATCCAGAGATGAGAAGTCGTGGTGAAACATATTACCTCAGAAAACAATCTAGCAGATCCATTCATCAAGCCTTTGGCTGAGAGAGTCTTCAAGAGACACTTAAACGCCATAGGGTTGGGCACCTATGGACTTACCTAGTCTTAGAGTGCAAGTGGGAGATTGTTGGATTGTATGCCCTCTTAGACTAGGTTTCTGATGTAAAATTGAATATTTTAATAAAAGAATTTATTTTCAGAAATTGTTTGTGAATTTACTTTTTGTTTGTGCACAATTTTCATTTGGAATAGACCCATTATGTTTAAATAAGTGGTCCATGAGAATGATGGTCTTTCACAGTAAGGTATGGATCACGGGTTATTTAACACATAAATATTTGTTCTTAACCTATTGATGAGACTGGGAATCTCATCATGTTTAGGTTATTATGTTATGAATTCCAAATGGGGAATGACTTACCTTTAGCCAGTGAGTAGTCCACTCACTTCATGACATAAGCATATTTCGAATACGTAGGACAGAACCTGTAGTAGTGGTTTCTAAAAGTACTATATGATAGAAACCTAGACTACTATCGCTACAGCATGGACTAGTACTCTACGACTTGAGTATGAGTTGGTGGTCTGGCGAAGCTGGTAGCATATACTTTGATTTGCTATAATTGTGGTTCTATCGTTGGGCCAATATACTTGCATGTTGGGTATGTGTGACTAGTTAATTAAGACAGACTTATACAAGATAGTTTCTGCACTATATCGCCCCTTGTGGTTGTCCGAATGGTCTAAAATGTCCAGGGCCCTGGGAAACATGACTTGGATGTTTGCTTTATGATAGCTCCCTTGGAAAGCAAAAACACTCCAGGAAGTCGTGGATCATTGGATTAGAAGCCTAAGGATGGTAGATGTCATTTAGAGGGGTGTTAGTACACTTTTTCCTCTCCAAATGTACGGCGATGTGTAGAGGGGTATTTTAGTCATTTCACCTATAGGTCAGAGACTTTTGTAATGCAGCATTGTTCTTGGGGTCAATATTTCCTTATGGTGATATTAGGAAATATTTAAAATGCAAAATACAACTATTTATATAGTAGGGGTATTTTGGTCATTTTAACAGCCAAGGCGATGTGTCTTTTTGGTCCTCGGAATAGCCCGTAAGTCCTAACTATTTTGGGTTGATGAATTGGTCTCAGTTCAAGAGGATTTTATTTTATTTGATTTTATTTAGGATGTTTAATTTATTATTAGACTGGAATAAAATAAATAAATTATATAAAATAGGAGTTGAGAGAAATTAATTATCTAGTTTAATTAGTTAATTAATTATTCAGGGCCTAGGTCCAGTATGAGTAATTTGGAAATTAACCTGGGCTTAAATTAGGAGAAATAATTAATGATTAATTATTTATTGGGTTATTTATATAAGCCCAAGAAATAAATAATTGAAGATTAATTATTATGATTCATCTGGGCTTATTAATTATTTATTGGGTTATTTATATGAGCCCAAAAACTAAATAATTAATGTTTATTATTTTGGGTTTTTTTGAGTCCAAGAAAAATAATAAAATTTATTTTGGCCCAATAGCTTGGACCTTAGGGTTTTTTCCAGATACGGTTAAGAAGAGTTTAGGGTTAAGCCAAACTTATTCTCAGGATAACATCTGGGTGTTTGAAATTTGATATCCCGGGGATATGTTTATCAGATAATGAGAGACTTTTTTTTTGTGGCTAACCAATTAAACAAGTCTCTGGTAGAGGAAACCCCTAATTTTCCCTAGCCTAACTGAGCCTCTCGTGTAGCTCTCTCTGGTCTCTCACGCCTCCCTCTTCTGTGTCTTCTTCGTATTTCTTTGTTAACTAATAGCAAGAGAACCATGGAGATTTGTGACCGTTTCTCTTCACCATTGTGTTCACCGGCTAGAGGTTGGGCAGAGGAATATTCCGAGAGTTGGAAAGCTTGGCGGTCATGCAAACAAGGCGAAGTAGAAGGCTAGTGGGTTTTTAACCGGAAGCTTTTCAAGTGGGCAAAGCAAAGCAATTCCAGTCGTTCAAGCCACTTCTACTCAACCTAGAAGGCTTAAGGAGTGCAAAGGTATGATCTTCACCCTTCCGTGTGGCCTCTAAGGTTTGCGGTTTTTTTTTCTCTTATTTTTTCCCGTCGATGCATGGCTCCCCTATTTTTCGTCCCCTCAAGTTATAAGATCTCAAACCTGATTGAAGTATATAGACTCAGTCTCGGCTTTCATTGCTTCATGCTATAGGTCTGCATCGGCATCAGCAATAGCCTCCTCGTACCTAGTGGGATCTTATTCTTGATGGTCGGAGATTAGGTCAAATGCCTCTCCAATCCATCTTTCTGGAATTCTAGATATCCTTCCACTACGACGAGGCTCCATTTGTACAGGTTCCTAAGGCTATGCCTCTTCTTATTCTATAATCGGGTTAGGAGAAGTTGATTCAGAAGAGAACTTATCGTTGAGTTCCCACCTTATTGAACCTTTAGTGAATGTGCTTTGTTCATCTTCCAAGTATCTAGTATTAGCACTCACAAGAACTTTTTGCTCCTTAGGATGATAAAAGTAGTCACCATTTGTACCTTTTGGATACCCAACAAAATAGTATAATTCTGATCTCGATTCTAACTTATCTCTCTTGATCAGTACATAATCTGGACAGTGCCATATATTGAGCTGATTTAAACTTGGTTTGTGTCCAGTCTACATCTCATAGGATATCCTAGGTACTTGCTTAGAAGATACCAAGTTCAAAATATATGTCGCTGTTTCTATGGCATATCCCTAAAAAGACCTTGGAAGAGTAGCATGAGATATCATACTTTGGACTATTTCCATTAATGTTCTGTTCCTTCTCTCACCGGTGCAGAGAGTTGGGATATATCCTATGATGTTCCATGTAATTCCTTGAATTCTAAGGAGGTATTCTCTACTACGATCTGATTGTAATGTTTTGATTAGTTTACCGATCCGACGCCTCACTTCAACCTTAAACTCTTTGAGCTTGTTAAAGGAGTCAGACTTGTGTTTCATTGTATAACCATATGTGAAAGTGATGAAATACTCAAACCCCTTCTTGCTGATATAGATAAAAGACCACATACATCAGTGTAAACAAGCCTTAATACTTTTTGGCTCTATCCGCCTTTTGGGTAAAGGACCTTTTGGTCATTTTTTCTGTAAAACAGGATTCACACTGAGGCCAACTTTTCAATCTCAATGAGCCTAAAGGCCCATCATGGATTAATCTCTGAATCCTGGTTGAGTTAATATGATCCAACTTTAGATGCCAAAGATATGAGTTATTGACATTGGTTTTTCTCTTTCTATTAAAGGTTCAGATTGAGCGTTATTCAATTGATTGTTAATAGGATTAATAAAGAATAGATTTTTATACATGTGCCCAAAACATATAACTTCTCCATTTCTACTGATAATTATACTAGAATGGAAAGAAACAAAATATCCTTGATTTATTAGTTTTACAACTGAAACCAAATTCTGTCTAAAATCGGGAACAAATAAAACATCCTTCAAAACTATTATTCTATTACAATCAAAAGTAAGTTCTAATTCCCCCACTGCAAGGGCCTAAACTTGTGCTCTATTTCCCACGCTAGTCCATGTTCGCTCTTCTGAAGTCTTCTAATCTTCCCAAACCCTTACAAGGAGTTGTAGATATGATTAGTGGCTCCTGAATCAACAATCCAAAGGGAAGTTGATCCGACCATTGATATAGACTCTAGATAGAAAACATTACCTGTGGGGTTTTTTTTTATCTGAAGATTTAGATACTCCTTTTTCCAGTGTCCCTTCTTTCCACATTTGAAGTATTTGCCCTTCGGTTTGTCTTTGAGTTGGGACTTGGGCTGGTGTACTGTATTCCCTTTCTTCTTCTTGAACTTTCTGGGGTTGGACTCAATTCTCGAAGAAAAAGCCATCATAGCCCTATCTTGTGGCTTCATGACGTTCCTTACCACCTAGAGTTCCTTCATCAACTCTGTTAAACTCATGTTTAATTTATTCATATTGTAATTCAACTTGAATTGAGTGAAGGAGCTTGACAAAGATTTGAGAACTATATCCACTTAGCTCTCAGGGTCAATGACAGTCCCAAGATTTCTGCTTCCTTGAAAGCAGCAATCATCTTGAGCATATGCTTTCTGACTGATGCTCCCTCAGCCATCTTGGTGTTTATAATTGTTAGAAGAGCCTCTTGCCTTGCGGGCCGGTTCTTATGTGTACATTGTGGCTAGTGATGTACTTATGTCATATGCAGTTGTCATGTGCTCATGTTTGGATTGGTGCACATTTGACATGGAGGTTAACATATAGCATCGGACCATCTAGTCAGCCTTCTTCCATGCCTTTTCAACTTCATGTTCTTTAGCGGTGGAACCTTCCCCGAGTACTGAGCAGGCCTTGTAAAGGATATACTTATATTCTTCGGTTGTGAGTATTATGTCCAGGCTCCTTTTTCAGTCCACATAGTTTGGACCCGTTAGCTTATTCTTGCGGAAAATAAAGGCTAAGGGATTGAAAAAACCTCCACCAACCATTTTTGAAATTTTAGAAAAATAAAAGAAATTCTAAATATTTGTTAAAACAAAATTAATTTTGTACACTTTATCCTTATATTAAACTGATAATAACTAACTCCATTACTATTATCTTTAACATGATTAATTTGGCTCTTAGGAAAACTGACATAACTTCTTGGGAAGATTAATAGTTTTCTAAGTTAAGTGTGTTAACCACCACAAATTAATTTTCCTTCTAAGTAATGGTGTAAAAGATAATTCTATCGAGGGGATGGTTGTTTCTTCCCATTTTTTATGGACATACCTCACACTATAACCTCCAACGTGGGCTGATCGATCATAGTACGTGTCCCGAGTTATTAACTACATCCTTTAATTAGTTCTAGATCCTTATGATATCTCCATCCTATACAGGTTCACTCCCAAGGTGATGTGAGGAGATCCACGATCTCTAATGAGGATCATGATGGAAGCCGTTGGACCATTGTAAACCCTCTCCCACTTAGTTTTTTAAATAAGGGTTTTTTTAGAAAAATATCATTTGAAAATTTTTAATTAAGTTCTCCTTTAACTTAAAATAAAATATCTAAATCCATAAAAATTTCTATGTCAAGGTTTATACCATTTGAGAAATTTTTTCTCGTGGATTAATTTTATTTAAGTAAAAATTTTAATAATTTCAAAAATTTTTCCATTTAAAATTCCTCGAGATATTGATCTCTAGGTTTTATTTGATAAAAATAAATTTTCCTTTGCTCAATCCATTTTAATTCACAAAAATTTCTAAATTCAAAATATTTTCTATATCAAAGATAAAAAACCTTTAAGAAAATAACCAAGGATTAATTTTTGTTTAAATTAAAATAACCATTTAATTAAAGAAAAATATTTTTCCTTGTCAAATAAAATATCCCAAAGACTTTGGTCTTTGAGAAAACGTTCACATAGGATTTAAAATAAATAGCATGCTAAAAAACTGTAAATATTTTCATATTTTTCTATTTTTAATTCCAAGTGTCTAAATAATAGAATTAAACACATTAATTAAATTAATTAATAATCTTATTTAATCCTAAAATTCCTTTACCATTATTTTTCATGTAAAATATTCAAAGAATATTAATTATTGCAAAAATAATAATTTCTCCTGGGACCAAAAACCAAAAAATAAAAAAAAATTTATTTTCTGGTCTTGTGTACCCGCCACACAGAATGGTCCGTGGGCGGGTGCCTGTGACCCAGTTGTCCCGAGAAGCATCCTGGCCAGGATGTCTCGCATCCTGCCCAGGATGCGTGCGAGCTGAGGGGTTGCCTGGACCCGGTTGCGGTTCATGAGTCGCGGCTGGGCCCTACCCTTGGCTTCCTCCTATCCGAGCAGCAACTGACGCAGCTCAGCTCGACTGGATGGCTCCTTTGAAATGGCTCGATCCATCTTCTTCTCGATCCTTTTTTCTTTCGCTGATTTCTTCTACGATTTTTTTAGAAGCCTGCAACTTCCTTTGCAATCATTGTAGGCAGCCTCTTGTTATATTTTTTCAACAAAATACATGACATCTGCCAACACCTTTCCAAATCGGGTTTGCACAAAAGCTTAAGAAAGTATTAAAATTTTTATAGAGCCTCCTATACCTCAATGGTGAGGTTTACAAAGAAACTAAAAAATACCAAAACAACGAAGGATCTTATTATATTCATCAAATTAGTCATGCTAATTTTATTATCTTCATGTAATAATCCTAAGCCTTTGAAAGCAACATGGCTCTGATACCATTTGATGCTTTGAGAAACAAACAAAAGCCATGCATGCTATAACTGAACCAGAAAAAGAACTAGACACAGTGCAGTGGAGGCAAAAAAATAATACCTTTACATGTTTTTGGTCTGTTTGGCTGAGAAGAAGAGGTGTGAACCACTGGAATGGCTTCTTGTCTCGACGACTCCGGTTAAAAATCAATAATCCTTCGACTTCTTCTTGGCATGAAGCGAAGCCTTTGTTCTCAAAATATTCCACCACCTAATCTGTGTTGGTGAAACAACTTAGGCGGGGAATGACACTTCTTGTTCCTTTACTATTAATTAGCAAAATCAAGAGAACACTAAGGAAGAACCGAACGAGAGAGAGAAGAAAGAATAAACTTCAGAGAATTTTTTTTCCTTCGTGTGTCTGTGTCTCTGTTAACCGAGACCTATAGCTTCTTCACAATATTAGATAACCAAAATATTGGGATTTTGATATTTCAAAAATCACGGAGGCTATCAACAGAAGAATTCGGCTAAACCTTAACTCTTTTGTTCAATGGATCAAAATAACCCTTTAGTCTATGCTATTGGGCCAAAATTAATTTATTATTTTTCTTGAACCCAATAAGTCCAAAAATAATAATAATTATTTATTTATTTCTTGAAGCTATTAAAATAACCCAATAAATAACTATTAATTAATTATTTTTTGGGCCTATTAAAATAACCCACAAATAATTAATAAGTCCAAATGAACTAAAATAATTATTTAATCATTTTGTTAACTAGTTTAAGCCTAGGTTAATTTTTTTAATTATTTAATCTTGTTTTAGATCTTGAATAATTAATTAACTAATTAAACTAGATAATAAATTTAATTTCTCCCGTTCTTTTGTTTTATTTTAGTCTAAAAATAAATTAGACTTCCTGAATAAAATAAAATCCTTTATAATTGTGACCATTTCCTCGATCTAAACTAACTAGGACTTACGAGCTATTCCGAGGACCAAAAAGACACTTCACCTTGGCTACTAAAATGATCAAAATACCCTTACTATATAAATAGTTATATTTTATATTTTAAATATTTCCTAATATCACCATAAGAAAATATTGACCCAAAGACAATGTTGCGTTAGCTATGTCTTTGACCTACAGGTAAAATGACTAACTGCTGTGAATTTAGAGAGGAAAGAGTGTACTAACACCACTCTAAAAGACATCTAGCATCTTTAAGCTTCTAGTCCAATGATTCACGACTTCTTGGAGTATTTTCGCTTTCCAAGCGAACTACCCTAAAGCTAATATCCATGTTCCTTAGGGCCGTAGATAATTAGATTATTCGAACAACCACAACGGGCAATATAGTGTAGACACTATCTTGTATAAGTCTGTCTTGACTAACTAGTTACATATACCCAACATACAAATATATTGGCTCTTCTAAAAAAACCTCAACTATAGCATATCGAAGCATACGCTTCCAACTTCGTCGAACCACTAATTTATACTCAAGCTGTAGAGTACAAGTCTACGCTGTAGCAGTAGTAATCTAGGTTTCTATCACATAGTACTTTCAGAAACCACTACTACAGATCTTGTTTTACCTATTTGAAATACGCTTGTGTTACGAAATGAGAAGACTACTTATTGGTTAAATGTAAGCTATTCCCTATTTAGAATTCATAACACAATAACCTTGCCATGATGAGATTCACATTCTCATCATCCGATTAAGAACAATAGTATATGTATTAAGTATCTATACATATACTTAAACACAATGAGTCTTTTCATTGTCATAGTCCATACATTACTGTGAAAGACCTCCATTCACATGAACCATTTACTTAAACACAATGAGTCTTTTCCAATAAAATTGTACACAAATATAAAGAAGATTTCACAAATAATTTTGGAAAAAAATACTTTCATTAATACAAGTCAAAATTACATTAGAAATATAGTCTAAAAAGGCATACATCCCAATTTGTGAGACGCGAGGTCCATAGTAGACTCGAGATCTGCAGAAAATGCCATGCGTTGATCGGCTTTTCAGTGCAAAACCCGTAGCATTGTCAGCGTGTTGGGGGGTTAGACCTTGAGGTACTGGTAGACCTCATGTCTCCCTTCACTAGGTACCCCTCCCAAAAAACATTCCCACTTTTTGACATCTTTTCCAAAACTCTCCTATTTTAGTCCAAAACCCCATTGATGCCTGTCCAATGCACGAAGGTTGTTGCAATAGGTGATAACCAATTCAGAGTACTAGCAAGTGTACTAGATCTCGTTTATAGCAATAAAGTCGTTCCACAGAGATTAGAAATTAAAAATCCTTTCAATGAAATTAATTTTAACTTGAAGCAAAAGAAAACAAATATTCCAATGATTGTTGTTTTTGAGAACTAAAGTGAAATAACTAAATTAGCACTTTCTTTGGATAAAGATTATAATGAGATGATCTAAGGCACATGAATTCACTAGATTAATTGTTATATTAGCAAAGCAACTCGTTATTCTAGAGTGTACTCTGTTAGTCAGTCAATGTCTAGAGTTAACCAATATCCTTTTTCAAGATATATTAATTCTATTCCTTCAAATAACCCAACTATATTTTTATGTTGAATTTAATTCAAAGGAACGCATTCAAGAACATGAAATTGTAATGATCACACAAACTATGCAAATATACTTCTATTTCACATGTAATTTGTGGTCTGATTACTTATCCTAATTAATTAAGTTATCTTTCGATTTTTCTTAGTCAATGATAAATAATATGAATGGTGATCTGATCACCTGTCCTAATTAACTAAGTTGTCTTTTGAATTTTCTTAGTCAATGATAAATCAATATGAATAGTGATCATCATACGAATTGATAGGATTCTTTTTATCTTGTAGATATATCAGGAGAAAATAATAAGGGTAAAAGACCTACTGATGAGAAAGGTACAGAGAAAGATGAGAGTTCAGGTACAAAGAAGGTTAGGAGGTTTACATTGAACCAATACCTCTCTATCAAGCATTGTTAGGATGTCAGTCTCCAAAGAGGACACCATCCCAGGTTAGTAACTTAGATGAGGAGGATAGTATTCCTGATGATAAAGTATCATAACAGAATGATGAGGAGGTATTTAGGGGAGCTAGAGAGGATATCCCGAGGGAGATTGAGGAGGACCTTCTATGACTGATGGGCGTAGAGGCAGGAGGGGATCATGAGGTTCCAGTTATAGAGGAGGCAGATCTAGAGCTAGACATAGATGAAGTTATGGAGGATGGTATTGGGTTTGAAGATATCGTGAATGGAGTTGATCCAGACCCGGATGGACTTGATTTTCTCAGGCTAGATACACCCAAATCTTACATAGTTTTCTTAGACTCTGGGCCTCCCATTTTAGACAATAGTGATACTTACAAGTAGGATGTTATGTATGTGGTATGGTATGTACAATCTGATATATATACCTTAGTTATATCGACAGGTTTGATGTTCAGTTTGCACAATTATATTTTGATCTTATGTTTTGATTATGAATGTATATGTATATATATGTGTGTGTGTGTGTGTGTGTGTGTGTGTGTGTGTATCATATCATTAGCACTGTGCCTAGTTTTATATCATATACCTGTGATACATTATGTTTGTTTTGCATTAAACCTTATCGAAAACTACAGATGCCTCCCAAACACACCACCCGACATCATTCTGAGGTATTCGCCATGAGCCCCCGAATAGAACAGACACAACATACACCTGTAGATACTATGATGAGAACTTTTCAGAGAATGATTGATGTGATACAACATCTGACTGATAATAATAATTCTAGTTGGGGAGAAGGACGGAAGAATGAGCATGAGTTTGATCAGGCCTTAGAATGCTTTCTAAAATTCCACCCTTTCCAATTCCAAGGTAAACCTGATTAGGAACAAGAAGCGGAAGCTTGGGTTGGGAGGATGGAAAATATTTTTATTGCTCTGGATTATTCAGAGAAAATGAAGATGCATTTTGCAACATTTTAGCTACAAGGCCCTGCATGGGATTAGTGGAATCAGGAGAAAGAAAGACAGGAATGGGAATGGTCAGACTGTAAAGCTAGTTTTAAGAGGGAATTCATTCCTAGTTGGGTTGTGGAACTGAAAGAGGATAAGTTTCAAAATTTTAAGTAAGGGAATCGGACAATAGGATAGTATGCAGTTGATTTTACCTGACTATCAAAATACTGCTGGTACAGTCAGAGATAGATAGAACTAGATGATTTGTGAAAGGACTGAGGCTAGAATTAAAATAAGTACTAGTAAGTATGGCCCTAACCAGCTATAATGCGGCAGAAGAAATTGCTTCTAGGATAGAAATAGAAGATATGGAGCAAGTCAAGTAAAAAAAAAAAATTGGGTTTAAAAATACTAATCGGAAGCGGCCTGGGGAATCTCAGTAGAAGAAAAAGGGAAAGGTCCCACGAAATAGGGTTCCAATTGGAGGACAGTCACATCCACCACTAAGATGCTATAACTGTGGAGAAGTTGGGCATAAGATTATCAACTGTCCCTATCCACGACGAACAGCAGGATGGATGAACTCGAGAGGGGAATATACAGGATAGAAGCCTGGATAAGTAAGAGTGAATCAAGGGTAGGCTTCCAACTTGACACCAGGACCTAACAAGTCTCAAGTAAACGCCTAAGTAGTTGTGATAGGAATCCACCCAATCATCACGTTAAATCTAAAGAAGGGGGAAAGAGATTCAAGTTACAACCTATAATAACAAAGAAGACTCCACAATTCAAGGATGATCAATGGAGATTTCAAGCAAACAAAGGGTCTAAGCCAACGGTTAAGAGAATGGTGAAGAAATGGTTGCCAAAGAGAAGAATGATTGGTGCTCAATTGGAACAAATACCATATGGAGGGCCAAAGAAATTCATTAGCTAAGTTCTAAGAGTCCCAAGGCAAAGGCTAAAATGATCTGGGTTCAGAAAGGGCTCCAAAATTAAGCCAAGGAAGCTGGGATCGTAAAACAGGGGAGACCAAACAGAGCAGAATCGGCATCGACCTCATTCTGGAAGCAAGTCCCTGCGGGTTCAGGCCATAACTAGCACCAGCTGGGCCTTGGAACTGACGCTAGCCCACATTAGGCAACGCCTAATTTTGCTCAATTTATTCATTTTGTTCTATTATGTTCCTAATTAAATTCTCACGACTTTTATTATGTAATAGGGATATTTTGGACCTTTTAAAGGTCCGAAGGACTGAGATTTCATAGATAGAAATCAAAGAGTCTCATTTGAGAGCTTTTGAGGTGATTCCTTTTGGGCAAATCCCATAAACATCAAGACCATTCTTAGGGACTAGTTCTTTTCTATGTATTGAGTTTATAAACTCTTTTATGATAGATTAATTAGCTTGCTAATTTGGGTCTTATGTGATAGATTATCTAAGGTTCTTGTTAGAGGTAAAGTTGGTTGCCTAAATCATCTTCTTCAAAGTGTTCTTGGTTTCTTGTTGAATCAAGGGTCTTTGATTGTGATTTGAATGACTTGATTCTCATTTCTAAAGTTTTAAATTCTTTATTTTGGCTTAGGGTCCTATTATTTGAATTAGGTATCTTATTTCTTCACAAATTTCACTGTTTTGACCTCTTAGATGGATCTTGCATTTTCATCCAAATTTAGCCATGAAATTCATTTAAAAATCACCCCCAAAATCATACCAAGTTGCTCTGGACAAAGCTAATACTGATGCTACGGTTGTGGAAAGTAAGCTTTCTATTTTTAATAAAAATACTAAAGTTTTGATAGATCTAGGTGTTAGGGATATGCCATAGAGTTAATTTGTACTTATACTATTGTGGTTATATTTAATATAATAATAATATGAGGTTTTTCTTTTCATTAATAGTGCATTTTGTTTTGTGGTCATCAAGTACGTGACTTGATAGTAAAACCCAACAATGAATATAATGACTATTCTAAAACTGTCCCTGATCGATTATTATTATTGGAACAACAATAAATTAAGATTAGTATGTTTGTGACTTGATGGCTATGTTTTACTGGTCATGGATATTTGTGATATCGAGTCAGAACATAAATAAATGTTAGAGAATATTGTATTGGACATGACCTACTGTGAGAGTACTTCATGGAATATGTCATAAGTACTTTCTAGCCATAATAATATTAAAAGTCATTCGACCTAAATTCATCATAGTTTCCTACTTGATAAATTCTATATTTTGACGTTGTCTAAAGTTGTTTTTAATCAGATAATAAATTAGACTACTGTTGGATATAGAATAAATCAATGAGAGGAATATGATTGATAGTGAAGGAATTTGTCCCTCTCAATTATGGGAGAGATATCCATGAGTCCCTTGATAAGTTAGACTGTTAAAATGCATGGCTGTGCTCAAATTTACCAATCTAAGATATTGGTATCATTTGTTTGAATAGTTTACTATGAAATCAAGAAATAATTGATTAAACTTAATAAGGATGACATACTCTGTGCCTTATGCTTAATTTGGATATCGTGTGACAAAAGGATTAAAGATAAAATTATGGTTTAGTTCAAAGAGATCACAGATTTTCATTTAACTTGGATAGTTATAATGTTTTACTAGAAATCGCTTATAACTTGTGCGCCATTTAAATATGATTTGGGCACACTGCCAGTGTTAAATGAACGTATAGAGTTATACAACAAGCGAACTTGTTAGGTTATTTTTCTAGTAACCAGATTCGATGAATTTGAAAATATGTCTAAGTTAATTGAATTTAAAAAATTTACCAGATACAATGAATTTAGAAATATATCCACATTCGATTCCAGATTATAAGGATCTGACTCGATAAATTAATTAGTTAAATTACCGAGATAATGGCAGAATCTTATCATATTAATTTTAATTTAATTTGAATTTAAATTAAAAAATACGATAAGATATTATTAGGGTTGGATTCTAAAAGGTTCAGAGGGGTTTTTAAGAAAACCCTAGCCGTTTTCTTTAGA
This sequence comes from Voacanga thouarsii, assembly GCA_026120185.1. Lineage (NCBI taxonomy): Eukaryota > Viridiplantae > Streptophyta > Magnoliopsida > Gentianales > Apocynaceae > Voacanga > Voacanga thouarsii. Next base: position 1,519,650 of record JANUWF010001213.1, on the reverse strand, counting down.
GAGCTATTCTGTTAAGAATATTCGTGCCTTCATCCACCAGAAAAATAAGCCTCTCAAACCCTAGGCACTAACACTCCCTGGGTGATGAGTGAGTTCTCGGTGTGTATCCGATAGAGGATGTTCGCATATTGCAGCGTTTGGTGATCGTTCGGGTTACACGTACATCAATACAATCAGAATCGAATGATATCGATTACACCTAACAGAGGTAATTTTGCAAACCTACGATCTTCTTAATCGTTTACTTGGATCCTTGGAAGGGATTCGTGGATATTTTCCGCGTTTAGGAGTCCACGAATCCTAACACTAGGTTCTACACATTCTTTTGTTGCAAATTCATTTCTTAAAACTGTAGGAGTTACCGGAGAGGAAAATCCATATGAAATGATTGTTAGTACACCATTAGGAAAACAGATGAGTAGTGATAAAATATATCTGGGATGTAGAATTTTGGTAAGTGGTGTGGTATTAGATGGGAACCTGATATGCTTACCTATAGAAGACTATGATGCTATACTAGGGATGGACTGGCTATCCCAACATCACACCCAGGTCGACTATAGACATAAAGTGCTACAATTTTGTAGACCTGGAGAAATTGTGTTGAAATTTGTAAGGGAAGCTGGAAAAAAAAATGAATTGTTAACATTAGGAATTAAAGCTTAGAAGTTAATCCAAGAAAGATGTACGGGATACTTGGCTTATGTTATGAATAAACCAGGGACGCGAAGAAAACAGAAGATGTTCATGTTATGTGTGAATATTTAGATGTTTTTTCGACAGAATTGAAAGAGTTACCATAAAAAAAAAAGAAGTAGAATTCTCTATTAAGTTGATGCCAACTGCAGAACCTATTTCAAGGATTCCTTATAGAATGGTACCAACAAAGTTGAAAGAACTTAATAAACAATTACAAGAATTACTGGAGTAGGAATTTATCAGACTTAGTACATCTTCATGGGGAGCACCTATACTGTTTGTCAAAAAGAAATATGGGTCATTTCGGATGTATATAGATTATCATGGATTAAATGCACTAATAGTAAAGAATAAATATCCATTGCCTATGGTTGATGAATTGTTTGATCAGTTGTAAGAAGTAGGATGTTTTTCTAAATTAGATTTGCGACAATGATATTATCAGGTTCGAATTCGAGAGGAAGATATTCCAAAAACTGCATTTAATATACGATATGAACATTTTGAGTTTGTAGTGATGCCGTTTGGTATTACTAATGCTCCCGCTACCTTTATGGATTTGATGCACCAGATGTTTCAACCCTAGCTTGATAGCTTTGTTGTTATCTTTATAGATGATATGTTGGTGTATTCTGCAAATCCTCAAGAACACGAAGCGCATCTTCGAAAAGTATTAGCAAAGCTACAAGAAGCCAAGTTATATGCCAAATTCAGTAAATATGAATTTTGGTTACCTAAGATAACATTCTTAGGGCACGTAATATCTAAAGAAGGAATTACAGTAGACCCTGCAAAGGTCAAGGCAGTGAAGAACTAGAAGTGCCCTGAGAACCTGACAGAGGTACGGAGTTTTTTGGGACTGGCCAGGTATCATAGAAGATTTATTGAAGGATTTTCCAAGATTGCCTCGCCTTTGACTTGGCTTACTCAAAAGAAAGTCCATTATGTATGGTTAGAAAGTGTGAGAATAGTTTTCAGGAATTTAAGCGAAAGTTATGCTTTGCTCCAGTTCTAGCATTACCTGTAATGGATAAACCTTATAAAGTGTATACTGATGCTTCTAATGAGGGATTTGGAGGAGTATTAATGCAAGGAATGAGGGTAATAGCATATACCTCAAGGAAATTGAAACCTCATGAGAAAAAATACTCTACTCATGATCTAGAATTAGCTGCCATTGTATTTACACTGAAGAAGTGGAGACATTATCTATATGGTGTAAAGTTTGATTTTTTCATTGATTATAAAAGTTTGAAATATATTTTTACTAAAAAAGACTTGAATGTGAGACAGTGTAGATGGATGGAGTTTCTGGAAGAGTTTTGGTGTCCAATAAAGTATTATCCTAGAAAAGCAAACATGGTAGCAGATGCATTGAGTAGGAAAGTAAATTTATCTGCTCTTTGAATGGTACAGAGTCCAGAATTGGAAACATTTGTAGTTGAAGGACGAATAAAGATAAGTAATATCTCAATTCAACCTACCTTTCTACAATAATTACAAGAAGAGCAGGAGAAAGATAGAGAATTACAGAAGACATGGGAGAAGGAGGCAGAGAAGGTGAAGAGTGAATTTTAGAAGGATGATATTGGAATCTTTCAGTTTCGAGGCCGATATTGCATCCTGAAACAATCTACCTTAAAGCAAGACATTTTAGAGGAAGCTCATCGGAGTAAGTATACAATCCATCCAGGAGCAATTAAGATGTACCAGGACTTGAAACAACACTTTTGGTGGATTAGGATGAAGAAAGATTTTTCTAAATTTATAGCATGATGCTTGACCTGTCAACAAGTGAAAGCTGATCAGCAATGACTCGAAAGATAATTATAGCTATTACCCACACCATTATGGAAATGGGACGAGATTACAATGGACTTCATAATGGGATTACTTATAACAGTAGGACAGAGAGATACTATTTGGGTGGTAGTAGACTGATTGACCAAATTTTCCCATTTCATCCCTATTATTCAACGAGAAATTAAGCAAGATATATATGGAGGAAATTATTAGATTACATAGAGTACCCTTAACTATTGTATCCGATAATGACCTAAGGTTTACTTCCAAATTTTGGAAAAAACTACAACAATTATGTGGGATAACATTGAAATTTAGTACGGTAGCACACCTGCAAACGAACGGATAGACAGAACGAGTGAATCAAAATTTTAAGGACATGTTGTGGGCATGTGCATTAGATTTTGGAACTAAATGGATTGATAATTTGGCTTATGCAGAGTTCACATACAATAATAGTTATCAATCAATAATTGAAATGGCACCATTTGAGGCTTTGCATTGGAGAAAATGCCAATCGCCATTATATTAGGAAAGCTCGAGACAGAAATCGAGTGTACCAAATGCTTTTAACCTTGAAGAAGCACAACGAACTATAGAAATAATTAAGGCAAGGTTAGAAGCGGCTCAGAGGTGATAAAAAAGTTATGCAGATTAGTGTAGAAGAGATCTAGAATTTGTAGAAGGTGATCGAGTGCTCTTAAAGTTGACTCCACAATGTTAATTAGGATGTAAAGGACAAGGGAAGAAGTTGACACCCAGATATATCAAACCATTTCCAATCCTGGAACGAATTGGAAAAGTGGCTTACCGACTAAATTTTCCTATAGAGCTACAAGGTATCCATGATGTATTTCATGTCTCTCAACTCCAAAAATATGTACCTGATCTTGAACATGTTTTGAATGAGGAATCCATTGAAATAACTCCATACTTGAAGTGAGTGGAGAAGCGAATTAGGATTTTGGAGTACACTGAGAAGGAGTTGCGACACAAAAAGATTCCACTTGTAAAAATATTATGGTCACATCATCCTATACAAGATGCCACAACGGAAACAGAAATGGAGATGCGAAGAAAGTATCTAGAATTGTTCCAATGATAAATTAATTTCGAGGACGGATTTTTTTGAAGGAGGGGAGAGTGTAATATCATGTAAAGTTTTCACTTTAGATAATGACCACCTTTGATAGAATGAGAATTTGTACCGGTAGCTAGAACAAGAAATGATCGGTATAATGAGATGAATATTTTAGTATGATAAAAATTTTTAGGGACCCAGATGGAATTTTAAAATTGTTATAGTTGAATTTTTATTTTTCAGTTAATGACTACTTTAAATAGAGTGAGAAATTGGGAGGCACACTTAGAATTAAAGTTGATCAATGTGAAGAGACGAGAATTTTGGTATAAACTGTGTTTTTTGGGGCATTATCATAATTTTGACCGTGATTCAAAATTTGACCGCAATTTGGAAAGAAATGAGAAAAGAATTGTGAATTTTGATTCCTATTATTTAGTACAATAGAATTCATAGATTTTATTGGTGGAATAAAAGCTTTCCTAAATTGGAATATTTATTGTCCCGAATTTTAGTATATTCCATAAGAAATTATGGAAAAGCCAAAATTGAGCCAAGTGGCATTTTGTGATTTATGTGCAAAAAAAAAAAAAATTGTTGAATTGTTATTTGTTGCATGGGATATTCATGCATGTAATAGAATTCAAGAGCTTATGTAAAAAGCATAAGAATTTGGCAATTAAATTACAACTAACCAATCAAAAAATTAGCAACAGATAGCCCACAATGCATTAAATGCCTTTAGACCAAATTAGTCAAAATTACTGACTAAGAATGGCAGTGAAGAGCTGGTTTTCATCTATTCAAACCGGCAACAACATAAGAGAAATGATAAGGACGGAAAAAAGAAGAGAAAAGGAAAAATAGCTAGAGAAAATAGCAAGAAAAAGAAAAAGGAGAGAGAAAGAGATTTATACAAAGGAGGAGGAGATACTTGGGACAATTCAAGCTCAAACTAGGCTACAAACAAGGGAAACAATCAAGCTTCAAGAATTAAAGTTGTAGTTTGAAGCATGATGTAATACCCCGTATTAGACCACCTTTAGTATGTGGGGAAAAATCATGCATATCACATTGTTTTATACTACATTTGATGATTTGAGCTATTTTCATGAAAATATCAGTTTGTTGTTGCATGAATTAATTTGTTCTTGAAGTGGTTGTGTTATTTGAGTTAGTTGAGTTTTTATTTTATTGAGGAGAATTTATTAGAAAGAGGATGAAGCAAGTGAGTAGGAATTAAGGAAATTTATTAGGAGGATATTTACCAAGAATTAATGTGGCTTAGTGGACAAAGCTTGGTATTTAATTCTTGATGGGTTTGAGTTTGAATCCTATCTACTTCAAATCCTTTCCTTTCTTATATTTTTTCCTTCTCTAATTTTTTTTTAGCTTTGGCCGATACTCCCTAGGGTTGCCTCCACCTTGGAACTAATTTCCTAAAAATTAGGAGTGGGATTTATCTTGGGAATTATTTTATAAAATATTTGAGAATAAATTAAATTTTTATTTCTAATACCTTATCGTACTTTTTTAGAGGATTTTAAATATTACTAATCTAGATTTTTAAGAGCTATATCGAAGCAATATATTAGGAGATAAAATATATGAAAATCTATATGTATTGTGTTAATGTGGTAGCCGCCACTTTTCAAGGAGATAAATCTCCATATTTTAATTTCCTTCAAATAATTTTAAATGAAGTATTTATCTTTTGGATTAAGATAAAGATTTTCGAAAATTTGGGAAAAAAAGGAAGAAGAATTTTGGGTAGCTTCAAGAGAATTAGGAAACCAGATTTTTTCTTACAAATTAACCATTCAATAGCTATTTAAAATTACTCAAATTAATATAGGGAATTAATTAAATTATTCCTTAACTAGCTAACCTAATTTCTATCCATATTTTTCTGGAAAATCTTCTCAAAGCTAGCGCCAAACACATAGAGCAAATATAACTCAACTAAAACTCTCCAAAACCTATCTAGGGTTAATCAAGAAAACCTTAACCAATTAGGACTTAGTTGTAGCAAAAAAAAAAAAAAAAACCAGAATTCCCTCTCCAATACTTTCATAATTTCAGCCAAAAACCAGCACCATTCTACATGAAATTTTTAGCCAAAAACCTGCACAAAAACCTCTCTGGTTATCGAGCAAAAAAAGCTATACAAAGACTCATTTTTCTTCTCTTATTTTTGCCATCTAGGAGACCAAAAACCAACTAGATTTTCCTCCCACTTTCTGTCCAGAATTTTGGCTATCCTAAGCTACAAAAAATACAGCAACAATTAGCCTTAAACTTCTGTCTAATTTTGGCTCCCAAAGAAGGACCAAAGCTATCCAACTTTTCTCTTGTAATCAAGAAACCATCGCAAGGTAGATCTCTTTCAAACATCTAAACACCAAACCCTAGACTTCCCTATCCAGAAAACCATGAAATTCCTACCCTCTTAGCCCCTCAAACTCACGAAACAAAAATCTTGCAACCTACACAAAGATTCGGACAGCCTAAACAAAGCCAAAACCGAAACTCTCTACAAGGTAATTGATCTTCAACTCTTCTATTCATCTCTTACTTTATTCTTTTCCTTTTTCCTCCCTTAAATCACGTCCATAATGGATTGATTTTATTCCCTTCTTCGTTAGACTCGATCAAGGTCATCTAAGCAGACTAATCTCTTCAACTATCGATTGAACTCAAGCTAGTCAACAAGGAGTTGCCGTGTTTTAAATCTAGATCGCTAAGAGGTAATCAAGATCCTATCTTTACTGATTTAAATGGTCTTAATTTTTAAAATATTGGCTTATGAATGCCTATGGAGTCTAGTATAAAAGCATGAATAAACTAGATTGATGAATATGTCGATGTAAGTCATAGACAAAGCATGTATAAGATATAACATTGATGTATCACGATATGATAAATCTAGATCTATGCTAAATAGGCAAAGATGAGATCTTTTAATATTTATGGAACTGTTTATGATAATTTTTTGTTAGTTGAATATAGGAGTTGTCATATGGTGAATTGATTTAGACCAATGCATGGTTATGCTCAATAGAATAGTAAAGAGGAGTTATACATGTGATATAATGAATTAAAGTACTTAGATGCCATGGATGAATTAGTTGATTAATGAGATCATGAAAAGTTATATTGTATGAAATAGTATATGGAATGATTGAATTCTAATTGTGGGATTATTTACTCTAGATAAGAAAGGAGTGGAAATAGGAGCAATCGATTGAGTTGGGTCTAGCGATTGATTTATCCAAGTAAGTCCCTATTAACTATTTTGATACAAGTTATATGTTTGCAAGTAATTTTTATAATGTTATTTGGAATTAATGTCAATATGATGTTTTGACAAAAGGATTGAGACGTTGACTAAACATGATGAGTTATACTGGCTTGTTGTGATACTTGGATTGCAACCATGGATATTTTACTTTCTAAATGAGTTTATCAAATTTCAATTATTCAAACTAAAAAATAATTTCTTACACTTTTGCTAAACGATTTGGAAACTCTATTACGAAAAATCACGTTTTGCAATCAAACTAATCAAAGGCTTTCGAAAAAGAGAAAATGATTCTGCCCCTAATTGGGGAGCGTTGAATACTCAGCGAGAGTAGGCTAGTAGTACTAGTTTCGAAGAGTAAGAATGAGTCTTCTGGTAGGAGACCACCCCCAGAAGATGAACTCAACTTAGAGAGGCGACAGTACTACATAGTCAGGCCGTCCGAGCTAGCAAAATTGGTCCATGTGGATATTGTTAATCCGAATTGGACAACCGAAATGTTGGGTGTAGAGATGAATGAGTATCTCACCTAGTGGGGGGATCCCCCACTGCTCATTATTGAAAGAATACATTGGGAAGCTATCATGGTGGTAACCATGATATGGATTGTGTTACTATATTGTTGAATCATTTGCTAATCCCTACTTAATGAATTATGAATGTGATGAAACGGTGATTTATTGTGAACTATTTTAGATTTATTGAGTAAGTCTTCTTTGTATAACTGTTATTGATGAAATTTACTTGCAAATACGATTTTGTGATTTGGATAAACCTGCATACACAAAAAGGTTTCAATTGACACTTGCATACACGAGACTTACTGAGATGTCAATCCCACACCTTTTATATCATGATTTCAGGGGATTGCTTATACTGAGTAGGGTGAAGTGTTAGGAGATGAACTTCAGTTTATTTATTTACTTATGTTTTAAATTTATTTCAAGAGACATTTGTTAGTTTTGAATTTTCAAACTTGTATAAGTTTTTCTTTCGGATGTAATGAGATTATTTCTTTAATTTTATTTAGCCGTCTTTTTCTTTTGTACCTCATTATAAAGACCCCCGATCCTTTGGACGGGGCAACATCATGCTCTATCTGGGTACCTAAGGTATGGGGTGTTACATATGAGGATTATTTTGATATAAATATTATTGAGAAAATCCATGATTTTCATGAATTCATTGAGTTTAGTCATGTTCTACAAGTGATTGCGTGTGCAGCTATTTATGGGGGACTATATGCTATGTTTTTTATGGTGCATGAAGAAGTTTTGAAGGTGAAGGGTAGATCATGGCTGAAAAAGATGAAGATGAAATTAAAATGGAAAAATGGTTTAATTGTTAAGAAAAATTAATTATTGTTGTTCTTATGTATTAATAGGGGCTAAATTAGTCATACTTTTCCTAGTTATTTAAAGTTCTTTTGTGATACATTTTGTTCAATAACTAGTCATATTCCTTCATATTTGAGATTTTACAATTGGAAAGGTATTTTGTTCATTATTTTAGATTTTTGGTGTAAAACGAAGCAAAAATATCGCAAAACATATTAGAGGCGGCGCCGGTTGGGATAGAGGAACCAGCACCGGCCATGCATTATTTGCACGAACTTTGAAACGATAAAAAATTGGTGAAATAGGACAGAACAGAGTGGAACTAGCGCCGGCTCCAGTAGTCAAGGCGGCGCCGGTTGCATTTTGGAATACATTGTGTGGAATTCAGAAAAAAAATCGGTGAATAATTGGAGAAACATAACACAACCGGCGCCAACTCCAAGAGCCAAGGCAGCGCCGGCAGTGTCCTGAAGTTAAGGCGGTGCTTAATTTTTTCTATACAATTTTTAGTAATTTGTGGAGTTTTAGTATCTTCCAACTTCTACTCGGCTAAGAACATTATACCAACAAGTTTAGGCATTTTCTAAGCCTATAAATAGATGAAAAACACAAGGGAAAGGGGGAGAATTCATTGATCATCACATAAAATCACTCAAATCAAAGGAAGAATTCTTCAATTCAAGGAGGGTTGTGCAAGAAGGTCTTCAAAGGAAGAAGAAGGAGACTTGTCTATGAGTGCTTTCTTTTACTTTGTTTTCTTTTTCTTGAACAATGATATGTTAATTATTTTATTGTAATTCGACATTGTTTTAGATGTTCATGATTTTTAGAGTTGTTTGATCTTTTAATTAATTGATTGTTACTCTCGGTATTTAATTACTTGGATTGGTTACGAGATTGATTGATTGTTTCTTCCCATTGGCTTGCTTGAGAAAGGGGTTGATGATAGTTTCAATTCATTAGTTTCATATTTGTTGTTTCTTAACTTGCTTGAAAAATGGGTTAATTGCTGAGGACAAGGTAATTAAAGATTAATTAATGTCTGCCAGAGTATAGATTCATTGGTTAATTTCATGTTTTAAGTTTGCCAGAGTATGGAAATTTAATCAAAGGAGAGTGTTTAATACATCTTTTGGGTAAGATTGATTGAGACAGAGTATGTGATGCTAAGTTATCTAGAAGATAGAGATTCATGAATTGGGAAAGAAGTGAGTCTACTTTAATCCTTCATGATGCCAAGAGAATAATTGGTTATGATAAAGGTTGGGTACTTTAAGATCATGGTTATCTAAACAATGGTTTGAATTGCATATTTCTCCATCATTGACATGTATATATTTTTATTTTTTTATTTTTGTTTATTTTATTCTATTTCCTTTTCACTTTATCGAGTCGGTTAAACAATGAAAGAAAGGTGATTAATGTCTACTTATTCCTTGAGGATCGACACTCGTTTGAACCCTATACTCGGTTAATGATGAGTACGCTTGCTCATATATGTAGTTTGGGTTTGACGTTTTAATTTAACTTAATTGGGAATGTGCTTAATTTTTATGAGATTTTTATACCCAAATAAATAACACATCAAATTTTTGGCGCCGTTGCTGGGGAACAATAGCATAAAAGCTTGGATTTTGTTGATTTAACCATATAAATATGTAAATACGTAAATATGTAAATTATGTACAATTGTTCTTCTTGCAAAATGTGCTATATTTTGTATTTTGTGTATTTGTGTATGCTCTTGTAACCTAACCTACTAACTTTGACTATGTTTGATGTACTAACTTTGTAACCTTATAAATTTGCTTTAATCATTAATTCTGTTATCTAACTTACTTCTCATTTTTTTAGGTGTTATCCTTGGTATATGACTCGAAAATTCGAAGGCGAGATAGTCGATTTTGACCCTGAAATTGAAAGGACATTGTCAAAAATTCGCCGAACAATTCAAAGGAACTTGATCGTCGAAATGAATGGTGCTCAAAACAACAATGCTGGAAATGATAGGAGGGTTATGGATGACTTTGTGAAACCTGCAATCTCGGGCACAGGCTCGAGTATCACTAGGCCTAGGGTAGATGCAAATAATTTTGAAATAAAGCCTAACATTATCCAAATTGTGCAAAATATGGTTCAAATTGACGGGCTACCTGAAGAAGATCCCAATGCTCACTTAGCTAGTTTTCTTGAGGTTTGTGATACTTTCAAAATGAATGGTGTTTCTGAGGATGCCAGTTAAGACTTTTCCCTTTTTCTTTGAGAGATAGAGTTAAATCTTGGCTGAAGTCTTTACCTACAGGTTCCATCATTACTTGGAATGCCCTAGCTGAAAAATTTTTGGCCAAATATTTTCCTCCAGCCAGGACAGCCAAACTTAGGAACGAAATCTTTGCCTTCCAATAATTAGATTCTGAGCCCTTATATGAAAGTTGGGAGAGATTTAAGGAGATGTTAAGAAAATGCCCACACCACGGATTTGAGCTGGGAATGCAAATGCTTATCTTTTTAAATAGCCTCACGTTCACAACACAACAAGTGGTGGACTCTTCTGCAGGGGGTTCCATCAATCATAAGACCCTGGAATAGGTATTTGAGCTTATTGAAAATTTGGCTTCCAATAACTATTCTTGGGGAGTGCAAGGTCTAGTTCTCGTGAGCAATGAGTGTACAAAATGGATGCTGTGGCAGCATTAGAGGCTAAGGTGGACGCCATAACCCAAAAGATGGAACAGATGGTGATGCCTCAAGGCTAGGTTTTAAACGTAAATTGTGATTTCTGTGAAGAAGGGCACCCCAATCATGAATGCCAAAATATGTGGTCACTCCAAGAAACTACGGAGCAAGCAGCCTTCGTAGGTAATGTCCGGCCAGGTAACAATCCTTATAGCTCTACCTATAATCCTGGTTGGAGAAATCACCCCAATTTCTCTTGGAGCAATAGAAATCTACCTAGACAGGGTTCTTTCAATTTTGGAGGAAATTAAAGGAACCAAAACCCCATGACCAACACTGCAATACCTTTAAAGCCACCATTGGAAGAATTGATTGGCCAATTGGTAAGTACAACGGAGACTAAGTTCCCAGGGGTCGATGCTACAACTCAGAACCTAGAAGCCTCCATGCACAACTTGGAAAACCAAATTGGTCAGTTAGCTAAACTATTTGGAGATCGTCAAGTTGGGACATTACCAGGAAACATGGAGGAAAATCCACGGGATTACAGCCGTGGGAAACATTAAAGCCTCTTTACTTTACTTTACTTTTAGTTTTTGTGATTGAAATAATTTTTATTCCTGGTATTTTGATTGATTGTTTTTCATTAATTAGAGTGCATTATTCAGCATTATGATATTTTTTGCATTTTTCTTCCAAAAAAAAGAAAAAATCTGGAGAACCAGACAGAACCAAGCCGGTGCCAGCTCCAAGAGCCCAGACCAGCGCCGGTTCCTGTCGGGTAGGCGCACTCTTAAGGGCCATTTTGGCCACTTTTTCTTTAAAATCTCCATTCTTCCTCTCAGATTCTCTAAAACCCGCGCCGACTTCACATCCTCCACTTTCCAAAATTTGATTTTTTGCCTCCTAAACACTTCTATAACATCTATTTACCTCTCTTTTATTGATCTTATGGATCAAAATCCTCAAATTCGTCCATTTTTGCACAACAACATTACATTCAATACACAAGCAAGGAGCTTAGATTTGTGTACAAAGCTTACATCTTTTGCTTACCCATGCATACAAAAGCACAAATGTATGATTTTTATTTAATTCCTACGGTTAAAATATTGTAGATAACTTTGTCTAATTGTAGAAACACTGTTGGCCAAAAATTGGGATTGTGTATGCTATGATTGAATTGTGCATTACTCCTTGAGCCTCAAGAGCTGGACTAGATTAGGAGTTAATGATTCGCTGATATTTGATTCATGCATATGAGCATTAGGGACTTCATGCATATAGCTAAGGTTGGAATTATGGCTATTTGTGATGGTTGAGGATGACTACCTATGGTACTTGAATTGTTGTTCATATAATGCCATGATAATGCTTTCATTCAGATGATCATGTCTACTTGCATGCATTGAGGATCTTCAACATATTTATGCTTTACAGTGAACTTTACATGCCGTGTTGCAGGTTGTGTTGAATTAATTGGAGGTGATTGGTTGAATTGTTTGTTGGAGAGTGCTATATATTGACGGAGTTTGGGTTTTGTGAATTGTGAGATTGGTTGAGGGTTGAGTGAGATTTGAGGAGTGTCTTTGAAAGGGTAGTAGCCCTGTTTTAGGTCTTGGAGCTCAATTGTTCTCTTTTCCTATTTTCACCACTCCTTACTTGAACATGTCTAGAGCAAGGGGCCATTCTTTTAAAAGGGCGAGAGCTTCCTCTTCTTCAACCCCGTCATCTGTTGATCCTTTATCCTTGAGACCTACTGAATTTGTTGATGCATCTTGTGAGGAATAGTACAATAGGAAAGCATCTAACAAAATTATTGTCGAGTGTACTTTCTCACCCACCTTAGATCGCGCACTCAAATTAGGCATGATGCTTAGAAGGCTAAGATGGGATTCGATTGTACAACTGAAAGGGAAGTATTATCCCATACTCATCAAGGAATTTTATGCTAATATGATTGATAAGGGCAACAAACACCTTCCCCATATTGAAACGAGAGTGAAAGGAATCCCCATTGTCATCACCCAAAATCAATTAGTTAATCTCCTCCAGGACTTTGACGATGATACTTGGCAAGGGATAGATGTGAATAATCAAAAGATTTTTTCTGACCCGAATTGGGATGCTAACGGGAGTAGAGCCACACTAGGATTATATCAGCATAATTCTTTTCAAACTAATAGTTTCTATTCAAACAATGATCTGGCCGCCAACTAGAGTTTTAGTCTATATGTTTGGGTTCAATGTTGTACCCCGTGCTAGTGGTTTTAATGAGACTAGACTTATTGACACTTACATTTTGCATAGGATGATGAACACACTACCTATCCCTCTTGCACCTTTGATCATCCAATCCATTAGGGATGTTGTTCATCATCGTCTCTCCATAAAAGCCTTCGTTTTCCCCTTGGTTATAATAAAAATTCTGAAAGACTTTGGTGTTTGTCTTGAGGGAGAACTGATGGAGGCTACCACTAAGCACGATATGGTAACTGAGCAAACTCTTATAAGTTGTGGGTATAGGTACAGCCAGGAATTGAAGAAGTGACTAACTCCCTTCAAGGTCAGACATCCCAGTTAGGTAAGGCCACTCACAGTGAAGGAGGAGCAACCACCACCACCGGCACATGCACGAACTAGCAGTTCTCAGTCCCAGCCCCATACTGACTTTGAGTCGACCGTGCTGGGACGACTAGACTAGCAAATGGAGGTGCTCCTACACTTGCAGGGTTATGGATGACATGGCGAGACGGTAAGCTACTATAGAGCAGCAATTGGTCGAATTGAGGCAGCAGTCTTATGGACCATATGGTAGTGAGGGAGCTTCTACATTAGCTGATGATGATGAGAAGAACTGACGATGGTTGTCTATATTTTCTCGATCACTCTTGTTTTTCCTTTCTCTCTTAATTTTTATTTTTTTTCTTTTCTTTTCTGTAGTTTTTGCTTTCTGCCTTTGTTTGTACTATTATCTTTCTTTTTGTTTTTGATTTATTTTCCTTTCTAGTTTTTATGCTTTGGTGTGCTCTTTTGTATTTTTCTTTTTTTTAGGTACTTTGCCAATGCCTCGTTCTTAAAGCATTCAACTCTTGTACAACACAATGCCCAATGAATAAAAGTTTGTTTTTTTTTTTAATCTATTCTCCTTTATATTTTTGGTCTCATGGTATGGTTTATTCTTTGTTATATTTATTTGGCCATTGAGGATAATGTCTAGTTTAAGTGTAGGGGAGTGATTTGATTAACAAGTCTTCTAAACATATACATACATATATCTTAGCCTTCTTGGGAGCAAAAATTTTGAGCGAAATTTTTTCAAAATTTTTCAAACTTTCTTTGAGATTTCAAGTTGTATTTTTAATGCATGTCTTTATAATGGATTATAGAGCATATGTTCTAGATCATTTATGGCTTATGCATGACTTTTTGCACTCACTTGGATGAAGTAGTTCTTGATCTAATGCTTTGCATTGTTCTTAAACATGTTTTTCTACTAAAATTCATGGAGCATTCTAGAACTTACTTGAATACCTCTCGAGGCGAAATAAGAAAGACAATCATGATTTAACTTAGGGATGACGGTAATAGGTTTTCTTTGGATAGTTTGAGCTTTTTAAGCCTACCTATTTTCATATTATCTCTAGTGCCTATTTTGAGCTTAAATTGTTGATTTCTTTTTTTTAAAACCCGTCACAATACTTTGTCCATTGCTTGTTTTTGAGAGTTTGAATAATTTTCCAAATCTTTATACTCTTGATGGATGAAAATATATGTAAGAGAATGTTGAGGAAGAATACTTGAAAAAGATCATGACTGATTACTCTCAAACATGTATCAATAGTGAATTGAGCTGGAAAGAGAAGAAAAGAAAGAGAAGAAAAAGAGAAGAGAGATTGAAAACAAGAGAAGAAAAGAAACAGCTGCTAGAAAAGATGGAAATAAAGAAATTGAGAAAGAAAAGAAAAGTAGGAGTAAGAGTGAAAAGAAGAGAGAAAGGAAAGAAAAGAAAAATTGTTGAAAGGAAAAGAGAGACGAAAGATCACAAAAGGGATGGTGATTGAGCTGTACAAGTTAAGCTCGTATAAAGTCCTTAACACCATTGCTGAAAAGTCGAGTGATCTTCTGAAAAATAAAGAAGAATTGATGAAGGACGTGGAAAGTAAAAAAAAGATAAGAAAGAAGAAAGAAAAAAAATGCAGGATTTGCTTAAGTTGAGCTGTAATTTCTGAATAAGGTTATGGGTTGATTGATTTTTGGGATAGGAGAGCAAGAAGAGTTGGCAACTATTGGTTTATTTTGTTTGTCCTTTTCTTGCGAACTCTCAGCTTATTTGATATTTGATTCTCCTATATCCTTCATTTGATAAGCTACATTATAAACCTTTAGCCTTACATTACAAGCTTAAAAGTCCTACTTGATCTAAGTAGAATCATGACATGTCTTGGATTAGTGGAGAGAGTTATGAAAAGTAAGCTTATGGAATGCATAATCTTTTTGAGCTAAATTCTTTCCAATGGTTTGAGAGTATTGTGAAGTATTATGATGGTTCTACTAAGTCATTAGTCACTTACACAAGTCTTGCGTTTGTTGTGAAAGATATAGTAGCATGTGTTTTATGTTCTTGAATGAAGAAAGCGTTGAAAATATTATTTTGAAATTGATTAAACCTTGTGTTTTCCTACTTGTTCTTGATACTTTGCTTGAAGATAAGCAAAGAGTTAAGTGTGGGGGAATATGATAGGGGCTAAATTAGTTAAACTTTTTCTAGTTATTTAAAGTTCTTTTGTGATACATTTTGTTCAATAACTAGTCATATTCCTTCATATTTGAGATTTTATCATTGAAAAGGTATTTTGTTCATTATTTCAGATTTTTGGGGTAAAACGAAGCAAAAACATCGCAAAATAGATTAGAGGCGACGCCGGCTAGGATAGAGGAACCAGCGCCAGCTATGCACTGTTTGCACGAACTTTGAGGCAATAAAAAATTGGTGAAACAGGATGGAATAGAATGGAACTGGTGCCTGCATTCTAGAATACATTGTGCGGAATTCAGAAAAACAATCGGCGAACAATTGGAGAAACAGAACACAACCGGTGCCTGTTGAACCCTATGCTCGGTTAATAATGAGTGCGCTTGCTTATATGTGTAGTTTGGGTTTGACGTTTTAATTTAACTTGATTGGGAATGTACTTTGTTTTTATGAGATTTTGATACCCAAATAAATAACACATCATGTATAATTGTTAACTTTGTGCCATGAAAGTTTAGATTTGCTGGGACGAATAGACTTGAAATTCAGAAAATTGAAGGGAGACATGATAAAAATTTAGGTGGATTAAATGGTGTATAAGTGGTTTAATTAGAGAAGAACAAAATAGTAATGTATATTTGTGAAATTAATGGTTAGTTTATGAGAATCTGGGACTCTTTCACCTCAGCAGTACTAAAATAAGTTCAGGATTGAGAAAATGGAATTCAAATGCCTTACGAGTGTTTTGGCACAAATTTGAGGTTAATCGGAGTTGTGTTTTGAAAGATATGCCAAAAACATAAAGTAGTGCCACAGCTGGAATAATGCAGAAAATTAAATCCAAGCAAATGGATTTCATAGTTGTTTGAATGATGTTCATGGAAGAATGAAGAGTTTAAAAAGGCTTATGAAAGTCTTGTATGCAAGTGGAAAAGAAGGGATAAAGAAGTGCGTAATGGATTTTAATACGCGAAGAAATAATATTTCAAGAAGAAATAGGAAAATGGAAATTAGCAATTTCCTTATGTTAGTAACTAAGAGCTATGAACTTAGTTGCTTTGCTAATGTTAGAATGACTTTTAATGTAGGTTATTCGTGTTAGGGGATTGGAACAAAAAGCTAGTAGCATATAGTTACAAATAAGTTGATTTAGGACACAAGGTGAGTCCCACATGTTTTACAAACCCTATTTTATACTAGTGAAATTATGTTTTATGGAAGAAATGTTCTATGAAACCTTGTGGTTTCTCTGAACAAATTATTTCTCTGAGGAAGAAATGGTATCATGCCATGATTAGATTTGAATGGAAAATATGAATTTTCATAAATGAAATTATTCATAATTAGTGATGAATTTTCCTAAAACTTTTTATGACAAGGTTAATAGACCTTGTGTTTTCCTAAGGAAAATGTGGTTTCTTTGAACGGAAAATTATTTAAGGACTTTAGAAAATGGTATTTTCTACAAAGAATTTTAGTTCTTTTAAATTATGAATAATTCCTAGGTATAAATATATACCTGACAAGCATTCTTCTTATTAATTGTGAGATGAAATAATGTTTTAATTTGAAAAGCATAAATCTTCCTTTTTATGGAAAGGATTTTAGGGGAAAATGTGAATTATGGAATTTTAATTGTAATTTCTTGAATTTAATTCTATGGAATTCCTGAATAAAACTCATTTTGGAATCGAGTATTTGTCAAATGATAAAAATTTCCTAGGAAATATATTTTATCAAGCAAAAAGGACTTTTTATCCTTTTTCGCTACGTTTGGAAAATAGCCTCTCAGTATGAGATTAACTTTTAAAAAATAATATTTTGGCCTCAGAAAATATTTTATTTATATTCCTTCGGGAATGAAATATTTGATTAGCCTTGCGAGCCATGGAATTGGATTGCTCTTGTGAAGCAGTAAAGACGTTGAGTACTCTACTCAGTAAGGGCTTTAATCTTTGTACTACTTCACGTTAGAGGTAGACGACCCCAAGTAGCCTAACTTATTCTTGGAATTGTCTTAATCCAAACAGGACGATAGGATATTGAGATTAGCCATCTTGGTTAGCCATTTAGCACTTGGCAATTGCTTATACCTTGTATGCATGTTATTTTGGGTCATTTACGGATGTTGGGCGGGGACACCTGATGTGTTTAACCTCTTGCCACCTCGATGGTAATTGCCGTCAGGATTGGGACCCCTAGGCTTACGATGGCAAGTAAAACATTTTCATTACTTTCGGTATTGTGTTGGCATGCACATACCGCTTCGACCATGCACAGTTGAGTACTGTAGGCTTGTATCCTTAGTACAATAAGTTGTGATGTCGAAGGCGAAGCTCTATGAGCTTTAGGTCGATCTTCTGATGAGAGCGGTGCCTATATTTCTGAAATTGGGGCAGTGATATTGAATAAAACTCAAATTTCCAAAAAAAAAAAAAATGATTGAATTTGGAATAAACTCCCTCCTAGTGAGTTGTTTCAGTGGAAAATATGATATTTTCCTATAACGGTTTTGAAACAGAACTTGAAAAACAATGCTTGTGCCTACTTGTTTTCATAACACACTAGTACCCACGAAACTCACTGAGTGATTTTCACTTACACGTATTTTTTATTCTGTTTTCTTAGGATCCGGAGCTGACAGACCGCTAGACTAGACAACAATACCACAAGATAGGTCTGTAGACTACTTCTTTGGTATATGCACACTATATTATTACCAAAGTACACATGTTAGTGCATGATAGGCTTTACTTTTGGGTAGTAGAATGTTATTAACATATCAGCATTAGTACTTAGTTTGTCCATGTTAGTTCTATTAGTTATAAAGCCCATTATCTGGGAAACCGAATGGGGCAACCCCCAAACTTATCATACGCTTTTGATATTATTTCTAGTAGGGTTGTTACATCTTGGAGGTCAAAGATTGGATTATTTGTGTGAAAATAACTTTATTGGAATGATGGTCTTGAAGATTCCTTCATTTGGATTTTAAGTGTATTTTTCTGTCTGAAGGAACTTTTCTAGTTTAAATTTTAATGCTAAACTTATGCCTAAGCTACTCATGCTTTCTGCGTTCTGTGCATTATTGAGTGAGAGAAATCTCAGTTCAGAGAAATGGATCAAAAGTTGATGCTTAATTTTCCAGTTTCGTGGAGATGGAAGATTGGATTGTTTGTGAGAAAAAAATAAAATTTTTACGAATGATGGCCTTAAAGACTCTTTTCTCTGCGCCAATGTGTCTTTTCCTATTTTGAGAATTATTTTCTCTAATGCTTTCTTTCCTTGAAATTTCTTGTACTGCTTTCATGGGATAGGGGAAGCAAGACTTCGGTTTATGGATTTGATCTCACACATCAATGGTGAGAAAGCTCCCCTTGTGTGGTGCTTTAGATTTTATTTGTTGCTGTGCTTTGTTTCTTTGCAAGAAATACCGGACCTCCTACTATTGATGTTTCAACTTCGCTCCTTTTTTTTTGGGGGGGGGGGGGTTGTTGTTGTTGTTATTGAGCCCCAGTGCTTTGTCCAGTGTCAAAATAGTGCCTTGTTTAAAGTACAAAGGGTTCAAATCCCTTTTATGAAGGGTAGTTTCTAATGAAAGGTCTTGCAACGTGCTGCAAGAATGGGTCCGATGTAGTTTTTATTGTGAGATGAGATACACATGACAAAAATAGAGAAGAGAATAGCTTCAATTGACTTAAATTGTATGCTAAAATCAACGAAAATTCTAGATTCGATTCACGTGGACTTAAGCATTGGAGAGTTATATTATATGCAGTGCAAGTTATATGGTACAACTCTCTAAAATTATTAATCCATATAGTTCCGATGCACCTAAAAATGTCTCTAAAATTAGAGTTACTTTCAAAAACTCTAGCTATCATTGCTCCTCAGGAGGCAAAAAGATTGTATATGGTTCGATTAAAATGGCTATATGCAGTATTACTTTAGATATATTTTTTTTATGGGTGATGATAAATTATGTATTTATGCATTCTATTTGTTTCTATTATAAATAGCATAAACTATTGCAACCAATAGAAGGGGTGAGGAAAATACAAGGAGAGAAAAGCTAAAAATTATAATTTTGTGAAATAAAAAAACTCTTTTATCTCTAAATTTTGAAAAATGTTTTAAATGACTAGGTTACAATATATAAAGGAATAAATAGGATGAGGGTAATTTAATTAAGTTATTTCTTAGAAAATATTCTTTTTTTTTAGTTTCTAAAATTATGAAAATTTCAGTTCTATTTTGTCTTTGATAGGAATCCCAATAGTAGTGTTGGAGAAGATTTAGTTATCTAAAATAATGTCAGAGAGTATAAAAAAACACATAACACACACACACACACACTAGTAACGGTGTTGCGTGAGATTGGGTACCTGTACTATCCTTAATTAATAATCTATTTAAAACATTGAATTTATGTAATAGATAATTATATTCCTAAAAAAGAAAATAAAAAAAAAGAGAAAAACATTGTTTAAGGCTATACATTTTGCACAAAAAATGAAAATTCAAACCAAAACAAACTCGACGCGGTGCACTCCACAAATACAACAAACTATTTTAAAAACTTGTGGAATCATTACAACACTCCTTCAAAAACATCAACGAGCACATTATGTTCCTTCACAAACTTGTGGCTTCTAGCAAATGAAGATGTCTGACAGTATTCTCTACTATCCAAAATCTTTATCAGTTTCAATCACAGGACATGGTATTTCTGAAAGGAACACTTTCATAAGAAAAACCAATGAAATTCAATAGTTATAGACATGTATATTGGGTTAGATAGATGCCAGACCATTAGCAGAAGGAATCATGGTATAAATGTAGCAAAGTCAATACGTAGGAAAGCTAGGCACAATTGGTATAAGAATAGAAGTATTCCAAGTGTAAAGTGCACATATCTAGGTGGAGGTGTATTCAGTTGAGGTGAGTATACTTGAGAAAAACAAAATGGAGATAAAGGAAGAAAAGATCAGATCCCCGAAAATAGATACACACAAGAGGAATTTCCAATAGAAGGAAATAAAATTTGAATTCACTTGACATGCAATTTTTTGTAGTCTATACAAAATTAATATTTCTAATATTTGGTCACAAATTCTTTATTGTATAATCTTCATTGAATTTATAGAATGAACGTGTTTTAAGATAAAAGTGAATTCAAAAATATATTTTTTCCAAATTAAAAAAATTAAGCAATGAGAGAAAAATAGGGCCGGTTCATTACATTTTATGATGGATCAACAACACAAATGGAGTTTAGGAAAGTAACACTCAATTCAGTTAACATCAATTATTGTAAGATGTCAAGAGTACAACTAAGTTGAAAGGTGCCCAAGATAGCATATGACAAGAATAATTACCAGAGAGTGAAGAACTATCCATTTAACCATCAATCATGACTATAAATGCATATATACATGACAGACACACAAAGATAGAGTGAGTTCATGAAAGTCCTCTTGGTACATTCTCTCATTTCTATTGCTATATTTTATTTTCAAATTCTGTTCTAAATTGATGGGTATGACATTGTGATTTGCAGGGTAATAAGGAAATGTGCAACCACTGAGGGCATTAAGATTAAAGATAAAGCCAGATTAGCTGTAGTAGTATCCAACTCAGCAGACACATCAGCCTCAACAGCAACAGATGCCCAGCTCAGTTGCCAGCACAACAATTCTGTCTAAAGTTTTTGTGTTTGATCCTAGTTGATTTTTCATTTGGTGCCAATAGTTAGTTTAGTTTACAGCTATTATTTATTAGATTTCAATTTAGTTCATAGAGGTTTTTCAATTTCATGTTGATGTAGATTTACAGATTGAGATACATTGATTTCGTTTGATGAAATATAGAAGAGGAAAAATTCTCTTTCTACATTCTTCTTACATTCTGTATTTTAGTTCAATGGTTCTTTCTAACTTTCTGATACAATGCCTACTTGCCCGTTTAAGCCCATACAGAGATTTAGCAAGCTTACAAACCACATTCATATCAGTAGAGGTAAAACCAGGTGGCAAATCCATATATATATATATATATATATATATATATATATATATATATCTTCTGATAAGTCACCATGGAAGAAAGGATTATTGATGTCTAACAGATGAATATGCCAATTAGACTTAATTGCAAGGGCTAACAATAGTCTAATGGTAGTAATCTTTGCAACTAGTGCAAACGTGTCCAGAAAATCCACCCCCTCTTGCTGTGTGTATCCTTTAGCCACAAGTCTAGCTTTATACCTATCAATGGACCTATCTGCTTTGTATTTAATCCTATAAACCCACTTACAACCAACTGGCTTCTTTCCTAGTAGTAACTCAACTAAATGCCTTGTTTTGTTGGCTTCTAGAGCTGAAATTTTTGCTTGCATGGCTGCACACCATTCTTTAGATTGTAGAGCCTCAAAATAATGTTTTGGTTCAATATGTATAGTGGCATTACAAAGAAAGGAAGAACATGCAAGAGAAGAAGTCAGAAAATATGGAGTGGTAACCTTTTGAACCTTAGAATATACATAGTTAGACAAATAAGCTGGTGTAGTGATGTTTCTAGTGGATCTGCGAGGATGCATTTGAGAATTAGACAAGGAAGGTAAAGTAGAATTAGAAGTAGAATTCTGTATAGGTGAGGAGTAATCCAGGAAGAATAAGGTAAAGGCAATACATGATTACCTATGGGTATATCAGGTGAATTGTGATTCTGTAAAAAAGGAAAACAAGATTCAACAGACATGAAAATTTCTCTAAAGAAGTAATCTAGTAAAAGAAAACCTTTGATGGAAGAAGAATATCCAAGAAAAACACAAGGCCAACTTCTTGGATCAAAATTGGTTCTATGAGGTAGTTGAGTACAAGCATAGGCCAAACTGCCAAAAACTTAAATGCATAGTAATCTGGAGGTTTCTGATATAGTTTCTCAAAGGGAGTTTGTTGATTTAGCATAGGAGTAGGGTGAGATTTATCAGATACACAGCATGTTTAACATAATATCCCCAATATGCAAGAGGTATTTGAGACTGAAATCTGAGTGCTCTTACTATATTGAGAATATGTTTGTGTTTCCTTTCTACAATGCCATTTTGTTCAGGTGTATATGAAGGATTGACATATGCAATGCATGCTTCACGGGACAGTAAAAATGGAAGAACAAACAATATTAACAGAGTATGGCAGCATTATGGTGGTA
Organism: Voacanga thouarsii; assembly: GCA_026120185.1. Classification (NCBI taxonomy): domain Eukaryota; kingdom Viridiplantae; phylum Streptophyta; class Magnoliopsida; order Gentianales; family Apocynaceae; genus Voacanga; species Voacanga thouarsii. Next base: position 1,496,785 of record JANUWF010001213.1, on the reverse strand, counting down.
TGAAAACATATCTCTTGGAGTCTTAAAACTTGAAGATTGAGGAAGAATGATTTGAAACTGAAGAATAGCTTTCCTCTCCTCCGTCCAGTGCAATGAAGCTTCCTTCCTTCTCCTCCGGTGAGTCTTTAATGCTAGGCTCTTCAATTCTCAGAATATGACCACAGCCTAATAACTTTCAGTGAGCAAAGAAAATGAAAAGAAGAAAAGCTACTCAGATATCTCATCTTCACGTCTCGGATGGCTTTATAAGCATTGGCTTCATACACAAACCAAACCCAGAAGCCAAAAAACCAAGAGACACACGCATTCTCTCGGTTGGCTTCCTTTAGTTTTTAATGTAAAGCCAAAAGCCAGAAGGAGATTAGACACGAGAGACCAAGAGGCAAGAGACTCGGGAAAAATATATATTTTTTCCCTTTTATTTTATTTTATGTTTTCCACACCAAAAGCCAAGAGTCATGAAACCAAAAATAATTATTTTGACAAAAATAATATTTTCGGAATTTAATATCCGAATATTATTTACAAAATAAATTTTGGCTTCACCCTAAACTCTTCTAAACTGTGTTCGAAAAAATCTTATGGTCCAGGCTATTGGGCCAAAATAATATTTATTATTTTTCTTGGACCTGAAAAGCCCCAAAATAATAAACATTAATTATTTTCCTTGGGATTAAATAAATAACCCAATAAATAATTAATGAACCCAAATGAACAAAAAATATTAAACTTTAATTATTTATTTTTTGAGATTAAATTAAATAAATAACCCAATAAATAATTAAGTAATAATTATTTTTTTCTAGTTTAAGTCCCGGTTAATTTTCTAATTATACAAACTGGACACAAGTCCTAAATAATTAATTAACCAATTAAACCAAATAATAAATTTCTCTCCATTTATTTTATTCCAGTCCAATAATAAATTAGACTTCCTGAATAAAATAAAACTCTCTCAACTGAGATCATTTTCTCAATCCAAAAATTAATTAGGACTTACGGGCTATTCCGAGGACCAAAAAGATACATCGCCTTGGCTACTAAAATGACCAAAATACCCCTACTATATAAATAGATGTATTTTGCATTTTAAATATTTCCTAATATCACCATAAGGAAATATTGACCCCAAAGATAATGTTGCATTAGCAAAGTCTCCGATCTACAAGTGAAATGACTAAAATACCCCTCTACACATCGCCATACATTTAGAGAGGAAGAAGTATACTAACACCTCTCTAAATGACATCTACCATCCTTAGACTTCTAGTCCAATGATCCACGACTTCTTGGAGTGTTTCCGCTTTCCAATGGAGCTACCTTAAAGCAAATATCCAAGTTATGTTTCCTAGGGCCCTAGATATTTAGATCATCCGGACAACCACAAGGGGCGATATAGTATAAAAACTATCTCGTACAAGTTTGTCTTAACTAACTAGTCACACATACCCAACATGCAAGTATATTGGCCCTTCGATAGAACCTCAACTATAGCAAATCAAAGTATATGCTTCCAGCTTCGTCAGACCACCAACTCATACTCAAGTCATAGAGTACTAGTCCACGCTGTAGCGGTAGTAGTCTAGGTTTCTACCATATAGTACTTTTTAGAAACCACTACTACAGGTCATGTTCTATGTATTCGAAATACACTTTATGTCATAAAGTGAGTAGACTACTCACCGGCTAAAGGTAAGCCATTCCCCATTTAGGATTCATAACATAATAACCTAAACATGATGAGATTCCCATTCTTATCAATCGGTTAAGAACAATTGTTTATGTGTTTAAATAACCCATGATCCGTACCTTACTGAGAAAGATCTCCATTCAAATGGATCACTTATTCAAACACAATGGGTCTGTTCCAAACGAAAATGTGCACAAATAAAGAAAATTATTTCACAAACGATTCTTGAAAATAAATTCTTTTATTAACATATTCGATATTTTCATCAGAAAACTAGTCTAAAAGGGCACATATTCCAACAGTATAAGGGCATGAAGTTTGATGAATAATGCCTTTGGTATGATAAAAATTTGTAAGTTTGAATTTAAGTCCATTATCTGACCCTAACACCTTAATTCTTTTGTCAAACTGAGTCTTAGCATAAGCAATAAAATGTTGTATCAACTGTTGAACCTCTTATTTATGTTGTATCAAGAAAACCCAAGAAAATCTACTAAAATCATTAACTATTGAAGAAGAAAAGAATTTTCTACTAGAAAATGCAAACCAAAATTAAGAGACCCTTTGAGATATCGAAAAATTCTGTACACAGCTTGTGTAATACCAGATGGTGACTTCTACAATAAATCTTTGTTATGGCATTTTGGACTTGGCCATTTATCTTCTAAACAACTAGCAGAAATTCACACATTTGATTCCTCTATTACTTTGCCTGATGAAATAGCATTTTTGTCCTATTAGTCCTTTAGCTAAGCAACACAAAATGTCCTTTCCTTTACATCATGATACTGTAAAATCTAATTTTGATTTAATTCATATGGATATTTGGGGACCCTTCAATGTTCATACAATTCATGGTCATATATATTTTCTTACAATAGTTGATGATTTTAGTAGATTTTCTTGGGTTTTTTTGATCAACATAAATCAGAGGATGAACAGTTGATACAACATTTTATTGCTTATGTTGAGACTCAGTTTGACAAAAGAATTAAGGTGTTAAGGTAAGATAATGGCCTTGAATTCAAATTTACAAATTTTTATCATACCAAAGGAACTATTCATCAGACTTCATACCCTTATACACCTGAACAAAATGGCATTGTAGAAAGAATACACCAACATATTCTCAATATAGCAAGAGCACTTTAAGTTCAGTCTTAAATACCTCTTGCATATTGGGGATATTGCGTTAAACATACTGTGTATCTGATAAATCTCACTCTTACTCCTGTGCTAAATCAACAAACACCCTTTGAGAAACTATATCAGAAACCTCCAGATTACTGAGCACTTAAGTTTTTGGTAGTTTGGCCTATGTTGTACTCAACTACCTCATAGAACCAAGTTTGATCCAAGAAGTAGGCCTTGTGTTTTTCTTGGATATTCTTCTTCCACCAATGGTTTTCTTTTACTAGATTACTTCTCTAGAGAAATTTTCATGTCCAGAAATGTTTCTTTTGTTGAATCCTATTTTCCTTTTTTACAGAAGCACAATTCACTTGATATACCCATGGGTAATCTTGTATTGCCTTTACCTTATTCTTCTTGGAACTCCTCGCCTATACAGAATTCTACTTCCAATTCTACTTTACCTTCCTTGTCTAATTCTCAAATGCATCCTCGCAGATCCACTAGAAACATCACTACACAAGCTTATTTGTCTAACGATGTTTGTTCTAAGGTTCAAAAGTTTACCACTCCACATTTTCTGACTTCTTCTCTTGCATGTACTTCCTTCCTTTGTAATGCCACTATACATACTGAACCAAAACATTATTTTGAGGCTGTGTAGTCTAAAGAATGGTGTGCAGTCATGTAAGCTGAAATTTCAGCTCTAGAAGCCAACAAAACATGGCATTTAGTTGAGTTACCACCAGGAAAGAACACAGTTGGTTGTAAGTGGGTTTAGGATTAAATGCAAAGCAAATGGGTCTATTGATAGGTATAAAGCCAGACTTGTGGTTAAAGGATACACATAACAAGAGGAGGTGGATTTTCTGGACACTTTTGGACTACTTGCAAAAATTACTACTATTAGACTGTTGTTAGCCCTTGCAGCTAACTCTAGTTGGCATATTCATCAGTTAGAATCAATAATGCTTTCTTGCTTGGTGACTTATGACTTATTGAAGACGTATATATGGATTTGCCACCTAGTTTTACCTCTACTGATATGCATGTGGTTTGTAAGCTTGATAAAACTCTGTATGGGCTTAAACAGGAAAGTAGGCAATGGAATGCCAAGCTCACTGGATACTTACTATCTCTTGGTTTTCATCAGTCCAAAAGTGATTATAGTTTGTTTTCTCAGAATAACAATGATGTGTTTCTTGCCCTCTTGGTTTATGTCGATGATATACTTGTTCTTAGTAATTAGCTTCATGCAATTACTGTTGTTAAAGATCAGTTACGTTCCCAATTTCAAATCAAAGATTTGGGAGACCTACATTACTTCCTTGGTTTTGAAGTTCATAGGACTCCAGTAGGTTTTACTTTGTCTCAAAAGAAATATGCACTGGACATGCTGCAAACCTATGGTTACATTGGCTGTAAATCTATTTTCACTCCTTGAGATAGTAAACAAAAATTTGCTGCTGGAGATTCAGATCTCTTTTATGATGTTTCTCTTTACAGAAGTTTAGTGGGTAAACTTTTGTACCTGACACATAGCAGACTTGATATTACTTTTGCAGTCCAGTAGTTAAGTTAGTTTTTGAATGCTTCTATTATTTTGCAAATGCAAGCTGTGTACATAATTTTTCAATATCTCAAAGGGTCTCTTAATTTTGGCTTGCATTTTCCAGTAGAAAATTCTTTTCTTCTTCAAGTTTATGCTGATTTTGATTGGGCTGGTTGTATTGATTCTAGAAGATTAGTTACTGGATTTTGCATTTATTTTGGATCAACTCTTATATCCTCGAAATCTAGAAAGCAAACTGTTGTAGCTCGTAGTTCTGCAAAAGCCGAATACATTGCTTTGGCACAATCTGTATGTGAACTGCAATGGATTTTACATTTGTTTCATGAGCTTGGTTTCAATTGTCCTTTACCAGTGCTTATATTCTATGATAAGTGCAATTTATCTAGTTGAAAATCCTGTTTTTCATGAGAGAACAAAGCACATTGAGTTGGATTGTCATTTCATCCGAGATCAATACCAAGCTGGATGTATTAAGCTTTTGCTAGTCTCCTCTACTCAACAATTAGCTGACATTTTTACAAAGGCTTTGCTTCCTGCTTCTTTCTCTCTTTTGTTGTCTCATCTAGGTGTTCTTCCCATATCCAACTTGCGGGGCCTATTAAGATTAAAGACAAAGCCACATCAACTATAGCAGTATCCAACTCAGCAGACACATCAGCCTCCATAGCAACATATGCCAGATCAGTTGCCAGCACAACAATTTTGTCTAAAACTTTTGTGTTTGATCCCGGTTGATTTTTCATTTGGCACTAATAGTTAGTTTAGTTGACAGCTGTTATTTATTGGATTTCAATTTAGTTCATAGAAGCTTTTCAATTCCATGTTGATGCATATACACAAATTGAGATACATTGATTTCGTTTGATGAAATATAGAAGAAGAAAAATTCTCTTTCTGCATTCTTCTTGCATTCTGTATTTTAGTTCAGTGGTTTCTTCTACGGGATCCCTGAATATATTAGGAATATGAGAAGATTGAAAACTATGTAAGAAATTTATTATGACTATAACAATCTATGGACTTCAAAATTTATTTAGAAGAAGAAAGTGGAATTGGTTCATTCTTTGGTTCTTTCTTGCGTAGGGACCTTATTTTTAATGACTTGACCGGTGAAATTCCAACAACCTTCAGTAAACTTGGCGAAGCAAATTTCATGTGAATATTCTTAAGCTTGTATTCTTTTTCATCTATAAACCTTTCTTTTGAAGTTTTTTAAGACTAAGAAAACAATTGTTTTGTTTTGAAAGTATGTGACAGGAAACTCCAACGAAATTCCGGTTGGAGTTTTTAAAGACAAAATCTAAATGGAGAAATTTGTAAACCCAAAAATCCTATCTAATTCTTCTACTGTTTCTTTTTCTAAGAAGAAAAGCACAATAGCATCCCCCGAAAATCCAGCAGAATTGCAGTTGAAGTTGAGAGAGACATTCTATAATGTCGGAATTGTAGCGGTGGAAGAAAAGAAAGAAAAGGAAAAAAATAAATAAAGAATAATATATTTTAATAAAAAATATAAATTACTAAAATATTATTAAAAATTAACGGAATAGTCAGTTATTTATTGACGGAAAGATAATATTTAGATGATTAAAAAATATAAAAAATAATTTTACATATTTTTAATTAGAGAACAAAATTTGAATTTCAAAATAGTTTGATAGTGGTAAAATTGTTTGCCCATATAAAATATTAAATCAATTTCGAGATAATTTCATGACGTTGGTACCTGTATTATTTTTAATTAATTATTTTTTGTTAATGATATATTTAAAATATTAAATTTATATAATATTTTATGTTAATAATATATTTAAAAATATTTAAAAATAAATTTATAAAATAATAAATGAATTTTATCTAATAAATAATTTTCATCTTAACAAAATAAATAATTAAACAACTTTTGCATCTCTTTACCATATCAAATTTCAACATATCAAAACACATTTTTAAATGAATATATTGACTGGACTTGAAGTTTAAGTTGAATAAAAAAGGAAAAGACAAAGTTGAATAAGGGATCACATCATATGCCATTGGGAAAAGACAAAAATGCTTTGAATTAAAAAAAAGAAAAAGAAAAAGACAAAGCAAATGCAGATTTTTTTTTCAAGTGGGCCCACGTGGAATTGTTGTGACTTGTGATAAAGAGTAGGGGTGTTTCGATCGATTTTAAAATCCGTTTTTTTTTATTTTTTATTTTTTTAAAAATCGAATCGAATCGAAATTTAAAAAAAATTAATAAAATCAAACCGAAATAATTTTGACTCAGTTCAATTTGATTTTAAATCGAATTTGAAAACCTCTTTAATAGATCTATTAATATAGTATAAATTTAAATTCAAATAAGTAAAATTTAATATAAATTATAATTCAAATCTAATATAAATTAAAATCTAAACATTTTAAAGATTTGAATTAAATATTTTAATAAAAAGTTATGACTACGGGTGGAAATTGTAAAGATGAAGGTTTTAAACTCAATTATTAATAGTTTTACTTTAGATAAAATCAAACCGAACTAAACCAAAATAATCGAGATCGAATAAATTTTTTTAAAAAATTATAATTTGTAAAAATGAATAATTAATTAATGAACAATATTTTAATATTAATTATATATTTTAAATTTTAAAAATATAATTCAATTTTTCAATTTTTTATTTTAGAAAATAAAAAATCGAACTGAATTTTTATATAAATTCTAAAACCAAATTAAATTGAATCGAATTTCATTAAAATCGAATTAAAAATCAAAATTAGGATTGATTCGATTCAATTTTTTGGTTTAAATCGAATAATAAACAACCTAATAAAGAGAGAGAGAGAGAGGGACTTCTTGTTGCACATGGTGAGACCTTATATACCAATTTCTGCCTTTGAGAAATGAAATATACTTACTATAGAAGCCAAAGCTAACAAAGCACAAGCAAAATAAAGCAATAGCTACGCAAAGTGTAAGAAATAATAATATTTAGCTGGCAATGCGAAACATGTCATACCTGTGCTTTTCTTTTAATTTTCCTTTTTTTTATAAAAGAAAAAAAGAAAACAAAGAAGACAATGGAAAAAATTTATTTTGGCCAGCAGTTTTTTAAGCTGCTGCGTGCGGAAGATATTTTTTAGGGGCCTAGTGAAATGCCAAAAATGTACCCGCGAAAATGAACAGTATCCATCAACTTTATATATATATATATATAAAAGAGGGAAAAAAAATAGAGAAGGGATTGGCTCTAGTCAATTCATAGGCCACAGTTAAGATATTTAAAATAGGAATATATGTTGTATAAATAAAGGACGAATCATGATAAGGAAAACTAAAAAATTACTGAATTCAACTGTTTTCACTTGTCGCATTGCATTCAGTTTTCATTTGACTATAATTATAATCCGTCCATCACACTAAAATGATGAATACTTTCATTAAAAGATTTTTTTTAAATATATTATATAACAAAAAAAAGGTATTCTATTATAAATTATTTTTATATTTAAATTTGATATAAAATACAACTATTTTCTATATTATATTATATTATTATTTTATTATAATTTTAACTTTTGTATAAAATTTAGTATAGGCCAATCAGTTGGTTTTGGTAAGACAAAATGAATAATGTATATTATTAGAAGTTAAGGAAAAAGGTCCCCAAGGCCCAAGATCTAGGAATGCCAATAGAGGGTAGGAGCATTGGAGACTAAAAACCCTAGCTTTGCTCGTTTTCCTGTGCAACACCCATTACATATGTAGCCTATACAAGTCAGAAATGTCGCTTCATTCTTTAGACTGCGAGGTCTTTATAATGTGGTATAGAAATAATTAAATAGACAAATTCTGATAAATACTAAAATTAAAATTTAAAACTTAGATATCTTAGTCTATTACATCCCGACAAATCTCAAATCTAAAATACAAGTTTCTAATCATCTAAAAATTAAAAGGATAACATAATCGTTTTTAGGACCGTTGCTTAATACAGAAAGGATAAAATTCTAAAACAAATGTCAAGATGCATGGGTAATAATAATTCAAATGGATATAGTCATAGTTTGAATGCTTTTATGCAATTCCAAAGTAAAATATCATATTTGGGGAAATCCGACAAGTATAATGTTAGTACAATAAAATTTTATTAGATAATTTATTCACAACACATTTCTGAAATACAATATTCATTCATTAAAAGTTTTGGACCCATTTTTCCATATTATGTATCCTTAAGAGACTGTACCATGAAAATATTCTCACGATACATCTTATATAATTAAGGCATGTACAATGCCAAAATATTATGTAGGGTGTTGATGCATAAATTTTGGGTATATAAAAATTATCAAATTTAAATTCATCCCTTAGTCAAGTTTTAATTAAAATATTAATTTCAAAATACACATACGGGCAAGTATACTCATTGCAAACATAGTATAGGGAATTAACGAATATCGATCATTAAAAGAATAAGTACACACTAATCACTTTTCATTCATTGTTTAACCGACCAAATAAAATGATAAGATAATAAAAAGAAAAATAAAGAAATATATACAATTCAATGATGTAGGAATATGAATTTAGACAATTATTTTAGAAAACATGATAATGAACTATTTAGCAATTCTCTCAATTACACATCATCTTGATATCATGAAGGAATATAAAGTAAAATTTAATTGTTTCCTAAGTCATGAATTCACTTAAATAGATTCCACTTCTCTCCCAATCCATGAAATCACTATCTTTTGATTAAATTAGTAGATTTCTCAATCAAACCAACATAACCAAAACATGCATTAAACTCAATTTCTCATAAACATGAAATTAGTCAACAATCCCATACTCTAGGCAAAATTAACTAATCTTTGATTACTTAAGTTTTTTGGCTTAACTTCGTTTCCCAAGTCCATTAAGAAATAACAAATATGAAATTAATAAAATTAAATCAATTCTTAACATCATTTCCCAAGTCAATTAGAAGCAAACCTAACTTCATAAATTCTTCCATAGTCACAAGTAATCAAACACCAAGAGTGATAGAAAATTGATCAAATAGCTAAATTAATACAAAAATCATGAATCCCAAAATATTGTCAAATTACAATAAAAAACATTGGATACATCATTATTCTAGAAAAAGGAAATAAAGGTCAAAGAAAGAACTTATAGACAAGCCTCCTTTTTCTCCTTTGAAGACTCTCTTGAACAATGCTCATTGATTTGATAAATTTTCCTTCAATGACTGGTTTACTAATTTGGTCTTGAGAAACCTTAGAGGGGGGGTGTGAATTATATTTTTGGCAAATTTAAAACACTTTTCAAAAATCAAATTTTCTTTTTTTTTTTTTGAAATCCTCCTTTTGTTTTTCAGATCGAGGTGTTTGCTAGATATACAAAGAAGAGTTTTTGAGCTGTCTTAAGGAACCAACTACAATCTGAATAAAATAAGACAAGAGATGTATAATTAATACTAGAATAAAGATGGGTTGGTGAGAATCATACAGATTCTTTTTGAATGATTGAAAACATTTGAGCAAAGAAGTTCACAACCTGTCAAAATTAAATACAAAAAGAATGAACACGAGATTTATAGTAGTTCGATTTTCAAGTGTCTACATCCACTACCTTAAGCTCACACTTAAGGATTTTGAACCAGATTTTTATAAACTCAGCCAATCTCAATGGTGTCTATTTACACCAATTACATAAGAGAATCACCATACTTGGTTTTACCAAAACCTCTCAACCAACAACAAATCAAGGCTCACCCCCAAATGGGTTTTACACCACAAACTTGATATTCACAAAGGATTAGAGAAATGACACAGAGATAGCTCACACTTTTGAACGAATGTGCAAAACAAATGAACACCAACAACCTTTACCTCTTTGAAGCAATTTGATTTCACTTTGAAGTACTAATGAAAAGGAAGATTTTTGTATTCTAGAGAGTGAGAGTGTTTCTTAGAAAGATAGGATAAAAATCTAATTTAAAATCGAGTTTTGAAAACTTTTATAGAAGGAAAAAGTAAAGCTTCAACGGCTAGAAACGGCTAGTTTCTTGCTGTTAGTCTTTCCAAAGTTTTGGACTCAAGGATCGGACGAGGGTGCGTCCAAAAGTAAAGTCCAAAATGACACTTTTTTAGGTAGAAACGATTTGACACCGTTCATAGAGTTTTGGACGAAGCTTTTAATGCAGTGTCATCTAAAATACTCAATCCAAAATTTTGAAGATTTAATACTTTGAAATATTTTTGCTTGTGTATTTCAAGGTAGAAATAAATTAAATCATAAGGTAAAAAAGACATAGAATTTTCCGAATATACCTCAACAAACCATTCCTAGTCTATGATTCTTCTCAAGAGCTTCTTGGTAAGCAATCTCTTAAACTTATCTTATACTTTGTTACCCATTCTTGGATTCCATTGCTCAAGAGTAGCTTAACAATATCATTTGTATGTCTTGGAATAATTGAGGTTGAACATGTCCTATCATATATAGATTACACAAATTAGTCCTCATCAATATTTGTCATAAGTTAAAACACAGGAGAATGGCCTTAGAGCTAACAATCTCCCCATTTTTGAGTGATGATAAATTTGATGGGCTTGTGATATAAAAACAATGATATGTACAGTATGGACATGTTAGACCGAGAGAAATAAAAATATTTTACATTGAAATGCAATATCTCATTATAGGACTCAAAGAGTGCTTATGAGATTAAGATAGAAAATTTAAAGCATATACTCATAAACATAGCTTAATGAGTATATGGCCTAACCTACCTTCTTATCCTCATTCCTTCTATCACAAGACTATTCCTCAAGAGAACAGCCGAAATTAAAAGAAAATATATAGATATGTACACAAGGAGGTGTAGAATATAAATAATAAGATGAAATACTCCCCCTTAATATGTGCATATATGAACATAGGATATGAAGCCATAAAGTGCGTTTTGAGAGTAAGGCTGGATTTAAAATTTTGGGCATCTAAAATGTGCATCCTAACTAGGAGAAGTGAGACTAAGGAACTCTTGGACTTAAGGTTTTGGATGTCCAAAACACGTGTCCAAAATAGGGTAAATTTAGATAGAAGCTAACCATTTTAGAACTCATTTTTGGACTAGGCTTTTAGATTAAAGAAATGTGAGTCCAAAACTCTCTCGGTGTATGTGCAGGGTAAGAACGAATTTTCAGAGATTTTAATCCATCCTAGTCTTCTCAACATATTTCAGACATAAAGAAATTTTTTGAGCTATCAAAATATATAAGTATAGATATCATCATCATCCGAAATTTTTAACATTGAGTATATCATAATCATTTTCAAAATAATTTGTTTAGTTAGCCAAATCTTAATATGTTAGAATGCACAGTGGACTCATACATATACTTAAATCTTCTTTGTCCTCAACAACAATAATATCTCAATATAGTCTCCAACAAAACACCACAATCTTAACAGTCCGCATTTTTTTTTTGCTATGATCATAAACAGGCACAATCATAGTCCATAACTAATTTTCATAAACCAACATACAACCAGTATGTAATCATAATTCACAAACCATATTTATAAGGGTAAAAACCAGAAAAATGCACAGCATACTTGTTTGATCAATCCAAATCCCAACATGTATTTCATAATGTGCTTCATAGAATCTTAAGGAATATTCAGTTTCTACATACAAGCACATTGCAGTCCATAACACAGTAACCATATTCCATATTCTATAATGCAATAACCATATTCCATATTCCATAACACAATAACCATATTTATTTCACTCGTTATCAGTCCATAACACAACAGTGCACAATCCAGCAATAACCATCAATAGCATAGCATTGTGCATAGCACAACAGTGCACAATCCCAACAATTATCGTTTTTCTCCCTTTTTTGTCATAAATCAAAATGCAAGACTGAGAGAACAAAACAAAAACTGATATAGATTGTCAGATAGATCAATAACTAAATTAGGTAAGTGCAGAAATAAATAAATTGTTCAAAAACTAGAAAGCAGTAAAAGGTGGGCAAGCATAAAAAATTATTGAAGCAGTCAGCAGAGAGGTTCAGTCAGGGGATGTGGATTGTCTCTGTCTTGGACCCAACACCCTTTTTTTGAATACTGTCTAGCAATTCTGCTGGACTTCCTCTTTACTACCACATGTTTCTACCTTTTTCTAGATGAGACAGGGACTTCAGTAGGGGCAGCAAAGATAGGAACATCAACCTTCGGTTCCTTATCCTTTGGACTAGCCATGGTTTGCCCAAATTCTTTTCCCGGACTTAGCTATTTTTTTTGTTCAGTTTGTTGACCAGCTCTTTCTTTAGCATGCAGAGAAGTGGTTCCTTTGGCATGGTCTTCCTCTTGGACAGCCTTTTGATCCTTCTTTTCAATAGCAGTTAGTCTATACCCAAAGTTCTGGATTTTTGAACTGAGGTTGTCTACCTTAACAACTAACAAATTGATTGCTTCCAGAATACTCTGACTGATGCCTGTGTCCTGAATTTTTTATTTTCTTTTGCTAGAGGACTCGTCTTGAGTTTCTATTTCAGCATTTTTTTTAGTTCCTGCAGATTGAGTAGTTCCTTTTCCTTCCCTCTTAATTTTTAACACCTTTTTTTTTCTCTTTATCTGATAGATCTTTGAGCAAAACCCATTTCCGATTCACTTGAACAAAGCCCATTCTTTCGATTGATTCCATGTTATACACATTTGTCTTCATCTGACCGACCCAAACTTATCTAAATCCACATTGAAGCACCCTGAATACTTTGGTCAAAAAATTACCATATGGAAGTGCCTTATGTGAAGTGTTTCTTGACTGCATCATCAATTTTACTGCCAAAAATCCAAAACTGATTTGTCTTCCCTCAGAAAGAGTTAGCATTAGTATCATTTGCATGATATATACTGAAGTTTTATGCCCAAAGCTTAAGGCAACCATGGTCGACACCATTTATATTTCTATCACCCGAGTTCTTGAAAATTTTCCCACCGGAGAATCTTTTCTCAAATCTATCCAAATAAAAAATATCTATCCCTTTAGGAAACTTATTCATCTCAAAAAATTGAATACCCTCTTCTCTCACTCGAAAAATTCGATTTAGCAATTGATGATCAAATTCTAAATTCACACATCCTATTCTGGTGCTATACCATTGTCCCACAAACCCTCCTCCAATCTTCTCAAGTTGTCCCTTTTTTAGATTAGCATAAAACTCCTAAACTAACGGGATGTATAGCTTCTCATCAACTGTTAGTAACGCTCCCCAACCCAGATTTTCGAACATATCCAGAATATCAGAGAAATTTAAGAATCCCCCAGCCTTAACCCGATATCCCAAAATCACAGTTCTATTCCTAGATAGCCAATCATTGAAATCAGACTCGCATATTTGATCAAGAAAGTGGGATACCTGGGTCTCAGAGCTTTCTGGTGCAGTATGCTTTGCAGATGAGTTGGATCGTAAGGCTTCCTTAGTGATTTTCTTTTCTTTTTGCTTGGTGTCCAGTGGTGTAGCAGCTTTTGTCTTAGCTGCTTCTTTCCCTCTCTTGCTCCTTTTTACGGTTCCTTTAACAGATTTTGCTATTTTTGTCATAGCAAAAGCAAGGAGAAGGTGAAGGATTTTCGGTTTTGTTTTAGAGAAGATGAATTTGAGAATGACAGAGGGCAATGTCGGTTTTTGATTTCCAAGAGAGAAAGTGTGTGAAAGTCTTTTTTGAGATTTCCTAGGTCTAGATAGAATAAGTACAATCAAATACTTTACATAAGAGACTTTTCACCAAAGGTATTGATTTAAAAAAAAAAAATTGCAGACATTTGAAAATTTGAAAAGTCATTTTTGGGCTTACGTTTTCTTTTACTGATAACAAAAATATTTGGCTTTTCATAAATTTTGAGCTGTGGATATTTTGGACTTTGACTGAGTCCAAAATTGTTCATCCAAAAGATGAAATAAAAATAGTTTAACTGAGGTGATTTTGGAGTCGTGTTTTCCAAATAGTACGTCTAAAAGCTTTGTCCAAAAATTGTGTCTTCAGTGGTTCTGCAAACAAAAACAACAAATCTTTGGCAAAATGTCAGTTATATGATCTTGGTAATTCCTAAACCTCTTCTCAGATAATTAAACTTTTCTTCAACTAGAGGTTTTGTAAAAATATCTTGCAAGCTGTTCATCGATTGAGATATATTCAACACATACATCTCCTTTAAGGACATGATTCCTAATGAAATGATGCTTAATCTCAATATGCTTAGTTCTAGAATATTGAACAAGATTTTTTGTTAAATTAATTGCACGCATATTATCACATAGTATAGGTATGCAATCGAAATTAAGACCAAAATCAAGTAATGTGTTTTTCATCCACAAGATTTGCGTGCAACAGCTTCTTGCTGCAATGTATTTAGCCTCAGTTATGGATAAAGATACACAAGCTTGTTTCTTGCTATGCCATGACATTAGAGAATGTCCGAGGAATTGGTAGTGCCCGCTAGTGCTTTTCAGTTCAACTTTACAGCCTGTATAATTTGTACCGGTGTAGCCTATAAGATTAAAGGTGTTAGTATGAGGATACCATAAATCGTAATCGTATTTTCCAACCAAATATCTAAGGATGCGTTTCACAGCACATAAGTGAGATTCCTTGGACACGATTGAGATATGGCACAATGACAAACTGAAAATATAATATTTGGTTTGCTAGCAATAAGATATAACAAACTTCTAATCATACCTTTGTATTTTGATTCGTCTGTTTTCTTACCATTTTCATCATTGTCAAGCTTTAGAGAAGTGCTTATAGGTGTATTGATTTCTTTAGCTTCGTTCATACAGAACCTTTTAGCGTACTTCGCTGATTTAGAAAAATTCCATCATTGGTTTGTTTAATTTGCAATTCGAGGAAGAAGTTGAGTTCTCCCATCATGCTCATCTTGAATTCTTGCTACATAGTCTTGGCAAACATCTTACACAAGGATTCATTAGTAGCACAAAAAATAATATCATCAACATAAATTTGGACAATGAGAAGATCTTCATAATTTTCAGACTTAATAAATAGTGTAGTATCAATCAGGCTTCTTGAAAAATATTTTGAGAGTAAGAATTCACTAAGCCTTTTATACAAAGCTCGTGGGGTTTGTTTTAAATTATAGAGAGCCTTTGAGAATTTGAAAACGTGATTTGGAAAGTGTTCATGAATAAAACCTGGAGGTTGTTTTACATATACCTCATCTTCAATAAAACCATTCAAAAATGCACTTTTAATATCCATTTGATAAAGTATAATTTTTTTGAAAGATGCAAAGGCAAGTAGCATTCTTATGGACTCTAATCTTGCAATGGGAGCAAATGTCTCGTCATAGTGGCATTCTTGCTTGAATCCTTAGGTAATAAGTTTGACTTTATTTCTAATCGCCACTCCAAGTTTATCAAGTTTGTTTCTGAAAACCCACTTGATACCAATAACCGGATGATAAAGTGGTCTAGGAATGAGTTTCCAAACTTGATTTCTCTCAAATTAGTTCAACTCTTCTTACATAACTAGTATCCAAAAATCATCATGCAAGGCCACATCAATACAGCTAGGTTCAATACTAGAAAGTAAGGAAAATATGTTTACAAAATTCCGTCTAGTTTTGACTCCATAGTTAGGATCACCAATAATTTTCTCTTTTGGATGACCAGTTTTGTACTTTCAATCTTTTGGTAGCCCTTGATCAGTGAACTCTTCAGTTTCTTTCTTGCTTTGTTCTGCTTGTTGCTCTTCCAATTCTTCTTCTTTGGCATGATTGTCTAGCGATGGTGCTTTGTGCTGTTCTTTTCCTTTTATTTTGAAATCTCTACATCATCATCATTTTTTCTTGATGTATAAATGTTAGACTCATCAAAGACAACATGTACGGATTCTTCCACACATAGAGTTCTCTTATTGTACACTCTATATGCCTTTTTATTGGAAGAGTATCCAAGGAATATAGCCTCATCAAATTTGTTATCAAATTTTCCAAGATTGTCTCGGATATTAAGAACAAAACATTTGTATCCAAATACTTTAAAATAGGAAATTGATGGAGTTTTGTCAAACATAAGCTCAAATGGTGTTTTTCTTAGAAAAGGTCTCAACATGACTCGTTTAACAATATAACATACTACATTGACAGCTTTAGCCCAAAAGTATTTTGGAAGTGAGTTTTCACAAATCATGGATCTAGCCATTTCTTGCAAGGTTTTATTTCTCCTTTCAACAACATCATTTTGTTGAGGGGTTTTAGCAACTGAAAAGTTGTGAAAAACTTCATTTTCATCACAAAAATATGTAAATTCATTATTTCAAAATTTTCTACCATTGTCACTTCTAATAGAAATTAGTTTGCATCTAATAGAGTTTTAGGCGTGCTTAAATAATCTAGAGAATTTAGAAAATGCCTCATCTTTTTTTCCAAAAAATAAAGTTTAAGTAAATCTTGAAAAATCATCTACTAGAATATAAGCATACATTTTAACATAAAGGCTAGTGGTTCTCATCAGTCCAAACAAATCTATATGTATTAATTCAAGGGGTTTGGAGGTGAAAATCATTTTCTTAGACTTAAAGGAGGTTTTGATCTGTTTTTCAAATTGGCATACATCACAAATTCTGCTTTTATCAAACTTTATTTTGGGTAGACCCCTAACAAGATCCTTCGAAGACTATTTTAGCAAATCAAATGATACATGTCCTAGCCTTCTATGCCAAAGATAGCCATCATTATCATGCACGGAAAGACATCTAATATCATGAGCCATAAGAACATCAAGATAGAATACATATACATTTCCAACACGGTTAGCTACAAAAATTGTTTCATTATTTGAGCTGTCCATGATAGAGCAAGAATCTTTCTAAAAAATGACTTTGCAACCATTATTACATAATTGACTAATGCTAAGCAAGTTGTATTTTAACTCATCAATTAATAATACTTGTTTGATAATGGTTAAAGATTCTTTACCAATGTTACCTATGTTAAGTATCTTTCCTTTCTTTTTTGTCTCCAAAGGTAACGAACCCATCATTTGTAACTTGAACATCTTCTAATAAGGCTGCATTTTTGGTCATGTGTCTTGAGCATCCACTATCTAAGAAACACTTTATTAAGCTCATTTTCTCTAATGAATGTACCTATATATAAGATGGGAAAGTGATTTTTGGTACCCATATCTTCTTGGGTCCCTGGGGGTTAGTGATGATTCTTTTAATTCTCCAATCAAACTTCATTCCCTACTCAATGTTCTTTCTAATATGACACCTAGATGCATTGTGTCCTTTTTTACCACAATAAGTGCAACATGTGTAATTTGTGTTTGAGGAACTAGCTTTCACAAAATAAGACTTGTATTTTCCTGATTTGTGAGAATTACTGTAACCAAGACCATTTCTGTTTCCAGCCATCCGTTGAACTCTGAGAAGTTTATTCAAGTTGCTTCAGCCATCAGTGAATTTTTTAATTACAAGTAGTAAGATCAACAACTTTCATTTTCATAATATCAAATTCACAGATCATGACTTTAAGAGATGAGACTTTATCATATAAACATTTATTCTCAAGAATAGAACAATTCAAGAAAGTAGAAATGATTTCTTTTTCAACATTTAAGTAGTACATGGAATCAAGAAGAGTTTTGTTCTCACTTATCAGATTGTCATTTTCATTTGATAAGGAATCAATTTTCACCTTTATTTCCTTGTTCTTTTTTGACAGTCTTTTTAGTTTACGAAACATATTAATAAGAAGTGCATTTGGATCATCAATATTATTACAAGTAGAATCATGTAATTCAGCAACACAGTTAGATAATGAGGAGCTTACCTTATCCTTTACTACCATGAAGCATATGTTAGCAGTTTCATTTTAAGAATCTTTATTTTCCTCATATTCGGACTCATTTTTATCCCAAGTTCCCATCAGTCCTTTTCGTTTCTTTGTTTTCAGATCCTTCCTTTTCTTTTTGAGCATCTTGGCTTTTTTATCTTTAGCTATTGGGCAGTCAACAATGAAGTGTTCGGTACTCTTGCATTCATAGCATTGGGGCTTGAAAGATGAAGCTTGTCCCTTTCTTTTTACGAACTTCTTGCCTCTTCTAAGGTTTCCTTTCTTGAACATATTTCTGAATTTATTTGCAATTATGGCCAATTCTTCGGTATCCACTTCAGTTTCATCATTACTATCAGATTGGCTACTGTTAGAGTCCTCATCAATAGCTTTCAGTGTTGTTCCTCTTTTGCCTTTGTTATTATCATCAAATTCTTGAAATCTTTTTAGCTTCATTTCATAAGTTAAGAGAGAGCCAATTAGCTCTTCAGTGGGTAAGATTTTGAAATCTTTTGATTCCACCACAACTAGAGCTTTAGGTTGCTAACTCTTTGGTAAGATATCCAGAAATTTTCTATTTTTTTCACCAAGGGAATAGCTTTTCCCATAAGCCTTTAGTCCATTTACAATGTTTGTGAATCTAGTGAATATATCGGTTATGCTCTCGTTTGGCTTCATAGTAAATAATTTATAATCATGAATCAGAAGTCCCAACTTCTATTTATTCACTTGATTTGTCCCCTTATGGGTGACTTCAAGCAATCTACACATGTTATGGTGATGCGTAAATTTTAGGTGTAAAAAAATCATCAAATTTAAATCCACCCCTTAGTCAAGTTTTAATTAAAACATTAATCCTAAAATACACATACAAGTAAGTATACTCATCGCAACCATAGTATAGGGAATTAACGAGTATCGATCCTCAAAGGAATAGGTACACACTAATCACTTTTCATTCATTGTTTAACTGACCTAAATAAAGTGAGAAAATAATAAAAATAAAAATAAAGAAATATATACAACTTAAGAATGTAGGTTTATGCAATTTAGACAATTATCCTGGAAAATATAATAATGAACCAACTAGCAATTCTCTCAACTAATTATCATCTTAGTATCATGAAGGAATATAAAGTAAAATTCAATCATTTCACAAGTTATGAATATACTTAAATAAATCCCACTTCGTTTCTCAATCCATGGAATCCTATATTTTGATTAAATTAACAGATTTGCCAATCAAGTTAACATAACCAAAACATGCATTAAGCATAATTCCTTATAAGCATGAAATTAGCTAATAACCCTTTGCTCTAGGTGAAACCAACTAATCTTTGATTACTTAGTCCTATAATCTTAATTTCTTCGTTCAAGTTCATCAAGATTAGGCAAATACGAAATCAATGCAATGAAACTCCTAACATCGTCGTCTCAAGTTAATTAGAAGAACTTGCATCAATAACTAATGATATCAAATACTCAAATATCAAAGATGATAAAAAAATTGATCAAATAACTAAATTAACACAAAATCATGAATCTCAAAATAATGTTAAATTATAATAAAAATATTGAATATATCATTGCTTAAGGAAAAAAAAGACAAAGAGAAAAGAAAACACTCATAGATAAGCCTCTTTTTTCTTCCTTGAAGACCCTCTTGAATAACCCTTATTGATTGGGTGAACTCCTCCTTCAATGAGTGATTGGGAATTTTTACTTATGAATCCACCTCTCTCTATGTATCTATCTCTTCTCTTATATTTTCTTTTGCCTTTATTGGCCCATTGGATGCTAAATTCATAGCTTAGGAAGTCTTGACCGAGTAGGATTTAGAAAATACCAAAATCATTGGACAATTCCTAATTTCATACACAGAATATATGCCTTCCAAGGCATACCTGGCGCTGGATACCTTTGACTTACCTGGCACCAAGTGCATTATGTTCTTCCCCTGTTTTTGCTCTGTTTTTGGTATGTTCTCCTCTATAGATAGAATGGACCTGGCACTAGGTGGACTTGTCAGACCTAGCGCTAGGTCTGTTCTGGTTTTTCTCTGAATGTTGGCTTAATTTTTGCTGCTTGACCATAATGGACCCAGTGCCTAGTCTATTGGCTAGGCTTGGCGCCAGGTACATTTTGGAACTGTTCACATTCTACTCAATTTTAACTCAAATCTGTACAAATTTGTCAAAAATACTTTTTACAAGAAAAATGTCAAATAAGAAGGAATATGCCTAGTTATCATAATAAAAGTATCTCAAAATAATCTCTAATAACTAGTAAAATAATAGTGATTTTAGCCCCTATCACATGGGCTGAATCACAGCCGCTTACTCTGTTATATTCAGTGGCATTAAGGGCATAACATAGAATGTTCATAGCTTGAAAATTTAATGTTATTTTGGCATTGTCTTCAGCATCATATTTATCACTTTCTTTTGGAACGAATCGATCTTCAACACTTTTAAGAGGAACATATGGTCCTCTTTCAATTAAATTCCATAACTCAAAATTAATCAACAAACATAGATCTTTATGCAATTTTTTCAGAATATGTAATTACTCCCAGTGAACAAAGGGGGTCTATTTGTCGAAGATCCCTCAATGTAGGGTAGAGAAGAAATATTTGCCATAAGGATATTTCTCTACAAGGCTGTTTAGTTGAAAAAGAGTAGACTAATGCTTTGATACCGAATGAAAAATCTTAGACAAGGTTGAATAAGATTTTGGCAAATTTAAAACACTTTTCAATAATCTTTTTTTTTTTTTTGGAAATCCTCCTTTTGTTTTTCAGATCGAGGTGTTTGCTAGATATACAAAAAAGAGTTTTTGAGCTGTCTTAAGGAACCAACTACAATCTGAATAAAATGAGACAAGAGATATGTAATTAATACTAGAATAAAGATGGGTTGGTGAGAATCATAAAGATTCCTTTTGAATGATTGAAACCATTTGAGCAAAGAAGTTCACAACCTGTCAAAATTAAATGCAAAGAGAATGAACATGAGATTTATAGTGGTTCGATCTTCAAGTATCTACTTCCACTATCTTAAGCTCTCACTAAAAAGATTTTGAACCAGATTTCTATAAACTCAGCCAATCTCAATGGTGTTTATCTACACCAATTATATAAGAGGATCACCACACTTAGTTTTACCAAAACTACTCAATCAACAACAAATCAAGGCTGATCCCAAATGGATTTTACATCAAAAACTTGATATTCACAAAGGATTATAGAAATGACAAAGAGATAGCTCACATTTTTGAGCAAATGTGCAAAACAAATGAACACCAACAACCTTTACCTTTTTGAAGCAATTTGATTTCACTTTGAAGCACCAATAAAAAGGGAGATTTTTGTATTCTAGAGAGTAAGAGTATTTCTTAGAAAGATAGGACAAAAATCTAATTTAAAATCAAGTTTTGAAAACTTCTATAGAAGCAAAAAATAAAGCTTCAACGGCTAGAAACGGCTAGTTTCTTGCTATCAGTCTTTCCAGAGTTTTGGACTCAAGGATCGGACGAGGGTGCGTCCAAAAGTAAAGTCTAAAATGGTATTTTTTTAGGCAGAAATGATTTGACCCTATTCATAGAGTTTTGGATAATGTTTTTGGATGCAGTGTTATCCAAACTACTTAATCTAAAATTCTGAAGACTTAATACTTTGAAATCTTTTTGCTTGTGTGTTTCAAGATAGAAATAAATTGAATCATAAGGTAAAGAAGACACATGAATTTACACAATATACCTCAACAAACAATTCCTAGTCTATGATTCTTCTCAAGAGCTTCTTGGTATGCAATTTCTTAAGTTTATTTTATACTTCGTAATCTATTCTTGGATTCTGTTGCTCAAGAGTTGCTTAACAATCTCGTTTGTATATCTTGGAAGAATTGAGGTTGCACATGTCTTATCATATATAGATCACTCAAGTTATTGCTCATCAATATTTTTCATAAGTCAAAACATAGTTGAATGCCCTTAAGGCTAACAGATCCTTCAATTCATACTTATGTCTTGTGTTTTTCTTGTTTAAATAGGCTTTCAAGATGCTGAAATTCATTTCCTAAGAGTTCTGGGCTGAGTATAGATTGAAAAATACCAAAACTCATGGAAATTACCAATTTCGCGTAAAAATTAGAAGGCTCGCTGATGTTCCACAGAGTGAAGCCGACACCGGCTTAGAGGATCACGGCCGGCGCCGGCCGTGCTATGGTGGGCCTAGTGTGCTTTATTTTTCTATCCAAAATTCCCCTGTTTTCTTGAATGGGGCTAGCGTCAGCTCTTTGGGTCACGACCAGCTCAGACTGTGCACTAACAGCGACAGTTTTGTCATTTTTTCATTGTTTTCTGCAATAAAATTTCAAAACACCTTTCGAAGGGTAAAATATCAAATATGAAGGAATATGCCTAATTATTACAATAATTGTATCACAAAATACCATCAAATAACTAGAAAAATATAAATGAATTGTGCCCTTATCACATTCCCCCATACTTAAACCTTTGCTTGTCCTCAAGCAAAGCCCTTAAACAAAGAAAAACAAGACATTCCTTCAAAAAGATTTTACTTAAACAAAGTCACAATTACCTTTCAAATTTTAGATATGTTCTTGTCATTCTTCTAACCTTTTGAAAACATTCTCAAAATAAAATACTAAACAAGACATATCAAAGCCCTTGAAGTCAAATTAAATAAGTCCATACTCTAGTATAAGAATATTACTTCACTCTTCAAGTAAAAGCATGGATAACATGAATTATATAAGTCAAGCTATCTATAACTCTAGCATTATAAGTCAAAAAATTGCACAACTCAAGTTATTATGTAAGAAAAACACTCCAAATTTTACTATTTTCTCAATTTTTTCAATTACTTAGGGAATTGATAGCCTTAAGTTCATGAGTTTCTTTTCACACACCGTATTGGCCCCCTTATAGTCATCACTCATCATTTCTTTCAACAATCTTTCTTTTTTTTCTTTTGCTTTTGGGAATTAATAACCTCAAGAAAGTGGATTTTTCTTCACTATCCGTATTGACCCCCATAATCAAGCAAAAACAAATTTCTCGTCAACAACAATTAACTCATTTTTTCAAAAATTTTCCGCAATCTTTCCTCTCAAAGACCTTGTATCTCCTCACATTCCTCATTATAACTCAAAGTTAAGAAAAGTTTAATCCCATAATACAAGAGTTGGCCAACAACCTTTTCTATATTCCTCACATTATCCATATTTAAACTACATTAGTCAAATAATACTCAAACACCAACACATAAATAAGATTAACCAATATTCTTAAGTCTTAACATATCTTATCCCATAAATCATTTTCACATCAATAAAAATCCACCTAATGAATGACACATCCTATATCCAAAGAAGAAAGATAATCACAACATTGCTAAGGCATTGAAACCATAAAAAATTTGAAAATTTCCAAAAGTGTCCTCCAGCAAATAGAGATATGAATATGGATAGATATGGAAAATATTTTCAATACCAAACTCTCCCCCACACTTAAAGTGGATATTGTTCTCAATGGCAAAAAATATAATAAGGAAAGCAAAGCCAAGGGACCAAAAATAATGAAAGAGAAAGAATAGAGAAAAGAAAATACTCCCATTGCACTAAAACTTCAATAGGTTTAAATTCATCACAAGGAGGCATAAGGGAAATTATACCTAAAAAATCAAAAGAAACAAAAATAAAAGCATAAATCTGAAAAAAAAATCAAAAGAAAATGAAACAAAAGAAACAAAGTAACTAAAAAGAAATCCTAAGAAAGGTAATGAAAATATAAAAAGAAAAGAAAGCTAAAGAAAAGAAATATATAGTTGTAGGATAATACTTAATGCTCATCATCATGATCATCCTCATCATCGTCATCCTCAGCAGTGGCCCCATGGCTACCATTACCTCCTTGAGTGCCAGGAAATCTTTGCAACTACTATGCCCATTGTTGTTCTTGATCATCTTGCCTTCTAGTGAGGGCATTCATGGATTCGCGCAGTTGCAGCAATATCTCTGTTTGGGTTTCCATGACAATTCTCAAATGTTTTGATTGACCGTGTACCTCAGCCTCAAAATCACCCCTAAATTGGGTTTAGGAACTACTGACACAAGCTCGAGGTGGTGGTGCATAATGCTCTTCTTCTGCGGGTGGAAGTTCAACTTGTCTCGGGTGTTGCACATCAAAAGGCGGTAACTAATGCCTTACCTCTGTACTATACTGATAACCATAGCTAGTGAGTGTTTGCTCAGTAACCATATCATGCTCTATTGTGGTTTCAGTAAGTTCCCCCTCTAAGTTAATATTAAAGGGTTCAAGAATTTTCATTATCATGAGGGGGAAGACAAAAGCTTTTGTGGAAAGGTGAGAGTAGACCACATCCTGCATAGATTGAATAATTAAAGGAGTAAGTGGGATAGGTAAAGTGTGTATCATCCTATAAAGAATATACAAGTCAATGACACAGGACCCATTGAACTCACTAGCTTTTGGAACAATATTGTAAGTAAAAATATAAACTAGGGTGCATAGGTTAGCTTTAAGGTCACTGTTAGAGTAAAAACCTACTTGCGCTACTAGACCTCTCCTATATAGTCTCAAGGTAGCTCTAGTGTCACTTATTTTTCACTCTAGATTAGACAATAGCTTCTGGTTGCTGTGATCTACAGCTAACCAAGGACCTTCATCATTTACATAGAGGATGGCAGCTAGTCTCTCTCTATCTAGAAAGATAAGGGTGCCCTTTACTCTAGTCACATTAGTGCATTTTTGGACTATGTTAGTATAAAACTCTTTTATCAGAATAGGGCAATAGGGTCCTTTGAGTTGAAAAATTGGTCCCCACCCCAAGCGTCTAAACATGATGCCTAACTTGAGGGCATGGTCTAGTGAAGGTATGAAAGTGCGTTCTACTGTAATCTTATTGGCAGCCCTCTTAGTGTACCACTCTTGGCAGGATAGATCAATGAAATCAGTAGGGTGAAGGAACAATGAGTCTATAGAAGTAGGAGTAGAGAAAGATGAAGTTCTAGCCTGTTTAGATGATTGACCCCACTCTCTAGGCATTATGAACAGATACGAGGATAGCTAGTCAAGACAAGGACTAAGTTATCACAATAATGTCACAACTACCCTTAAGAGAATCAAATCACCACAACACAACTTCACACACAATCCCAAACCCCACAATGTTTAATCAATCCACACAAACCTTAATCCACAATGGCAATTAAACTCAACCTCCTTTCCAAACCTACAAGAAATCGAATGCCACAATGTAAACCATATCATGGTTCCTGATCACAACCTGATTATAGCAAGCAAAACATATCCATATTCCAAAGTAAAAGTAATGGATTAACATATTACATGATTGCATCTAAAAAATAATTGCCATATCCAAGAATATACCGCCTATAACCACACTATGGACATGTTGTTGTAAACATAATCCAAGAATCATACTCTCATTCTATTCTATTCATGCAATTTTCGGCCAAAAATATGCCCAAAAATAGAAAAAATTCCAATTGCAAGTATTGAATTGTAGAAATGTAAGAAAAATCATACATTTGTGTACTACAATGCATGGGTAAGCAAAATATGCAATCTTTTGGATCAAAATCTTGTTTGAAAGGAGAGATTTGAAAGTGGATTTTTGAATAAAAAGTGGAGATTTTTAGATTTGGATCCATAGATTCAACAAAAATAAGAGGATATGATATTGGAGTAATGTTTTTGAAGGTTAAAATGGAATTGGTGGTGTTTGGGGATGTAAAAACGGCGTGAGTTTGAGAGAAAATTAAGGAAAGTTAGTGGAGTTTGAAAATAAATTGGCCAAATCGGCCACTTAAAGAGTGTTCTCGACAGGAGCCAGTGCCGGCTCCCTATAGCTGGGCCGGTGCCGGCCCTGCTTTGGCAGGATTTTTTTTTTTTAAATACGAAAAATCAAAAAATAAAGACTATGAAATTATGAAGAAAATAGCATTATTTAAAAAAAAACCAAAATACATGAAGATAAATGAAAGAACACAAGAATTAAATAGATGTCTCAAAGGAAAAAAAAAATCAATTAGAATTATTTTTTTCCACGGTCGAGATCACGTGGATTAGTTTTAGTATTGCCCGGAAGAGATCCTACTTGACAATCTCCAAGGAGTTTAGCCAGTTGACCAATTTGATTTTTGAGGTTGGGGATGCCTTTAAGTTTCGTGTGGTTCCATCTACTTCTTGAAATCGAGTTTCCGTACCACTTACCAGTTGATTAACCAACTCCTCCAACGATGGCTTAGGTGGTGGTGCATTGTAGGGTAAAGAGAGTTGAGTCCTTTTGGTTCCCAAAATTAGAAGAAGCCTGCTTAGGTTGGTTTTGGTTGTTCCATGCAAAGTTAGGATAATTCCTCCAACTAAGATTATAAGTGGTGCTACAGGGATTTTTACGTTGTCGTTCATTGCCCACAAACGTAGCTTGTTCTAACAATTCTTGTGATGACCCTATATTTTGGCACTCATGGTTTGGATGCCCTTCCCTACAAAAATCACAACTCACATTTATTAACTGCCCTTGGAAAGGAGATATTACTAATTGATCTATTTTCTGCGTTAGTGCCTCCACTTTGGCCTCCAAAGTCGCTATTGCATCCACCTTGTGTACTCTATGGACACGAGCTCTTGACCTTGAACTACCCCAAGCATAGTTGTTGGTGGCCAAATTTTCAATCAAATCAAATACCTCTTCCAAAGTCTTAGAATTAATGGAGCTTCCTGTAGATGCATCAACTAATTGCCTAGTAGCAAAGCTCAAACCACTGTGAAAGATTTGCATTTGCATACCCAACTCAAACCCATGATGAGGACACTTTCTAATCATTTCCTTAAACCTTTCCCAACACTCATAAAGGTTTTCAAATTCTAATTGTTGGAAGGCAAAAATATCAATCCAAAGTTTGAATGTTCTAGCTGGGGGAAAATATTTTGCAAAATATTTTTTAGCTAAAACATTCCAAGTAGTAATGGATCTAGTTGGCAAAGATTTTAACCATGATTTCGCTCTATCTTTCAAGGAAAAAGGGAAAAGCCATAGTTTGATGGCATTCTTAGAAATACTATTCATTTTAAAAGTGTCACAGATTTCTAAAAAACTAGCAAGGTGGGCATTAGGATCTTTCTCAAGTAGCCCATCAAATTGTACCATGTTTTGAATAATTTGGATTATGTTGGGCTTTATTTCGAAATTGTTAGCCTCTATCCTAGGTCTCGTAATACTGGAGCTCGTACCTAAGATTGTGGGTTTTACAAAATCGTCCATAGTCCTCCTATTACCACCATTACCACTATTATTGGGTTGATTAACCTCATGTCTTTTCTTATCCTGCCGCTCACAACCTTTTTGACCTTTTTGAGGGTTCTTTCGATCTCAGGATCAAGATCTATGATATTGGCTTTAGATTATCGGGTCATATACTAAAGGTAAGGTCTATAGAAAATAGAAAATAGTAAGATTATAAAATTTACAACTTAGACAGTTAGTACATCTTCACTAATTAAGTTAGAAAAATTATAAAATGCAAGGATATTAAAGTACAAGTATACAAGAAAACAAATTACATCACCTATTCATACAATGAACATATATACATATTTACATATAGACATAAAAATATATAAATATGGTTAAATTAACAAAATTCAAGCTTTTACGATATTGTTCCTTGGCAACGGCGCGAAAAACTTAATGCATACATTTTGAGTGTATAAAAATTATCAAATTTAAATCCATCATTTAGTCAAGTTTTAATTAAAACATTAATCCCAAAATACATATACGAGCAAGTATATTCATCACAAGTATAGTATAGGGAATTATCGACTATCGATCCTCAAAAGAACAAGTACACACTAATAACTTTTCATTAATTATTTAATCGACCAAATAGAGTGATAAAATAATAAAAATAAAAATAAATAAATATATACAATTCAAGGATATACGAATATGAAATTTAGACAATTATCCTAGAAAACATGATAATGAACTATTTAGCAATTCTTTCAATTACACATCATCTTGACATCATGAAGGAATATAAAGTAAAATTCAATAGTTTCTCAAGTCATGAATTCACTTAAATAGATTCCATTTCTTTCCTAATCTATGAAATCACTATCTTTTGATTAAATTAGTAAATTTTCCAACCAAACCAACATAACCAAAACGTGCATTAAACTCAATTCCCCATAAACATGAAATTAGTCAACAAACCCATACTCTAGACGAAATTAACTAATATTTGATTACTTAAGTTCTTTGGCTTAACTTCATTTCCTAAGTCCATTAAGCAATAACAAATATGAAATCAATAAAATTAAATCAACTTCTAACGTCGTTTTCCAAGTCAATTAGAAGCAAACCTAACTTCATCAATTCTTCCATAAGCACAAGTAATCAAACACCAAGAGTGATAGAAAATTGATCAAATTTCTAAATTAATACAAAAATCATGAATTCCGAAATATTGTCAAATTATAATAAAAAAATTGAAAACATCATTATTCTAGAAAAAAGGAAACAAATGTCAAAGAAAGAACTCATAGACAAGTTTCCTTCTTCTCCCTTGAAGACTCTCTTAAACAATACTCATTAATTTGATAAATTCTTCTTCAATGAGTGATTTACTAATTTGATCCTTCAATTCATACTTTTGTCTTATGTTTTTCTTGTTTAAATAGGCTTTGAAGATACTAAAATTCGTCCCCTAAGAGTCCTGGGCCGAGTAGAAATTAAAAAAAATACCAAAACTCATGGAAATTACCAAATCTGCTCAAAAATTAGAAAGCTCGCCGACGTTCCACAGAGTGCAGCCGGTGTCGGCTTGGAGGATCATGATCGGCGCCGGTCATGCTTTTGCTTTATTTTTTTGTTCAAAATTCCTCTGTTTTCTAGAATAGGACTGGCGTCAGCTCCTTAGGTCATGACTGGAGCCGGCCATGCATTTACGGCTATGGTTTTGTCATTTTTTTTTATCATTTTCTGCAATAAAATTCTAAAACACCTTTCCAAGGGTACAATATCAAATATAAAGGAATATACCTAGTTATTACAACAATTGTATCACAAAATACCATCAAATAACTAGAAAAATATAGATGAATTTTGCCCCTATTAGGTGTGCACCTCTACTTAAGAGAATTCCCCAAACATCTCTCTCGTCTATCCATTAGGTAGGTGCCCCATGTCCCATTCTCTGGTTTTACCCTTGGTAAAATTGTCTTGCTACCCCAAGACAAGGCTCAACTATCTAGTACTGTTGCCCCATTCAGAAAAAGATAAACTACCGGAGATGACTAATCTACTAGGAGCCTATCTTAATCTAACACAAGCTACTATTAAGGTATCACTTGTTGAGATCTCAATATCTAATTAACTGGAGCGGTTCAAGAAATTACTATTTTGATATAAAATATTTAAATTTTATTTCCAAAATATTGTTCCTGTCTTTAACGTCCAAATTCAATTTTCATCCAGATTAAATTTCTAAAACCAAATCGACTTTCCCAAAATATAATATCCATTCTAAAAATTTATTCAAAGCATCATAATTTAGTATTCATAATTTGCCTTGCACAAAAAACAATATATATATGGAGCCAACATAAATAAAATTAAATGCCATAGTTTTTGCAATAATTGCATAAAGGGAAAATTCATAAATCGATGTTCACATACTTCTTATGATTTATAATGCATGGCTTGATATATATATATATATATATATATATATATATATATATATATTCAAAGTCCATTATAATATTTTACCAAAATAAATCATGCATGAGCATGCAATGAGTATTTATAATGGACATAATTTTCATGCGTAAGTATTTTTCAGAAGAGGCATGTTTGTATTCATAAAAATTATCTCATGAAATTGTGGAAGAATATATGGATATATTTATCTCATATCAAATATTCATGGTGTAATTCATGGACATACACGTCCTAGAAAATATTTATGTAAGGACTTACCTCGATCCTTAGAAAAAGTTTGTGTTCAATTCAAGCTTAATGTTTCAGCTCACAACTCTCCTCTCCAATCGAATCTATCACATAAACCTATATATACATCAATTCACTGCTCACATTTTC
Organism: Voacanga thouarsii; assembly: GCA_026120185.1. NCBI lineage: Eukaryota > Viridiplantae > Streptophyta > Magnoliopsida > Gentianales > Apocynaceae > Voacanga > Voacanga thouarsii. Next base: position 1,466,351 of record JANUWF010001213.1, on the reverse strand, counting down.
AAATACAACTTTTAGCACAACCCTCATATAATAGGTTATTACTTAAGCCCCATAGGATTTATTACATTTCTCACCCAGGTTACTTACTCACTAAGGTTGCAAGTAACCTTACTAGAGGTTCATACAACACACAAAAGCCCTAATATTATGTGAATAACCATAAATGAAACTCAACAAATTTCAAGTAATCACTTGATCAAACAGAATTTTAAAGGTTCCTTGGTATATCTTAATCACACTAGTGGACTACCTAAGTTAAAATTCTTAAAATTAATCTACTTAATTCAAGCACCAAAGAATACATAAAAACATCCCTAGAATTTGATACACATCATGGAATCAATCAATTTTGCTAAGAAAAAATGGGTCAAAAGATCAATTAAATTGACCAAGCAAACTATTTTGTTTTTCCAAAAAAATTTTTAGTTTAAAACTTTAATGTGTTAGTGAATTTTCATGTAGAATTCTCCCAAAAATTCCGCTTAAAAATTCGCCAATTAAAATTTTTAAATAAGCCTGCCTGCTACAGTTGGCTAGGCAGATTTGTGTAAGGATATTCAAAAGTTCATATCTATGTAACCATAAAGGATTTTTCAGTGATTCTTCTTTTATAATACTCTTGAAACCTTGAAGTTTCTACATTTCAAAATCACTTGTAAACTCAATTGGAAAAACTTATTTTTGGATGGTTCAATTTATGCCATTTTCATAACATTTCTAGCAATGTAATAGTCAGTTTCTAATAAGTGAAAACCCATGTTTTTTATCATCAAATAAACATAAGGCCAAACTAAGAGACTTCTTGGATCATGTAGCATTATATAAAAATAGCTTTTTTTTTAAAAAAAGAAGATATTTCCATATTTAAACAATTCACATTTGCAGAGTGAAAAATTCTTCAGTACATGTATTCTGTTTTGCACAACATTCTTGGGTGTGAATCTACATCAAAACTTACTTCTTTCCACATATAAAACCACCCACATATAGCATTTCAAGTCCATAACAAGTTTACAACAGTCTTCTCATAACAAAAATGCCATATTTTAGAAAACTGGACAGAAACTGCTATTTTTTTTTGCTATCATACATTCGTAAGAGAAAGATGAATACTTTTCACTCACCTCTTGAAGACTTGATTAGAAAATTCAAAAGATAGCAAGGAGAGGCTTTTATCTTTAGTTTTGCAGCTCGAGTTCTTATTTTTCTTGAGAGAAAAATAAAAAAGGGACCAATGAATTTTTCAGTCGCAAGAAAAATGAGAGGAAAAGTGGAGCTTTGTCATTACCTTTTTGAAGATTAATCTTGTTCAAGCTTTCCAAATCAATTGGAGGGAGGCTTCCTTGATACCCAAATGAACTGAAGTCCTTGAGTGCTTGAAGAAGAAAGATCAAAGAAAAGGGGAAATAAGGCTCCTGGCTTCAAGGAAATGGAAGAGGAAGTTGTTTCCCATTTGAACAAAGGCTATTGACAGCCTCAGAGAAGTGGAGGGCTATTTGAATTTCTAGAGAGAAGGGAAAGCAAAAGGTTTTTAGAGTGAGAAGCTAGGGTAGCCAACTGCTAGGGGAGTAAGGGAAGAAATGGGGTTTTGTTTAAGGCATTTCCAATACATTAGTTGAGATTATATTGTGTGAATATGAAAGAAAGGCTGAAACAAAATTCAAGGGCCAAGATTTAAAAGATCTAATGGCCTAGAATCTCTCTTAAGTGGTAGTACTATGAATAGGCAAGATGGACTTTTTACTAGTTTTTAGGGCTCCTAATCTATAGTTAAAATTATTTAGTCTAGGTTAAAATTGATTTGAAGTTTTAGTAGTCTTGTCAAAATTAATTTATTTTACTTGGTCAAAATAGTTCTAGTCAACTAATTGGAAGACTAGTAAAAAATGCTTCATCTCACCCCTTAGGTCAAGAATACAAACCAAATGAATTATATAAGTAAGGAATAATGAGCTAATATAAGTTATATGACTTCTAATTGTTACACCTTTTTCTAAGCAGTCTTGAGATATGAGATATTTTATTACCTTTGGGATCTTTAGGATGTAGTATGAGAATGACTTGGAGGAAGATGATTGACTACAAAATAAAATAAATGGAAGAACCACTCTATTAATGATTCCTTAGATATTTTATATGTGGGCCCCGCAACATTTAATGAAGTTCTTAGATATTTTACGTGGGGCCCATAGCACATAGTGAAGTTCATATATTTTAAATTTATCATAGAAATTTTATATAGTGGCCATATCTATTTAATATTAAGTTTAATATTAGACATTTGAGATACTATAACCTTTTCTATAATTTTCTTATATCTTTCATAAGTTTCCAAAATGTTCCATAAGCTTCCACCATATTTTATAAGTTTCTATCATCTTCCACCAAAATAAGTTCTAACTTATTTCTATTAATTTCTATTTATTTCCATAAACTTCTAATGGCTTCTAAAGGTTTCTATTTATTTCTATCACTTTCTATAAGCTTCTACTTGCTTCCATTAATTTCTATAAAGTTCTAAAATCTTCCATAAGTTTCTTACATAAGCTTTTACATAAGCTTCTTAAATAAGCTTTCTATATAAGTTTTTTAGAAAAACTATAAATAGAAGGAAGGAGGGAGGACAAAACCGAGAGAGAAGAAGAGGGTAATTGGGAGACAGAGAGAGAGAAAGGCCTAGAAGAAAAGAAAAGAGAGGAGAAGAAGAAAATTGGGAGAAAGAAAGAGGAAATTGAGAGGAACAAAGGAAAAGGAAGGAAAGAAAGAGAGAAAGAAACCAAGGAAGGAGAAAAGAGATGAAAAAATAGTGACTTTAAGGATTTATTTTGTTCAACTTGAGATTTACATAGAAGACGAGATGGGTCCCTTTATTTTGCAAATACTGTGTTGGGCTAGTGATTTTCTATAAAAATTTACATATGCATGTCTCATCGATTATTTTATGAAACATAGATTTTATGTGTCCCTCAACATAGATATTGTGAGATAAGTAATTCTCTATTTGAGAAAAGCAAGCTCTATGTGAGTAAAGTAATTTTTGTATTAGGTTTATGACCTTAGTACAAAAAGCCATCAATAGCCAAATGGCAAGATAAGGTTAAACCATCAATAGTCGAATGGTGAGACATGATTAAGTGCTAGGTTACGAACTCTGATTTTGAAAATTGGCAATTCTTGTGTTCAACCATTAATATCTATGTGTGAAAAGTGTTTGTTGTGTATCAATTATGATATCTCATCTATTATTTACAAGTTATCTTGGTAGGAAAATGCTATGAACTCATTTTGCTTTATTTAATAAAAAATCATGGATATACATGGTACTCATTGAGTTTTACACTCACATATTGCCCCCTACTTTCCTATTTAGGTTCTATTGTATAGGTCAGCAATTAGAGTAGCATAGCGCAAGTGTGATAAGGTAGAAACTGGTATTGGAGTATCTTGTCAGAGGTAAAAGATTGGGTTATTATTTATTGCAATATACTAGAGATGTCATTTCAAAGTTATCATGAAATGAATTTCATATTCATTTAAGGTTATAGAATGAATTCGCTATGCGTTAAGTTATAAATTATTACAAAGACCCATTGTTTGAGAGATCAAACGGGGCAACATCCAGCGAAAACTAGGCTCACTACGATTGGAAAACTATGGTATCAGAGTTTTAGGTTAAAGGCTTTGGGAGAAGTCTTAGGCAATTGTTATCAGAGCCTTTGGTGGATGGTTTTAATAGACATTGATCTTGTGATTGTCTCGCGATTGTAGATATGGTTGTAGGAGATGATTGAAAGAAGAGAAATGCTTACAAGCGAATATCTGTGATATGTGAATATGTATTATATACTAAAGTTTAAGGTTTTTGAAGACATTATTGGTTAGTGGTTTGGAAGAAGTTTTAGATTAATGACATTGAAGATGTTAAAGATATTTTCAAATTTTCAGGACGAAATTTCTTAAAGGAGGGGGAGATTGTAATGCCCTTCCCTGAGTAGTCTTGAGATAGGAGATATTTTACTACCTTTATGATATAGTGTGAGGATGATTTGGAAAAAAGTGATTAGCTACAAAATAAAACAAGTGGAAGAATAGCCCGCTCCATTGATGATTCCTTAGACATTTTATATATGGTGGTCTGCTTCATTAATCATTCATTAGATAATTTATACGTGGGGCCGATAACATTTAATAAAATTCTTAGATAGTTTATATGTGGGGACCACTGTTGGGATTTTATTGTGCTTATCAAATAAGAACGCAATGGAAATAACCATGAAATCCATGCCCAAAGACCACGTGTTTGCAATTAAAACGGGAATAGAGGAAGGAAATAGAGATTACCTTCTGTAGTAGAAAATAAAAATTTTCTTGAGCAAACCCAAGAACCAATTCCCTTTGTTTTGATTGCCCAATCACCCCACTACAATCCAAGAGTAGAATTGTCTCTAGCAGTAATCTACATAAGGTTGAATTACTCACAAAACCAGCTCAAAACTATGCTAGTAGAAGAGGAATGACTAAGTTTTAATTGGAGAAGAATGAGGATGAAGAAGGAATGTCCGACTCACTTATGCAAAAGCGAATGATTCCCATATTTATAGTTTTTAGGATTTGTGTTAATTGCAATTAAGTCCTCCAAGATCCAATGTCTACAATTGGGCCCTTGAAGGTTATATAATTGCAATCAAGTCCCATGAATTATAACAAATTTATAATTCACCTATAAATATACATATTTTTATCTTAATTAACCCTATAATATTATCAAATAATATATATTGAGCATTCAAACCTTTATTATGTATGACCCATTAGGTTTCTTGGTTTTATTGGTAGTATAATATGAATTAATTCTAATAGTTTTAAAATTAATAATTCTAAATAAAATATATGATTAATTTATTAATTCACTAATTAATAAATTTATATTTAGCAGATCAAGAGCGACATCTAGTAATGACTCTTGATCACCCAAAAATCCAGAAAGTCAAGTGGCTTGACATGAGCTTTTCAATAGCAAATAACCAGTGCAATAAACTCCTTTCACCATATTATATCTTATTCGGTCTAGAGCATGGAATTAGTGCCAACTCCATTCAGAATATTATTAATTCTGGCCCAAATATTTTAGTACTTGTTCAAGAAATCCATTACTCGATAGGTGTATCAAATTTGGAACTATTTCCAATACATAGTTGCCTTGTCTAAGGACTTTATGAGTAATGATTTATACAAGCGACCCTGAGATATATTCTCCTACTATTAGGAGCGGTGAATCATTTATTAACCCTCTCAGTTACTTTCATTTACTTTACATTGTATGCAATATCCATCCCATAGGTAGTCCTTGTAAGACTCCAAAGATTAGAATCAAAGTACAACGCTCAATAACACAAAATACCTTGGAGATCTCAAGTCTAAGGATATTTACAGACTAGCTATAATAAGATTCTGTCACTGAAACTCAATATCTTATCCAAGTGGTTATCTCATAGTTAGGTCATCTAATGAACTTGTTCATATAACAAGCATCCACATATTAATCCTGAATATCACAATATTTACGGTTATGAGAACCACTGCTTGATCCAATCAAGGGATATAACATGTACAAGTCTTGGTGTATTAATAATATCCTATCTCATTAATACTATGACTAGGTATTATTCAAGCACAAACACTACATAGTGTAGTAGGAATCTCATATCATGATTTCTTAACACTGTGTTGTACTAGGGACTTTATCAAACAGTTTATATGAATATTAAGTTGTAACAATCAAATTGAAAGATAAAGAATGCCTCTTTTATTAATTATTGTGCAATATACATGGTACAAGTGATTACCTCTAGGGCACAACACTAATAATCTCCCACTTGCACTAGAGCCAATCATTCATATATCAAATACTGAATGACTCAACATGTTTATCATGTTTCTTTTGGGAAAGTGCTTTAGTAAGTGGATCAACTATGTTCTGATCCTGGGGAATTTTCTCTATCTTTACATCCCACCTATCTATGATCACTCTAATCAGATGATAGCCTCTAAGTACATGCTTAGATCGTTGATGAGATCGTGGTTCCTTTGCTTGTGCAATGGCTTCATTGTTGTCACAATGCAAAAGTATCGGATTTACAATGCTAGGAACCACTCCAAGTTCAGTGACAAACTTCTTGATCCACACTACTTTTTTAGTTGCTTCAGAAGCCGCTATGTACTCTGCTTTAGTTGTCGAATTGACTGTAGTCTGTTGTTTAGAACTTCTCTAACTTATTACCCCACCACCTAACATGAACATGTAGCTAGATTGTGATTTGTTGTCGTCCATATCGGACTAAAAGCTAGCATCAGTATACCCTCTTACTTACAAATTACCATTTCTATATACCAAGAATACATCCTTAGTCCTTTGTAAGTACTTGAGGATATTCTTTACAGCCGCCCAATGACTCTCTCCAGGGTAAGATTGGTATCTACTCGTTAAGCTAAGAGCATATGATATATTGGGCCTAGTACATATCATAGCATACATAATAGACCCAATTGCCGAAGTATATGGAATTCTACTCATATGATCCCTTTCAACTTGTGTCTTTGGAGACATCTACTTTGAAAAGCTTACTCTATGTGCCATAGGTAAGAATCATCTTTTGGATTGATTCATGTTGAACCTCTTTAGCACTTTATTTATGTATGTAGATTACGAAAGACCTAGCAACTTCCTTGATCTATCTCTATAGATTCTTATTCCTAGAATATAGGTTACTTCTCCAAGGTCTTTCATGAAGAACATCTTGGACAACCAAATCTTTACAGATTGAAGAACGGAAACATCATTTCCTATTAGCAATATGTCATCTACATAAAGCAATAAGAAAACAACCGCACTCCCACTAACCTTCTTATATACACAAGGTTCATCTATATTTTGAATGAAACCAAATTCTTTCATCGTCTCATCAAAACGGATGTTTGAATTCCTAGATACTTGCTTAAGTCCATAGATGGATCTTTGCAACTTGCATACTTTTGTGACATCTTTGGATGTGAAATCTTCAAGTTGTGTCATATACACTTCTTTGATTAGGTTTCTATTAAGGAAAGTAGTTTTCACATCCATTTGCCAAACTTCATAGTTGTAATGAGCGACAAGTTCTAGGAGTATTCTTATGAATTTTAGCATAGTGACTGGTGAAAAGTTTCGTCATAGTCAATACCTTACTATTGTCGATAACCTTTTGCAACTAGACGTGCCTTATAGGTAACCATATTACTATCCATGTTGGTTTTCTTCTTGAAAATCCATTTGCATCCTATAGGCTTAATTCCTTCGGGTGGATCAACCAAAGTCCATACTTTGTTGTCATACATGGAATCCATTTTTGACTTCATGGCGTCAAGTCATTTGTCAAATTTTGAACTATTCAGAACGTCCTTGTAAGTAGTAGGCTCATCTTCTTTTATGAACAATACATCATTATGGTAACTTATGAGAAATCCATATCTCTCAGACGCCATTCATATCCTACTCGACCTACGAGGTTCTTGTGTGTTAGAAGATTCATTAATAGGTGTGGGTTCAGACGGTTGATCAATATTTGTTTGTTCTTCTTGAACTTCACTAAGTTCAAGCTTACTCCCACTATCTTCTTTAAATATGTGCTCATTTTCTAAAAAGATAGCATGTTTCGAAATAAAAATTTTATTTTCAAAAGGAAGATAGAAGTAATATCTGAAGGATTCGTTTGGATATCCAACAAACAAACATTTGTCAGACTTACTTTCAAGTTTATCTGACATTGCCCTTTTAACAAAAGCAGGGCAATCCTAAATCCTTAAATGAGATAACTTTTGTCTTTTACCAAAGAACAGCTCATAAGGAGTGGTATCAACCATTTTTGACGAAACTCTGTTTAATATATCAACAACAGTCTCCAGTGTATATCCCTAAAACGATTTTGGTTACTCTGTAAAAGCCATCATGGTCTGTGCTATGTCTAGAAGGGTTCGATTCCTTCTCTCAGATACACCATTATGTTGAGGTGTATGTGGTGGAGTCCATTGAGATAATATCTCATTATCTCTAAGATAACTTAGAAATTCTTGGCTTAAGTATTTACCTCCTGGATCAGATCTAAGAGTTTTAATACTTTTGCCAAGTTGTTTCTCTACTTCATTCTTAAAATCTTTGAACTTGTCAAATGCTTCAGACTTGTATTTCATTAAATATAAATACCCATATCATGAATAGTCATCGGTGAAGGTTATAAAGTAGTGATAACCTCTTGTTTGTATAGACATTGGGCCACATACATCTGTATGTATTAGTTTTAAAAACTCTTTAACCCTTTATCCTTTTCGAGAAAATGGAGTTTTAGCCATTTTACCAAATAAACAGGATTCATATGTGTCATACAATTCACAATCAAATGATCCCAAGTCACTCAACTTGTATAACTTAGATACGCGTTTTTCATTTACATGGCCTAAACGACAATGCCATAAGTAAGATGAGATTGAGTTATCTTTTCTATATTTCTTTTCATTTATATTGAGAATTGGATTATTAATGTCTAGAACATATAAACTATTAACTAAAGTTGCAGAACTATAATGGATATCATTTAATGAAAAGAACAGTATTTATTCTTAAAATTTAAATGAAATCCAAATAAGTCTAAACAAGCAATTGAGATAATATTTTTTAATAAAATTGGTACAAATAGCAGTTTTAAAGTTCTAAAATTAATCTAGAAGGTAGATTAAGATGATAAGTCCCTACAGCTAATGCAGCAACCTTTGTTCCATTTGCAACTCGCAAGTCCACATTGTCTTTTTCCAGCCTTCTATTACCCTTTAGTTCCTACAAATTATTGCATAAATAAGATCCACAATCAGTATCCAATACCCATATCTCATTATTAAGGGCAGTATTAATCTCAATCATAACATACCAGGAGTAGAAGTAGAAGTGCTTGCAAGCTTCTTATTCTTCTTCTTCTTGAGAACTTTCTTCTTAGAAGACGAAGAACATACTAGCAAGATCGCCTTATCATTCTTCTTCATGGATGATTCAGCAGTCTTAAGTAGATTAATAAGCTCAAGTATGGTGATCTCAATATTATTCATGTGGTAGTTAATCACAAATTGTGAAAAACTACTTAGTAATAATTGTAGAATTAAGTCAACACTTAAATTGTAATCCATTATGAAACCAAGAGACCTAAGCTTTTCAATATAACCCAATATCTGTAGCCCATGAGTGACTACTGAAACACCCTCAACCATCTTAGAACGGAACAGTTACTTAGATATCTTATATCTCTCAATTCTAGCTTGTTTATCAAACAACTCTTTAAGATGGAAGATAATGGTTTGAGCATCTATATGCTCATGCTGTTTTTGTAATAAGGAGTCATTGACGCTAGCATAATACATGATGCAGTGTCATTGTCCTCCTTATACTTCTTGAGGACAGCATGCTCATCAGCAGAAGCATCTTGGGCTGGATGTGGCGAAATTGGAGCATCTAGCATGTAGAGCAACTTTTTCGACTTAAGAACGATTCTCAAGTTTCTATACCAGTCCAAATAGTTTGATTCAATGAGCTTATTTGTTTCCAAGATGCTACGTAGGTTTAATTTTGTCGACATGATACAAGTGACCTAGATGTAAAGATAGAGTAATTAGAACATGTATTTGCTTATGATATGCAAGTAATTAGGTCTTTAATTAAACACATTTTTATTCTACTATTTTACTCAAATCAATAGCCTCCACTATTGACTCAAGAAAGCCCGTTGAAAGCTTTTCTAGTGGACTAGTATCCAAATTTCTTAAGAATGACCTTGGGTTAGTTTAACAAGCCACTCTTAAGTTCAGTGGTAGGTATCTAATACTAATTATATCAAATGTAACTATTGTATGATTGGGTGATTAACATCTTTTAATCATTAAAATATTTAATAATATCCCAACCTTACCTCTAATATTTTTTATGCTTGGGTTAGCCCAACCGGGATGAAGAAATTGGTTAAACCTAACCCATTAATTAGGAATTAAATTCTATAGCTTGAACATACTCAATGTCAAATGGGCTTGCATATGCCCAACAACCTAGTCTAAAAAAAGAGTTCTCGTTCTTACTATATTAATGGAAGGCATTAGATATACTATTATTTGAGTGATTTATTCCTTTTAGTTGTCTCATCATTTGTCATGCATACAATTTATCAATAAGTAGCACAAATTGATAAACATGGTAATAAACTATTACGGGTATGGTTGTGGACTCTTTAAATTAATTTCCTTGAGCCAACAAGGAAATTAATATGATTAACCCTATGTGTTCATGCATGATTTAAGTAGAATGTCTTACCATCTCGCTTTGTTTTGATTACCATCTTCAAAATCTTGTAAATAAAATTCTACCTTAATCTAACTCATATAAACTAATTACATAATTTCTTAAAGGAAGAAACCTCGAGTTACATTCGAGGGGAGTTAGATAAGAAGAGAATTACAAAAGAATTTGAGATAAGGCAGGACGCGTATTCCCTATTTAATTAAAACAAAGTGCTAAAGATGCATGAACAGATAAGTTTGGTCATAATCCATAACCACCCACCATGCCAATTAAAACGTGCTTAAAATACAACATAATACATCTAATGCACAATCATCCAAAATTAGTGTTTTGGAGAAATCTGGGTCTAAAATTGAATTTGTGTTGAAATCAAATTTTAGAAAATTGTGAGTCCTACATGTAATTTAAAAAATATTTTTATCCAAAATCATGGGTTTTAAATTAGAAAAGATAAAAAAAATTATTATTTTTTAATATAAAATAGTGCAAGAATAGAGTGCACCTGGCGCAAAGTAGGTCGAACGTACTCGGCGCTAGGTTTGCTCTGGAGGTACACGACTAGCACATAAAATAGGGGAAGAACAGAGTGGATGTGAAACCCCATCTAAAACCAACCCTAGAGTAAGAGGGTCGGGATGCATATCATATTTTTTTGCATGCATAAATATATTTTTGAATGATTTTATGTGTTTTGAAATTGTGATTTATAGTCTAGAAGGCTTAATTGTGCTTATTGAGTAGGAAGGGCAAAATGGTAATTTTGCTTGAAGTGGAAATAGGGAGATAGCTTGGGGATTGAATAGGAAGAATATTTAGGAGAAAAAATAAGAATAAGAGTTGTTGTGGTTTAGTGGTTAGAGCTTTGGAATTTATCTCTAAGGTCTTGAGTTCAAATCCCATCATTTAAGTTTTGGCATGATTAAATTTTATTTTAGATAGGTGGATATTTTCATCCCTTGTAGGCCATAAGAAGGAGTAGGAGTGTTGTCCTAGAGGAGCATGAAAGGAATGTCCTAATCCTACTCTTGTACCCTACAAAAACTCTTAAGGGATTCATATCTTTTTTTGCTCTCTAGCTTACCTTAATTCTTTATCAATTAATTTGCTTAATTTATCCAAGCTATTTTTATTTCCAGAAAATTCCAGCAATACTCTTTGATCTTGGAGTTTCGAAAATGTCTATATGAGGATAGCATATTGACTGAAAATGGGGAAGGCGTTATGGAAGGTTCCCAAGAGAATTAATCTCCATGGTTGAACTTTCAAACTCCACCCTATAAGTGATCATCTTCTTCATGTAGCAATCTGAAAATTTTTCCAGCTTCTTAGTCAGTCCAACTTTGAAACTTCAGCCATTTTTCCCACTTAAATGCTGCTAGAAAAATAGCCATCTTGATCAGCTTGAAGATTGAAAACATTGGCAAAAAATCGGGCTGCACAAGAGCTGTGCAAACCAGGAAATTCGTGGGCAGTTTTCACAGCTTGGTAGGCCAAGAACCAAACTGTTTCTTCTACCTTTTAAACCAGAAATTTAACCTTGTCTTCCCTCCGTGAAGAAGGCTAGAAACCAGTCTTAAAGGACCCTCCAATACCCATTCAAACCTTCTGTAAGTTGGCTGGAATATTGCAGAAAAATCTGCACAAAAATTTCAGCAAACCTCTTGAATTTACAACCAGAAATTCCAGCCTTGTTCCCTCTTCAACCTTATCCGAAACTCACTCCAATTTTCTGTAAAACCAATCTTAGTCAGCCATGAACTAAACTTTATCATCTTCTCCATTGATTTGCACGAAATGAACACCATAACCACTCCTTAAATCACTACAATCAAGCCTTCATTTGGAATTTAAAATTCCAGCAAATTATTCCATGAAAATTTCCATGGATTAAGCCTCAACCAACTAGAAATTTCCTCCACCATTGCACTCCATGATTTGGCCACCCTATAGCTCATTCAAACCTCATTCAACTCAGTAAAACTCCAGCACAATCCAGTCAGCCATAGCAGCTCCAAGAACCTCCATCAACCAAACTATTCTTACCATATTTTCTACCCTAATTCACCCCATAAATTACTCATTTTGAATTTCAAATAACCAGCTTTCCTTCTTTTCCCTAATCTAAAAATTCAATCACAAGGATTCTTCCATCCATTCAACCAACACCACTCAACAGATTTCGTCCAGCCTTTCCTCCATTCTCTCCATTTTTCCAAAGAACACCAAGAACACCAAGAACACACACCACCATTCTCCAAGCCTAAGACCACTCTAAACACCTTCAATCTTCTCCAAAAACTCCAAATCACATCTACTCATCCTTTAGAATCCATTTCTCTAATTTATAACATCAAACGCTGAAATCAAGACTATACTTTCGGATAAAAAAACCAAAATTTTCTTGAAGACTTAAGAACACTCTCAAGATAAACATGAACGATTATGTTCACCTTTCTTCCTCTTCGATCTTTAATGAAATATACTAATACTCTCTCTCTCTCTCTCTCTCTCTCTCTCTCTCTCTCTCTCAGCCGAAATGGTTGTTTCAACCATGGCCATTTTCTCTTCTTCTTCAAGGTCGGATAAAGTCTTCCAAGCGTGTGGACTCTCTTGAGACTTCATCAAAGTAGTCATCATTCGGGTATGTCTCCTTAACCCTCTCCTTAATTTTAAAATCATGTCTCTTAGATGTAATTAGAAAAGGATAGAATATGATTGGTGATTGAGTATGTGTTTATATGATGGAGTTGGGATTGAAGTATGAGGATGATTTGTCATGGTTGAGTTTTATGATGTTTTAGGGTTTGTTGCATGCTTTTCATGTCGTGAGTTAGTGTGGATGATTAAGCATGGTAGATATTATGTCACATTTGGTGAATAGGATTTTATGTTCATGTATTCTTGTTGAAGCCATGAATATGAGTATGTTTAGTGAAGTTTGGATTATGTGATGGTAGATATGGATTTATGCTTTGATTCATGAATTGAATGGTTTTTGGATTGGTGTTAAAGTCTATGTTCATGATTATGGTTAGCAATAGGAGAATTATAATCATGACATTGTTGTTCCTAAACTATTTAAGTTAGCCAATTTTATTACATTAATAAAAATTAATGCTATATTTTCTTCTAATGATTTCAAAAACCCTAGGAAGATTTGGAATTGGATTGTTAAATGAAATAGTGGAATTTTAGCCAAACAAATGATATCTTCTATTAAAATTAAAATATAAATTATATATAATAACAATATTAAATAAAACCTTTTATATAAATAATCATGATAGGTAAAATATTAATCTTATAAGTTATATATTCATAAATACTATTGAAATTTATTTATTATTTTTTAATCAAAATATATTAAAATTTACTTATTATTAATTTTATTTATCAATTATTTTCTAACTATTAATTATTAATTAAGAGAATAGTAATAATTTATTATTTTAATAATATCATCTAGGACTTAGGACCCTTTATCAAATAAACCTTAGTTGATTTATTAATAACAAAGATTTATACCTACAACTTATTAGTAACTATTTCACAAACCCTAGTTATTTTATTATCAAACTAGATTTATTTTATAAAATCCTTTTGATTATCTAGCCTTAAAGTTTGGAACATTAGGGTCATGATTGTAGGAAGTTGAACTAGGATTATTTATAGAAGCAAATTTGGATTGAGTTTAATTATGACTTGTGTTTATCCTAGGCGGGGTTAGGTCAGCTTTGGAAGATCTTTGAGTTAGCTCAAGCAAAGGATCAGGTAAGCTCCTGTATAAAACTTATTTGTTGTAAAAGGTTACTATGGCAAGCTAAACATGAAGTATGTGAACACTGATTTTGTAAAGGCAATTGAGGATTGTTTCATTTCTTATTTCAGTCAAACAAATTCTTTGAAAATCTATAAGCAGTTTTACTCAAACACTAAACTCTTTCTAAAACTAGCTTTGTCACGAACTTTAGAAACCCTTAATTGCCATTTTCAAGTAAAGCTATGTTTTATCAGTTTTCTCTCAAGTGGAACAATTAACATTGAGTACTCAATAAGGGTAGGCTAGTAGTACTAGTTTTGAAGAGCAAGAGCGAGTCTTCTGGCAGGAGGCCACCTCCAGAAGATGAACTCAACTTGAAGAAGCGACAGTACTACTTAGTCATGCCGGTCCGAGCTAGTAAGTTTCAGTCATGTGGACTGTGTGTTGTCGGAGTGGACAACCGATTTTGTTTAGGTGTAGAGAATGAGGAGTATCTTACCCAGTAGGCTGTACTCCTACCTTTTGTCAGTTTGCACAAAGTGTGGCATTCTAACCGTTGTATGGACATAGGGCCCAACGTGTGGTACCCATGGCCGCCTATTTGAGTGATTGTATTTATTGTGTACTTGTATGGTTTGAAAAGAGGAAAACACCACTCTTTATTTTAACTTTATTTATTGCTTGCCAGCATTTTCTCTTATGAAATGTTTCAACTTACATACATGAACTGTTTTACCTGAACACTCAAAGCACACACGGACTTACTGAGATGTTTATCTCATTACCCTTTTTACCATGATTTCAGGTCGATCCTGCTGTGGGGATGAGTAGCTAGTTATTGCCTTCTTTGGAAGATATTGTGTTATTTATTTTATGTAATGTTTTGAGAGATAAGAGTAAAAAATTTATTTTGGATTTGTTCTAATATTTTTGGATTGTAATATGTTTTAATTTTAAAGTATTGTTTTATTTTTGTTGTGTGTCCTAGTTATAAAGACCCATTGTCCTTTGGACGGGGTGACATCCCCGTCCCTGCTGGGCCTAGGTTTTGGGGTGTTACAGTGAACCTGGAGCCAGGTGGGTTGAACCCACCCTGCACCGGGTATGCTCTGAGGTGAAAATTCAGTCAAATATTGAGCAATAGTAAGCATAATACCACTATTCATCTTTTTCCCTAGATTCTTTTGTAAATTTTTCATGAATAGTAAAGTGATTTCTTGACTGTTCAAAATAATTTTGATATCAAGCATTGTTAATCAATATTAACAACCAGTTGTAATCTACATCACAATTTAAACAATAATCCAAATTGTTGAATCAAAAGCTTGATTGTAGGTAACGTAAAAAAAACCAGGCCCACACGGAAACAATTTCCCAACCGTTTTTCATTGACCCAGAGATTTTTCAAACCAGAAAACCCAGACATGCCATACAAAACAGTAGACATACAATAGCCAAGATCATACAGTTACATGCTCAGAAACGATTTCAAAGCAATTAAAGATCAATTAAAACACAAACACAAAGGCTCTGATACCACTATTGGGATTTCATCATGCTTATCAAATAAGAACACAGCGGAAATAACCATGAAATCTATACCCAAGGATCACATGTTTGTAATTAAAATAGTAATAGAGGAAGGAAACGGAGATTACCTTCTGTAGCAGAAAACAAAAAATTTTCTTGCACTAACCTAGGAACCAATTCCCTCGGTTTTGATCATCCAATTGCTCCACTACAATCTAAGAGTAGGATTGTTTCTAGCAGCAATCCACATAAGGTTGAATTGCTCACAAGCCCGCTCAAAACTATGCTAGTAGAAGAGGAGCGGCTAGGTTTTAATTGGAGAAGAATAAGGATGAAGAAGGAACACCTAACTCACTTCTACAAAAGGGAACTATTCCCATATTTATAGTTTTTAGGATTTATGTTAATTATAATTAAGTCCTTCAAGATCTAATGTTTATAATTGGGCTCTTGAAGTTTATATAATTGTAATCAAGTCCCATGAATTATAACAAACTTATAATTCACTTATAAATATATTTTTTTCTCTTAATTAACCCCACAATATTATCAAATAATATATATTGAGCATTCAAACCTTTATTGTGTATGACTCATTAGGTTTCCTAGTCTTATTGGTAGTATAATATGAATTAATTCTAACAGTTTTATAATTAATAATCCTAAATAAAATATAATATTAATTTATTAATTCTCTAATTAATAAATTCCTATTTAACATATCAAGAGCGACATCTAGCAATGACTCTTGATCGCCCAAAAGTCTAGAAGGTTAAATGGCTTGACATGAACCTTTCAATGGAAAATAACCAGTTTAATAAACTCCTTTCATTATACTATATCTCATTCGGTCTAAAGCATGAAATTAGTGCCAACTCCATCTAGAATATTGTTAATTCTGGCATAATATTTCAGTATTTGTTCAAGAAATCCATTACTCGATATGTGTATCAAATTTGGAACTATTTCCAACACATAGTCACCTTGGCCAAGGACTTCATGAGCAATAACTTTCACAAGTGGCCCTGAGATATATTCTCCTACTATTAGTAATGGTGAATCATTTATTGACCCTCTCAGTTACTTTCATTTACTTTACATTGTGCCCAATATCTATCCCATAGGTAGTCCTTATAAGACTCTAAAGATTAGAATCAAAGTAAAACGCTCGATAAACAAAATACCTTGGAGATCTCAAGTCTAAGGATACTTGTAGACTTGCTATAATGAGATTCTATCACTGACTCTCAATAGCTTATCCAAGTGATTATCTCATAGTTAGGTCATCCAATGAACTTGTTCATATAAAAAGCATCAACATATTAATCCTAAGTATCACAATACTCATGGTTATGAGAACCACTGCTTGATCCAATTAAGGGATATAACATGTGCTAGTCTTGGCGTATTAATAATGTCACATCTCATTAACACTATGACTTGGGATTATTCAAGCACAAACACTACATAATGTAGTAGGAATATCATATTATGATCTCTATCATAATTTTCTTAACACTGTGTTGTACTAGGGACTTTATCAAACAGTTTATACACATATTAAGATATAACAATCAAATTGAAAGATAAAGAAAGCTTCTTTTATTATTTATTATGCAATATACATGGTACAAGTGATTGCTTCTAGGGTACAACACTAATAACCACAACATTTAATGAAGTTTAGATATTTTAAGTTTATCATATTAATTTATTTTTAATTTTATATAGTGGCCATATCTATTTAATATTAGTTTTAATATTAGATATTTTAGATATTTTAACCTTTTCTTTAATTTTCTCATATCTTCCATAAGTTTCAAAAAGTTTTCATAAGCTTCCACCATGTTTTATAAGTTTCTATCATCTTCCATAAATTTTTATAAGCTTCTGTTTATTTCTATTAATTTTCATAAACTTCTAATAGCTTCTAAAGGTTCTACTTATTTCCATCATTTTCTATAAGCTTCTACTCCATTCTATTAATTTCTATAAAGCTCTAAAATCTTCCATAAAATTCCTACGTAAGGTTTTACAAGAGCTTCTTACATAAGCTTTTTAGAACAACTATAAATAGAAAGAAGGAGGGAGGACCAAAATAAGGGAGAAGAAGAGGGAAATCAGGAGAAAGAGAGCGGAAGGCCGAGAAGAAAAGGAAAGAGAGGAGACAAAGAAAGAAATCATGAGAAAGAAAGAGGAAACCGAGAGGAAGAAAGGGAGAGGAAGGAAAATGGAAAGAAAGAGAAAAGAGAGAGAAAGAAAGTGAGAGAAACTAAGGAATGAGAAAAGAGATGAAAAAGTAAGGACTTTGAGGATTGATTTTGTTCAATCTTTTATATAGAAGATGAGGTGAGTCCCTTTGTTTTGTGAATACTGTTTTGGGCTAGTGATTTTCTATAAAATTTGCATATGCATATCTCATCAATTATTTTATGAAACATGGATATTATGAGTCCATCAACATAGATATTATAAGATAAGCAATTTTCTATGTGAGAAAAGTAAGCTCTATGTGAGTAGAGTAATCTTTGTGTTAGGTTTACAACGTTAGTACAAAAAGCCATCAATAGATGAATGGTAGGATATGGTTAAACCATCAATAGCCAAACGATGGGATATGGTTGAGTGTTATATTATGAACTCTAATTTTTAAAATTGGCAATTCTTATGTGGGACTATTACTATCCATGCACGAAAGTGTTTGTTGTGTATCAATTATGAGATCTCATCTATTATTTTGCAAGTTATCTTGTTGGAAAAATGCCATGAACTCCTTTTACTTGATTTAATAGAAAATCACGGGCACACACGGGACTTACTGAGATTTACACCCACATGATTTCACCCTACTTCCTATTTAGGTTCTATTACACAGGTCAGAAATCATAGTGGCATAGCGAAAGTGTAATACAATAGAAACTTGTATTGGATTATCTTGTCAGAGATAGAAGATTGAGCAATTATATATTATAATATAGTTGAGATGTAATTTTAAAGTTATCATGAAATGAATTTCATGTTCCTTTAAGGTTACAGAATAAATCTACTGTGTGTTAAGTTATTAATCGTTATAAAGACCTTTTGTTTGGGAGACAAAACTGGGCAACATACCATGAAAAGTAGGCCCATTATGACTGGAAAAATGTAGAGTGTTATAATTGGTATTAGAGCTTTGGGTTAAAGGTTTTGGGAGAAGTCTTAGACAATTGGCATCAGAGCATTAGGTGAATAGTTTTGGGAGATATTGATCTTGTGTTTGTCTTGGGGTTGTAGACATAGTTGTCAAAGATGATTGAAAGAAGAGAAATAGCTACTGGTGAATATGTATGATATGCTTAAATTTAAGGTTTTTGGAGATATTATCGGCTAATGGTTTGGAAGAAGCTTTAGATTAATGATATTGAAGATGTTAAAGGTATTTTCTAATTTTTAGGGCGAAATTTCTTAAAGCAGGGAAGATTGTAACATTCTTCCCAGAGCACTCTTGAGTCAAGAGATATTTTACTACCTTTGAGATCTTTAGGATATAGTATGAGAATGATTTGAAGGAAGGTGATTGGGTACAAAATAAGACAAATGGAAGAATGACCCATTCTATTTATTATTCTTTAGATATTTTATTTATGGTGGCTCGATTCATTAATGATTTCTTAAATATTTTATACGCAGGGCCCACAACATTTAACGAAGTTCTTAGATATTTAAATGTGGGGCCCACAATATTTAATGGAGTTTAGATATTAAAGTTTATCATATTAAATGTATTATTAATTTTATATAGTGGCCACATCTATTTAATATTATGTTTAATATTAGATATTTTAATCTTTTCTATAATTTTCTTATATCCATATTCCATAAGCTTCCACCATGTTTTATAAGTTTGTATCATCTTCCGTAAAGTTGTATAAGCTTCTATTTATTTCTATTCATTTCAATTTATTTCCATAAGCTTCTAATAGCTTCTATAGGTTCCTGCTTATTTCCATAAATTTCTATATACTTCTATTCAATTCTATTAATTTCTATAAAGTTCTAAAATTTTCCATAAGATTTCTACATAAGCTTTTACATAAGTTTTTTTCGAACAACTATAAATAGAAGGAAGGAGGAAGGACTAAAATAAGAGCGAAGAAGAGGGAAATTGGGAGAAAGAGAGAATAGGCCAAGAAGAAAAGAAAAGAGAGTAGAAAAAGAAGGAAATTGAGAGAAAGAGAGAGGAAATTGAGAGGAAAAGAAAGGAAAATGAAGGAAACAAGAAAGAAAGAGAAGAGAGAAAGAGAAAGAAAGAGAGTGAGAAACCAAGGAAGAAGAAAATAGATGAAAAAGTAGTGACTTTAAGGATTGATTTTGTTCAATCATTTAGGTGAGTCTTGAAGGTTCAACACAGCGAACGTACATATGAAAGCAATAAAAAGGCAATAGCAGAAACAAAAATTTATACCTTTGCATTTTCTAAAAAATAATGTCTTTAGTTGTGTTGGATGAGCCTATGATGAAGGCAGATCAACTACAGGAGTATGTTTGGTAATCTCTGGTGACAACCCTGCTGGTCTCTTGCTCCTTCTCGTTTCCATGAACGCCAGCTTTTAGCTTTTCAAAATATGCCTCTACCTAGCAAGTCGGAGAAAGCTGTTTGGACTAATAGGAAATGGATCCTACTATTTTTCTCAACCAACTACTACAGAGTAGAATCAAGAAAAATTTGGTTTTCGTTCTTCTGTTAATGAAGACGATTACCAGAGCAAGAGAGAAAAAAAGTTCTAACCCACTAGTTTACAAACTCTAAACAACTTAGAAGACACACTCAAACTCCACCCGAGATATCTGTGATAAGCTTATCTTTGGGAGTTCAAATTTCTATCAACTTTCGTGTCCATTTAGCCCTAGTAAAGCTGGGCTTGGGTCTGGCTTCTAATCTACGGTCCAAGCTGTTTGGGCTAAATAACTCAAACAATCATTTATTCTAGGATTTAAATATAAACCCATAAATAATTAATAAATTAGCCCAAAAGAACCATAAAGACTATCAAGCTTTTTTCTTAATTCAGACCAGGCTAGGGGTGTTCATTCAATTTTTGGTTTCAGTTTTTATTTTTTATTTTTTTTATCAAAATCGAACCGAACCAAAATTTAAAGAAAATCAATACAACAGAACCGAAATAATTTCGGTTTGGTTCGATTTGGTTCTAAACTGAATTTGAATTTCTCTTTTGATAGATCCATTAATATAATATAAATTTAAACCCAAACAAGTAAAGTTAAATATAAATTACAATTTAAATCTAATATAAAATGTAATATAAATTACAGTCCAAATATTTTAAAGATTTGAGCCAAAATTTTAGTAGAAAGTTATGATCACAGATACAAATTGCAAAGATGTATATCTTAACTCAATTACTAATGGTTTTATTTTGGACAAAACCAAATCGAACCGAACCGAAATAATCGAAATCGAACCAAAAGTTTTTGAAAAATCATAATTTATAAAAATAATTAATTAATCAATTAATAATATTTTAATATTAATAATATTTTTAAATTTTAAAAAAATAATTTGGGTTTTTGGTTTTTGATTTTAGAAAATTGAAAATCGAATCGAATTTTTATATAAACTCTAAAATCGAACCGAACCAAACCAAACCGAATTTTATTAAAATTGAACTGAAAATAGAAATTGGAGCCAGTTCGGTTCGGTTTTTCAGTTCAAACCGAATAATGAACACCCCTAGACTAGGCTAATTCTTAATTATTCAATATGAGCTTCAACCCTGAATAATTAATTAACCAACTGAAATAGGCTATTTAATAATTCTTTCTCTGAGCCTTTTATTTTATTCTAGTACAATAAATAAACTAGGCTACTTAAATAAAATAAAATCCATCTTAACCAAGACTATTTCCCCAATCCAAAACTATTAGGACTTATGGGTTATTCTAAGGACCAAAAGACACATCACTTAGCTACTAAAATAATCAAAATACCCATGTTATAGAAATAACTGTATTTTTCATTTTAAATATTTCTTAATATCACCATAAGGAAATATTGACCCCAAGGATAATACTGCGTTAGCAAAGTCTCTGACTTATAGGTGTTATAACAAATATACCTTTCTATGTAACATTGTACATTAAGAAAGGAACAGTATACTAACACCTTTCTAAATGATATCTACCATCTTTAGACCTCCAATAATCCACGGCTTCTTAAAATATTTTCACTTTCCAAGGGAGCAACCCTAAACCAAACATCCAAGTCATGTTCCCCAAGGCCTTAGATTATTAGATCATTTGGATAGTCTCAAGGGGCGATATAGCATAGAAGCTATCTTGTACGAGTCTATCTTAACTAACTAGTTACATATACCCAACATATAAGTATATTAGTCATATGATAGAACCTTAACTATAGTATATCAAAGTATATACTTTTAGCTTTGCCAAATCACCAACCCATACTTAAGTCGTAGGGTATAAGTACACACTGTAGCAGTAGTAGTTTGAGTTTCTACCATATAGTACGTTTAGAAACCACTACCACAGGTCCAATTCTACATATTTGAAATGTGCTTATATTATGAAGTGAGAGGACTACTAATTAGCTAAAAGTAAGCCATTCCCCACTTGGAATTTATAACATAACAACCTTATCATGATGAGATTTTCATTCTTATCATCTGGTTAAGAACAATAGTTTATATATTAAGTAACCTGTGATCCATATCTTATTGTGAAAGACTTCTATTCACATGAATCACTTACTTAAATACAATGGGTCTTTTCGAATTATATTATGCTTAAATTAAAATGCAAAATACAAAAATTTATGAGAATAAAGCTTTTATTATTTTGAACAAAATTACATTAGAAATAAAGTCTTAGTGGATATATATTCCAACAATCTCCCACTTGTAATCTAAGACTATGTAAGACCATATGTGCCTACTCCTATGGCATGTAAGTATCTTTTGAAGATTCTCTCAACTAAAGGCTCAGTATATAGATCAGCTAGATTGCTCCAATGCTATCTGTTCCACCATGACTTCCTGTCTTTGAATAAATTCCAAACATGTAGTACTTCATCTCTATATGATTCATTTTTTTGTTGTTTCTCAGTTCTTTGGATTGCAAGACTGCGTCTATGTTGTTGCAATACGACGTAATCGGCTTGTTCATTTGTGGCACGATTTCGAGTTCTGCAAAGAACTTTCGGAGCCAGACTGCTTCCTTAGATGCCTCCGAAGCTGCCATATATTAAGCTTCTATAGTTGAGTTAGCAATGGAAGATTTCTTAATACTCTTCCATAAAATAGCCCCTCTAGATAAGGTGAAGACATATCCACTAGTGAATTTTTTCTCATCCTTATTTGTCTGGAAGTTTGAATCTGTGTATCCTGTTGGAACCAAGTCATCAGTCCTATAAACCAGCATATAATCTTTCATTCCATTGGGGTACTTGAGAATATGTTTTACAGCTTGCCAATGAAACTGCTAGGGTTTGAATGATATCTGCTGACTAAACCTATAGTAAAGCAAATATCTAGTCTAGTAGACAGCATGGTGTACTTGAGACTTTCTATAGCCAAAACATAGGGAATATTACTCATCTTGTCTTTTTCTTCTTGAGACTTAGGACAGTCCTTTGAAGAAAGAAACAACCAATGTTTGCAAGGGATTAGTGCACCCTTGTATGAGTCCATATATGTAGCTTGAAATAAACCTAACATTCTCTACTTCCTATTTCTAAGAAGTTTAATCCCGAGAATGCAATTGGCTTCTCTTAAGTCCTTCGTACTGAATTGACTAGATAACAAAACTTTAGTAGATGATAATGTCCCTATATTATTCCTAATGAGTAGAATGTCATCTACATAAAGTACAAAAAAAATCACATTAATGCCTTCTAGTTTCCTGTACACATAAAGTTCATCCTCATTTTGAGTGAAACCATAAGACTTTACAATTTCTTCAAAACGAATGGTTCATATTCTCGATGCCAGCTTAAGTCTATAAATGGACTTCTTAAGCTTACAAACTATATGTTCCTGGCCTTTAGCAATAAAGTCTTCTGGTTGGGACATATAGCTATCTTTGATAAGATGGCCATTAAGAGAGGTCGTCTTGACATCCATTTGCCATATCTCATAGTTATAGTGACATGTGATGGCAAGGAGGATATGGATGGACTTGAGCATAGCTACCAAGGAAAAAAATTTCTCATAGTCGATAGCTTCTTTTTGAGTATATCCTTTTGCCACAAGCTTAGCTTTGAAATTTTTCACCTTCCCATCTGCATCTCTTTTTCTCTTGTATACCTACTTACACTTAATGGGCTTTATCTCCTCAAGTGAAGCTACAAGATCCCAAATCTGATTAAAGTATATAGACTTAATCTCGGCTTTCATTACTTTATGTTATAGGTCTGCATCAGTATCTGTAATAGTTTCCTCATATCTAGTAGGATCTTGTTCCTGGTAATCGGAGACTAGGTCAAAAACCTCTCCAATCTACCTTTCTAGAACCTTAGATATCTTCCCACTATGATGACGCTCCCTTTGTTCACTAGGCTGTGTCTCTTCTTGTTCAACAATAAGGTTAGAAGAAGTTGATTTAGAAGATAATTTCTCCTCGAGTTCCAATCTAGTTGAACTTTTTGTGGATGTACTTTGATCATTCTCCAAGTATCTAGCACTGGTACTTACTAGTATTCTCTACTTCTTAGAATGATAAAAGTAACCGCTCTTAGTTCCTTTTGGATACTCAACAAAGTAGCATAATTCTGACCTCGGTTCTAGCTTGTCTCCCTTGATTAGTACATAAGCTAGACAATCCCATATCCTGAGATAGTTCAGACTTGGTTTATGCCCGATCCACATCTCATACGGTGTCTTAGGTATTAACTTGGAAGGTACCAAATTCAGAATATTTACTGTTGTTTTCAAGGCATATCTCCAAAAAGAAACTGGAAGAGTAGTTTGAGATATCATGTTTCAAACCATTTCCATCAACGTCTTATTCTTTCTCTCAGCTATTCTATTCTGTTGGGGTGTCCCCGGTGCAGAGAGTTGTGATATTATCCCATAATGTACTATGTACTCCTTGAAATCACCGTAGAGGTGCTTTCTACCACGATTCGATCATAAAGTTTTGATCAATTTACCTATTTGACGCTCCACTTCAGCCTTAAACTCTTTGAACTTGTTAAATGAGTCGAACTTGGGCCTCATTAGGTAAACATAACCATATCTTGTACAATTATCAGTGGAAGTGAAGAAATTCTCAAATCCTCCTCTTACTGGTGTAGATAATGGACCACACATATCAGTGTGAATAAGGCTCAATATTTTTAATGTTCTATCCGCCTTTTGGGTAGAAGACTTTTTGTTCATCTTTTCCATTAGGCAAAATCCACACCGAGACTAACTTTCCATTCTTAATGAGCCCAAAAGCCCATCATGGATAAACTTCTGAATTATAGTTGAGTTAATGTGACCTAACTTTAGATGCCAAAGATATGAGTCATTGACATTGGTCTTTCTCTTCTTACTTAAAGGTTCACTTTGAGCATTGTTTATTTGATTGTTAATAGGATTTATAAAGAATAAGTTTCCATACATGTTCTCAGTATATAAAACTTCTCTATTTCTACTAACAGTAATACTAGAATGGAAAGAAATAAAAAAAATCATGATTTATTATTTTTACAACTAAAATCAAATTCTGTCTGAAACCTGGCACATATAAAATATCCTTCAAAACTACTACTTTATTATAATCAAATCTAAGTTCTAGCTCTCCCACTACTTGGACCCACACTTGTGCTCTATTTCTCACACATATTCCATGTTTGCCCTTCTGGAGTCTTCTTATCTTTCTGAACCCTACAAGAAGTTACAAATATGATTAGTGGCTCTAGAATTAACAATTAAAGTGGAAGTTGATCCAACTATAGATACAGACTCTAGATAGTAAACATTTCTGTGGGGTTTTTCTTGGCCTGAAGATTTGGACACTTATTTTTCTAGTATTCTTTCTTCCCACATTTGAAGCACTTACCCTTAGACTTGTCTTTGGGCTGGACTGCTACATTTCCTTTCTTCTTCTTAGACCTTTTGGGCTTGGACCCAATTCTTGAAGAAGAAGCTGTAGCTATCATAGCCTTGATCTATGGCTTCATGACATTCTCTACCACCGAGAGCTCCTTCATCAACTCTGTTAAACTTATATTTAATTTGTTCATATTGTAATTTAACTTGAACGGAGTAAAAGAACCCAACAGAGATTCAAGAACTATATATACTTGGCTCTTGTGGTCAATCACAGCCCCCAAGACTTCTGCTTCTATGAAAGCAGCAATCATTTTAAGCATACACTCGCTGATTGATGCTTCCTCAGCCATCTTGGTGTTAAAGATCATTCTAAGATCCTCCTACATTGTGGGTCGGCTCTTATCAGCGAACATTATGGCTAATGACGTGCTAATGTCATAAATAGTGGCCATACGCTCGTGTTTAGACTAGAACACATTAGACATAGATGCTAACATGTAGCAACAAGCTATCTAGTTAGCCTTTTTCCATGCCTTCTAAGCCTGGTAGAACTCTTCCCGATAACAGAGCAAATTTTATATTGGACATATTATACTCTTCAGCTGTGAGTAGTATATCCAGGTTCCTTTTTTAGGAAACGTAGTTGGTCTCGTTTGTAAAACCCATACTAAAGATAATAACGGAAGTATATCAACACTGGGTGCCGCCCAATCCAGTTTCCCAGACCAAGGGTCTTTACAACGAAAGCAACAGAGTAAATACATATATAAGGTCTAGACTCAACAATATCTCACTCTGATGGCAACATACATACATATATTAGAAAATCTCATACATGTCATCTTAATTTATAACAGAATACAGTACATGATCAAAGAGGAAGCTGTCTAGACCTAAACTGTCGACTTTGTGGTATCGTCTGTCTATCTGTAGGTTTGCTTAGCTCTGAATCCTACAAAAGGTAAGATAAAAGACATGTGTGATTAACGAATCACCTAGTGAGTCCCATGTGTGCTAGTGCTTTACAAAAGTATATGGTACATAAAACTTTTGGGGAATAACATATCATTGTTCATTGGAAACAATTCTAAAACTTTCTAAAGAAAAGTTTATTGAAAACTCAATCATTTTTGGAAAACTTTATTTTAGATTTCAAATCATTGCCCAAGTTTTCAAATCACAGGCACATCTCCAACAGAAAGTCGGCCTGTAAGCAAGTTGTGAAACCCCAACTAAAACCAACCATAGAGTAAGGGGGTTGGGATGCATATCATATTTTTTTGCATGCATAAATATATTTTTATATAATTTTATGTACCTTGGATATGTGATTTGTGGCCTAGATGGCTCGATTGTGATTGTTGAGTAAGAAGGGCAAAATGGTAATTTTTCTTGAGGAGGAATTAGGGAGATAGCTTGAGGATTAAATAGGAAAAATATTTGGGAGAGAAAATAAGAACAAGAGTTTTTGTGGTTTAGTGGTTAGAGCTTTAGAATAATTCCTTGAGGTCTTGAGTTCAAATTCAATCATTGGAGTTTTAGTATGATTAAATTTTATTTTATGTTAGGTAGGCTATATTTCGGCCCTTGTATGCTTTAGGGAGGAGTAGGAGTGTTGTCCTAGGGGAGACATGAAAGGAATGTCCTAATCCTACTATTTTTCCCTACAACAATTTCTAAGAGATTCATACCCTTCTTGATCTCTAACTTTCCTTACTTCTTAATCAATTAGGTTGTTCCATTTATCTAAGCCATTTTATTTCCAGAAAATTTCCAGCAAGCTTCTTTGATCTTGGAGTGTCGAAAATTTCTGTGTGAGGATGTATCCTTGACCGAAAATGGGGAGGAGTTGTGGAAGGTTCCCAAGAGAATTAATCTCCATGGTTGAACCTTCAAACTCCAACCTATGTGTATTCATCTTCTTCATGTAGTAAACTGGAAAATTTTCCAGCTTGTTGATCAGTCCAATAGTCAAAATTTTCAGCCATCATTCCCTCTCAAATGCTACTAGAAAAATGACAATTTCATTTAGCTTGAGGACTGAAAACTCCAGCTAAAAACCGGACTGCTAAAAAAACTGTGCAAACCAGAAAATTTTCTGGACAGTTTTCGCAGCTTGGTGAGCCAAAAACCAAGCTGTTTCTTTCAGTTTTCCAACTAGTAATTCAACCTTGTTTTTTCTCCATAAAGAAGGCTAGAAACCAGTCTTAAAGGACCCTCCAATGGCCCTTCAAACCTTCTACAAGTTGACTAAAAAATGGCAGCAAAATCTGCTAAAAAATTTCCAGCAAACTTGCGAAAAATCTGTTCAGAAATTTTTAGCTTTGTTTTCTTCTTCACCCTTGTCTGAAACTTCCTCCATTTTTTTGTACAAACTCACTTTGAACAACCATGAGCAGAGCTTTATCATCTTCTCTAGAGTTCTGCACAAAAAACAGCTCCATGGCTGCTCCTAAAATCTCTCTATCAATCACTCCAATCAAGCCATCAATGACAGTCCAAAATTTCAGTAAGATATTTCAGCCAACTACCATAGATTAACCCTCAAACAACTAGAAAATTCCTTCACCATTGTACACCATATTTTTAGCCACTCTAAAACTCCTTCAAACATCATTCATCTTAGCAAAAATCACAGCCAACCAGCCAGCCATTGAAGCTTCCAAAAGCTCTCTATTAACCAAGATCTTCTTACCATATTTGTTTCCAAAATTGATTCCCTAAAATATTCTTTTTGGATTTCAAACAACCAGCTTTCCTTTTCCTCTCAAATCAGAAAATTCAATTACCAAAACCCTCCCAAACAGTCGGCCACTCCTTCCTAAACAGAATTTTGGCCAGCTCTTTCTCTATTCTCTCCAAACCAAGAACACCTACTAACATTCTCACGCCTAAGACCACTCCAAACCTCTCCAATCTTCTCCAAAAACTCCAGATCACACCTACTCAACTCCTTGAAACCACTTTTTCAATTTTTAACATCAAACACTGAAATCAAAGTATCACTTTTGGATAAAAAACCAGAATTTTTTTGAAGGCTCAAGAATACCTTTAAGGTAAGCATGAACAATCATCTTCATCTTCTTCCACCTTCAACTTTGATGAGTATATGCTAATGAACTCTCTCTCTCTCTCTCTCTCTCTCTGTGTGTGTCTTGGTTGAATGGTTACTTCAACCATGGCCATATTTTCTTCTTCTCTCTTGGACGGATCAAGTCTCCTAAGAGTAAGGCTTCTCTTGAAACGACTTCAAGGTAGTCATCATCCAAGTAAGCCTCTTCAACCTTCTCTTTAAATCTTAGATTCATGTCTCGAGAATGTTTTGGAAAAGAATGGATTATGATTAAAGTTTGAGCATGCGTTTTGTGTTGGAGTTGGGATTAAAGTATGAGAATGGATGTGTTTTGCGATAGAGTTGAGATTGAAGCATGAATGAATGTGTGTATATGATGGAGTTGGGATTGATGCAGGAGTTGATTGTCTTGGTTGAATGTATGGCGTCTTAGGGTTTGTTGCATGTCTTCATGTCGTGAGTAGTATGAATAATCAAGCATATTAGAGATTATGTCACCTTTGGTGAATAGGGTTTATGTTCTTGTATTATTATTGAGGCCATGCATATGATTATGTTTAGTGGAGTTGAGATCATGTGTTGGTAAATTTAGATCTATGCTTTTATTCATGGTTTGGATGTTTTGATAATTGGTATAGAGTGAATGGTCATGATTAGGGTTAGCAATAGAAATTATGACCATGACCTTATTGTCCCTAAGCTAATTAAGTTAATCAATTTTATTTCATCAATAAAATGATTAACACTATAATTTCTTCTAGTAATTTCGAAAACCCTAGGAAAATGTGGATTTGGATTCTTATGTAAAATAATGATATTTTAGTCAAATAATTGATAGCTTTTATTAAAGAAATAAAATATATAGATATTATATAAAATAATAACATCGAATCAAGCCTTTTATATAAATAATCATAATAGGTAAAATATTAATTTTGTAAGTCTTATATTCATAAATACTATTAAAATCTATTCATTATCTTTTAATCAAATACATTAAAATTTATTTACTATTAAATTTATTTATTTACCAATTATTTTCTAACAATTAATTATTAATAGATTATTATTTTAAATAATTCCATCTAGGTTCTAGGATCCTTCATAAAATAAACCCTAATTTATTTAAAGTAAGATTTAAACCTTCAACTTATTAGTAGTTGTTTCACAAACCTTAGTTATTTTAATATCAAGTTAGATTTATTTTATAAACCCTTTTATTCATTATCTAACCTTAAAGCTTGGGACGTTAAGGTCATGATTGTAGTAAGTTGAGCTAGGTTTATTTATGGAAGTGAATTTTGGCTTGAGTTTAATTATGGCTTATGTTTGCCCCAGGCAGGGTTAATTCAGCTGTTGGAGATCTTTATTTTGAGCAATGATCAGGTAAGCTCCTACATAAAATTTGTTTGTTGCAAAAAGTTACTATGGCAAGCTAGGCCCGAAGTATATGAATACTGATTTGGTAAAGGCAATTAAGGATAGTTTCCTTTCTTGTTTCAATCAAACAACTTATTTGAAAATTAACAAGCAGTTTTACTCAAACACCAAACTATTTCTAAAACTGATTTTGACAAGGACTTTAGAAACCCTTGATTGCCATTTTCAAGTAAAGTTATGTTTTACCAGTTTTTTTTCCCAAGTGGGACAATCATTGTTGAGTACTCAATAAGGGTATGCTAGTAGTATTAGTTTTGAAGAGCAAGAGTGAGTCTTCTGACAGGAGGCCACCTCCAGAAGATGAACTCAACTTAGAGAAACATCAGTACTACTTAGTCACGCCGGTCCGAGCTAGCAGTTTTCAGTCATGTGGACTGTGTGTTACCAGAATAGATAACCGGTTTTGTTTGGGTGTAGAGAAGGAGGAGAATCTTACCCTATAGGCCGATCACCAACCTTTTTGTTAGTCCGCACAAAGTGTGGCATTCTGACCATTGTATGGTTATGGGGCCCAACGTGTGGTAACCCATGGCCGCCTTTTAAGTGGTTAATTTTATTATTCATGTATGGTTGGAAAAGCCAAAACGCCACTCTTGTTTTTAATATTGTTTATTTCTTGCCAGTATTTTTCTTATGAAGTTCTTACTCCTTGCATTCATGAACTGTTTTCACTGGATACTCAAAGCACACACGGACTTACTGAGATTTTTATCTCATCACTCTTTTAACCATGATTTCAGGTCGATCTTGCTGTGGGGATGAGTAGCTAGTTGTTGCCTGCTTGGAAGATATTCTGATTTATTTTATGTAATGCTTTAGAAGTTGAGAGTGAACAATTTTATTTCGGATTTGTTCTTGAATTTTTGGGTTGTAATAAGTTTTAATTTCAAAGTATTGTTTTATTTTTATTTGTGTGTCCTAATTATAAAGACCATTATCCTTTGGACGGGGCGACATCCCGGCCCTGTTGGGCTTAGGTAGTGGGGTATTACATAAGTTCCGCAGTCCTTGCCTTCGGCGCAGCGTATCATTGTACTGAGATCGCAGCCTCCAGAACTCAACCATGTCGTGCCGGAATAAGTACACCAAAGCGTACTTCTACTTTGGTATACAACAGTATACCTAGTGTACCGTAGTACACAATCTTTTACTTGCCACCATAAGCCAGGGGTCCCAATTCTAATGTCAATCACTATTGAGGCGGCAATGAGTCAAACGCACCGAGTGTCCCCGCTCGGCATCTAGCGAATGACTCAAAATCAAGAAGTGCCCCCAGACACATAGACTTCACAGAGCTAATCAATTCATTCCATGGAATATCAAACCAATAAAACAATTTCAGGGATCAAAAGGTCATTTTCCAAAAGTCAGTCTCATCACGAGAGATCATTTTCCAAAATCATGTTAAAGCAGGATAAAGAGTTCTGTTCACACATAAAAAAATGTTTCCAAGAGTATTCGGATCGTTTTCCCTATACTTGATCACAAAAGTCATTTTTCAAGAGAATTCGGGTCATTTTACTCATACTCAATTCCAAAAGACTTTTTGAGGGTATTGGGGTCATTTTACCCTTACCCAATTTGAAAAGTATTCACAAGAGTTCTAATAAGGATATTTCGGTCATTTACCGAATACCTGAGTTCTAAATGTTTTCATAAAACATTCCAATCAGGACATTTGGATCATTTTCCAAATACCCAATTTCTAAAGGAACTCATTTCAAGAAATTCAGAATTCTAATCCGAAAAGAGGATTAAATTTGAAGTTTCCAAACATATTTGCATAAAATGTTCTAATAAGAGCATTCCAATGAATACCCGATTCCAAAATTCACCATTTCTCAAAAATCCTAAGTTTTTAATCTAAAAGGGGCTAAATTCATAAATTCATGCTTAAATCGTCCATTAAGGTTTCTAAGCCAAATGTGAAGTTCATTTGAGCCCAAAGTGGCATAAGAATAATTCTTGCTTAGATAAACCTTAAGCATATTCAGGGATTTCCAAAATGGTATAAAATATAGCATTTCATGGAAAAACAAAGCACACTAACTTTCAGAAGGGTTTTAGAAATCCAAGGGACTCACCTCGTGTCCTAAGCAACTCTTTCCGTTCATGGCCGTTTAATCTTCGTTTCTACCATGTTCGAAGTTCTGTTAGCCATTTGTTGTTAAACCTATACCAAACATCGTTTTTTAGTCAATTCTTGTTTGGCTGAAAAATAGCCAACGGGTAGCCGACGTCTAACTGATGGGGGCTGATGGTTGGCCGACGGGGCCGAGGGTTAGCCGACGAGACAAGGAAAACATTCAATTTTCGTTCTCGTCGTTTTTTCATCATTTGATCAATTCTTTCATTTTTCTTTTTTCACATCCTTCCTCCCTTCATAAAAAAGTGATGCACTTTATATATTCCATTTATTTCATCCAAAATCACATAATTAATCTTTCATAAATTCGTCCATGTTCTAAGCAAAATTTTGAAATTTTGTTGTTTTGACACATGATTTTGTTTTAGACATAACTTTCAATTCACAACTCTAATTTGGCTCTATGATATACCAAAGCAACCATAAGACTCTTAAATTTAATTCTATATAGGCCATTTTCAGAGTCTTAGTTCTAGTAATATGCCATTGTGCAAAAATAGTCCCAGTAGTTATGTCTCAATTTCACTATTCATGCTTTTCCTTTGTTTTCCTTTAGCCTTTAGCACCTTGGAACCATTAATTCATTCAATCCTCCTTCAAATCATTTTTAATTCTAAATTTTAAGATTTCCTTTAGCTCACAAAAGTCACACTTATTCAACATAATTTCATCTCTTCTAATCAAAAGCTAGTTTGAACCATTTTTTTCCAACCAAGTAAATTCCATTTTTACTCTACTTTGATCATCACCTTTTCAATCGAAAATAATCCTTCAAGCTACCATAATTATTCAGTTCTTCCTCACACAATACATCATTCAAAGGCCCTTAGGCAGCCGGCACATATACAAGCATATATAAGGTTCATACACAAAAGTTCAGAAACCCTAGCTTTGATCCGAAATCAATACATGAAACTCATGTTTTTATGTTAAAATTCACATAATCATAATAATTATTCACCTAACAACAATTTTAATTCAAGCAAGGTAGGGTTTTACCTTGTATTTGAGGCTATTTGGTGTGATTTGCTCCAAGAACACCAAGACTTCACCTAGTACACCAAGAACACACACTAGCTAGCCTTTTTGTTTTCTCTTGTTTGATCTCTTTTTCTCTTAGTGTTTCCTTCTCTTGTCTGCCAAAATTCAGGCTTTTTATCAACCCTTTTCCATCGCCATTCACCCTCAATCTTGGCCCATCATGTCTTGTTTGGTTTAATTTAATGGTGGATATATTTAAGTGTGTTCCTATAAGATTTTTACACACCAACCACTTTTCCTCCACAAAATTTTCCTTTATTTCTCCTTGCATGGCCTACGAAATTCTTGGCCAGTTTCCAGTCATTCATTCATCTTCTCTTGGTCTAAATGTTAGCCAATTATATTACTTAAGACCTTAATCAAGTGGGCCCACGAGTGATGTGTTCCAATAACAAAATTACACATTATTCTTCACTTATTTTGCAAAGCTTATTTAAGAAGTCTTGCATGCATGAATCTTTCATGCATCCTCTTATTATTTGACACTTGTCCTTGGCCACCAATCACAAGAAGCCACATGTCCTATTTTCAACCGCATTTTCCTATTTTCTTCAGAAATGACCAAAATCGGGTCCATAACGAAAAAATATTTTTATTTCACCATTCAACTCCAAAAATTCCACTGAATCTATTGGAAACACTTAAATTCTTCAATTTCTTCTCTACTTGGTTAAATTTGTGGTTAAAGTTGCGGATGCGATCAAAATGATGAAAATTCCCCCGATACCCCGGGTAGCATAATTCACACTAAAACGTGTGTTTCATCGCACTGATCAATTTCTCTTTTCAGAGTACTCTACAAATTTTTATTTTGTTAATAATAATAGCCTTTCAAAAATTTAGGGTCCGGGTAGAACAAATCCAATAATTACATCTAGGTCTCGACAAAATATTATTACACCAAAATATTCGTCTCATTATACTGATTATCTTTTGTTCTGGCCATTTATATAAATTTTCATCCTATTACAAATAGTAGCCAATTGAAAGTGAAAGGTGGGGTGTTACATTCTCCCCTCACAAAAAATTTCGTCCTCGAAATTTGGCCTACACTTGAAATAGTTCTTGGTACTTCTTCAACATCTTTGCCTCCGTTTCCTAAGTTGCATCTTGTACAGGATGATGATTCTACAACACTTTTGCAAGTGGGAGTTTTTTATTCCGTAGTTCTTTTTCAACATACTCCAAGATCTTAATAGGTTTTTCCTCATACTTCAGGCTTGGAGTCATCTCAATGGGTTTTTCATTTAAGATATGTGCAGGGTCAGCCACATTCTTCCGAAGTTGGGATACATGGAACACGTCGTAAATTCCTTGAAGCTTTATGGGTAACTTCAATCGGTAAGCTACTTTCCCAATCTTCTTGATAATAGGGAATGGTCCTATATATCTAGGTGCCAATTTCTTCCCTTGTCTATTGATCCCCAATGGTCGTTGTGGAGTTAACTTCAAGAATACACACTCCCTTTCAACAAACTCCAAATCTCTTCTACGTCAATCCGCATAGCTTTTCTGTCTACTCTGAGCTGCCTCTAATTTGGTTTTGATTAGCTCCACGGCCTGCTGAACTTTTTCGAGATCAAAAGCATCCTGTTCACTCGTTTTTTGTCCTAAAATTTTTCAATATAATGGGGACTGATATTTTCTTCCATATAAAGCTTCAAACGGGGCCATTCCGATAGTCAATTGATAAATGTTATTGTAAGCAAATTTTGCATATGCTAAATTATCAACCCACTTGGTTCTAAAATCTAGAGCATAAGCTTGCAACATATCTTCCAAAATCCTATTTACTCATTCAGTTTGTCCATTTGTTTGTGGGTGCGCTGCTGTGCTGAACTTCAAGGTTATCTCGTATCTCCGTTGCAACTTAGTCCAGAACTTTGAAGTAAATATGGGATCTCGATTCGATATAATGCTAGAGGGTACTCCGTGGAGTTTGATTACATCCTCCATATAAATTTTGCTCAACTTTTCTAGAGAATCGCATTGGTTGATAGGGATGAAATGAGCGGACTTAGTCAGTCGATCCACTATTCCCCATATAGTATCTCACTGTCCGGCCACCATAGGCAATCCTGTAATGAAGTCCATAGTAATAGCTGCAATAATTCTCCAGGTCATTGTTGATCGGCTTTTACTTGCTGACAAGTTAAGCATCGAGTTACAAAATCTGAAATATCCTTCTTCATACCAATCCACTAATAATATTGTTTCAAGTCCTGGTACATCTTTACTGCTTCTAGATGGATAGTGTATTTACTCCAATATGCTTCTATCAAAATATCTTCCCTTATCACAGACTGTTTCGGGATATAATACTGATCTTGGTAATAAATGATTCCATCAACATCCTTTCGAAACTCATCTCCTTCTTTATTTACCTCATTTTGCACCAACTTCTGCAACTTTTCATCTTTATCTTACCCTTCCTTTAACTACTATAGGAAGATAGGTCGAATGGAGATATTACTCAGCCTTATTCTTCTGTCTACAGCAAATGCTTTCAATTCTGAAATTTGTAACATCTGAAGAGCTGATAAATTTATTTTTCTACTAAGAGCATCCGCTACGGTGTTCGCCTTCCCTGGATGATACTTAATTAGACACCGAAATTTTTCCAGGAACTCCATCCACCAATGTTGTCTCATACTCAAATCTTTCTGAGTAAAAATATACTTCAAACTTTTGCGATCGGTGAAAACTTTAAGCTCAACTCCATACAAATAATGCCTCCACTTTTTAAGGGTAAATACAATAGCTACCAATTCTAGGTCATGCGTCGGATAATTATCCTCGTGGGGTTTCAATTTCCTAGAGATATAGGCTATTACCTTTCTCTCTTGCATCAACACTCCTCCTAATCCTTCTTTTGATGCATCCGTATACACCTCAAAAGGTTTATCCATCTTTAGTAATGCCAAAATAGGAGCAGAGCTTTAACCTCTTTTTTAGTTCCTGAAAACTTTTCTCACACTTCTTGGTCCATACATAAGAAACTTTCTTTTGGGTGAGTCGAGTCAAAGGTGATGCTATCTTAGAGAATCCCTCAATAAATCTTCAATAATACCCTGCTAATCCCAAGAAACTTCGAATTTCGGTTGGGGTCTCGGGACGTTTCCAATTTGTCACCATCTCGACTTTTGCAGGGTCTACTGTAATCTCGTCCTTGGATATTACATGTCCCAAGAATGCTACTTCCTACAACCAAAACTCACACATTGAATTTTGCATACAATCTGGCCTCCCTTAACTTTTCCAATACTGTTCGAAGGTGTTGTTCATGTTCTTGGGGATCCTTAAAATACACTAGTATGTTATCTATGAATATGACCACAAAATTATCTAAGTACGACTGGAATGTTTGGTGCATCAGGTCCATAAAAATAGCAGGGGCATTAGTAACACCAAAGGGCATCACTACAAACTCAAAATGCCCATATCAGGTATTAAATGTAGTTTTCGGTATATCCT
Source organism: Voacanga thouarsii (assembly GCA_026120185.1). Taxonomy (NCBI): domain Eukaryota; kingdom Viridiplantae; phylum Streptophyta; class Magnoliopsida; order Gentianales; family Apocynaceae; genus Voacanga; species Voacanga thouarsii. Next base: position 1,429,463 of record JANUWF010001213.1, on the reverse strand, counting down.
TTTCCCGAATCTGGACCTGGTAATATTCTTGCCTCAAGACTAATTTTGAAAAACATCCAACTCCTTGCAGCTTGTCAAACAGTTCATCAACCATGGGCAATGGATATTTATTATTTACTATCACAGCATTCAACCCTCAATAATCTATGCACATTCGCAATGACCCATCTTTCTACTTGACAAATAATACAGGTGCTCCCCACGGTAAAGTACTTGGTCGAATAAACCATTGTTTTATTAATTCCTATAGTTGTTTCTTGAGCTCCTATAATTCTATAGGTGCCATTCTATAAGGGGTCCTTGAAATGGGTTCTGCTGATGGCACTAGGTCAATGGAAAGCTCTGCTTCTCTCTCCGGCAGTAACTCCTTCAATTCCACTGGAAAAACATCTAAATATTCATTCATAATAGGTACATCTTCAGACTTCTTAACCTCTCCTAGCTTGTTAATTACATAAGCCAAGTATCCTGTGCACCATTTTCGAATTATCTTCCAGGCCTTGAGTCCCGATATAAAAGCATTACTTTTTCTTCCAGCCTCACTTACAAATTCCAATATAGGTTTCCCAGGCCGACGAAAATGTACTACCTTATGTCTACAATTGACTTGAGCATGATGCTGAGATAGCCAATCCATGCCTGAGATAGCTTCATAATCTTTTTTGGGCAAACATATCAAATCTCCTCTCAATAATTCATCTCCTACTAAAATCTTACAATCCCTAAGTATTTTTTTACTATTCATTTGCTTTCCCAATGGGGTACTGACAATTATTTCACATGAAAAATTTTCCCCTTTTATCCCTATAGAATTAAGAAATGAATTAGCAACAAAAGAATGCATGGAACTAAGATCTATTAATACCTTAGTAGTATGATAAAAAAATAAGGAGTGTACCTTCCACCACTGCAGCTTGATTGTCTATCTTTTTTAATGCCACTATCCGAGCATTTACTTGCGGTTTAGGGGTCCAGTTCTGGAGGTAGAAGCCTGCCCTAGGTTTCCTCTTCCGAATCTTGATCTCTGTTCTTGTCTGTTGCCTCCAGGTCGATTCCATCATCCTATCCTTCGTGGGTGAGGGCATTGAAAACTTTTGTGGCCTAACTCTCCACAGTTGAAACATTTAAAGGAGGACGGTCCTCCAACCGGGCCAATCGGGCCTCCCTTCCTTTGTATCTTCCATTTCTTCTGCCACCAGGACCCTCCAGACCTCTTCTGATTCATGCCCCAAAATTTGCATCGGTTCCTCTCACTTGCCTGCTCAATATAAGCCATTTCCGTTCTAGAGGCCATTTCTACTGCGGCGTTATAGTTGGTGGGAGCCACAGTGGCTAATACTCTATTCAGCTTTGGCCGTAAGCCGTGCACAATATGTCTAACTCTATCTGCCTCCGAATGGACTAAAAATAGGTAATATTTTGATAGTTTAGTGAATTTAACACCGTATTGCCCCACCGTACGACCGCCTTGCCAAAAAGCTTGAAATTCATCCTCATTCCTTTCTACCACCCAAATGGGAATAAATTCTTTCTTAAATCTGTCTTTAAAATTAGTCCACTCCCATTCTCATTGATTCATTTCCCTTGCCCACCAATCTTGGGCAGGTTCTTTCAATTGAAATGTCGCAAGTTGTACCTTCCTTTGCTCCGAATACTTTAAGGCTGCAAAAATCTTTTCCATCTGTTCAATCCAATTTTTTGCCTCTTGTTCTGAATCAGGTCACCCTTGAAATTGCGGAGGGTGAAATTTCAAAAAGTGCTCAAGGGTTCGATTTGATTCGACTTTATTTTGCTAACTTTTCTTACTGATACCCTTATTTGCCCTAGCATTCTTGTTTACTCTAATAGCAGTCCCAGTCAGCTATTGGATCGTATCAGCCATTTTTTGGAAAGTCTGAAACATGAGGTGGTCCAAAGTTGTAAGGTAAGGGCCTTCTGCCTGTGGTTCCCCCATCATTGGTTCAGGGTTATTTTGAGTAACTCGCGATGATCGTCTAAAGGTTCGTTTAGGAGGCATCTGTATAGTTCATAAGATTTTAATAATGTAACATGGCTCAAAAGCAATCATAAACATAAGCTTAGTGCACATAACAAAATATAACATATATTCATTCTTATTTATCACAAAGTTAGTACAAAATATGTGTGCTACACACATAGCTATATACACCAGTTAAACAACACATACCATACTAAATATCTATATCTCATCCTCCTACTCATCATTATCACTGTCCGATACGGGAGGTCCCAAGGCAGTCAAGACTGTGTAAGACTATGCTGCATTAACCTCCTCATCTATGCTCGTATCTGGCTACAGCTAAGTCAATAGCTTTAGGTCCATCTCTAAATCCTCCTTAGGTTCCTCTGCTATAGGTACCTCTACCTCGGGTATTTTTTAATCTTCTCCCATGTCACCAATCTCTAAATCCGATAACTCGTCCTCAAGTACCTCGGGTACATTCCCACCAAACACCTCCTCATCATCCTCAGGTAATACTGCATCGGGGATACTGTCCTCTTCCTCATCGTCAGCCTGAGAGCGTGGCTCAACACCATCATCAATCTCATCAGAATTGTCATCCTTCTCCTCATACGGTGATGGTGTCCTCTCAAGGGTAGATGTCCCCTATACACTAAGGTCTCTCGCAAATGGAGTAATGATGGGTACTGCTGGGTCAAATCTACTCCCGGAAAGATGGGGTGTATGACGGCGGCCAGATCTAGGTCCTGTCATAAGAAAATATCCTGGCTTACCTGCTCGAAAGATCTTCCTGATCTTTCTCGATTTCATTATGCCCAAGCTTTCACCTATCTCTTTCTTTCCTTCATCATCCTGCTCGTCCATTGGGCGTTTACCCTCATCACTCCTATCTGTCATACCAACACAGTAAAAGATTTCTATCAATTCCTATGATGATACCACAGTTCTATCAAATTAGGCTTTGATACCAATTGTAACACCCTTACTAAAGACAGCAACGGAAGCATATCAACACCGAGTATCGACCCGTCCAGTTTTTCGGACCCGGGGACTTTATAACGAAAATAACAGAGTAAATACATATATAAGGTCCAGACTCAATAATATCTCACCCTAATGGCCACATACATACATATATTAGAAAATCTCATATATGCCATCTCTATTTACAACAGAATACAGTACATGATCAAAGAGGAAGCTGTCCAGACCTAAACTGCTGACTTTGTGATATTGTCTATCTATTTGTAGGTCTGCTCAGCTCGAGATCCTACAAAAGGTAAGATAAAAGATACGTGTGAATGACAAATCACCCAGTGAGTCCCGTGTGTGCTAGTACTTTATGAAAGTATAGGGTACATAGAAATTTTGTGGAATAGCATATAATATGTTCATTGAAAATAATTCTAAAACTTTCTAAAGAAGAGTTTATACAGAATTCAATCATTTTTGGAAAACTTTATTTCAAATTTCAAATTATTGCCCCAGTTTTCAAATCACAGGCACTTCTCCAATAGAAGGTTGGCCTGTGTGTAAGTTCCGCAGTCTTTGCCTTCGGCTCCACATATCATTGCAGTGAGATCACAGCCTCCAGAACTCAACCGTGCATCGTCGGAATCAGTACACCGTAGCGTACTTATGCTCAGGTATATTGCAGCATACCTAGTGTATCATAGAACAAAATCTTTTACTTGCCACCATAAGCCAAGGTTCCCAATCCGGATGTTAATCACCATCAAGGCGGCAAGGAGTCAGACGCATCGAGTGTCCCCGCCCGACATCCAGCGAATGACTCAAAATCAAGAAGCGCCCGTAGACATGGCAATTGCCAGGTGCTAAACCACTAGCTAGGACGACTAATCTCAATGTCTTGTCACCCCGTTCAAAGTAAGACAATCCCTAGAACTAGGCTAGGTTGCTAGGGTTGTCTAACTCTAATGTAGGCTAGTACACAGATCAAAGTTCTTACTGAGTACTCAATGTTAACAATACCAACCTCGTCTGACTGATCAAGCCAGAGGGTTATCTGATCCCGCACGATTTTCAAATCAAAAAATTTTTGGGTCAAAATAACATTTTTTAGAATTTGATCCCACTGACTCGCAAGTCAGATCATCATTCACATAGACTTTACAGAGCCAATCAATTCATTCCACGGCACATCAGACCAATAAACTAATTTCAGGGATCAAGAGGTCGTTTTCCAAAAGTCAACCTCATCACGAGAGATCATTTTCCAAAATCATGTTAAAGCAGGATAAAGAGTTCTGTTCACACTTCAAAACATGTTTCCAAGAGTATTTGGGTCGTTTTCCCTATACTCGATCACAAAAGTCATTTTCCAAGAGCATTTGGGTCATTTTACCTAAACCCAATTCCAAAATGCTTTTTGAGGGTATTCGGGTCATTTTACCTTTACCCAATTTGAAAAGTATTCACAAGAGTTTCAATAAGGATATTTCGGTCATTTACCAAATACCCGATTTCTAAATGTTTTCATAAAATATTCCAATAAGGACATTTAGATCATTTTCCAAATACCCAATTCCAAAAAGAACCCATTACAAGAAATTTAGAATTCTAATCTGAAAAGAGGATTAAATTCAAAGTTCCCAAACATATTTGCATAAAATGTTCTAATAAGGACATTCTAGTTAATTTATGAATACTTATTCCAAAATTTACCATTTCTAAAAAATCCCAAATTTTTAATCCAAAAAGGGGTTAAGTTCACAAATTCATGCTTAAATCGTCCATTAAGGTTTCCAAGCCAAATGTAAAGTTCATTTGAGCCCAAAGTGGCATAAGAATAATGCTTGCTCAGATAAACCTTAAGCATATTCAGGGATTTCTAAAATGGTATAAAACATAGCATTTCATGGAAAAATAAAGCACACTAGCTTTCAGAAGGGTTTTAGAAATCCAAGGGACTCACCTCTTGTCCTAAGCAACTTTTTCCGTTCACAGCTGTTTAATCTTTGTTTTTACCGTTTTAGACGTTCCGTTGGCCATTTGTCTTTAAACCTAGACCAAACATTATTTTTGGGTCAATTCATATTTGGCCAAAAAATAGCCGACGTTCAGCCGACAATTAGCCAACGGTCAAGGAAAGTGTTCAATTTTCGTTCTCATCGTTTTTTCGTCGTTTGATCAATTCTTTCATTTTCCTTTTCCCACATCCTTCATCTCTTCATAAACATGGGATTCACTTCATATTTCCCATTTATTTCGTCCAAAATCGTATAATTAATCATTCCTAAATTCGTCCATGTTCTAGGTAAAATTCTGAAATTTTGTTGTTTTGACACATGATTTTGTTTTGGACATAACTTTCAATCCACAACTCCGATTTGGCTCTATGATATACCAAAACGACCATAAGATTCATAAACTTAGTTCTGTTCAGGCCTTTTTTAGAGTTCTGATTCCAGTAACATGCCACTAGACAAAAATAACCCCAGTAGTTTTGTTTTAATTTCACTATTCATGCTTTCCTTTGTTAAAGGCCTTTTGTACCTTGGAACCATTAATTCATTCAATCTTCCTTCAATTCATCTTTAATTTTGAATTTTTAGATTTCCTGTAGCTCACAAAAGTCACACTTATTCAACACAATTTCATCTCTTTTAATCAAAAGCTAGTTTGAACCATTTTTTTCCAACCAAGTAAATTCCATTTTTACTCTACTTTGATCATCACCTTTTCAATCGAAAATAAGCCTTCAAGCTACCATAATTATTCAATTCTTCCTCACACAAAATATCTTTCAAAGGCCCTTAGGCAGCCGGCACATATACAAGTATATATAAGGTTCATACATAGAAGTTTACAAACCCTAGCTTTGTTCCGAAATCAATACATGAAAGTCATGTTTTTATGTTAAAATTCACATCATCATAATCACCATTCACCTAACAACAACTTTAATTCAAGCAAGGTAGGGTTTTACCCTGTATTTGAGGCTATTTGGTGTGATTTGCTCCAAGAACACCGAGGTTTCACCTAGTACACCAAGAACATAAACTAGCTAGCCTTTTTGTTTTCACTTGTTTGATCACTTTTTCTCTTGGCTGCTAAAATTCAGGCTTTTTATTAGCCCTTTTTCTCCACCATTCACCCCTCAATCTTGGCCCTTCATGTCTTGTTTTGGTTTAATTGAATGGTGGATATATTTAAGTGTGTCCCAATAGGATTTTTACACACCAACCACTTTTCCTCCACAAAATTTTCCTTTATTTCTCCTTGCATGGCCCATGAAATTCTTGGCCAATTTGCAGCCATTCATTGATCTTCTCTTGGTCTAAATGTTAGCCAATTATATTGCTTAAGACCTTAATCAAGTGGGCCCACGAGTGATGTGTTCCAATAACAAAATTACACATTATTCTTCATTTATTTTGCAAAGATTATTTAAGAAGTCTTGCATGCATGAATCTTTCATGCATCCTCTTATTATTTGACACTTGTCCTTAGCCACCAATCACAAGAAGCCACATGTCCCATTTTTAACCGCATTTTCCTATTTTCTTCAGAAATGACCAAAATCGGGTTCGTAACGGAAAAATATTTTTATTTCGCCATTCAAATCCAAAAATTTCACTGAATCTATTGACAACACTTAAATTCTTCAATTCCTTCTCTACTTGGTTAAATTTGTGGTTAAAGTTGTGGGTGCGTCAAAATGATGAATATGCCCCCGATACCCCGGGTAGCATAATTCACACCAAAACGTGCGTTTCATCACACTGATCAATTTCTCTTTTCAGAGTACTCTACAATTATTATTTTGTTAATAATAGTAGCTTTTCAAAAATTGAGGGTATGAGTAGAATAAATCCAATAATTATATCCAGGTCTCGACAAGATATTATTACACCTAAATATTCATCTCATTATACCGATTATCTTTTGTTCTGACCATTGATAAAAATTCTCATCCTATTACAAATAGTAGCCAATTGAAAGTGAAAGGTGGGGTGTTACACCATTAGCTTATGTTCTTGGAGAATAATGGCCGAAGGATTGAAATAACCTCCACCAACCATTTTTGAAAATAAAAAATAAAAGAAAAATCTCAGTTTGTGAAGAATAAATAATTTGTGCACTTTATCCTTATATTAAAACTGATAATAATTAATCCTATCACTATTATCTTTAATATGATCGGTTTGACTCTTAGAAAAATTGATATAGCTTCTTGAAAAGATTAATATTTTCCTAAGCTAAGTGTGTTGACCACTACAAATTGACTACCCTTCTAGGTAATGATCCAGAAGATAACTCTATCGAAGGGATAGCCATTTCTTCTCATTTCTTATGGACAATCTTCGCACTATGACCTCCAACGTGGGCTGGTCGATCACAGTACATGTCTTGGGCATCAATTATGTCCATCAATTAGGTCTAGATCTTTGTGGAATCCCCATCCTACACGGTCTCCCAGGGTGACGCGAGGGAGCCACGATCTCTAATGAGGACCGTGATGGAAGCCATGGAACCGTTGGAATCCCTCTTTCACTTAGTCTTTTAAAATAAGGGTTTTCAAGAAAATGTCCTTTAGAAAATATCCCATTAAGTATCCCTTAACTCTAGTAAAATTTCTAAACCCATAAATCTCTATGTCAAGGTAAAATCTTTTAAGAGATTTTATATGGATTAATTTTACCTAGTTAAGAACTTAATGATTTAAAAAAATTCCTTTTAAAAATTTTAAGAGACTTTGGTCTCAAGTTTTATTTGACAAAAACAATTTTTCTTGTAAAATAAATTAAAATGGTTTTTCCTTTTAACTTACAAAAATATCTAAATCCAAAATATCCTCTATGTCAAGGATAAAATCCTTTAAAAAAATAACCAAGGATTAATTTTTGCTTTTAAGCTAAAAAAACCATTTAATTTTAAGAAAAATATTTTTTCTTGTCAAAAATTCCCAAAGACTTTGGTCTTTGAGAAAATGCGCACATAGGTCCATAAAAGAAAATAGCATATTACAAAACTGTAAATGTTTTCATGTTTTTCTATCCTTTTAACCTAGGTGTTCCATAATAGAATTAAACACATTAATTAATTAATAGTCTTATTTAATCCTAAATCCCTTACTTTTTTCTTCATACAAAATATTCCAAGAATATTAACTATGTAAAAATAATAATAACTTCGCTTGGTATAGGACCTAAAGCGAAAAAATTTGCATAAAATTACAAGGAAAAAATCATAAAATTTCTCATGGTCTTCATGCACCCACCACACCGAATAATTGACCGGAACTGAACCGCGGCTCTAGGACCAAGCTATAGTCGAATTAGTCCCAACCAACTATAGCTCGGCACTTAAATGTGCCTTGAGCCGTGACACCAACCACCCACGGGCCGAGCTGCGGCTCGTTAGTAATTGTGCCTTGAGTCGCTGCAGGCCAAAAAATGCTTGAAGCCATGGCTAGCTTCAACAAAATTGGCTACGTCTTAGGCCATGTTTAGCTTGAAGCCACGGCCATCTCCTGTGAAGCCTGGCCCGGCTTCATCTCTGGAAAACCATATCTTCTCTGGTTTTGTTCTATTTTCCTCTGTTCTTCTTCCATAATCTTCTGGGTTCTTTGTCCAGAATATTACCTTGGCCTCAGTTGATTACAAGAAATCACAAAACAAATGATAAACCAACAACCCCCTATGCCATTTCAAATCAAGCACGCACAATTTATCTACGAAAATCAATAATTTACAAAAGTCCAATTCCTTAACCGTGAGATGTACAATGTATCTTCCTATACCAAAAACACGAAGGATCTTAAAAAAAAATATCAACCAAATCTGGCTCAGTTTTATTTTTCTAACATGCTTCCTATGTTTGCTATAAAACTAAGATACTATGATACTAATTGAAGGTTAAACACCGCGAACATATATACGGAAGCAATAAAAATGCAGCATCAGAAACAAAAATTTATACCATTGTGTTTTCTAAAAAATAATGCCTTTAGCTGTGCTAGATGAGCTAATGATGAAGGCAAATCAATTGCAGGAGTCTGTGTGGTCCTTGTTAGTCTCCTACTTTTTCTTGTTTGCATGAACGTCGATTTTTAACCTTTCGAAATATACTTCCACCTAACAAGCCGGTGAAAGTAGTTTGGACTAACAGGAAATGGATCCTACTATTTTTCTCAACCAACTACTAAAGAGTAGCATCAAGAAAATTTTGGTTTTTGTTCTTCTGTCAGTGAAGATGATTACTAGAGCAAGAGAGAAAAAAGGTCTGACCCACCAGTTTACAGACTCTGAACAGCTTAGAAGACACACTCAAACTCCACTCGAGATATCTGTGATAAGCTTTTCTTCGGGAGTTCAAATTTCTATCAACTTTCACATCCGTTTAGCCCTAGTAAATCTGGGCTTGGGTCTGGCTTCTAATCTACGGTCGAAGCTATTTGGGCCAAATAACTCAGACAATAATTTAATCTAGGATTGAAATATAAACCCATAAATAATTAATTAATTAGACCAAACGAACCATAAAGACTATCAATCCTTTTTCCTAATTCAGACCAGGTAAATTCTTGATTATTCAATTTGGGCTTTAACCCTGAATAATTGATTAACCAACTAAAATAGGATATTTAATAATTCTCTCTCTAGGCCTTTTACTTTATTCTAGCTCAATAAATAAACTAGGCTACTTAAATAAAATAAAACCCATCTTAACCTAGACCATTTCCTAGTCTAAACTCATTAGGACTTATGGGCTATTTTGAGGACCAAAGGACACATCACCTTAACTACTAAAATGATCAAAATGCCTCTGCTATAGAAATTGCTATATTTTATATTTTAAATATTTCCTAATATCACCATAAGAAAATATTGACCCCAAAGACAATGCTACGTTAACAAAGTCTCTGACTTACAGGTGTTATGATAAATATGCCCCACTACGTAACGCCGTATATTCAAAGAGGAATAGTATATTAACACCTCTCTAAATAATACTACTATTCTTAGACCTCTAATCCAATGATCCACGACTTCCTAGAATATTTCTACTTTCCAAGAGAGCTACCCTAAAGTAAACATCCAAGTTATGTTCCCCAGAACCCTAGATTATTAGATCATTCGAACAGCCTCAATGGGTGATATAGCGTAGAAGTTATCTTGTACGAGTCTATCTTAACTAACTAGTCACATGTACCCTACATACAGATATATTGGTCTTACGATAAAACGTTAACTATAGTATATTAAAGTATACACTTTTAGATTCGCCAGACTACCAGCCCATACTTAAGCCTTAGGGTATAACTCCACGCTGTTGCAGTAGTAGTCTGGATTTCTATCATACAATACTTTTAGAAACCACTACTACTGATCCAGTTCTACATATTCAAAATACACTTATATTATGAAGTAAGAGGAATACTCACTAGCTAAAGGTAAGTCATTCCCCACCTGGAATTTATAACATAATAATCTTATCATGATAAGATTTCCATTCTCACCATCCGGTTAAGAATAATAGTTTATGTGTTAAGTAACCCGTGATCTATACCTTACTTTGAAAAACTTCCATTAACACGGATCACTTACTTAAATACAATGGGTCTTTTCCAGTAATACTGTGCATAAATTAAAATTCAAAAACACAAACAATTTATGAGAATAAAACTTCTATTAATTTAACCAAAATTACATCAGAAATACAGTCTTAGTAGGCATACATTCTAATAAGTCTGACTTGGGGTTTACAAAGAAGACAAGGTGAGTCCTATTGTTTTGTAAATACTGTTTCGTTGCATATATGTATATTATTAATTATTTTATGAAACATTGATTTTATGATTTCCTTAACATAGATATTCTGAGATGAGTAATTCTTTGTGTGAGAAAAGTAAGCTCTGTGTGATCAAAGTAATCTTTATGACTTGAGTAAAAAAAGCCTTCAATAGATGAACGGTTGGGTATGGTTAAACCATGAACAACCGAATGGTAAGATATGATTGAGTGCTAGGCTACAAACTCTATTTTTGAAAATTGGCAATTCTGTTATGGGACCATTAATATCCATATGCAAAAATTCTTTGTTTTGTATCAATAATGAGATCTCATCTATTATTTACAAGTTCTTGTTGAAAAAATGCTATGAACTTTTTTCACTTTATTTAATAGAAAATCACGGGCATACACAGTATTTATGGAATTTTACACTCACATGATTTCCCCTTGTTTTCGTATTTATATTCTATTGTATAGTTCGGTGGCGCAGTGGAAGTGTGATGTTGAAGAAACTGGTATTGGATTATCTTGTCAGAGGTAGAAGATTGAGTAACTATATATCATAATATACTTGAGATGAAATTTTAAAGTTGTCATGAAATGAGTTTCATATTCATTTAAGGTTATAGAATGGGTTTGTTGTGCGTTAATTTGTAAACTGTTATAAAGACCCATGTCTAAGAGATTAGATAGAGTGACATCCTATGAAGACAAGACTGACTACTATTGGAAAAATATGTGGTGTTACAATTGGTATTAGAACTTTTGGTCAAAGGTTTTGGGAGAAGTCTTGGGCAATTGGGATTCGAGCCTTAGGTGAATGGTTTTGGGAGATATTAGGACTATCCCACGATTGTAGATATAGTTATAGGAGATGATTGAAAGAAGAGAAATGCTTACGGGCAAATATGTGTATGCTTAAGGTTTCTGGAGACATTATCGGTTAGTGGTTTGGAAGAAGTTTTAGATTAATGATATTAAAGATATTGAAGGTATTTTCAAATTTTGTGGACGAAATTTCTTAAAGGGGAGGAGATTGTAACACCTTTCCCTTAGTAGTCTTAAGATAGGAGATATTTTACTACCTTTGTGATCTTTAGGAGATAGTATGAGAATGGTTTGGAGGAAGGTAATTGGCTACAAAATAAAATAAATGGAAGAATGGTCTGCTCCATTAATGTTTCCTTAGATATTTTATATGTAGAGGCCCGCTTCATTAATGGTTCCTTAGATATTTTATATTTAGGGCTTGCAGCATTTAATGATGTTATTAGATATTTTATATACGGGGCCCACAATATTTAATGAAGTTTAGATATTTTAAATTTATCATAATAATTTTCTTATTAATTTTATACAATGGCCACATTGATTTAATATTAGATATTTTAGAAATTTTAACATTTTCTATAATTTTCTTATATCTTCCATGAGTTCCCAAAGGTTTCATAAACTTCCAACATGTTCTACAAGTTTCTGTCATCTTACAAAAAGTCCTATAAGCTTCTACTAATTTCTTTTAGTTTCTATTTATTTCGATAAACTTCTAATAGCTTTTAAAGATTTCTAGTTATTTCCATCATTTTCTATAAGCTTCTACTCAATTTTATTAATTTCTATAAAGTTCTAGAATCTTCTATAAGATTCCTACATATGCTTTTATCAAAGTTTCTTACATAAGAGTCATATGTAAGCTATTTAGAGCAACTATAAATAGAAGGAAGGAAGGAGGACCAAAACAAGAGAGAAGAAGAGGGAAATCGAGAGAAAGTGAGAGGGAGGCCGAGAAGAAAAGAAAAGAGAGAAGAAGAAGGAAATTGGGAGAAAGAAAGAGGAAACCAAGAAGAAGAAAGGAAAGGGAAGGAAAAAGTAAAGAAAGAAGAGATCGAGAAAGAAAGAAAGAGAAACCAAGGAAGGAAAACAGAGATAAAAAAGTAGGGACTTTGAAGATTGATTTTGTTCAATCATTTAGGTGAGTCTAACTTGGGGTTTTTTACATAGAAGATAAGGTGAGTCCCATTGTTTAGAAAATTCCATTTTGGGCTAGTGATTTTCTGTAAGATTTGTATATGCATTTCTCATTAATTATTTTATAAAACATGGATTTTATGAGTCAATCAACATAGATATTATGAGATAAAGTAATTCTCTATTTGAGAAAAGTAAGTTCTATGTGAGCAAAGTAATCTTTGTGTTGGGTTTACGACCTTAGTACAAAAAGCCATCAACAGCCGAATGGCAGGATATGATTAAAACAATCTATAGTCGAATGATGGGATATAGTTGAGTGCTAGGTTATGAACTTTGATTTTGAAAATTAGAAATTCCTTTGTGGGACCAATAATATCCACGTGCGAAAAGTGTTTGTTGTGTATCAATTATGAGATCTCATCTATTATTTACAAGTTATCTTGTTGCAAAAATGCTATGAATTTCTTTTACTTGATTTAATAGAAAATCTCGAGTACACATGAGACTCACTAATAGGGGCTAAAATTATCATTATTTTTCTAGTTATTTGAGGATTAATTCAGATACTTTTGTTGCAATAACTAGGCATATTTCTTCCTATTTGATATTTTGCTTGTAGTTGTAGAAAGTGTTTTTGACAAATTTGTGCAAATTTAAGTTGATTTTGAGCAAAAAGGAAAATTTTCCAATACACACCTGGTGCCAGGTCTGGCAAGTGGGCCAAGCACCAGGTCCATTCTACTCAAACAGTGGAAAACAGAGCAAAACTCAAGGGAAAAACAAAACACACTTGGCGCCAGGTGGGTCGAAGGGACCCAGCGTTAGGTCCGCTCTGGAGCACAAAAATTGTGTGCAAGAATTTGAGAATTTTCCAAAGATTTCGGTATTTTCTAATTCCTACTCGACCAAGAGAAAACACAAGAAATGAAGAGTGAATTCAAGATAAAAAATTCCACTCATTCAAAAGAGGAGAAATTCACAATTCAAGGAGGGTTGTTCAAGAGAGTCTTCAAAGGAGAAAAAGGAGGCTTGTCAATAAGTGCATTTTTTTACCTTTATTTTCTTTTTCTTAAATAATTATGTATTTAATATTTTCATTAAAATTTGACATTATTTTTTGGGATTCATGATTTATTAAGTAATTTAGTCTTTAGATCAATTGATTATTGTTCTTGGTATTTGATTACTTATTTTGCTTACGGAGTTGGTTGATTAGTTTTTGTTATTAAATTACTTGAAAAAATGGTTGGTAATGACCTCAATTAATTAATTTTATATTTATTATCTTTTAACTTGTTTGCGAAAGGGGTTAATTGTTAAGAACTTGAGTAATCAAAGGTTGGTTGATGATTGCTAGAATATGGATTCATTGACTAATTTCATGTTTTAAATTATCTAAAATACAGGGGTTTATATGAGGATTGGTTTTAATGTATCTTTTGGATAAGTTGGTTGAGACAGAATTTGTTTACTAATTTAACTAAAAGATAATGATTCCATGGATTGCAAACGAAGTGGGTCTATACTAAATCCTTAATGAGCTAAGATAATAATTGATTGTGATATTGGCTAAGTGATGCATTGTCATGTTTTCAAAAGCTTTTGTCTAAATAGCATATTTTCACACCCTTGAGTTGTATATATTTCTTTATTTTTATTTTTCTTATTTTATCACTTTATTTGGTTGGTTGAACAATGAATGAAAAGTGACTAGTGTGTACTTGTTCCTTTGAAGATCGATACTCGTTAATTCCCTATACGCTGCTTGCGATGAGTATACCTGCTCGTACGTATATTTTGGGATTAATGTTTTAATTAAAAATTGACTAAAGAATGGATATAAATTTGATGATTTTTATACACCCAAAATTTACCCATCAAGTTTTTGGCACCGCGCCGATGAATAATATCATAAAAGTTTGGATTTTGTTGATTTAACCATGTTTATATGTTTATATGTCTATATGTAAATATTTGAATATGTATATATGTTCGTTGTATGAATAGGTATCATAATTTATTTTCTTGTATACATGTACTTTAATGTCACTACATGTTGTAGTTTTTCTAACTTAAATTGTAAATATGTACTAACTGTCTAACTTGTAAATTTTATAAACTCGCGATTTTCTATTTTCTGTAGGTCTTGCCTTTAGTTTATGACCTGACAATCTAAAGCTGACATCGTTGATCTTGATCCTGAGATCGAGAGAACCCTCACAAAGGTCAAAAAGGTTGTAAGTGAAAGGGTAAGGAAAGACATGGAGATTAATCAACCCAACAATGGTGGTAATAGTGGTAATAGGAGTACTATGGATGATTTTGTGAAGCCTGCAATCTCGGGTACGGGCTCGAGTATTACAAGACCTAGGATAGAGGCTAACAACTTTGAAATTAAACCCAATATAATCCAAATAATACAAAACATGAATCCAATTTGATGGGTTATCTGAGGAAGATCCTAATGCTCACCTTGTGAGTTTTCTAGAAATCTGTGACACTTTCAAAATGAATAGTGTCTTTGAGGATGCTATTAAACTAAAGTTTTTTCCCTTTTCTTTGAGAGATAGAGAAAAATCTTGGCTAAAATCTTTACGAACTGGATCCATTACTACTTGGAACATTTTAGCTGAAAATGTTTTGGCAAAATATTTTCTCCCAGCTAGAATATCCAAACTTAGGATTAATGTTTTTGCCTTCCAACAATTAGAGTCTAAAAACCTTTATGAGTGTTGGGAGAGGTTTAAGGAAATGCTTAGAATGTGTCCTCATCATGGGATCAAGTTAGGTATGCAAATGCAAATCTTTCACAGTGGTTTGAGTTTTGCTACTAGGCAATTGGTTGATGTATCTGCAAGAGGCTCCATTAATTCTAAAACCTCAAAAGAGGTATTTGATTTGATTGAAAAGTTGGCAACGAATAACTATGCTTGGGGGAGTTCGCAATCAAGAGCTCGTATTCAAGGTGTATACAAGGTGGATGCAATGGCGGCGTTAGAGGCCAATGTAGAGTCACTAACACATAAGATGAAACAAATGGTGATGTCTCCTTTCTACGGATAGATAATGAGTGTAAGTTGCGACTTTTGTGGGGAAGGGCATCCAAGTCATAAGTGCTAAAACATGGGGTCATCACAATAATTGTTAGAACAAGCTGTGTTTGTGGGCAATGGAGGACAAGGTAATAATTCATACAGCACCACTTACAACCCGGGTAAAAGAAATCATCTTAACTTTTTGTGGAATAACCAAAACCAACCGAGACAAGCTTCTTTTAATTTTGGGACTCAAATGACTCAACCGCCCTTGCCTTATAATGCCCCACCGGCTAAGTGATAGGGGCTAAAATCACCAATATTTTCCTAGTTATTTGAGGTTGTTTTGACATAATTTATTGTAATAACTAGACATATTCTTTCCTATTTCACATTTTGCTTGTAGAAAGTATTTTTGACAAATTTATGTAGATTTGAGTTGATTTTGAGCAAAACAGGGAATTTTCCATAGTACACCTGGTGCCAGGTCTGGCAAGTGGACGAGGCACCAGGTCTATTCTAGACTGCTAGAGGAAAATAGAGCAAAATTCAGAGGTGAAACAGATTGCACCTGATACCAGGTGGGTTGACTGGACCCAGCACCAGACCTATTCTGGGATGCCAAAATCCTGTGCACGAATTTTGGAATTTTCTAATAATTTTGGTATTTTTCGAATCCTACTCGGCCAAGACTTTTCAAACTACAAATTTAGCTCAAAGAGGCCTATAAAAGCAAGAAAAAACATAAGGAATTGGAGGTGGATCTGAAAGCTAATATTCCAAACATTCATTGAAGGAGGAATTCACCAAATTAAGGAAGGTTGTTCAAGAGAGTCTTTAAGGGAGAAGAAAGAGGCTTGTCTACGAGTGCTCTCTTTTATCTTTATTTTTTTTTTCTTAAACAATGATGTATTCAATATTTTTATTATAATTTAGCATTATTTTGGATTCATGGTTTTGTGTTGATTTAGTTATTTGATTAATTTTTTATGATCTTTGGTATTTGATTACTTATTATCATTGGTTATTGATGCAAGTTCTTCTAATTAATTTGAAAAAATGATGTTAGGAGTTTATTGTATTGATTTCGTAGGTGCCAAATCTTAATAGACTTGGGGGACGAAATTAGGATTGTATGACTAAAGTAATCAAATATTAGTTGATTTCACCTCGAGCAAAAGGTCATTAGTTAATTTCATATTTATAAGGAATTGAGCTTAATGCATGTTTTGGTTATGTTAACTTGATTGGAAAATCTGTTAATTTATTCAAAAAATAGTGATTCCATGGATTGGCAAAAACGAAGTAGAATTTATCTAAGTAGATTTATGACTTGAGAAATGATTGAATTTTACTTTATATTCCTTCATGATGCCAAGATGATAATTAATTGAGAGAATTGCTAGTTGGTTTATTATCATGTTTTCTAGGATAATTGTCTAAATTGCATATTCCTACATCTTTAAGTTGTATATATTTTTTATTTTTTATTTTTCTTACTTTTTCACTTTATTTGGATTGGTTAAACAATGAATGAAAAGTAATTAGTGTGTACTTGTTCCTTTGACGATCAATACTCGTTAATTTTCTATACTATGCTTGCGATGAGTATACTTGCTCGTATGTGTATTTTGGGATTAATGTTTTAATTAAAACTTGACTAAGGGATGGATTTAAATTTGATGATTTTATACACCCAAAATTTACACATCAAGTTTTTGGCGCCGTTACTGGGGAACAATATGATGAAAGTTTGAATTTTGTTGATTTAACCATGTTTATATGTTTATATGGCTATATGTCTATATGTTATTTGAAACTAGGGGTTATATCTTGTTATTTGTAACATTATGTGACTTAATTGACTAGCTTAGTTCATATTGTATTTGTAAATATCACTAACTTTTGTGTTTAGGTAGTTTGTGAATATTTCTAATTTATGTAATTTTCTTTTTCTTTATTTTCTATTAATTTTTTATTTTTATTTTTGATTTTATTTTTGTTTTTCTTTGAGCATGAGATTGACATCATCATGGATAATTACTTTTGGGCACAAGATAAAAGGAGCTACAATGATGATACGTTGGCTAGGTTGCAAGTTTTTTTCGATTTGATTTATACTTTTAGTGAGATGTCACTTGAAGTTTCAATCAAATCCTTTGTTGCCATCACAAACACTCCATTAGGTGGCATAAAAAAGCATCCCAATGAATGAGCTCTACAAGAACATAGCTAGCCCCCACACTTAGACAAGAGAATCCCTAAGGAAAGGAGAAAGGATACGAGGAACAATTACCTAACGTGAAAAGGGAGGTCTTCAATTCTCTTCTATGTACTTCTAATTCTAATATCTCTTTGTCACATGATTTATTAGATTCCTCTCCATTCTTAGAGGACAATGGTCCAAATGATGATGTGCTGAGTTTACCATGCCTCAAGGAGTTGGATCTTTTAATGCTACATCATACGGAGTCTTTAGAGGATGGTGGTGATTTCTACCCTTCACCCCATTCAAAGGGAGGTAACTTAGTTTTTGTAGACTATAATTTGAAAAGCAAGAAATTTTTTATACTTTCTTTAAAATCTATACTACTAGGTTTAAAGGGAAATTTTAATTGTAACAAATCTTTTGAAGAGATAAGTGGTAATTCTCATGTTTACACACTGTTAAATATATTTTACATCTTTGTGTTGAAAACTTGATCTGTATGTCTAAAAAGGTGCTATGGAAGGGGGTCATGCATGTAAATTCATTGCAACTACTATTTTCCATTAATCTTCCAATTTTCAAAACCCTTTCTTATTTCTATATTCATCATGCCCACATTTTTCAATGAGCATTAATTTCTTTTACAAATGTTTGATGAGAAAACATGATGAGTGGAAAGAGTTTGTATCTTTATTTTTGGTTTGGGTTCGTTTAAGTTGTTGTGTGTTATTTTTCCCAAATAAGGAACATATTTTCCATTTTAAGTGTGGGGGAGTAAGTCGTGTCTTTATTTGATTTCTTAGAATTTTTAGCACTTCAATTTAGGTTACTTTCTTTTATTTTGGTATGTTTTATTTTGGTTATTATTTTCTTTGTGCTTTTATTTTTGTTTTGTTTTATAGGTAGGAATAAAGTTCTCTTGCATAAGCTCTCCTCTCTATCTTAAGTTTGGATATCTATTGGAGCTTTATTGCAGAGTATTGCTTAAACTTTCTACCCCTCTATTAGTTTTGGTCCTGTTTGAGATACTTTCCTGTATTTATTTTTTGCTAATAAGGACGTTGTCCAATTCAAGTATGGGGGAGTGGTTTGGTGATATTCTTTATCTAAATTTTTATCAATGATCTTGGTGCTTTCTTGGTATTAATCTCCTTTGAAAAGTATTGTGCTACTTTGGAAAATTTTGATTTGAAAAGATTTTGATTGAAAAAACAACTTTGTTACAAGTTCCTTAATAGTTTTAAAATTTTGAAGATTTAAAAGTTTAGAACTGTTGGAGCTAATTTGCAATAGAAGTATTTTCTTTTCTCTATTCTTCCTTTTTATTGATTTTGGTCTTCTTGGCTGTACTTTTATTGTTATATCTTTGGCAATTGAGGATAATGTCTAGTTTAAGTATGAGGGGGGGGGGAATGAGGTTGAAGAAGTATTTTTTCATATCATTTCCATATCATTTTTGTGAAAATTTTTCAATAGTGGTTTTAATTTTGTAGCAAGGATGTAATTCTTTTTCTTACTTGGATATAATTTTTTGACATGCATTAGGTGGATTTTTATGAAATTGGTTTATTGGATAGGATATTGTTAAGACTTGAGAATTTTGATTAATCTTGCTTATGCATTAGTGTTTGAATATTATTTGACTCATC
This sequence comes from Voacanga thouarsii, assembly GCA_026120185.1. Lineage (NCBI taxonomy): Eukaryota > Viridiplantae > Streptophyta > Magnoliopsida > Gentianales > Apocynaceae > Voacanga > Voacanga thouarsii. The sequence continues at coordinate 1,409,856 of JANUWF010001213.1, read as the reverse complement.
TAGTTTGGATATGGAGGATATAATGAATATGAGTAAAGTTTATTGGCTAACTCTTGTATTATTATGAGTCTAAATTTTGCTTAGCTTTGAGTTTTAATAAGGAATATGAGTTGATAAAAGATTGTTGAGAGGAAAGATTGTGGAGAATTGTGGAAAATTTTTGTGGGTTGAAAAAAAAAAAGAATTGAGTTGAAAAAAATAATGAGTGAAAACAAAATCATGGTTATGTGAGTTGGAAAAAATGCTCTTTTTGTTAATCTTTGAAGACTTTTTGCTGAAAAGGGGGTTAATATGGGGAGAAGTAGCAAGTATTATTCGATGCACTCTCTTGAGGCTATCTCAATGGCAAAAAGGCAAGAAAGAAGAAAGAAAGAAATATGTTGGGAAAAAAATGCGAAAAAAAGACGATGACTAACAAGGGGCCAATACGGTGTGTAAAGAGAAATCTATGCACTTGGGGCTATCAATTCCCTAAGTCATTGAAAAATTTGTGAGAGAAAAAGATTGGAGTGCTTTTCTTATATCATGACTAGAGTTGTGCAAATTTCAGATTTATAATGCTTGAGTTGGTAGATGGCTTAACTTGTGTGATTCATGTTATCTATATTTTTACTTGATGGGTGAATGAATTTTCTTAGACTAAGGTATGAACTTGATTAATTTGACCTCAAGAGTTTTGTGATGTTTTGCCAAATGTTTCAAGGTGTGAATTGTTTTCAAAAGGGTGTGAATGACAAAGAGTTTTATCTAAAGGTTGAAGAGAAGTTATAATCTTTTCCATGTTAAAAAATTTAAGGAATGAGAAAAAACACGTGTTTTCTTGATGATTTTATTGATTAAAGTGTTTTGCTTGAGGACAAGCAAAAGTTCAAGTGTGGGGGTATGTGATAAGGGCTAAAATTACTATTACTTTCCTAGTTATTTGAGGTTATTTTGAGATACGTTTATTGTAATAACTAGACATATTCCTTCTTATTTGACATTTTACTTGTAGAAAGTGTTTTTACAAATTTATGTAGATTTGAGTTGATTTCGAGCAAAATAGGGAATTCTCCAAAGTACGCCTGGTGCCAGGTCTAGTAAGTGGACTAGGCTCTAGGTCCATTCTGGACGGCCAGAGGAAAACACAGCAAAATTCAAAGGAGAAACGGATTGCACCTGGTGCTAGGTAGGTCAACTAGACTTGGCGCCAGGCCCGTTCTATGATGCCAAAATCCTACGCACGAATCTAGAAATTTTCCAATGATTTTCGTATTTTCCAAATCCTACTCGGCCAAGACTTCCCAAACTATGAATTTAGCATTAAAGAGGCTTATAAAAGCAAGAGAAAACAGAAGAAATTGGAGGTGGATCCAAGAGCAAAAATTCCAAATATTCATTGAAGGAGGAATTCACCAAATCAAGGAGGATAGTTAAAGAGAGTCTTCAAGGGAGAAGAAAGAGGCTTGTCTATGAGTGTTTTCTTTTATATTTGTTTACTTGTTCTTAAACAACGGTTTATTCAATGATTTTATTATAATTTATCATTAATTTAGATTCATGGTTTTGTGTTGATTTAGTTATTTGATCAATTCTTTATCATCTTTGGTATTTGATTACTTGTTATCATTAGTTATTGATGCGAGTTCTTCTAATTGACTTGGGAAAATGAAGTTATGAGTTTATTGCATTGATTTCGTAGGTGTCAAATCTTAATGGACTTGGGCGATGAAGTTTGGATTATAGGACTAAACTAATTAAAGATTAGTTGATTTCACCTCGATCAATAGGTCATTAGCTAATTTTATATTTAGGAGGAATTGAGCTTAATTCATGTTTTGATTATGTTAGCTTGATTGGAAAATCTATTAATTTAATCAAAAGATAGTGATTCCATGGATTGAAAAATGAATGGAATTTATTTACATAGATTCATGACTTGGGAAATGTTTGAATTTTACTATATATTCCTTCTTGATGCCAAGATGATAATTAATTGAAAGAATTGCTAGTTAGTTCATTATCATGTTTTCTAGGGTAATTGTCTAAATTACATATTTCTACATCCTTGAGTTGTATATATTTTTTTATTTTTATTTTTCTTAATTTTCACTTTATTTAGGTCGGTTAAATAATGAATGAAAAGTGATTAATGTGTACTTATTCTTTTGAGGATCGATACTTGTTAATTTCCCATACTAAACTTGTGATGAGTATATTTGCCCGTATGTGTATTTTGGAATTAATATTTTAATTAAAACTTGACTAAGGGATGAATTTAAATTTGGTAATTTTTGTACACTCAAAATTTACGCATCACCAAGCCATTATTGGAGGAGGTGGTTAACCAGTTGGTAAGTGGTCTGGAGACAGTTCCAAGGAATGGATGTGACCATGAGAGATTTGGAGGTATCCATGCGAAACCTTGAGAATCAAATTAGACAACTAGCCAAACTTCTTGGAGATCGTCAAGCTAAATCACTTCATGGGAATACTTAGACTAATCCACGTGACCAAGACTGTAGAAAATGATGAATTTTACTTCTTTGAGCTTAGGGACATCTCTTTAATTTTTTTTGTGTTTTCATTCATTTTATTGTCTTTTTAATTTGTTAGAATGAATTGTCTTCATGATTTAATGTTTTAATTACTGTTTGTGTTTATTTAATTAATTTTAAAAAATGCATTTTGATTGGCAAGAGCTCACCTGGTGCCGGGTGCGCACAGTGGGCCGGGTGCTGGGCCAGCCTGGCCTGACAACAAAACGAAGGCAGAACAGGCCCAACTCCAGTCCCAATCCTTGGGCATGGCACCAGGCTTAATCCCACTGCCATTCTTGGCCATTTTTTCAAAAACGCTCTCATCTTTCTTGGTTTTTCTCTGAACCTATCGCCGGATTCAACTTCAAAACACCACAGGTCATTTTCTAAACCTCTAAAACACCTTCTAAACACAGAATCTTCACTTTGTTCTTAAAGTTTTGGATTAAAACTAGGAAAAAATCAATATTTTCATCTAAAACCCATTTTTCAATCCTTCCATTTGGTGCAAGATTTCTTCAATCTTTTTGCATAGGATCATTGTCCATACAGTGGAGATTATCGTGGTATGACTTTTCTACACTTTCTACGGTTCAATTTTTCCTATTGATTTTTGGGTATTTTTCTATGTATTTTTGGCTGAAAATTCTTGTATATTTTTGGTTGAATGGATTAATTGCCAATGTTACTTTCTTTGAGGCTTAGTTAGCATGGGAATATAATTGACAATGATATTTGATTGATGGCATTTATGATTTGCATAATTTTGGAAGGTATTGAGCATGCCTTCTTTAGGTATAATTTTGAGCTTACCTAGCTAGATGATAATTGTTTATGTCTAACTTAGCATTGGGGTAATGAGCTTTACGTTGTTAATTGGGGGTAATTGAGTATTATGAATTGATCATGACTATTAATATTGTGTTTGGAATTGGACCATGGCTATATTTGTTTGCAGGTTTGTTGGATGGGATTGTGTTGTATTTTGTTGGCTATCTTGTGGTGTTTTATATTGAGGTGGTGGTTGTGTTGATTGTTACGATCATAGGGAGATGATTGATAGTTACGTTTGCTTGTGGTGTAAAGAGTGATTTTTGAGGGTGTTCTATTTTCTTGTATCCTACTTTCATTCTTTATCCTATCATATCTAGGAAATCTGGGTGGTTGGCACTTAGGGCCAAGAGAGCTCGAGATGCATTTTCGTCTACACATTCTTTCGAGCTTCTCCCTACCCAGTCTACCCATTTCTATGATCCCACTTGTCAAATTTGGTATCAAAATCACCAACATAATAAGATCATAGTAGAAAAGCAGTATAAGCCTTCCTTAGATAATTCATTGGAGCTTTCTACCATGTTTAGGCAGTTGGGGTGGGAGCCTATCATTAGAATAGACGGTGTTTATTATCCCGTGCAAGTACAAGAGTTCTATGCTAATATAAGAGATAAGAAGAAAAACAACCTCTAGGTTATTTCTACTATAGTAAAAGGGATTCCCATTGAGTTTGATAGGGCCAAATTAGCCAGAATTTTGAGAGTACTTGATAAGAGGTAATGGATAGCTGTAGACCATAATAACCAAAAGGTCATTTCTGAGCTTACTTAGGATGTGAGTACTGTGAGGGCAAGTTTGAGCATGTGAAGAAAAGGGCAAATAGGTTAAAAATGTTACTACTCCAATAATGACCTTGAAGCTCAATTACGTGCTATAGTCTACATCTTTGCTTTCAATGTTTTGCCTAAAGCTAGTGGCTTCAATGAGTCTAGGGTCCTTGATCTTTACATTCTGGATAAGAGGAGGAGGAGCGAACCTATTTCCTTTGCTCCTATTATTATTCAATCTATGCTAGAGGTTGTTTACACTAGTATATCATCCAAAGCCCTTAAATTCCCCTTAGTTATTATGCACATCTTAAGAGACTTTGGAGTGAGATTAGATGAAAAATTTAGTGACCCCACTACTGACCACGACCTCGTGACTGAGCATACTTTGGTTTATTGTGGTTATCATTAGGATAAGAGGAAGAGGCGATGGAGAAAGCCTTTTTAAGGTACAACACCCCGGGATGGTGGAGCTTCTCCCTGATGAGGAGGTGGAAAATGAGCAACCTACTAGGCCTTCTACCCGTGCCACTGGTTCTCATTCTCGTACTGATTTTTAGGCACGCGTGGAGGCTCAACTAGAGAGCCAAATAACTATCCTTCTTCAGCTTCAAGACTCCATTGCAGATCTCCATCGACACCAAGATGTCCAAGATCAAAAGTTGGCGACTTTGATCCAACAATCCACTGCGGCTTCTTCGAGTCGTGCAGTCGATGATCTTCTTGAGGACGATGATGAAGATGATGATGAGGACTCTTGACTTACTCTTTGCACTTGTATTTTATTTTATTTTTTTGTCATTTATCTGTTATTTCTATTTTTTTAATTTTAATGACCTTTCCTAGTTTTTAGTTATCTTATCTTTTTCTTTTTCTAGATCTATGTTTTCTTGTTTTTGTTTCTTTTGAAGTTAGGTACTATTGTACCTTTTCTAATGACTACTCCTTGTGGTGGATTCCTACATGTTGAACCTAATCTGTAATGAAAGTATTTTCTTCTCTTCCTTTTTATTTATTTTGGTCTTCTTGGATTTGCTTTCATTGTTATAACTTTGACCATTGAGGAAATGTCCAATTTAAGTATTGGGGAGAGAATGTAGGTATTGAAGAGATTTTCCATATCATTTTTGTGTGGAATTTTTTAAAACCAATTTTTTGTTATTTTCATTGTTTAGCAATGATGTAATTCTTTTTCTTACTTAGATATGAATTTTTGTTATTCATTTGGTGGATTTTTATGAAATTAGTTTATTGGACAGGATATTTGGCAAGACTTGAGAATTTGGATTAATCTTGTTTATGCATTAGTGTTTGAATATTATTTGACTCATCTAGTTTGATTATGGAAGATATGATGAATGTGAAAAAAGTTTATTGGCTAGCTTTTGTATTATGAGTTTAAATTTTACTTAGCTTTGAGTATGATAAGGAATGTGAGGAGATAAAAGATATTTGAGAGGAAAACTTAGGGAAAGATTGTTGAAAATTGTGGAAAAATTTTATCAGTTGAAAAATTGAGAGAATGAGTTTCCTATTTGAAGATAAGAAGGTATTATTTTTGCTTGATTATGAGGGCCAATACGAATAATGAAGAGAAATATACTTTCTTGAGGTTATGAATTTTCCAAAGTAAAAGAGAGGAAAGAGGTTGAAAAAAATGATGAGTGATGACTAAAAGGGGGCCAATATGGTGTGTGAAGAGAAATCCATGCATTTGAGGCTATTAATTCCCTAAGTCATTAAAAAAATTGAGAGAAAAAATTGGAGTGCTTTCCTTACATCATGACTTGAGTTATGTAATTTTTGGATTTATAATACTTGAGTTGGTAGATAACTTGACTTGTATGATTCATTTTATCTATATTTTTACTTGAAGGGTGAAATAATTTTCTTAGACTAAGATATACATTTGATTAATTTGATGTCAAGAGTTTTGTGATGTCTTGTCAAATGTTCAAAATTTTGAATTGTTTTCAAAGCGTTTGATGAATGACAATAGTTATATCTAAAGTTTGAAGGAAAATTATAATCCTTGTTATGATTCAAAATTTGTGAAAACATAAAGACTTGTGTTTTCTTGATGATTTTCTTAGCTTAAAGTGTTTTGCTTGAGGACAAGCAAAGGTTCAATTTGGGGGGAATAGATAGGGGCTAAAATTATCATTATTTTCCTAATTATTTGAGGATTAATTGAGATGCTTTTGTTATAATGACTAGGCATATTCATTTCTATTTGATATTTTGCTTATAAAAAGTATTTTTGACAAATTTGTGCAGATTTAAGTTGATTTTGAGCAAAAAGGGAATTTTCTTGTAAACACCTGGCGCCAGGTCTGGCAAGTGGACTAGGTGCCAGGTCTATTCTGCTCGAATAGTGAAAAACAGAGCAAAACTCAAGGGGAAAACAAAACACACCTGGCGCTAGGTGGGTCGAAGGGACCTGGTGCCAGGTCCACTCTGGAGCACAAAAAATGCTGTGGACAAATTTGGGAATTTTCGAAAAATTTTGGTATTTTCTAATTTCTACTAGGTTAAGACTCCTCGGGCAACGCATTTGGCATCAAATAAGCCTATAGAACCAAGAGAAAACACAAGAGATGGAGAGTGAATCCAAATAAAAAATTCCACTCATTCAAACAAGGAGAGATTCACCATTCAAAGAGGGCTGTTCAAGAGAGTCTTTAAATGAGAAGAAAGAGGCTTATCTCTGTGTGCTTTCTTTTACCTTTGTTTTCTTTTTCTTAAACAATTATGTATTTAATATTTTCATTGTTATTTGACATTGTTTTTTTGGGATTCATGATTTATTAAGTAATTTAGTCTTTTGATCAATCGATTATTATTCTTGGTATTTGATTACTTATTTTGCTTACGGAGTTGGTTGATTGGTTTTTGTTATTAACTTGCTTGAAAAGGGGGTTAGTAATGACTTCAATTAATTAATTTTATATTTGTTATCTCTTAACTTATTTGAAAATGGGGTTAATTGTTAAGAACTTGAGTAATCAAAGGTTGGTTGATGATTGCTAGAATATAAATTCAATTACTAATTTCATATTTTAAATTATCTAGAATATAGGGGTTTATAAGAGGAATGGTTTTAATGCATCTTTTGGATAAGTTGGTTGAGACATAATATGTTCACTAACTTAACTAAAAGATAATTATTCCATGGATTGCAAATGAAGTGGGTCTATATTAAGTCTTTCATGAGACCAAGATAATAATTGATTGTAATATTGGCTAAGTGATGCATTGTCATGTTTTCAAAAGCTTTTGTCTAAATTGTATATTTTCACGTCCTTGAGTTGTATATATTTTTTATTTTTATTTTTCATATTTTATCACTTTATTTGGTTAGTTAAATAATGAATAAAAAGTGACTAATGTGTACTTGTTCCTTTGAGGATCGATACTCATTAATTCCCTATACTATGCTTGCGATGAATATACTTACTCGTATGTGTATTTTGGGATTAATGTTTTAATTAAAACTTGCTCGTATGTGTATTTTAATGTATTTGAGATGTAATTTCAGGGTTATCATGGAATGAATTTTACATTCATTTACAATTCTAGAATGAATCCTCTATGCATTAAGTTATAAATCGTTATAAAGACCTATTGTCTAGGAGATCAGACAAGACGACATCTCTCGAAGGCAAGGTCCATTATGGCTAAAAGTATATGGGGTGTTAGAATTAGTATTTGAGCTTTAAGTTAATGGTTTCGGGAGAAGTCTTAGGCAATTGGTATTAGAGCCAGAGGTGAATGGTTTTGAGAGATATTGATCATGTGATTATTTTGCCATGGTAGATATGGTTGTAGGAGATGATTGAAAGAAGAGAAATGCTTACATGCGAATGTATGATATGCTTAAGTTTAAGGTTTTTGGAGACATTATTAGTTAGTAGTTTGGAAGAAGCTTTAGATTAATGATATTGAAGATGTTGAAGGTATTTTCAAATTTCAAGGAAGAAATTTCTTAAAAGAGAGGAGATTTTAACACTCTTTCTTGAGTAGTTTTGAGATAGGAAATATTATACTACCTTTGTGATCTGTATGATATAGTATGAGAATGATTTGGAGGAAGTTGATTGGCTACAAAATATAACAAATGGAGGAATAGTCTACTCCATTAATGATTCATTAGATATTTTACATATTGCAGTCCACTTCATTAATGATTCCTTAGATATTTTAAACGTGGGGCCTATAATATTTAATGAAGTTCTTAGATATTTTATATGCGGGGCCTGCAATATTTAATGAAGTTCAGATATTTTATGTTTATCATATTAATTAATTATTAATTTTATATTGTGACCACATCTATTTAATATTAAAGTTTAATATTAGATATTTTAGATATTTTAACCTTTTCTATAGTTTCTTATATATTCAATAAGTTTCCATAAACATCCACCATGTTTTATAAGTTTCTATCATCTTCTATAAAGTCCTATACGCCTCAACTTATTTCTATTTTTTTCCATAAATTTCTAATAGTTTTTATAAGCTTCTACTCAATTCTATTAATTTCTATAAAGGTTTAAAATCTTCCATAAGATTACTACATAAGCTTTTACATAAGCTTCTTACATATGTTGGAAAGTATGCCCACTAAGACTGTATTTCCGATGTAATTTCGATTAAATTAATAAAATTTTTATTCTCATTAAATGTTTGTGTTTTTGGATTTTAATTTATGCATAATATTGCTGGAAAAGACCCATTGTATTTAAGTAAGTAATCCATGCGAATGGAGGTTTTTCACAATAAAGTATGGATCACAAATTACTTAACACATAAACTATTGTTCTTAATATTGGATAGCATGCCCACTAAGACTGTATTTCTGATGTAATTTCGATTAAATTAATAAAAATTTTATTCTCATTAATTGTTTATGTTTTCATATTTTATTTTGTGCACAATTTTGCTGGAAAAGACCTATTGTGTTTAAGTAAGTAATCCATGTGAATGGAGGTCTTTCACAGTAAGGTATAAATCATGAGTTTCGTAACACATAAACTGTTGTTCTTAACCAAATAATGAGAATGCGAATCTCATCATGGTAAAGCTGTTATGTTATGAATTTCAAATGGGGAATGGCTTATCTTTAGCCAATGAGTAGTCCTATCACTTCATAACATACGTGTATTTCAAACATAGAACTGGACCTATAGTAGTAGTTTCTAAAAATACTATTTGGTAGAAACTTAGACTACTACTGCTATAGCATTGACTTATACTCTACAACTTGAGTACAGGTTAGTGGTTTGGCGAAACTTGTAGCATATACTTTAGTATAGTATAGTTGAGGTTCTATCATAGGACCAACAAATTTGTATGCTAGGTATATGTGGCTAGTTATTCATGATAGACTTGTACAAGATAGCTTCTATGCTATATTGACCCTTGTGACTGTTTGCATGATCTAAATATCCAAGGCCCTGAGGAATATGACTTGGATGTTTGCTTTAGTTTAGCTCTCTTGGAAAGTGAAAATATTCTAAGAAGTTGTGGATCATTAGAGTAGAGGTCTAAGGATGGTATATGTTATTTAGAGAGGTGTTGTACATTTTTCTTCTATAAATGTACGACGTTACATAGAGGGGTATATTTGTCATTATACCTGTCAGTCGGAGACTCTACTAACGCAACATTGTCGTTGGAGTCAATATTTCATTATGGTGATATTAGAAAATATTTAAAATGTAAAATACAACTATTTCTATAGCAGGGGTATTTTGGTCATTTTAGTTGCCATGACAATATGTTTTTGGGTTCCCGGAATAACCCATAAGTCCTGATGTTTTTGGATTGAGGAATTGGTCTTGTTTAAATGAATTTTATTTTATTCAGGTAGCCTTATTTATTTACTGGGCTAGAATAAAATAAAATGCCTTAAGAGAGAATTAATTAAAAGCCTATTTCAATTGATTAATTAATTATTCAAGGTTTGAGCTAGATTGAATAATTAAGATTGGTCTGGTTTGGATTAGGTAAAAGGCTTGTGAAAATAGTTTTGGTCGATTTGGGCTAATTGATTAATTGTCTATCGGGTTTTTATTAATCCTAGTCTAGATAATTAATTTGCGGGTGGCCCAATGAGATGAAACGAAGGTGCATGTTTAATCCTAGTTTGATTAGGGTTAAACGGGTATGGTTCTCTAATTGGTTAGGCAGTTGTTTTAAGGTATTTGAATTTAAAAAATATATATATCACTAGATATCTCTTGGTAAGCATGAGTAGTTTTTGTGCTAACCAGGGATTCATATACCAAAACAAACTCCTAACCATGTAGAACAATAATCTCTATGAAAACTTCTCTAGCCGCAATCTTTATCTGTGCATTCATCTCAATTCTACTCTCTGGCATAACGTAGAAGAGATGATCTTCATCTAATATTTGCTCTATAGCAATTTATCCGATGGAAAGAAGACCAGATTCCTTTGTTCTCTGGTGGTCACCGACCACTTAAGCAGAGGTAATATTTTGGAAGGCTAGGAGTTTTGGCATTCATGCAAATGAGGAGAAGCAAAAGACTTGTGGGCTTATCTTTTTGTGTTTCAATGAGTGTTCTAGTGCCCATTTGACCAAATCAAACACAACCAGTTATAAGAAAATGTAAAAGTATAATTAACCTCTTCTGCTGCGTATTTTTCATTGCTTGCGTGCTATGTTTTGCTGTTTTAACCTTCAATTGGTATTAGAGCATATTGGTTTTTACGGCTTGGGAAGCATGTTAGTAAATAAAACTAGCCAATGGTTGTTCGATAGCATGCCTATTATCCTTCGATCTTTACTGGTATGGGATAGATCATCTATAAGCTTTGCTAGTGGAAGCATAAGAATACTGTAATTTAATTGCTTTCATAGTGATCATGTAAGCCCAGAGTTTGAAGGGCATAAGAGATTGTTTAGATTTGTTTTTGTTTGATTCTATAAACAAATTCATCTCTGTAAATGCCGCTGAAGAAAACTGGAGAAGACAATGAACAGTACTAGCTCAGAAATCAAGCCAAGTTGCAACTGAATCTATGACAAAAGTTGATAGGAGGTTAAACCAAGTCATAGCTTAGCTTGGAAAAGCTCGTCGAGGCAAGGCTAAAGCCTCCTGCGGCTTGGTATAATTTTTGCATCAAACTACAGCTGGGTTGGACCAAGCCTCCTAGAGCTTGGTCAATAGTTAACCAGGTTGCGGGTTGGTTCTTGGCTTATGGGTCGGATACCAGTCAGGTTCGTAGGTCAAGGGTGTCATGATCTAGTGTAGCGGTGCATGAAGACCAAACATTTTTAAATTATTTCTCTTGGAATTTTTTTTTTTTTCATTTTGGGTCCCATACTAGGCGAAGTTATTATGTTTTGCATAGTTAATATTCTTGGAATATTTTTCATGAAAAATAATAGTAAGAGATTTAGGATTAAATAAGACAATTAATTAATTAACGTGTTTAATTCTTTATTTGGACACTTAGGTTAAAAGAATAGAAAAGCATAAAAATATTTACAGTTTTCTAGCATGCTATTTTCTTTTAGTAACCTATGCGCACGTTTTCTCAAAGGCCAAAATCTTTGGGAATTTTTTGACAAGGAAAAATATTTTTCTTTAATTAAATGGTTATTTTAACTTAAAGGCAAAAATGAATCCTTGGTTATTCTCTCAAAGGATTTTATTCTTGACATAAAGAAAATTTTGAATTTAGATATTTTGTGAGTTAAAAAGTATAATCATTTTAATTCTTTTTATAAGAAAATTATTTTTTTGTCAAACAAAACTTAAGACCAAAATCTCTTAAAAGTTTTAAAAGGAAAATTTTAAAATCATTAAGTACTTAACTAGGTAAAATTACTCCATAGAAAATCTCTTAAATGATTTTATCTTAACATAGAGATTTATAGATTTAGGTATTTTACAATGAGTTAAGGGATACTTAATGGGAAATTTTCAAAAGGATATTTTCTTGAAAATCCTATTTTAAAAGACTAAGTGGGAGAGGGGTTCCAACAACCTCGCTTTCCATCACGGTCCTCATTAGAGATCGTGGATCCCCTTGATTCACCCTGGGAGCAAACCCGTATAGGATGGGAATACTACAAGGATCTAGACCTAATGGATGGACATAATTGATACCCGGGACACATACTGTGATCCGCTAACCCACATTGGAGGTCATAGTGCGAGAATTATCTATAGAAAATGAGAAGAAATGGTCATCCCCTCGATAGAGTTATCTTCTAGGTTATTACCTAGAAGGGTAGTTGATTAGTGGTGGTCAACACACCTATTTTAAGAAATTGTTAATCTTCTTAAGAAGTTATATCAATTATTCTAAGAGCTAAATTTATTATCTTAAAGATAATAGTAATAGGGTTAACTATTGTCTATTTTAATATGAGGATAAAGTGCACAAAATTATTTATTTTTCACAAATTGAGAATTTTCTTTTATTTTCAAATTTTAAAAGTGGTCGGTGGAGGTTCGTTTAATTCTTTCATTGTTATTCTTAGGGAGAATAAGCTAACGGGTCCAAACTATGTAGACTAAAAAAGGAACTTGGACATAAAACTCACAATAGAGTAGGATAAGTATGTCCTATGCAAGACCTACCCTATTATCAGTGAGAGTTCCACCATAGAAGAGCTTGATGTTGAAAAGGTATGGAAGAAGGCTGACAAGATGGTTCATTGCTACATGTTGTCCTCTATGTCTAATGTGCTCTAGTCTAAATACGAGCACATGACCACTGCTTATGATATTAGCATGTCATTAGCAACGATGTTTATAGATAAAAGTCAGCTCGCAAGGTAGGAAGCTCTTAGAATGATCATCACCACCTAGATGGCTGAGGGAGCACCAGTTAGAGAGTATATGCTCACTATGATTGCTGTTTTCGAGGAAGTAAAAGTCTTGGGGGCCGTGATTGACCCTGAGAGCTAAGTGGATATGGTTATTAAATCTCTGCCAAGCTCTTTTATTTAAAATAAGTTGAACTACAATATGAACAAGTTAAACATGAGTTAAACGGAGGTAATGAAATAGCTCTAGGTGGCAGAGAAGGTCATGAAGCCATAGTCAAAGACTATAATAGCTATGATTTCTTCTTCGAGAATTGGGCCCAAACCCAAAAAGTTCAAGAAGAAGAAAAAAAATACAATGGTCCAACGCATGTCCCAGCCTAAAGACAAACTCAAGGGTAAGTACTTCAAATGTGAAAAAAATGGACACTCGAAAATAGAATGTCTAGATCTTTAGGCTAAGAAAAACTCCACAGGTAATGTCTACTATCCGGAGTCTGTATCTATGGTTAGATGAACTTCCATTTGGATTGTTGATTCTGGAACCACTAATTATATCTTTAACTCCTTGCAGGGGTTTAGAAAGATAAGAAGACTCCAGAAGGGCGAACATGAATTACGCATGGGAAATGGAGCAAAATTGTGTGCCTAAACAGTAGGAGAGCTGGAACTTAAATTTGATTGTAATAGAGTAGTAATTTTAAAGGATATTTTATATGTACTAAGTTTTAGATAGAATTTGATTTTAGTTGCAAAACTAATAAATCATTGCTATTTTGTTTCTTTCTATTCTGATATCACTATCAGTAGAAGTGGAGAAGTCTTATGTATTAGGACATCTATGGAAACTTGTTCTTCATAAACCCTATAAACAATCAATTAAATAATATTCAAAGTGAACCTTTAAATAAGAAGAGAAAGACCAATATCAATTACTCTTATCCTTGGCATATAAGGTTGGGTCAAATTAACTCAGTTAGAATTTAAAGGTTGATCCATTATGGGTTTTTGGGTTCATTGAGATTTAAAAGTTAGCCTTAATGTGAGTCCTGGCTAATGGAAAAAATGACCAAAACGTTTTTTATCCATAAGGCAATAAGGCCAAAGAGGTATTGAGTCTTGTTTACACTGATGTGTGTAGTTTGAGTACTTTATCATTATGGCTAGTTTACTTAATGAGGCCCAAGTCTGACTCATTTAACAAGTTTAAAGAATTTAAGGCTAAAGTAGAGCATCGAATAGGTAAATTGAACAAACCTTACGATCAGATTGTGGTGGAGAGTACTTCCTCGATGAGTTCAAGGACTACATGGTACATCACGGGATAGTATCCCTACTCTTTGCATCGAGGACCCTACAATAGAACAGAGTAGTTGAGAAAAGGAATTGGACATTAATGGAAATGGTCCGAAGTATGATGTCTTATGCTACTCTTCCAATTTCTTTTTGGGGATATACCTTGAAAATAATAGCATTTATTCTGAACTTGGTGCTGACGCCCTATGAGATGCGATGATGTCTTATGCTATTCTTCCAATTTCTTTTTGTGGATATATCTTGAAAATAGTAGCATATATTTTGAACTTGGTGCTGACGCCCTATGAGATGCGGACTGAGCGTAAGCCAAGTCTGAACCATCTCAGGATATGGGGCTATTTAAGGTTAGAATTATGTTACTTTGTTGGGTATCCAAAAAGGAATTAAATGTGCTTACTTTTATTATCCTATGGAGTATAAAGTACTAGTAAGTACTAATGCTAGATACTTGGAAGATGATTAAAGTACATTCACAAAAGATTCAACGAGATTGAAAAAGTTATCTTTTGAATCAACTTCTTTTAGCTCGATTTTTGAACAAGTATATGCACAGTCGCAAGATCCTATACAAAGGAAGCCTCATCATAGTGGGAGGATATCTAGGATTCTAGAAAGATAGTCTGGAAAGGTCTTTGACCTAGTCTTCAATCATTAGGAACAAGATCCCACTAGATGTGAAGAGGCTATTACTGATGTTGATACAAACCTATGGCATGAGGAAATGAAAGTCCAAATTGAGCCTATGTATATCAATTAGGTTTGGGATTTTGTAGATTCACCTGAATGAATAAAACTCATTGGGTGTAAGTGTTAGAATCCATTCGTGCATCACATATGCATTATGCAGTGGAAACTAAGGATTCTGAGCAAGAGGAAAGCATGCATGTGGAATAAACGGATCAAAAGCAAGAAGATATACCTCGTGCTGTCTCTGTCATTTAAAATTTTCTTCCTTCTGTTGAGGCACAATCTAGTAATACCAGAGATCCTTGTCATCATCATTGGAGTCCAAGCATTGAACTCCCTCCAACAGTGTCCACATAGAGGAAACTTAAGAAGCCAAATCTCTGTGCTAGCAGAGAAGAGTGGTGGCTAGGACAAAACCAGAGAAGAAAGGAAAAAGATCTTTCCGTGAGGGTTTTATTATTCCCGAGAGCTTACAAAAAAAACTCCTTCTCTGCCTCACAGAAGATTGAATCGATCACAACCATCTCAGGGAAAGAAAATGTTGAACCTCACGTAAGAAGCTTCCAATTTGAATTCTAATCAAATTAGAATTCACCAAATTGTAATTGGAACCTTTTAGTTCTCATAATTATAATTTGGCTCAGAAATTATAGCTAATTATAATTTGGTTCAAATAACTTCTACTTCGCATAATGAACCCTACAATGTTATCATATAACATCTCGAGTACATAATTCTCTATTGTCTGTGACCTATCAAGTTCCCCAGTCTATTGGTAGCGAATATAAATTAATCTAAACATTTTTTAGATTAATAATCCTTAAAAGAATCTAGAATTAATCTATTAATTCTAAATAGAATTGGTTTATTAATTCATCAATTAATAAACCCATATTCAGCATATCATGATCGGTATCTAGCAACACATCATGACCACCCAAGAATCCAGGAAGTCAAGTGGTTTGACATGAACCCTTTAATAACAAACTATAGTGCAATAAACTCCTTTCACCATACAATATCTCATTCGGTTTGGAGTACGAAATTAGTGCCAACTCCCTCCAGAATATATATTAATTCTAGCCCAAATATATTAGTACTTGTACCAGGAATCCACTACTCAACATATGTATCAATTGGAACTGTTTCCAATACACAATAACCTTGGCCAAGGATTTCACGAGTAGTAATTCCTATAAGTGGTCATGAGATTTTCGCCCCTACTATTAGGAGTGGTGAATCCTTTATTGACCCTCTCAACTACTTTCATTTACCTCACATTGTACCCAAAATCTATCTCATAGGCGGCCCTCGATCTGGTTCCAGAGATTGGAATCAAAGTACAATGCTCAACAAACAAAATATCTTGGAGATCTCAAGTCTAATGATACTTGCACATTTGTTATAGCGAGATTCTACCACAGGCATTACATAATTATCCATGTGATTATCTCATAGTCAGATCATCCAATGTACTTGTTCTATTAACAAGCATCCACGTGTTAAATTTGAGTATCTCAATACTTACTGATATGAGAACCACCGCCTGATCAGATCAGGAAGTCTAACACGTGATAGTCTTAACACATTAATGATGCCCTTGTCTCATTAATGCTATAACTAGGGATTATTTAAGTACTAACACTATATACTGTAGTAGGAATCTCACATCATGATCTCTATCATGATTTCCTAAACAAAATGTTGTACTAGGGACTTTATTTAACAATTATTTTACATAAAATAAATTGAAAGATAAATAAAGCCTATTATTAGAAAACAAAAGTGTCATATACAATTTACAAGCGATTGCCTTTAAAGCTAGGCTTGTAGCTAAAGGGTACACTTAGAAAGAATGAATCAATTATGAAGAAACCCTTTCCCCAGTAGTTATGCTTAAATCCATTCGTATCCTCCTTGCCATCGCATGTCACTATGAGTACAATATATGACAAATAGATCTAAAGATGGCCTTTCTTAATCGACATCTTAGTAAAGATATCTATATGTCCCAACTGGAAGGCTTTATTGCTGAAGGTTAGGAACATATGGTTTATAAGTTTAAGAAGTCCATTTATGGACTTAAGCAGGCATCAAGAGCATGGAACATTTATTTTGATGAGATTATAAATTATTATAGTTTTAACTCAAAATGATGATAAACTATGTATGTACAGGAAACTGGATGGCATAAATGTTTTTTTTTTTTTTTTTTTTTGCTTTATATAGATGACATTCTACTCATTGGGAATAATGTAGGGACATTATAATCTACTAAGGTTTGGCTATCAAGTCAATTCAGTATGAAGGACTTTGGAGATGCCAGTTATATTATCGGGGTTAAACTTCTTAGTAATAGGAAATAAAAAATGTTAAGTTTATCCCAAGCCACACATATTGGCAAAATATTAGCTAAGTTCAGTATGGACTCATGCAAGGGAGCTTTAATCTCTTGCAGACATAGGTCATCTCTTTCTTCAAAGGATTGTCCTAAATCTCAAGAAGAAAATGACAAGATGAGTAAGATTCCCTACTCTTCGGTTGTGGAAAGTCTTACGTACGCTATGCTGTGTTCTAGGCCAGATATCTGCTTTACTGTAAGCTTACTCAGCAGATATTAGTCAAACCCCGAGAAGGTCCATTGCCACGCTGTAAAATATATTTTCAAGTACCTCAAGAGAACGAGAGATTATATACTGATTTACTGGGTTGATGACTTAGATCCTACAGGATATACAGACTCAGACTTCCAGATAGATAAGGATGAAAGAAAATTTACTAGTGGATATGTCTTCACCTTTTTTGGAGGAACTATTTTATGGAGGAGTATTAAGCAATCTTGTATCGCTGGCTCAACCATTGAAGTTGAGTATGTGATAGCTTCGGAGGCATCCAAGGAAGCAATCTAGCTTTAGAAGTTCCTCGCAGAACTTGGAGTTATGCTACAGATGGACAAGCCTATTGCAGTGTGTTGCAATAACACTGGCGCAATCTCGCAATCCAAAGAACCTAAGAACCACAAGAAGGGAAAGTATATAGAGAGGAAGTACCACTTGATCCAAAAATTAATCCAGAGACGAGAAGTCATGGTGGAATAGATTGCCTTGGAGAACAATCTAACTGATCCATTCACCAAACCTTTGGCTGAGAGAGTTTTCAAGAGACATTTAGAAGCCATAAGGGTAGGCACCTGTAGACTTACATAGTCTTAGAGTGCAAGTAAAAGATTGTTGGATAGTATGCCCACTAAGATTGTATTTCTGACATAATTTCAATAAAATTAAAAAAAGTTTTATTTTCATAAGTTTTTTATGTTTTCACATTTTATTTTGTATATGATTTTGTTGGAAAAAATCCATTGTATTTAAGTCAGTGATCCATGTGAATAGAGGTATGTCACAGTATGCTATGGATTACGAGTTACTTAATACATAAACTGTTATTCTTAACTAGATTATGAGAATGAGAATTTTATCATGGTAAGGTTATTGTCACTACAAAAAAGTGACTTTTGGCAACGCCAAAGAAAGTGTAGCAAAATTGGCCAAAACTATGGCAAATACTTTTTGCCATAGAAACGTCACAATTTTCAAGGCGTAGGTGTTACGGCCGTTGCAAAAAGTTTGGCACAGTTGTGTAGTTGGGAGGACCTTTTGCCACAGATTTATCACAGTTTTGTAGTCGTTGTAAATAATGTGTGGCATTTGTTCATGGACTTTTACCACATTTTTTTCCCAATGGTTATTAATTGTGGGTAAATATTTTAATTTTTTATCACGATTTTTCCAACATTTTAAAACTGTGGGGAATATTATTTGTCAATTAAATTTCTTTCGGAAATAATCCATTTTGTCACAGTTCTTTTCTAAATTGACATAACCGTGGGTAATGCCTATTTTCTATGATTTCCTTGCTATTATAATTAACACTTTTTGCCATGATTTAAAGCTTCAGAAAAAATCGTACGCAATTTTTGCACAAATTTTCATATTTTTTACATCTGTAGTGAATGAATATTGAATTCAATATGATGATATTAACAAAATTTTTCCCCTTTACTTTAACAAGATCATCATCTACTACACATATAAAACTATGAAAACATCTAATATTAGTAATTAAGTATCATCCATTAAAAAAACATTCAAAATGCAATCTTCCATTAATAATAACTTAATATACACCAAAAAAAATTTAGTAGAGTCTGATAAGTGTCATGAATCTAATCCTTGATATTAGTTCAAAATAGTCCAAAACAAAGCCACGATTCTAACCATAACATCCATCAGAAGTCATAAAAATTCATGGAGGAAAATAAATAATGCCATAATTAAATGAACCTTCAACCACCTTGATCTTCATTCCTCCTGTCATTAAGAAAAAAAAAGGACAAGATTACTTCTTAATAAAGCTACAATTTGAACTTCTAAAGACACTACAAAACTGGTCTTAGATATATGTAATCATCCACTTTAACATAAAATTTGGAATCATAAAGCACATAAGCATCTTTGAAGAAAGCTAATCTGCATTGATGTTAACTGAAACTTAAAATGCTATGTGCCACCACATCTGATTAATTATTAGAACCACAGTTCACAAAAATTGAAAAAGTGAAAAGAATATGTAAAAAAAAAAAAAAAACCAAAAACTCAGCTTCTAAACAAAATGGATTTCGATGCTAATTGTTACTAACAAGTCTGAACAACCTTGAGAAGCTTGCATTACGACTTAAGTAAGCATTCATGAGAAAAGCATTTGCATGCACTATCAGACAAGGATCATTTAAAAGTGAACCATAGAAAATTCTCAACAATTCTAGCCCCAACAGGAAATCTTAAGTGCAATTGCCAACAAACAATAAATATAGGAGGATCATAATATTCGATAAAATGAAGATGCATTACTATATCATGCAGGTGGTAATTTTCCAAAAGATAAACATCTAATAAATGAAGCCCAAATTTCCTCATCACCATAACAATACCATACATAAGCTATAATAAGTGATCCAGTCATCATCTTTATTTGAAACTAAAAGACTAATTAGATAAAAGTAAAAGAGTAGAATTAATCTATGAGTTCTTGCTAAAGTGGTACTTTGATGTTAACCAAGTACAACAAAGTACATCCAAACAAAATTTAGCCAAACAAAGGTGATATCTTTGCTCATGTTATTGAAATAGCATTTTCCACGACCCCAGTAGAACACTAATTACTCAAAGATAGTCTATGTAAACCAACAAAGTTCTGCATCAAACATTAAAAGTATTTTTAGAAAGCATTCATAGCATTTTTAGTATTTTCAAACTGAGATCATCCTGAAGATTGCTGCTGTCTTAAACAAAAAAGAACACCCGAATCTACGACATATATGTCTCCATTTTAACTCCTTGCTGCTTTCAGAAATAGAAAAGAACCACATAGATAGTATAGTTAATACTAAAGTAGTTCTTTAACATCAGTTGCTTGCTTTTTCAAATCTTGGCCTTTTGAAATTTCAAATTTCCATAAAAGAATCATGAACGGGCAAATATTGCACATAATATCTCGACCAAAACAATGAACAAAATGATTAAAGGGAAATTTCAAAACCTAGGAAAATATACAAAGGGAAGATTGAATTATGCTGGAACAACCACATAATATTCAAGGCTACATTATGTTCAAAAGTATACTAAACACCCAGAAGTATGCTAAAAAATGTACTAAGCATTTTCAGCATCACTACTCAGCATTTTTAGCATTTTCAGTGGGAAACTACTCAACATTTTCAACTGAAAACTATTTAATTACTACTCAGCATTTTCAGATAGCATACATAGCATTTTCAGCATTTTCAATTGGAAACTATTCAGCATCACTACAATGGACATTTCAGATACTATTCCATTACAACTCTTTTAGCATTTACACAGCATTTTCAGCATCACTACTCAGCAATATTATGCATTTTCAGCTGGAAACTACTCAACATTTTTAGTATATCACTATCAATTACTGATACGTATTTATTTGAGTATAAAAATTATATAAAAATAAGCACATTCCTTATCAAGTTTAAATTAAAACGTTAATCCCAAATTACACGTATGAGCAAGCGTACTCATCATTAATATAGCATAGGATTCAAACGAGTGTCGATCCTCAAGGAACAAGTATGCATTAATCCCTTTTTCTTTCATTGTTTAACCGACTCGATAAAGTTAAAATGAAATAAAAAAGAAAAATAAAATAAAATAAAATAAATATATACATATCAAGGATGTAGAATTATGTAACCTAAACCATTGTTTTGACAAACATGATCCTCAAGTACTTAATCATTGTCATAACTAATTATTCTCTTGGCATCATGAAGGATAATATATATTCACTTCTTTGTCCAATCCATGAAATCCCTATCTTCTAGATAAATTAGAATCACATATCCTGTCTCAATTAATTCACCTAAAAGATGCATTACACACAATCCCTTGATTAAATTTCTAATCTTGGCAAATTTACACATGAAATTAACCAATGAATCCATATCCTAGCAGACATCAGTTAACCTTTAATTACTTTGTCCTCACAATTAACTCATTTGTCCAAGCAAGTCAAGAGCCAACAAATATGAAACTAATGAATTGAGACCACCATCAACCCCTTTGTCCATGCAAGTTAATGGAAAGAAACAACCAATTAATCTCGTAATTAGCACAAGTAATTCAATACTAAGAATAACAATCAATTAATCAAAAGGTCAAATAACTCTCAAAATTATGAATATCTAAAACAATGTCAAATTACAATAAAATATTTAATACATCATTGTCAAGAAAAAGAAAACAAAGTAAAAGAAAGCACTCATAGACAAGCCTCCTTCTTCTTCCTTTGAAGACCTTCTTGCACAATCCTCCTTGAATTGAAGAATTCCTCCTTTAATTTGAGTGATTTTTTATGATGATCTATGAATTCCATCTATTTATAGGCTTGGAAAGTGCCTAAACTCGTTGGTGTAAGGTTCTTGGCTGAGTAGAAGTAGGAAGATACTAAAATTCCACAGATTACGAAAAATTGCGTAGAAAAATCAAGATTCCGTCTTATCCTCAGAGCATAACCGGTGCCGCCTTGGCTACTGGAGCCAGCGCTGGTTGTGTTCTATTTCTTCTGTTGTTCATCAATTTTTCCTTGATTTCAGCATAATGTTATCCAGAGTACAGCCAGCACCGCCTTGGCTGCTAGAACCGGCGCCGATTTGGTTCTGTTCTGGTCCTGTTTCAATAATTTTTTGTCGTCTTGAAGTACGTATCAACAGTGTGTAGCCAGCACCAGTTCCTCTGCCCTAGCCGGCGCCACCTATGTTCTATTTTGTGACGTTTTTGCTTTATTTTACCCCTAAAATCTGAAATAATGAACAAAATACCTTTTCAAGGGTAAAATCTCAAATATGAAGGAATATGACTACTTATTGAATAGAATGTATCACAAAATAGCCCCAAATAACTAGAAAAAATATGACTAATTTAGGCCCTATCAATTACTACACAGCATTTTCAGACAGCATAATAGCATTTTCAGCTGGAAACTACTTAGTATTATCAACATCACTGCTCAACATTTCATAGACTATTCCATTACAACTCTTTTAGCATTTACACAGCATTTTCAACATCACTACTCAACAATATTATGCATTTTTTAGTTGGAAACTACTCAACATTTTCGACATCACTAGCCATAGCATTTATACAATTAAGCATATTCAATACATGAGCTTTTAATACATGATGCAAGTGAGAGGAATTTATAGCAAGGAGTTCTTGTTGAGTCACCATATTCAACTAACTAATAACAATAATTATGCATTAATGTCTCACCATATTCTATTATCTTCTAAGTCTAAGTTAATACTAAAATCCCCTGAACATTTTAGTTAAGATGAAGAGATGAGGCATCTAGAATAGTGTTGAGATAGAAAATGAAGGCAATAATCATACCCTGCTACTGCATTCAGAAAGATGCTCGTTTAGATTTGAATTAAAGCGCTGAGCACTTGAGGTATCGATTGCCTAAAATAAGTAGAAAGTAAGTATAAGTATAAGATTAATTAGCAATTAAGAATCCATTACAAATATCTATTTCAAACCTGGTGACCATTGTTTGTGCAAGGAAGGCTATGATTTTTCTCCATTGAAGCTGTTATTTCTTCCACTCAGGCATTAAGTGTATTAATTTGACCTTGAATATTTCCCAACATGCTATTAAATTTTGAGGTCAAATCATTTTGTAGTTTCTCTAGGAGCTTGTTCATATACTCATCAAAGCCAGAATACATGTTACTTCTACCACTAATAAGCATTGAGCAAGTCGGACCTAATCCTATTGTTCAGACATAGCCATGCCCCTCAGATCCCATAAATTCTTGGAATATTTGTTGTCTGCGTTCCAACATATGCTCTTTAGGAGGCAGTTCCTCAAGCATTGTATTCATTGTACTCTGCACAATGATGCAAGTGAAGCAATTTGTCATCACAGAAATAAATTTTAGGCATTATAAAAAGTACGATAAATAATATCTAAGAGGTAGCAGTTCATTACAATTAGTCTAGCTGCTTCTAGATCTCTAACAATGCCATTTGTATCCATCCGTGTTTTCATATAGATAGATAGTAGATCTATTTCCTCACATTTCTTTGTCATCTAAAATATGGAAAGTGAAAACTTGTAACATTTATTTTAAAAAAAATAGGCGCAAATGTAGTATAATGAAAATGTGACTACTTATATCAGCTCGTATTATCGCAAATGGTGTTCTACCATATCTGTGTCGAGGGCCATGCATTCCACGATTATGCTTATTTTTTTCAGTAGCTTCCTCCCAAAGTGTAATAAATAACTCGTAGTCATTTTCATCAAATTAGTATAAATTGAAATAAACGACATTCTATCTTGACTAAAAAATGAAGCTTATTAATAGAGAACTATAGAAATTAAATTAAATTTTAATTTGGAATGAACTAGCACTTGCACTCGCTCCAAACTCCAATAATCAACCAGGACTTTCCACTGATCAGGCTCAACCCTTGCTGGAACATTGGCTAAAGCCTCCTCTTTGGTTTTGTTGATAAAGTGGTTCTTCTTTAACTGGCATTTCCATGATCTCCATTTTTCATCAAGTAACTTCATGCAATTAATCCTATATGCAAGAGGGACGGTGCTCTTTGACTTCATTAAAAAAAAAGAGATAAATGAAGAAAATTTTAAGAATATACTTAGTCTAATAGAATAACAATTATGACAAAAAATTGAGATAAAATGAGTCCAAGTTCTATATACTAGTAATTTACCTAAATATCTACCCAAACACGATCTAAGATATCTTCTGGAATGTCTCTCCATGTCTCATAAGTAAGAGGTAGCCGGATACCGTTACGAGCAACATTACCAAGATAGGTCATAAAGATAGGTCTTCTAGGTCCAATTGGCTGCATAAGCTCATTAAATGCAACTGAAATAGTTTCTCCTTTTGCAAAATTTTTAGGCTTTAAAGGACCCATTCATTTTTTCTTTGCATTATTCCCATGTTCTTGTTCAAAAAAAAAAAAAACAGAAATCATTAGTTGCAAATTTGGACCACCAGCTAAGTGTAGTGCAATGCCGAAGAATGGATGCATGAAAAGTATGTATGACATTTGGAATCATAAAACAGTAGTTAAAAGGAGCATTAGAAATTCCAGTATTCAAGCTAGGGGTACTACCTAAATTTTGTCAAAGGAAAAGATTATTGCTGCACACAGATGTTCTCTCACTCAAGCTGTATGAGCCAAAAAAGGCCATATGTGCTAGCAAGAATGTGCAAATTTCAGGATAGATATTGCACTCTGAGAGGCATTATCTACCTGCCCTTTTTATCCTTAAGCAAGATTGTAAGTGTATCTACATTTTAGTTCCACAGACCATGGTGCAGAACGATGACTGAACTAGAGATTTTTAGCTTAAAAAATGGACAAACCAACCTAGCAATTTCAGGATAGATTAGAGCATTCTCTAGTTAAATTTTTGTACATGATATAAGTGTGATTATGGAAGACTTTATAGTCCAGAAAAGGGTAAACTATTGGCCCAACATTTTCTTTTTTCTAACCAAGAGTTTAAGCAACTATAGGTATATATAAATTAGTTTTTTTGCAGTAAAAAGAGGTGCAGGAAAAGATTTTATAGCAAAGAAAATGTGACACAAGAGAGATTCAGCCTACTCTATTAGATCTAATAGATAAATCAAGTACAAGATTGGTTAACTGTTTCGTATTGGTATGATACACGCTAGAGCTTTAGTCTACTCTATTCACACTGGAGTGAAGCACACATAAAAACAAATAGTAATTCCAGATCATAGGAGGTCGTGACAAGCACACAGAAGCAATATACCTTCTCGAATTAATATAGGAGACAGGAAAAGACTTCCTTTCAAAAAAGGCCGCTTCCAGGTAATGCTACTATTTTTAATCATATATTTACAATTATACATAATTTCAACTTATAGTAATTTCAGAATTTTATTATATTGTTCAAACATTAACAGCAATACAACAGCTATGACCACTAATTAGGAATACTGACTAACATGAAATACTTACAACTACTAGAAAGTGATTACTTTATTTAAACAACCAAGAAAATCAGTGAGCCTTCTCGCCCTCCCCCCGCAAAATCCTTCCAAACCAGAGAGTTTAAGCCTTAACTTCATATTAGTACTTCCCTGCTTAAATTCAATCATCATCATACTATTCTGATAATTTGGATCCAGAAATCCCTTTATCCATCCTCAAATATCTCCCTTTCCATAAACCAAACAAAAATGATCCACAGACAACCTCAAACAGAAAAAAGCATCTTTAAGAAGAACCTAATAGTTGAGATAAGCCCCCAAAAACCTGAATGGACTTAATCCATTTAGCACACAAAAGTTCATTCCCTTCTGATCATTGAGCCACTATTTTAAACCCCGAAGTGAATATTTCCTCATCCTTAGCCATAGCATTCAAGCCCCTCAATTCAAAGGGCATCAACATAAACAAACATTTGGGATAAAAAGACCCATCATGGATCCCAAAAAATAGGCTGATTATTTTCCTTTAATTCCCATAAATCCTAATTCAACATCTTTTAAATTCAGGAGAATTGTTTAGCAACAATAATGTATAATTTTAGTGCTTACATGATAAAATAGATAAGATGTACCTGCTTCATTAAAAGATGTGAATCCATCCTTGTTACATCTAATATGTCATTTCCACATTGACCACCTATATCAACTTCTTTAGGTGGGCCTCTAAAAGCATCGAAAGTGCTTGCATCATTAGCTTTAGAACTATCAAGACTATGTATGTTGTGGGTGACATCTATCCCTTGTGTGTTAGAAGCAGTAGCTAATGTAGGACCATCATTTGCAACATTGACCTCGAGTGATGCAGAAGTAGCATCTATTGTAGGCAAATTAGATGGAGCAGCTAATGTTGAAGGATCGGATGAAGCTACTATTTTACGTTTCTAAACTGGAAGTGCAATATAAGTATTTCTTCTAGTTGATATAACTCCAACAAAATTAGGGGGACCACTAATAGCTGGAGGAGGTGTTGATAGATTAGAACTGCTTGGATGTGATCTTGTTGCAGGGCATTGTGGCACAAGTGACTGTTTTGCAGGCTGCTTCTCCAACTATGCTTTAATGTGCAAGCTGCTTCTTGGGCTGTTACTATCTCTACCTATGTCAGTTTTAGCGGATAGTTTTTCCAATGATAGTTTTTCCTACATTGTTACACCTCGAGTATTTCTATTTGACATATTCACCTATATAATATGTGAAGAAAAACAAGAAATTAGTATCGTAACATTAAAGAGGAGTTGAAAATAGAGGCTAAGATCAGCAAACAAAATCGAATGATGTTCGGAGAATGTAGAAAAACAACAAGAAAACTAAGAATTCACATTACAAAAGTGACAATGTAAGATAGTGAATATTTGTAATATATCTTTGTGACCAAAATATTCAAATGCATTCAGAAATATGAAACACAACAAAAAATAAAGTAAAACTAATGGACAGTCCAGTCACAACTAAAACTATTGTCCCTATTCTTCTTAAGCTACACTTTCTATTTCTATATCATTCTTCATGTGAAGCAATTTTATCAACTGCCATTACTTTCGAGCCTTGTCAAACCTAAACGCTATCATTTTCCTGAATTGCAACACTGTCATCAAGATATTGTGAGAAATAAGGCTCAGCTTCAAACATATGCAAATTCGTATCAAATTTATCTCTTGGAGTCATTTTCACCACAACTACCTAATCTGGTTCAATAGGGTTTGGCATATATCACACTTGTTTTGCTTGAGATGCTAGTATGAAAGGTTCGTTTGCTGGGAGGTTATCTTTGTACATCAAATGATTGAAGTTCACTAAAGTAAATTTAAACATGTCCTCCTTTACTTAGTGATTATCAACCCAATCACACCTAAAAAGGATAAACTTAAATTGGGTATTATAAATCAACTCAACAATCTCTGTCAAAATCCTATAATAAGTTACATCCCCAATTATTGGATTCCTATATTTTCTGCTAGCAAAACTAAGTGTTGCAGCCTTGACCACAACACCACTATTTTGGGTAGTGCTGCAAATATCAGAATTTATTGTTCGAAAACGATATCAATTGAGAATATATGACTTAAAGTATCTCCCATCAAGACTTGGACCATCAGCTAATACATTTATTTCTTCATCAAACATGGCATTATATTTCCTGCTCTGATCTTGAACTTGTATATCCATATCAATAAGTTGAAATATAATATAATTCAGAAAATATTAATATTATTTACTATACCAACTAAGTTTTTTACTCACAAAGGTTCTAAACGATCCAAGAAATTGTTCACTGTGAAGGTGTTGGATATAATGATCACTAGCACGTGGCATCGCACTTTTGAGTTGTCAGATATGTATGCTATCAAATAATGGTGATAGTGTGAGATTATGATGCCAATTAGTACAGACAACTTATAGTTAAATACACTTCCACTTACTCTATAAATGACTTTACAGTAGGTGTATTTATGAGGACATTTCTATGGGCTTGTTCCCATGTTATTCTATTAAATCTTACATACTTGCCCCTTCCCACAACATGACCAATAATATCAAAATTGCTACATTTCCTTAAACAATGATTTGTTTTGTTTTCCACATCATTCAAGTATCTGGAGCAAAAATTCATGCACTCTTGCATCATGTATCCATTCGCAATTGATACTTTCAGATGAGCACGATTACGCCCATACTTCTTCAATGTAAGCAAATACCGACATGTAGTTGTGACAAATGAGGCTACTAATCATAAATTTGAAATTAATAACATTGAAGGTAATCTGATTCAAACCTCTCTATAGGGTACATCCATCTATATTGAACATGACCAACGAATATTGCTTCCTCAGCAAAATGCATAGGCAAATGTTCCATGACATCAAAAAAGGATGGAAGGAATATTTTCTCAAGATGAGAAAGAGTTAGAACAATTCTATCTTGAATATATTTTAGATCTTTCAAATAATTTATCTTGGAACACAACTATCTAAAGAAGTTGCTCAACTCTATTGAAGGCTGTGCAACATTCTTTGGAAAAACTCTACGAATAGCAAAGGGAAGAAATTGCTGCATAAGTATATAATAGTCATGGCTTTTCAGCTCTGATATACTTCTTTGTTGCAAATTAACACACTTAGAAATATTAGCTGCATAGCTATCTGGAACCTTTGCTTCCTTTAACAACTTACAGAATACTTGTTTTTCTTCCTTTCTTAAGGTGTAACACGCAGGCATTATAGATGTTCTACCATTCTCGGTTCGAGGATGCATTGATGTTCAGATTTTCATTATCTCTAAGTCACGCATAGAATTTAAAGTGTCCTTAGATTTTCCTTGAACATGAATATTGTGCCCCCAATATTATCATAGAAATTCTTCTCTATATGTATCACGTCAAGATTATGAGGACATATATTATCCTTCCAATAAGGCAACTCCCAAATTTTTTTCCCCTTCCATTTGCAATCTCTAGATGCTTCAACTTCACCTCTTTTTCATTTTCTCAAAACAACCACCTTGTATTCTATGAGAACACTTTGGAGTTGTTGCTCAGTTCTAGAACCAGACATTTGATCCAGTTTTAAGTCATACTCTTTTGTGCTATCAAAAGATACCTTGCCTCTATGAAATCTATGATTTGTAGGTAAAAAATGACGATGACTAGTGTAGCAAAATTTTCCAGAATGTCTTAACTAAAGGTATTATGTTTTATGTCGACAAATAGGACAAGCAAACTCTCCCTTAGTACTCCAACCAAATAACATTTCATATGCTGAAAAGTCATTGATTGTCCATAACAAAGCTGCACATAATTGGAACATGCTATTATTTGATGCATCATAGGTTTCTACTCCATTGTTCCATAAATCTTGAAGTTCCTCAATAAGTGGTTGTAAATAAATGTTAATCTTTTGTTTAGTACCTTTAGGACCATCTATGAGTATGGAAAGAATAAAGAAAGATTTCTTCATACACAATTTTGGTGGCAAATTATATGGAATAAGAACAACAGGCCATGTGTTGTGAGCAATAGACAATGATCTAAAAAGATTAAAGCTATCTGATGCGAGCCCAAGTCTTATATTACAACTATCAGATAAAAATGATGGATTCCTATCATTAAAATGTTTCCAAGTTTGAGAATTAGCTGGATGTCGTTGTATGCCATCTTGGGTTCTTTCCTTATGATGCCAATTTATTAAAGAGGTAGTTTTTGATGACATAAAGTATTTCCGGAGCCTTGGCTTCAACAGAAAATATCTTATCTATTTAACTGCTTTCTTGTCTTTGACATTATATCTTCCAGCATTACAAATTTTATAACATTTAAGATCTTTGTCCTCATTTCTGAACAGCATACAATTGTTAGGACATGCATTATACATCACATTAGTGAATCCAAAATCTTCAGTAATCTTATTGGCTTCATAAAATTGTGCACCTTTGGGAAATGCCTCATTAAGTAATTCAGTCAACATTGTGAAACATGTATCTGTCCAACCACCAAAACTTTCAAATATAGCAAGTTCACAATAAATGAAAGTTTTTTGAATTTATCACATCTGGATACAATCCACATTCAGCTTCTTGCAGAAGTTTCAAGAAATCCCTAGTCTGTTTATTAGGACCATTTGATTTATCAGTGTCAGATGGTTCCACATTACCTATATTTGGAACCCCAAATGCCTCATGAACAATATCAACCTTGCCATCTTGAGTGACCGAATTGAAAGAGCTTTCTCCCTGATCCCTAACTATTGTGTCCACATCGGTTTCCCCATGAAAAATCCAAAAGGTATAGTTATTCATGAAATCATAAATAACTAGGTGAGCTTTCACAGTAACTTTTGACAAAAAGAAACGATTCCTACATTCTTTGCAAGGATAGTATATCAGTGAATGTTCGTCCTTGAACCGGTATGCAAATACTAAGAATTCATCAACCTTTCCTATATACTCATCTGAAGTCCTTTGTTTTGAATACATCCAACCCTATCCATGTTGACCCAAATCCCTTGATATATTAAAAAAAAAAAAAAACTATAGTACATGAGACTCATAAACTACAAATCACGATGCATACAAATAGCTTCAGCAGTAAAAGTTTTTACTTCATAAACTAAAAAAAAAAAAAATCCAACCAATTTCAAAACAATTTAATTCAAGGAAGACATTCAATTCTAGTTACTAATTTAAATTAATTTACAAATTGTCCATCTTTTATTATGAACAAGATCCATAGAGCATGCAAATGCAAAATAACATTCCCAATTATATCATAACTGTTGAAGCTACCTAACAAATTCAATCTAAACTATATTTTGTAATTAAAAATCTTCACTTGCCACAAAATAAAATAGTTAATAACAAAGTTTTCAGCAGTAACTAAACTATACAAAAGAGAGGAATACCTTTGATAGTAGTTGTGCCCAACGATTTAAAGCTTCAAGTTCTCTTTATTTATAAACTTCCTTAAAAAAAAAAGGAAGAAGAATAAGAACAATATAGGCTATAATCCCTTAGAAGAGCACAACTCATGTAAGTAATATTGACATATACAATATTATTTTTAACGGAAGGCATTATTACCTCTAGGCTATGTACACCTTTACTAACCATAAGAGACTAAAGTGGGTGACTCTCTTTGAAACTTGTTTCATGACCATATGAGACTGCATAGGCTGACTCTCTTAACCTTTTTAACAAAAGATTAAACCATCATAAAGTATTATTCTGAAAAACCACAGCTAATTCTAGATGAATTTAATTAAAAAAATACAGAAAGCAGACCTTGCTCAATAAACTATAGGAATTCTAGACTGACAGAAAGAAGTATTAGTAATTATGAATAGAAATGGAGCATTAGAAATTATGCTATTTCTACATAAATAACAACAAATTCTATATGAACTGAAAGAAGTAATACAAATTCTGCTAATAGCCAACAAGATTGACCCCAGATTAGTTGAAACAAGAAATTAAATTAATATCTTCATTAGGTAGAAGTACTTTCTTAGTGTATTGATGCATTTAACTATATCCACCCACAATCCTACCAATATTTGTCAAAGGCACTAGAAGGGGAGATATTAAGCAAATGCCACACAAAAAGAAAAACAAAGGGAATCATAACAAAGTACCAAGAGTATTGTGATTAACCAAAGTAATTACAATGTGATACAAATTTTAGCCGTAGAAGAAGTGCAAAACACCAAAAGACATTATAACAAGAACTTCAAATAAAAAATAATTTCAAGGATGTTAACTAGGTTATCTCGAATGAACTTCACCTCTTAACATCTTTTACATATATTTACCCCTTCCCTAACTACACGAAATAAAATGCACCTACAATAAAGAAAGGGTTCATCATTTAAAGTGTAAGAATTGACATCTAGCATTTTTAATAGTCTTAGAAAATAGGAGGAAATACTATAATTCAGGTAACCTATTGTAGTTTCCATTCCTAAGTTCCATGGAAGGGAACAACAAAAGGATGAGTGCAAATCTGCAGCAATCAATATAACTTCCTCCCTGTACTGGCATGAATAAAACATGACAGATAGATAGTGAACTTTGCTCGAGCTCATTGACATGATCCAATATAGACAGATGTAATAACTCAGTTTTGGCAAAAACTTCATAAACAAAATATACTCATTAAAATAGACATAGCCACTAAAATGAAGTTAAACATTAAAATCACTAAGTGTTTTTTATGCTGTAAAAATTCATTTAGACAGAACAAAGTACAGGGTACAAACATTCTATAATGATTTCGTGTCATAAAAGAACATAAGAAGAGAGACAGATATGCTGTGATCATGAGGCTTAAAGGTTCTTGTTAAAAAAAATTCACAAGACAGATGACTACATAAAAAAAAAATACCAGATATAGCAACAGCCATAACAAAATGTAGGAACATGGAACCATGGACCATTATAAGAATAGAAAATGACTGGGTGTGACACTGTAATGAGAATAGAAAACAATGGCATATAATTCAGAATAAGTGCTTTCAAACAAAGCTGAAATAAAAACTTACAAAGCATAATAACAGAAAAAGGAGACCTTAGCATTCACAAAATGCACAAGGTATTGAAACATTTCTAAACTACAAAAAAAAAAAAAAAAAACACTAGCTTTGAAAATCAGTAAGACAAATAACAAGGAATCTAGATTCCTTCATATAAGATCAGTCAGTTCACAAAATCATAGTCTATGGCAGTTCATCTACAGAACACTAAATTTATTAAAGGGGCCATTTCAAACAACATATATAATAGAATGTCTTAATAGAAATTGGATGATGAAGAAGGTCCCTCAAGTCAAGTCTATGAACCAGATATTCATTAAGACCTAGATAACAAGAACAAATAAGAATCTCTATCTAATAGGTGCATTTTCAGCTTATAATCAAGACCTACACTGTCGATTCTAGTGGTAATTTTAACTTTTTATCAACACTCAGACAATAAGAAGAAATGGGTACCTAAAAGATCTTAAGTTAAGCTTGATATTGAAAGCATACATTTGTTCACGTCTTTCGAAAATGCAGACAAATTAGTGAAAGACGGAAGAACTTACCTTCAGTAATGAAGAGCAAAGGAACTCTTCAAACCACCCAAGCAGAAGGTTGATGCCTAATTTGGTTAGAGACGAGCATATTTTTGAGCGATTAGCGGCAAGGGTTCAACGGTTGGCAGCAGTGACTGTTGTCGGCAAGGTTTCACAGGCATGCAGTAAGGAAAATACAGCCAAGGTAAATCAAGTCATGCAAATTTTAGATGGTATTTTTACCATATTTTTATTATTAAAAAAATTTCACATTACTCAAGAAATTTTGAAAAAATTTTGTAAAGATATCTGATTAATTTCATATTCTTAATTTCTTAACATTATCGGATCTAATTAATTTTTTCTTCTTAAAAAATTCAAACTGATAGTTGTAAAGTTTAATTAGATCTCCTAAATACTATCCATTCTAAATATTAATTATGTTTTTGAACATCTAAAATCATAATATAAAAAATAATTGTGCTTTATGAAAAATAATATTTATTAGTTATTGTCCACAGGACTAAAATAAAATATAAAATAATATCGATTTTATTCATGTAAACCTAAAAGAAAAAAAAACGATACATTACAATTTAAAAGTTTTAAACCATTATATCCTGATCACTAGGCAAAAATCATAAGGAGTCTAGTAATATTTACGTATTTCTTTTTCCTAATTTTATTTCTCTTTAAGGAGTTTGTAGGAAGTAAATTTTATTCAACCTGACAAACTATTCTTGGCAATCATTGTGGTATTTAGAATACAATTGTGACAATAACTAAAACAAAAAATTATTCCACCCTTTAAGGGAATGCTTTATATATTTCTTTTTTGTGTTTATTCTTATCTTAAATAAGATAAAATGTTATCTAGTAAAAAAAAAAAAAATCAACATATATAGGAAAAAGAATAAAGATTTATAACTAAAAAATAAAATATAAATAATTAAGAATCATAAGAAAGGAAAAATACCTTCAGCAGTTGAGAATGAATCAAGACATTTGAACCAAACAAATTAATATACATTAACTAAACCAAACAAACTAATATACATTAACTAAACCAAACGAATTAATCAAGACATTTGAATCACTAAATCAAATGAATTAATATACATTAGGCCAAATAGGAGAGTTGTTACCTGAGATAAAAGTCTCAGGTTCGACAACATATTAATTAAGTTCTATTCCTATTCTCTTGTTAATTTTTTTAGAAACAAAGAGTGTACATAGGTAGTTGGTCCAAAAAACTAGATAAAAAGAACTCTAATCATAAGGAGTCGATCCCAATATTCATTCCTCCTTTCTTGTTAATTTTTTATAAAAAAAGTAAAGATTGTACGTATAGGTACTTGGTCCAAAAAACTATATAAAAATTAATAAAATAATAATATCAAGATTTGAACATACAACCACTTGAGTATAAACAATTACATCAACCATGGTTTCTAATGAAAGCTTTCATTTTATGTTTACATTTTTTAATATTTGATAAAATAAGAAAAAATATGCTTTTTCCACAATTTAGTAAAACTGTGAGTAATAAAATTTCTTTACCTACAATTTTCAAATTTCTGCTGCAAAAAATTATTTTTACCAACACAATTTTTAAATTTGCAGTAAAAAAGAACTTTTACCTACAGAAACGTATCCGTGACAAAATAAAGTGTTACAAAAAAGATTTATATGCCACGGAATTCAAAACTGTGGTAAAAACCAAACTTTCACCACAGATTTTGCTATGTTGCAAATAAAAGCGTTGCCAAAGGCCACTATTTTTGTAGTGTGTGTTATGAATTCCAATTGGTGAATGGCTTACCTTTAGCCAATGAGTAGTCCTCTCACTTCATAACATAAGTGTATTTCGAATACATAAAATTTGACGTGTAGTAGTTGTTTCTAAAAGTACTATTTATTAAAAAACCAAACTACCATTGCTACATTGTGGACTTATACCCTACGGCTTGAGTATAGGTTGGTGGTTTGGTAAAGCTAGTAGCGTATACTTTGGTATACTATAGTTGAGGCTTTATCGTAGGACCAATATACTTATATACTGGGTATATGTGGCTAGTTAGTTAAGACAAATTGTACAAGATAGCTTCTACGCTATATCACCTATTATGATTGTTCAAATGATCTAAATATTTAGGGCCTTAGGGAACATTGTAATACCCCACTACCTACGTACCCCTAAAAGGGCGGGGATATCACCCCGTCCTTAGGACAATGGGTCTTTATAACTAGGTAATAGGAAAACAGAAGGAAATAATCTAATATTAAAGCTTATTACAATTGTAATAAGTTTTAACATTAGACTATACTTATACATTTTAGCTTACATTGCATATTGACGTCCCATGTCTCCTTAAAATATCTTATTAAAACATGACTGTGATTTTCATTGTGAATCAACATGTGAAAGGCCTGTTTAACTTTTTGTATACTTTCTGTATTCCAATACGCTGAGTGTAATCTTAAGTGTTAATTGGTGCTCCTTTACTCAGGATATGCTGATTAAAAAACCAGGCATGTTTAGTTATCCATCCCACCTATACTTTTTCCTTTACCCTTTAAGATTTAATTTGATTTTTAATTGAACATCAAAATCTACATTTATATACTGTAATGACACTCTAGCAAATTTGGGGCTCGTAGCATAGTCACTTCAAACCGGGCGGGGCATCCCCTTTCCTTTACCCTTTAAGCTTTAAGTTGAATTCAAATTCAAAACCAATTGAATAGTAACAATATTACAATACAACTAGGACCCACTATAAATTAACATCAACCCATGTATGCTGTTCATTTTCTGAAAATCAGTAACATCACTCCAATATAACTGGGCCCACTGTTAAGTCACTTTCAATCGGGTGAACCATACCTTATCATTTAGATTTTAAGCTTTATTTTGAATTCAAAATCAAAACTAAGAAAATAGCAATGTCACTCCAACAGATATAGGGCCCATTGGCAAATCAATAAAAACTGGGGTGGGCCATACTATTTCCTTTACCCTTTTAACTTTAATTTGAATTCAAAATTAAAGCCCACAGCTGCCAACAGTAAACTAACTCCAATTGAGATGGGGTCCACTATTTACTCACTCATTCTCTCCAAATGCAGATTCCTGAGTGAAGGCATTGTAAGAAAATATTCAATAACACCAACCCTATCAACGACCGAACCTGAAACAATAATTTCATCTAATACACTAGTATGCACATATGTAGTACGTCTGAAATTTATTCAGGCTCTACGTCTATTATTATAGAACAAATTCAGATCTCCCCTCAAATTAACATAATTACCATATCTTCTATAATTATATATGCTATAACCTGGTCCAAGCCTAAACATTTTTTAAATTCAACCACTTGTAACTTTCACCAAAATTTCTAGCAATTATTCACTCCTATCAACTCCTACATTCAGTTTAAAACCTCACAAAAGTTCAAATGTCATATCACATGCACCTTTAATTTGAATACAACGATATTATTGGCTATTCCTAAATGGTATTGTTTTGTGATCAACTGTTTAAATATTCACCCCGAAGAAATAGTCTCCAAATTTACTTTCCTGATATGATAGAGTGCACCATACTCCAACAATTCCTCAAATAGGCTGGCCCACATTGTCAGCACGTGAGACCCACAACATAAACTTTACATCAGAAATTTCAAAATTTAAATTTGAATCTAAATAGTATCCAATAATAAACTCACTCCAATTGAGATAGGACCCACTATTTAGTTACTCCAAATTGGGGGCCATTTGATAATATTAAACGGATAGCTGGGCACGTGGAGGGCTGAGATGGGATCCCAGGGACTTCTATAAATACCACTCTAGTTACTCTAATGTAGGTCACAGATTGAATTGGAGTGAGTTCTGCAGCATTTGGAGTGAGTTCATTATTACTTAAATGCCACTACGTCTCCACGATTTAAAGAAGTGAATCTATCTACCCACCATAGTAATGGAGTCCTCTGATATTAAATCTCTTAACTAGTACTTTAGTTCAAGAACATTGGAACCCTCTATGACATCTGACCTCATCGTAAATTAACATCAACCCGTGTATGCCATTTATTTTTCGAAAATCAGTAACACCACTCTAATACAACTGGGGCCCACTGTTAAGTCTCTTTCAATTAGGTGGGCCATACCTTTTCGTTTACCCTTTAAGCTTTATTTTGAATTCAAAATCAAAACTAAGAAAATAGTAACATCATTCCAATAGATATGGGGCCCATTAACAAATTAATACAAACCGGGTGGGCTATACTATTCCCTTTGCCTTTTCAACTTTAATTTGAATTCAAAATCAAAACCCACATTTTCTAACAGTAAACTAACTCCAATTGTAAGGCATTTCTAGTTTATATTGAATTTCACAATGGTCGATACATAGGGAATGTCCTCTCAGACATTGTAGTGATGTTTTAGGCGAGGCAGGGTATGCGAGCTTAATCTCAGTGAGGTCAGATGTCATAGAAGATTCGCATGTTCTTGAACTGAAGTACTGGTCAAGAGATTTAATATCGGAGGACTCCATTACTATGGTGGGTAGATAGATTCACTTCTTTAAATCGTGGAGATGTAGTGGCATTTAAGTAATAATGAACTCACTCCAATTTAATTTGTGCCCTGAATCGGAGTAACTGGAGTGGTATTTATAGAAGTCCCTTGGGTCCCATCTCAACCCTCCACATGTCCGACCATCCGTTTAATATTACCAGATGGTCACCGATTTGGAGTAACTAAATAGCGAGCCCCATCTCAATTGGAGTGAGTTTACTATTGGATACTATTTAGATTCAAATTTAAACTTTAAAATTTGTGATGTAAAGTTTATGTTGTGGGTCTCATATGCCAATAATATGGGCTAGCCTCTTTGAGGAATTATTGTAGTATGGTGCACTTAATCATATTAGGAAAGTATATGTGGAGACTATTTTTTTGGGGTGAAGATTTAAATAGTTGATCATGAAATGATACTATTTAGGAATAGCCAATAAGATCATTGTATTTAAATTAAAGGTACATCTGATATGACATCTGAAGTTTTGTGGGGTTTTAAACTGAATGTTGGAGTTGATAGGTTTG
The DNA here is from genome assembly GCA_026120185.1 of Voacanga thouarsii. Classification (NCBI taxonomy): domain Eukaryota; kingdom Viridiplantae; phylum Streptophyta; class Magnoliopsida; order Gentianales; family Apocynaceae; genus Voacanga; species Voacanga thouarsii. Next base: position 1,371,616 of record JANUWF010001213.1, on the reverse strand, counting down.
AATAAATACTGGCAATTTCAGTGAAAGTTACAAGTGGCTGAATTTAAAAATGTATAAACTTAGACCAGGTTATAGCAGATATAATTATAGGAGAGGTGGTAATTATGTTAATTTGAGGGGAAATCTGAATTTGTTCTATAATAATAGACGTAGAGTCAGGATAAATTTCAAACGTACTACATATGTGCGTAGTGGATGTTAGATAAAATTATTGTTCCTGGTTTGACCATTGATAGGACTGGTGTTATTGAAGACTTTTTTACAATGCCTTCACTCGGGAGTCTACATTTAGAGAGAATGAGAAATAGGATCCATTTGGGGTCTATGAATTTTAATGGTTCATTTACTATTGTGAATTCTTCTGTGATAAAAAATTAAGACAAAATGGTGGAAAGTAAGGCTAAGCCTGGTTTGTTGATTGAAGGAGTGTTGTCATTTTTACTGGTACTTGATAGCGGGCCTAGTAGAGATGCCAAGCCTATATTTTCAGATGTTTTAGGCCTCCTGTTAGCTATGATGGGTTCAAGGTCAATCTTCTTGTCAAGCCCGATGCAACAAATCGGTTTAAGGTGTTGATTAGGTTCAAGGAAGTTGTTCAAGGAGTGGGGACCAGTCATATAGTTGCATTTGATCAGTTCCGAGTAATTCTTGGTTGTAATTGTATTCATACATCTTTTAGGGATAATACAGATAGTACAAGGGGTAACTACGGCAATGTTTGTAATAATGCCTTGGTCTATTTTATAACTTGGGAAAGTAGAATCTCAAGTATTATAATATTTTCAACAATTAATAGTTGTATGCTGTTTTATAATTAAAGGTGGCATTCTAACAATCTTCTTTTGCACTTTGTTATCTAACTACAATAGACAAGGAAACAACTTTATTTGCTACTTATGGATACATATCAAAAGGTAAAGATTGGGAATTGAGCTATTGTGCGGTGTCACCGTTGTACTATCAGGGCGATATCAGCTGATGTATAAGTTACTTAAAAGTAAAGTATAAATAAAATTCAATAATCTTAAGTGAAGTTTGATGGTCATTTTCCCAGGATATGTTGATTAAAAAACCAAATATGTATTATTTTATATTAGTCGCATAGTGGTATACAAAAAGAATACAACATGAAATATTAAAATTGGCTTGCCACGTGGCTCTGGCTTATTCTTATGATCCAGTGCAACAATGACAGAGGATGTCACTATTTCTGATAATTGGGCTGGATCCAACTGAATAGAATTGGATATACTATTAGAGCCCACTTGAGAAATAGAAGGCACAATATCATCATTGCACAATGCTGGGCCTAGATTTAATACTAGGCCTGCTGAAGCACTAAATACATCCGGCAAATCCCAAACCCTTCAAATAATCAAGGAGAAAGATCCCAAATCTTTCTTCCTTCAATTTCATAACATATCTGCAAACGTTGATAAAATATTCGCAAAACTCCCTGAACTATATATTAATAGATATTTTAATTTTAATAATGTTCCCGTAGATATAATTAACTGGGCATTGAAAATTGTAAGAGATACTGCTGCGCGGCTAGATAGACCCAAGAGTATTGTTATTGAGAGTACCACACATACAGGTAAAACTGTATAGGCCCAATTTTGGGTCTACATAATTATTTATGTGGACATCTAGATTTAAATTCAAATGTATTCTTGAACGGTACTTTTTATAACGTCATTGATATTGTCAACCCCTATTATTTAAAATACTAGAAAGAATTCTTTGAGGCCCAGAAGGACTGACAATTAAATACAAAATACATCGAGCCAGTTCAAATTAAATGTAGCATCCCGACAATCTTCTTGTGCAATCTAGGTGAGGGGTCAAGTTACATGTCCTATCTAGATAAATTAGAGCACTAGGCTCTAAAGGAATGGACATTAGGAAATGTAGAGTTCTATACCATCTACGAAGTTTTCTTCTCTGAATTTGTAATAATTTTTAATATTAGATTATTGATGAGTATTTATTTGGGTATAAAAATCATATAAAAACTAAGCATATTCTCAATCAAGTTTACATTAAAACGTTAAACCCCAAATTACACATACGAGTAAGTGTACTCATTATTAACATAGCATAGGGTTCAAACTGTCGATTCTCAATGAACAAGTATACATTAATCACTTTTCTTTCATTGTTTAATCGACTCCATAAAGTGAAAAAGAAATAAAGAGTAAAATAAAATAAAATATATACATGACAAGGATGGAGAATTATGTAACTCAAGCCATTGTTTAGACAAATATGATCTTAAAGAACGCAACCATTATCATAACTAATCATTCCTTTGGCATTATGAAGGATTAAGATATACCCACTTCTTTTTCAATCTATGAAATCACTATCTCCTAGACAAATTAGCATCACATATTCTGTCTCAACTAATTCACCCAAAAGATGCATTAAACACAATCATTGATTAAATTTTCATATTCTAGCAAACTTAAAACATGAAATTAACCAATGAATTCATATTCAGGCAGACATCTATTAACCTTCAATTACCTAGTTCTTCATAATTAACCTCTTTTTCAAGCAAGTTAATAGATAACAAATATAAAACTAATGAATTGAAACCACCATCAACCTCTTTTTCAAGCAAGTTAATGGAAAGAAACAATCAATTAATCTCGTAATAAGCACAGGTAATTAAATACCAAGAATAACAATCAATTAATCAAAAGATCAAAGTAACTCTAACAATCATAAGTATCTAAAGCAATGTCAAATTACAATAAAATAATTAATACATCATTGTTCAAGAAAAAGAAAACAAAGTAAAGAAAGCACTCATAGGCAAGCCTCATTCTTCTTCCTTTGAAGACCTTCTTGTACAACCCTCCTTGAACTGAAGAATTCCTCCTTTGATTGAATGATTTTCTGTGATAATCAATGAATTCTCCCATTTTTCCTTGTGTTTTTCATCTATTTATAGGTTTGGAAAGTTCCTAAACTCGTTGGTGTAATATTGTTGGCCAAGTAGAAGTTGAAAGATACTAAAACTCCACAAATTACCAAAAACCGCGTTGAAAAATCACAATCCCGCCTTTTCCTCAGAGCACAGCCGGTGCCGCATTGGCTACTGGAGTCGGCGCCAATTGTGTTCTATTTCTTCCTTTGTTCATCGATTTTTTCTTGATTTCCACCCAATGTTGTCCAGAGTGCAGCCAGCATCATCTTGGCTACTGGAGCCGGTGTCGGTTCTATTTCTATTTTGCCCTGTTTCAATAATTTCATTATCTCGAAGTTCATGTCATCAGCACATAGCCGACGCCAGTTCCACTGTCCTGGCTGGCATTGCCTCTATTCTATTTTACGATGTTTTTGCTTCATTTTACCCCTAAAATCTGAAATAATGGACAAAATACCTTTCCAAGGGTAAAATATCAAATATGAAGGAATATGACTAGTTATTGAAAAAAATGTATCACAAAAGAGTCTCAAATAATTAGGAAAAATATGACTAATTTAGCCCTATCAATTATTTCCTTCTATTTTCCTATTTACCTAGTTATAAAAACCCATTGTCCTAAAGATGGGGCGACATCCCCGAACCTTTTGGGGTACGTAGGTAGTGGGGTGTTACAAGTGGTATCAAAGTTTAGGTTTAGACAACTATTAACAATATTTAGATTTATTACATTAAGTTTTATAATCTATAGCACTAATCTGTGTGTTTTGTTTATAAGATGGTTAGAAGATTTGCGACCATTACTCGAGATTGGCCTTTCATGTGTGGTAGAGCAACTGTTCTAGTTTCTGTAGTAGACCCACCCTCTTCTGACACGAAATCCAAACCTGGGTCAGATTGGTTTGAGTTAGAGAGCAGTGACGGTGAGATGGAGATTGAGGTTTCCAACCCTATTGTGGCTAATAGTAGTAAGAGTGAGGAGATGGAGGTTGAGGTCTTTGAGCCGAAGTTACTATAGCAGAAGGGTGGTACTGAAGAGATGTAGCTATTAGATCATTCAATACCAATGATTTATGTATATACTAATAGTGGGACTAAGAATGGTGTACCTGATAGGGGTTAAAATCATCGTTATTTTTTTAATTATTTGAGGCTAAATTGAAATACTTTTAATACAATAACTAGTTATATTCCTTCCTATTTGATATTTCTCTTATAAAAATGCTTTTATGTAATTTTATACAAAAAGAGATGAAATTTGTAGCTAATTGTGTATTTCTCTAATACAAACCAAGCACCAGGCCAAAAAGATGGACCTGGCACTGGTGCTCTACTGGAAGAACAAAGGAAATCAAAAGAAATTGATGGAACAGAGAAGGTGCAATTAGAAATTGGAAAGAAAAAGGAAACTCAAGCCACGGCTCGGCCAGCTTCACCAAAAGAGACAAAAGCAATGAAAAAGAAGGAAACGAAGGAAATCAGTGGGCCAAGGAACCAACAGCAACAAAGGAAAATTAATTGAATTCGGTGGGCCAAGGCAGCAAACGACAAAGGACAAAAGCAAAAGAGATTTCTGTGGCTTGGTGTGTGACTTAGTTGGTGGCTCAATTGAGTTGAAGCAAATTCAATTGAAGAAAAATGGCTGGATGATTTTGGTGGTTCAAATTGAAGCTGATTTCAGCAAATTCAAAGAATGTCTTTAGTGCATACGACAAAGTCAAAAGTCCAATTAATTTTTCAATTTCAAAGGCAGTGGACCTCCTTCTTTATTCTTTATATCTTTGTAGAATTTATTAAGAAAATTCTATTCCTTTTTTGTTTTAGATTTTTAGGAAAATTACTTCTTCTTTACTTAGGATTCTTTTAAGAACTTTGCAAGCTTATAAATAAAGGCTAATTACCTTAGAAAATGGGGTGCATAATGTGGAGAAATAGACATATTTTTTAGAGTGCATCACCAATATTTTCTCTAGAGAAATAATTCAAGGAGCATTGTTTTGGAAGGAGCTTTCATTGAAAATTGAAAGGATTGTCTACGAGTATTTATCTCTTTTCTTTGTTTTGTTTTTCTTGATCAATGATGATTTTAATTCTTTAATTGTATTCAGATATTATTCTTGAATTTATGATTTTGAGTTAATTTAGTTCTTTGATTAATTAATTATTTTCTTTGGTGTTTGATTACTTGATTTCATTGGTTATTGATGCGAGTTCTTCTAATTGATTTTAGACGACGATGTTAGGAGTTTTGTTGCATTGATTTTGTATTTGTCTAATCCTAATCGACTTGAGCAACAAAGTTAAGATTATAGGACTAAGTGATCAAAGATTAGATTTTGACTTGAGCAAATGATTATTAGCTAATGTCATATTTATAAGGAATTGAGCCTAATGCATGTTTTGGCTATGATTAGCTTGATTAGCAAATCTGTTAATGTGATCAAAATATAGGATTCCATGGATTGGGAAATGAAGTGGGATTTATCTAAGTAGAATCATAACTTGTGAGATGATTGAATTTTACTTTATATTTCTTTATGATGCCAAGATAGTAATTAGTTGAGAGAATTGCTAATTGTTCATTGTCATGTTTTCTAGGACAATGGTTTATATTACATAAACTTACATCCTTGAGTTGTATATATTTCTTTTTTTCTTTTTTTCTTTTCTCACTTTATTTGGATCGGTTAAACAATGAATGAAAAGTGATTAGTGTGTACTTGTTCCTTTGAGGATCAATACTTGTTAACTTCCTATACTATACTTGTGGTGAGTATACTTGCTCACATGCGTATTTTGGGGTTAAACTTGATTAAGAGATGGATTTAAAATTGAAGATTTTATATACCCAAAATTAATGCATCAGTACCCTGATGTTAATAGTAAGAGATGAGTGATGATGATAATGAGGGAGGCCGGAGGTGATGAGTAACACTAGCGGTGAGGGAAATGAGATAGTTATTTCTGACAGTGAGGTAGAAGAGGAGTTGATAGTGGAAACTCCCTGGACTCCCCCAATTGGAGAGTTTGATATTATCCCATTTGGTGCCGATTTTGGAGAGTCCGATTATAAGGAACCCAGTCAGAAGGGTAGACTCACCAAGCAATGAGGGAATTTAGGGAGTCAGTTTTAGGTGTAAAGGAAAAAGGGAAAGGAAAGATTGAGGAGATACCCAAGAGGATTGGGAATGAGGGAAATACTTTTATGATTGCGAGAGGTCTGGGAATAAACTTCAGCAAGAACCAGGGAGGATGGCTTAAGGAATCTGGTATTGACTACTTGAGTGACGATTAGAGTAGCGAAAGGCCTTAGTAAATTAGTTATGCGATTTGATGGTTGGAGAATTTACTTATTTATTTTATTTGTTTCTTTGTTTATCAGCATTTAATTTCTGAAATAGTGATATCTAATTACTTTATGTTAAAGTATGATTTATTTGGAATAAAACTATTAAGTATTTCACTTTTTTCAAAATACTCCTATATGTTCAATGAGTGAGCAAAAGTTATATATATTATCTTTACACTATATGTTTATATGTATATGCATATATTTGGCAACCTATAATTTTGAGCGATAATGATTGAAGATGGCACCTAGACATAAAACTACAGTTAGAGCTAGAACTGGTTATGATGGAGAATCTTCAACACCTGAATATGAGGCAGCAGAGTACTCGAAGCCAGATGTGGGAGAATAATGCAAAAAGGAACATGAGATCGAACCTAAAGGATCTACTAAGGGCTGTCAGGCCTAATTAAGAACCTACCACTGAATTCGATCAATTGAGAAAATGTACTTATTGGAAGAAATAAGTTAAAGCCAGATGTGGGAGAATAATGCAAGAAGGAACCAAAGATCGAACCTAAAGGATCTACTAAGGGCTGTCAGGCCCAATTAAGAACCCACCATTGAATTCGATCAACTGAGGAAATGTACTTATTGGAAGAAATAAGTTAAAGCCACAAGTGTTGACGAAGGTGTTCGCTTTGAGCAAAGAGGATATGAGATCGAATATAGTCGTGGTGCTAAGTTAATTCTTTATTTCTCCTGAACAAATATGCTCTTTGATATTTGTTTTATATAGCTTATATATTATGTAGTGTACTATTCATTTGACCAGTGATAGGCTAGAGCATAAAAGCCAAATTCATCAACTGCAAATAGTTCTAGATTATTTTTTTATTAATTGTTTCAGTGCCCTCCATCATCAAGAAAGTAGGGATCTATAAGTTTGATCTGAGAGATGAAATTTTGGCTGGAGAAGTAAAGTTATCATGAATCTGACTCATTTTTCTTTTAAGTATTATAATAGCATATTGGACATGGAATGATTGTCGAAGTAAGGAGTTAAGTTAGTTATAGAGATAGAATAATATATTTTTGTGGATCAAATGGATATGATTAAATTTTTGGAAGAAGTAAGGCGAAGGAAGTATGGTTCATAATACTAGAAGCGAAGGTTCATAAACTATTGCTGAAGGAATGCTAAGGATATCTAGCCTGGTGTTGTAGCCCACGGGACCAAGTAATAATAGAATAGGAAAATGATGGAATTTTAAAACTATGTATAGATTATAGAATAATGAATTGTTTCATCATCGAGAATATATGTTGTTACTCCTAAGTTAGACTTGAGATAGGGATATCATCAAGTGTGAATTTGAGAAGGGGATATACTCGAGATTGCGACTAAAATTGGGGATAGGTACTAAGGATAAGTGGTGATGCCTTACTGATTGACAATGGTTCTAATGCTGATGGATTAGATGCATAGGATTTACAATCTTGCTCTGATAATTTTATGGTGACTTTTTAGATGATACCTGATGTATTTTGAAAGGCATTAAGGACATAGAATAATTAAAATTGGTGTTAGAAAGTGGAGGTAGCATAAATTTTCATTAAATTTGGTAAGTGAAAGTTTTAGTTGAACCCAACTCTATTTCTGGAATGAGTGGTAAACAAGGACAGTTTTAAGGTAGACCTAGCTATGGTAGAGGCTTCGTGGGATGCCGACAAGTATTGTATCCAATTGAGATCCTAGGTTCACTACAAGATTTTAGATTAAGTTCCAAGAGATAATGGAATCAACTTGGAAGTTCTGTACTATAACATATCCTCAGAATTGATTGCCAGTCGGAGAAACTTATTCAGATACTGGAGGACATGTTGAGGGCATGTATATTACACTTTGTTGATAAATGGACTGAATGAGTGCCACATGCAAAGTTGGCTTACAACAACAATTACCGATCTTCTATTAGTTTAGCCCTATATGAAGTGTTGCAAGGCCAAAAATGTCAAGTACCGTTGTATTAAGGATGAATAGAAGATAGGCAAATTAAAAAATCTGGTAAAGTTTGTATTCTAGAAATGGTAGACAAGGTAAAATTAACAAGAAAAAAACTAAAGGTGACTCAAAGTCGGCAGAAGAGCTACGTGGATGATAGGAGGAGAATGTTGGACCTGTCACTTATAGATTGCACTTACCTAACGTTTTGACGAGATTACAAGACTTGTTTCATATATCTCAGTGGAAGAAGTATGATCTTGATCTGGAACATGTTTTAAAGATGAGCCTTTGCTATTGCAACCTGATTGGAGTTACGTGGAGAAACCAGTTAAAATTCTATATCGAAGCATCAAGACACTTCAGAATAATCAGATACCAAAGGTGAAGGTGCTATCAGAGCATCATGATACACAAGATGCCACATGGGAAATGGAGAAGTGAATGAAGTGAAAGTACCTCAACTTGATATGAAGGTACACAATGAATTTTGGGACGAAATTCTTCTAAGAAGAGGAGGATGTAAAATCCCACCTAAACCTACCCTTAAGATAGAGGATTGCATGCATGGCATAGCTTTTATATGACTACTTGGTATATTTGATGCATTAATATGTGTTTATAATGTTTACTTATATATTTTTTAGGTTATATATATGGTTGGTAAATTTGTTTAAGAGATGGGCAAGAATAAATTTTAGTTGGGAAAATTGTGAGAAAGAGGAAAATATGAGGTGTAGTAAGAAGAGTATTATTAGGGAACATTTAGACATATGAGTTGTTGTAGCTTAATGGTTAAATCTTAGTGTATAATTGCAAAATGCTTGAGTTCAAATCTCAACTCCAACAATTATCTTGATTTTTATTTTAATGACTAAGATGGTTATTATATATCTTAACCTTTATTTAAAACTATTCTAACATCTTCTAAAAACTAGGGAGTTGTTTTTATGCCCTAAAAATATCTAATTAAGATCTTATGCCTCAACTATTTTCATTTCAATCCATTTTAAATCTAAAAAATTTCATTACAAGCTTGTTTGCTTTAAATTTCTTTTGATTAAAGAAAATCAGCTTTTTAATGCACAAAGCTGGCTGATATTCTTGAAGGGGATTGGCTGAAGATTTTTGTTGGTTACAAGGTTGAATTAGTCTTCAAAAGTTGAACACAAAAATCTCTTATTTTATCCAAGAAAATCTGAGTTGGTTGTTATACAATTTATCACCAAATGCATACCATATTTCATTCAAACTAAGGAAGTTTGAATTATTCTTTTTATAGCATTTCAGGAATTTTTCCAGCTATCTTCTTCCAAAGACATTCGGTTTTTCCCAAGCTTTAAAGCCTCCAAAAATGATCTTATGCTAGTTACCAAATATTCTAGGTAGGTTTATGCAAAGCTGAATTTAGGAACTAAACTAAAGAAGTGTTAAGGTATTATTTTTGTGTAGCTTTAGTCATCTTCTTCTTCCTCCATGAACCCTTTTGATAACTGAAATTTCAACAAGACTCTATAGCCAAAGCTTGCTTGAATTCAAAATTTGAAAGCTTTAAAAATCTGCCATCAAATCTCTACTTTTAACCACACAAACAAATCTAATTTTTCACCATGTTTTCCCTTCAGATTTTTTGCATAGCAGCAGCCATAGTTTTCTCCTTTTTCAAGCTAAACTTTGCAAAACCATTAAACTCCATTACAGCATTTTTCTTCCAGTGAAATTCCAGCAGAGAATGCTTCATTTATAAACAAAAATTCAGCTTCAAAACCCTCTTAAAAATCAGCTTAGCACGGATCATCTTGAGCAGCAAAATAGATTTTCTTTTACCATTGTTCTTGAAGTCTTCAAATCCTTCCAAGAGCTAACAAAGCAACCATTATCATCTTCATTATCTTCCTCTAAATCAAACACTGTGGCAGCACCTTCTTCTTCTTTATCTAAGCTGAAATTTTCAAAATTCAAATGAGAGAAGATCTTTAGAAAATCTTCATGAAGTCTAAATAAAATCCTAAGGTTTTTTATTATCTAAACTAAAATACAATTAAAACACCTAATCTCTACCCCTTTTCTTCTTAAGGGGTGAAATTCCCAACCTTAAAGCTTTAATATTCTTCTTCTTATCTTAAAAAAAAAAAAAAAACTCAGCCATTAAAAGCCCATTCATCATTCAACCAAGAAGCCGTTGATGCTTTCTTCAAGCTTCAAAATTCAAATTTCAAAACAAAGATGTAGAGAATCACTAGGATCCTTCTTCACCTTAGCAACCAAAGCTACTCTTCTAAAGCCTTTCATACACTAAATTTTGTCCAGCATTGCTCCATAAACAACCAGAAAATTTCTTCATCTCTCTAGAAAACATCGAGAACTCCAAGAACACACACTAACCCTTTTTCATTTTCTTGACTAATTCTATAGCTAGATCACTCCTAGAAACCTTCTAGCCTACTTAGAGACTATTAGAATGATCACCAGATCTTCCTATTCAATCCATGATTAAATCAAGAAATTCTCTCTTACAAAGATCAAAGGCCAAGAACAACCATTTCACAAATAGTGTCCTCTAAAAGGTGTTGTATAACATGCTATTCTTTATTTTCTTTTCTAAACATTTTTAGATCAATATTCATGACCAAGTCTTCCTTCTCATTTTAATTTCCTCTCCCCTATCTCTTTTACACATTTGTTTGGAAATCAAGAGGGAGGTTCGACTGATTGCTTTTGAATGGCTATCTACAAACATCATCATTATTCAAGCAAACTGCAAGAAGTAAATCTATTTAAACTACGTCTTTAATTTTCCATTTTATTGGTTGTCATTATGAACTCAATGAATTAGGAATTTTGCTAGATTAATGTTGTATTGAAGGAAGTGTATCTTGGGTTGATTATTATGAAAGGAGGATGGGATAATCGGTGTGGATTGTGATTATATGATTTGTTGAATCTTATGTTGAGGATTATTATGTTGTGATTGATTGATGATGGTATTTGACTAGTATGACTATAACCGATTTTATCTAAAATTGATATTTACTTATACTTAGGTAGTATATAATATTGAACACTTGTCTAATTTATTATTTACAATCTAATTTACATTAAACAAACTATCTATTATTATTTGTTGGAATTGTGCCTAGTATAAAATGTTCGCTACTAAACATAAATTTATTATTATTATTATTATTATTATTATTATTATTATTATTATTATTATTATTATTATTATTATTATTATTATTATTATTATTATTACTAAACATAAATTTACTACTACTGCTGCTGCTGCTGCTGTTGCTGCTGTTGCTAATAGTAGTACTTTTAATAGCTTCTATTTATTAATAGCTAAATTATTAGTACTTTTAATTATTAATAGTAGTATTATTGTTGCTTTTGATACTTAAATCGTTATAATTATTTTATTATTACTACTATTATTAACATTGTTATTTTTAATGATGTTATTATTATTATTATTATTATTATTATTATTATTATTATTATTATTATTATTATTATTATTATTATTATTAGCAATGTTATTTATAATATTGTTATTATCAAATTTATTATTAAATACTATTATTTTTTAAAAAAAATAATAAATATACTATTATTATTATTATTATTACCCTTTTAGAAATATTATTACTTTCTATAAAATTATTAAAACTCCTATTAATGCTTTTCACAATATTATTATTTTTGTTATACTTATTTATTACTTGTGTCACTTATGATATCATTATAACAAGTTATTTTTATACTAGTAATAATATTAAACTCTAGAAAATTTTTTATATCAATTAATTTTGGAATTTTTAAACCATTGTTGTTATTAAATGAGTATTGTGAATGTTAGAATCATTTAGATAGACATGAATATTTAGAGTTGGAAGTTATTTGTATCTATACAGTATTGCTTAGTTGTGCACCAATAGTGACATACACCATGTGTTTACCCTAGACGGGGCTAGGCTACCTTAAACAAGACTTGAAAGATTTTTAATCTGTGAGATCAAGACATTAAGTAAGTCCTTGCATAAACTATTTGCTAAACCAAAGTGTTCATGCAAGTCAAATGTGATTTTACTGTAAAGCTATTCTTTGAGTTGCAATTGTAGATGTTCTGCATCTTCTAAACAAAATAGTTTTAAGCAAGCAAAAGTTTTCCAAAACAAAATGTTAAATTTTCTTAAATCAGATTTTAAACTCAGACTTTTTAGATCTATAATTGCAATTTCAAGGTAACTCACTTTGTGGAATTTCTCCCAAGTGGGACAAATGAAACGTTAAGTACTTAATAAGGATAGACTACTAGAACTAGTCTTTGAAGGGTTAGGGTAAAACTCTTAATAGGTGGCCATCTCTAAGGGACGAGCTCTGCCTGAACAAGGCATCAATTCTAGTTGGTCAAGCCGATCCGTGCTAGCAACTCAGTCCATATGGATTGTTTTTCTTTGGAATGGAAAATTGGTTAGTTATGGTGTAGAGATGGAGGAGTATCTCACCCAATAGGCTGATCACTCACTTGTATTATGATGCAGAGTTTCATAGTACGTGGTCATGACATAGGGTTTCATGGCCATGACTATGATAAGGGTTTCATAGTCAACTTTATTTTAGTGGTTTATTTCTTTAGAAATTGTACACTTTTATTTTGCAAATGCTGATAAAATACCACTCAGTATTTAGAGATAAATTTTAGGACTTGCAGACTCTTCATTGTGACTTGTTTAAAATTTATATACATGAAATGTTTTCTTAAATTGTCATAAGAATACAGGACTTACTAGGAAATATTTCTCACTACCCTTTTATGTCATGTTTTTAGATCGATCCTGCTTTAAAGGTTGATTGTTTCATGTTATCTTATATTTCAAAGATTCATTTTAATTGTATTTATTTCTCGAGAGATTTTAGCTGTCTTTTTTTTTGTTTTGAGAGTTGTACAAGTATTATTTTGGGTTGTAATAAGTTTTAATATTAGACTATTTCCTTCTATTTTCTTATTATCTAATTATAAAGACCCCTTATCCTAAGGATAGAGTGACATCCTCTCCTCTTTTAGGGTACGTAGATAGTACGGTGTTACAAACATGATTTGGATATTTGCTTTAGGATAACTCTTTAGGAAAGTAAAAACATTCCAGGAGGTCATGAATCATTAGACTAGAGGTCTAATGATGGTAGATGTCATTTAAAGAGGTATTAGTACACTATTCCTCTCTAAATATATGGCGTTACGGTCTAAGAATGGTCTGAAACTTTGCTAACGTAGTATTGTCCTTGTGGTCAATATTTTCTTATGATAATATTAGAAAATCTTTAAAATACAAAATACAACTATTTTTATAATTGAGGTATTTTGATCATTTTAGTAGTTAAGACAATATATCTTTTGGTATCTGGAATAGCCTATAAGTCCTGATGTTTTTGGGTTGAAGAATTGGTCTTGTTTAAATGGGTTTTATTTTATTTAGGTAGCCTGATTTATTCATTGGATTAGAATAAAATAAAAGGCCCTAAGAGAGAATTAATTAAAAGCTTATTTCAGTTGGTTAATTAATTGTTCAGGGCTTAAGCCTAGATTGAATAATTAGGATTGGTCTGGTCTGTATTAGGTAAAAGGCTTGAGAAAATAGTTTTGGTCCATTTGGGCTAATTAATTAATTATCTATTGGGTTTTTATTAATCTTGGTCTAGATAATTAATTTGTGGGTGGCCCAATGAGATGGACCGAAGGTCCTTCTTTAATCCTAGTTTGATTAGGGTTAAACGAGTATAGTTCTCCAATGGGCTACGTAGTTATTTTAAGGTGTTTGAATTTCCAAACAAAAAGATATGACTGGATGTCTCTTAGTAAGCACGAGTGGTTTTTGAACTAATCAGGGACTCATTACCTAAACAAACTTCTAACCGTGTAGAACAATAATCTTTATGAAAACGTCTCTAGCTCCCATCTCTTTGTGTGTATCCATCTCAATTCTGCTCTCTAGTAGAACATAGAAAAGATGATCTTCATCTGATATTTGCTCTATAGCAATTTGTCAGAAGGAAAGAAGACCAAATTCCTTCGTCCTTTGGTTTTCACTGACCATTCAGGCAGAGGTAAAATTCTAGAAGGCTAGGAGTTTTGGTGTTCATGGAAATAAGGAGAAGCAGAAGACTTGCAGGGTTATCGCTTGGTGCTTCAACGAGTGTTCCAGTGCCCGTTTAACCCAATCAAACACAGGCTATCATAAGAAAATTCTAAGGTATAATTAATCTCTTCCGTTGCGTATTTTTCATTGCTTCCGTGTTATGTTTAGCCGTTTTAACCTTCACTTAATCGGATGGTGAAAATGGTAATCTCATCATATTAAAGTTATTATGTTATAAATTTTAGGTGGGGAATAGATTACCTTTAGCTAGTGAGTAGTCCTCTCACTTCATAATATAAGTCTACTTCAAATACATAGAATTGGACCTATAGTAGTGGTTTCTAAAAGTATTATATGGTAGAAACCCAAACTACTACTGCTATAGTGTGCACTTATACCCTACGGCTTGAGTATGGGTTGGTGGTCTAATACAACTAAGAGCATTTATTTTGATATGCTATAATTGAGGTTCTATTGTAGAACTAATATACTTATAAGTTGAGTATATATGACTAGTTAGTTAAGACAGATTTAACAAGATAACTTCTATGCTATATTGCTCTTGTGACTATTCAAATTATCTAATAATCCAGGGCCCTAAGAAATATGGTTTCAATGTCTGCTTAAGAGTAGCTCCATTAGAAAGAGGAAACATTTCAGAAAGTCGTGGATTATTAGACTACAGGCTTAAGGGTGATAGATGTCATTTAAAGAGGTGTTAGTATACTGTTCCTCTATAAATGTACGATGTTACATAGAGGGGTATATTTCTCATAACACCTATAGATCGGAGACTTTGCTAATGTAGCATTATCCTTCAAGTCAATATTTCCTTTTTCCTTATAGTGATATTAGAAAATATTTAAATGCTAAATATAGCTATTTATATAGTAGGGAAATTTTGGTCAATTTAGCGATGTGTTTTTTGGTCCTTAGAATAGCCCGTAAGTCCTAATTGATTTTGGGTTGTGGAAATGGTCTTGTTTAAAGAGGATTTTATTAAATTCTGAGAGTCTAATTTTTTTTGGGTTGGAATAAACATAAAAGGTCTGGAGAGAATAAAATAAATATCTAGTTTAATTAGTTAATTAATTATTTAGGGTCTGGGTCTAAATTGAATAATAAAAAATTAACTTGGGCTTAAACTGGGTATAAGGCTTAAGAGATTATTTTTTTGTTCTTATATGTCAGTGAATTATTTGTTATGGGTTTTTATTAAAACAAAAATAAATACATAATTTTGGGCCTGACCTAATTGTTAAGACCTAGCATTCGCGGACCAGACCAAGGTTTGTTCTGGTTGAGGTAATTTAATTACCCTAGCAGGATGTTAGGTGGTTCAGTGATTTTTTTTTTAATACCAGAGATATAGTTTTAAAATGGGATAGCTCCTGTTTTACTGGGATTGGGATCTCATCAGGTTGTGAGGTTTTTTTTTTTGTTTTTTTGTTATTATTTTCAAAGAAGATGGATTGATTTTACTCTTGCTTTCTCAATGAAGCTTTAGGGGATATAGAAGCCTCATGTGTGTATTCTCACTGTGTGATTTTTTTTTTTCTTCTCTATTTTTCAAGTTCTGAAAAATAGTGAGTGTGCCTCCTTGATACTACTTGTTTAGCAGGCAGTCAAGTGAGAAGACTATAGTTTCCTTTGCCTTTAGCCTTCACCAGTAGTATTAGGCAGAGGTTATATTCTGTGAACCAAAGACTTTAAGCCTTATGTTCATGCCAAGGAGAAGTTGGCGGTTGGCAGGCTATTCATTGGAGATCACAACTACGCAACCTTCAGTGGTTCAACCAAAGACTTCTACACAGCCTAAACGAGTAAAACACAGAGGTACAAATTTTTAAAACTTCTACTGTGTTTATTTGTGCTTCTGTGTATGCTTCTTGGGGCCGCGATCTATCTTCAAGTGGTATTAGAGCCTTCATTTTAATAACTTAGGAGCACATTTAGGCTTAATTAGAATAAAAAAGTATTGTGTCTGGATGATGCCTGTGATCTTTTGTGCTTTTGGTTCGGGATAATTTGTTGTACATCCCACCATTGAGACATGGGCATGCTGTAGTTCAATGGTTTTCTTAGATGGACTGTGTAGGCTGATTTGAAAGGGCATAGGCATTTATTTTGGTGTTGTTTTTGTTTCAATTGTGGTTGAAATCTGTAAACAAAGTTCGCCTGTAAATGTCGCTGGGAGAAACCAGAAGAAATTAGAAGGAAAAGATGAAGAAGATGAAGATCTTCAGAGAAAATCCAGGGCGAGATTCAATGTAGCAGGCTGCAGCTTTAGAGTAAGTAATGCTCAAAGCTCAAGTTGCAAGTAGATAATGCCACGGCTCAAGGCACGAATGTGCCAAGTCGCGGCTTGGTCTATGGCTGGATGGTGCTACGGCTTAAGGCATTTTTAAGTGTCGAGTGGCGGCTGGTTGATCTTGGAGTCGCAACTTCAGGTTCATAGGTCACGGTTTGGTCCAGGGCCGATCCAATTCACAAGTATTGATCCAGTGTGGTGGGTGCATGAAGACCGAGAAATTTTTGTAATTTTCTTGCAATTTTTCTTTTCCGTTTTGGGTCTCATTCCAGGCGACGTTATTGTTATTTTTGCATAGTTAATATTATTAGAATATTTTGCATGAAAAATAATAATAAGTGATTTATGATTAAACAAGATCATTAATTAATTAATATGTTTAATTCTTTATTTAGACACTTAGGTTAAAAGAATAGAAAAGCATAAAAACGTCTACAATTTTCTAACTTGCTATTTTCTTTTAGCAACCTATGTGCACGTTTTCTCAAACACCAAAGTCTTTTGGAATTTTTGACAAGAAAAAATATTTTTCTTTAATTAAATGGTTATTTTAACATAAAAGTAAAAATTAATCATTGGTTATTCTCTCAAAGGATTTTATCCTTGATATAGAGAATATTTTCGATTTAGATATTTTTGTGAGTTAAAAGGAACCACCAATTTAATTTATTTTACAAGAAAAAAATTTTTTTTTTTGGTTAAATAAAACTTGAGACCAAAGTCTCTTAAAAGTTTTAAAAGGAAAATTTTGAAATCATTAAGTTCTTAACTAGGTAAAATTAATCCATAGAAAATCTCTTAAAGGATTTTACCTTTACATAGAGATTTATGGGTTTAAATATTTTACAAGAATTAAGAGATACTTAATGAGATATTTTCAAAAGGATATTTTCTTGGGAAAACACTTGTTTTAAAAAGACTAAGTGGGAGAGGAGTTCCAACAGCTCTACAGCTTCCATCACGGTCATCATTAGAGATTGTGGATCTCTTCATGTCACCCTATGAGTGAACTCGTATAGGATGGGAATTCCATATGGATCTGGATCTAATGGATTGACATAATTAATGCCGGGACACGTACTATGATCGGCAAGCCCACGTTTGAGGTTATAGTGCAAGGATTGTCCATAAGAAATGAAAAGAAATAGCCATCCTCTCGATGGAGCTATCTTCTGGATCATTACCTAGAAAGGTAGTCAATTTATAGTGGTCAATATATTTAGCTTAGGAAACTATTAATCTTTTCAACAAATTATATCAGTTTTCCTAAGAGCTAAATTGATCATATTAAAGCTAATAGTGGTAGGGTTAATTATTATCAATATTAATATGAGAATAAAGTTCACAAATTATTTATTTTTCACAAACTAAGATTTTTCTTTTATTTTTTATTTTCAGAAATAGTTGGTAGAGGTTCTTTCAGTTTTTTGATAGCTATTTTTTGTGAGAATAAGCTAATACATCCAAACTATGTAGACTAGAAAAGGAACCAGGATATAATACTCATGGCAGAGGAGTATAAGTATGTCCTATATGAAACCTGCCCTATTATCGGGGAGGGTTCCACTGAGGAAGAGCTAAATGCTGAGAAGGCATAAAAGAAGGTCAACGAGATGGCTCGTTGCTACATATTGACCTCTATGCTCCAGTCAAAACATGAGCATATGGCCACTGTTTATGATATTAGCATGTCATTGGCCATAATGTTCACTGATAAGAGAAGGCTCGCAAGGCAAGAGACTCATAGAATGATCATTAACACTAAGGTGGCTGAACAGGCATCAATTAGGGATCATATGCTTAAAATGATTACTGCTTTAGAGGAAGCAGAAGTCTTAGGGGCTATGATTGACCCCGAGAGCCATGTGGATGTGGTTCTCGAATCTCTGTTAGGCTCTTTTACTCAATTCAAGTTGAATTATAATATGAACAAGTTAAGCATGGGTTTAACAGAATTGATGAAAGAACTCTAGGTGACAGAGAAGGTCATAAAGCCATAGTCTAAGGCAATGATTGCTAAGGCTTATTCTTCAAAAATTGGGCCCAAGCCCAGAAAGTTCAAAAAGAAGAAAGGGAAAAGCAGTAGCCTAACCCAAGTCTTAGCCTAACAAGCCCAAAAACAAGTGCTTCAAATGTGAAAAAAATGGATACTTGAAAAAGGAGTGTCTAGATCTTTAGCCTAAGGAAAACCCCACAAGTATTGTTTACTATCTAGAGTCTATATTAATGGTTGGATCAACTTCTACTTGGATTGTTGATTCTAGAGCCAATGATCATATCTGTAACTCCTTGCATGAGTTTAAGAAAATAAGAAGACTCTAGAAGGGCGAATATAGACTACGAGTAGAAGATGAAGCACAAGTGTGGACCCAAGTAGTGGGAAAGATAGAACTTCTTTTTTATTGTAATAAGATAGTTATTTTGAAGGATATTTTATATGTACCTAGTTTTAAACAGAATTTGATTTCAATTGTAAAACCAATAAATCATGGTTATTCTGTTTCTTTCCATTCTAGTATTACTATCAATCGAAATAGAGAAGTTTTATGTACTAGGCACATGTATAGAAATCTATTCTTCATAAATCATATTAACAATTAATTAAATAATGCTCAAAGTGAACCTTTAAGTAGGAAGAAAAAGACCAATATCAATGATTCTTATATATAGCATCTAAGGCTGGGTCACATTACCTCAACCAAGATTCAGAGGTTAATCAATGATGGGCCTTTGGGGTTATTGAGATTGGAAAGTTGGCCTCAGTATGAATCCTGCCTAATGGAAAAGATGACTAAAAGGTCTTTTACCCATAAAGCAGATAGAACCAAGGAGATATTGAGTCTTGTTCACATTGATATGTATAGTACATAATTTACAACAACAAGAGGAGGGTTAGAATACTTCATCACTTTCACAGATGATTATATAATGTATAATTACGTTTACCTTATGAGGTACAAGTATAGTGTCGAACAAGTAAACCGATCAAAACCTTATGATCGGATTGTGGTAGAGAGTACGTTATCGGTGAATTCAAGGATTACATGATATATCATGGGATAGAATCCTAACTCTATCGTCGGGGACTCGCTAGCAGAATGGAGTATCTGAGAAAAGAAATAGGATATTGATGAAAATGGTCTGGAGCATGATATCTCATGCTACTCTTCTAGTTTCATTTTGGGGATATGCCCTAGAAATAACGACATACATAGCACCTTAGACGCCCTATGAGAAGTGAATTGGGTGTAAGCTAAGTTTGAGCTATCTCAGTATATGGGGCTATCCATGTTATATACTGAACAAAGAAGATAAGCTAGAACCAATATCAGAATTATACTATCTGAAAGGAACAAAAGGTTCAATTAGATTGGAACTCGATGAGAAGTTATCTTCTAAATCAACTTCATCTAACTCGATTGTGGAACAAGAAGAGACACAACCTCAGGAACCTTTACAAATGGAAGCTTCATTGCAGTAGGAGGGAATCTGAGGTTTTAGAAAGATGGATTAGAGAGATTTTTGACCTAGTCTCCAACCATTAG
The DNA here is from genome assembly GCA_026120185.1 of Voacanga thouarsii. NCBI lineage: Eukaryota > Viridiplantae > Streptophyta > Magnoliopsida > Gentianales > Apocynaceae > Voacanga > Voacanga thouarsii. Next base: position 1,351,388 of record JANUWF010001213.1, on the reverse strand, counting down.
GAATAAAATCCCACTAGATATGAAGAGGCTATTGCTGATGTTGATGTAAATCTATGGCTTGGAGCAATAAAAGCTAAAATTGAGTCTATGTACTTCAATCAGGTTTGTAATCTTAGAGGTTTACCAGAAAAGATTAAACCCATTAGGTGTAAGTGGGTATACAAGAGGAAGAGGGGTGCAAATAGGAAGGTGAAAACCTTCAAAGTTAGGCTGGTGACAAATGGGTATACTCAGAAAGAGAGAATCGACTATGAGGAAAATTTTTCCCTGGTAGCCATGCTTAAGTCCATTCGTATCCTTCTTTCTATTGCATGTCACTATGACTATGAGATATGGCAACTGAATATCAAGACAACCTTTCTTAATAACTATCTTAGCAAAGACATCTATATCTCCCAATTGGAGGGCTTTATTGCTAAACGCTAGGAACATATAGTTTGAAGCTTAAGAAGTCCATTTATAGACTTAAGTTGGCATCAAGAGCATGGAACATTTGTTTGATGAGACTGTAAAGTCATATAGCTTCACTCAAAACTAGGTTGAACCATGTGTGCATAGGAAACTAGAAGGTGTGGTTTTTCTTGTACTGTATGTAGATAACATTCTACTTATTGGGAATAATGTAGAGACATTGTCATCTACATTATGAAAGTCAATTCAAAGAATGAAAGTCTTGGGAGAAGCCAGTTACATTCTCAATATTACGTTTCTTAGAAATAGGAAGTAAAGAATATTAGGTTTATCACAAACTTCATACATTGACAAGATGTTGGTTAAGTTCAGCATGGACTCATGCAAAGGAGCACTAATCCCTTGCAGATATGGGTTGTCTCTTTCTTCAAAGAATTATCTTAAGTCTTAAGAAGAAAAAGACAAGATGAATAGGATTCCCTATGCTTCGGCTGTGGAAAATCTCATGTATGCCATGCAGCGTACTAGGCCAGATATCTACTTTATTGTAGGTTTAGTCAGCAAATATCAGTCAAATCCCAAGGAGGTTCATTGGTAAACCATAAAGTATATTCCAAGTTTCTCAAGGGAATGAGAAATTATATGTTGGTTTACAGGGCTGATGACTTAGTTCCTATAAGATAAATAGACAAAGACTTCCAGGTCGATAAGGATGAGAGAAAATCTACTAGTGGATACGTATTCACCTTGTTTGGAGGAGAATTAAGCAATCTTGTATTACTGACTCAACCATGGAAGCTGAGTATTGGCAACTTCGGAGGCATCCAGGGAAGTAGTTTGACTTTGAAAGTTCCTTACTGATCTAGGAGTCATACCACAAATGGATAAGCCGATTGTATTATATTGCAACAATACAGGCGTAGTCTTGCAATCTAAAGAACTCAGGAACCCCAAAAAGAGGAAGTATATAAAAAGGAAGTACAACCTGATCTGGGGATTTATTTAGAGACGAGAAGTCATGGTGGAACAGATTGCCTGAGAGAATAATCTAGCTGATTTATTCACCAAGCATTTAGTTGAAAGAGTCTTCAAAAGACACTTAGACGTCTTAGAGATGGGAACCTATGGATTTATATAGTCTTAAAGTACAAGTAGGAGATTATTGGAATGTATATCCACTAAGACTGTATTTTCGATGTAATTTCAATTAAATTAATAAAAGTTTTTCTCTCATTAATTGTTTGTATTTTTGCACTTTAATTTATGTACAATATCGCTAGAAAAGACCCATTGTGTTTAAATAAGTAATCCATGTGAATGGAGGTCTTTCACAGTGTGGTATGGATCACGGGTTACTTAATACATAAACTATTGTTCCTAATCGGATGGTGAGAATAGAAATTACATCATGATAAGGTTATTATGTTATGAATTTCAAGTAGGGAGTATCTTACTTTTAGCTAGTGAGTAGTCCTCTCACTTCATAATATAAATATATTTCGAATACATAGAACTGAATTTATAATAGTAGTTTCTGAAAGTACTATATAGTAGAAATTTAGACTACTCTGCTACAACGTGAACTTATACCCTACGGATTGAGTATGAGTTGGTGGTCTAACAAAATTAGAAGCATATACTTTGATATACTATAGTTGAGGTTCTATTGTATGACTAATATACTTGCATGTTTGGGTATATGTGACCAGTTAGTTAAAGCAAGCTCATACAAGATTACTTCTATGGTATATTCCCCCCAAAGATTGTCTAAATAATCTAATGATTTAGGGCCCTAGGGAACATGACTTAGATGTTTACTTTAGGGTAGCTCCCTTAGAAAGTGAAAATATTCTAGGAAGTTGTAGATTATTGGACTAGAGGTCTAAGAATAATATATGTCATTTAGAGAGGCGTTAGTATACTGTTCCTCTCTAAATATACGACATTACGTAGAGGAATATATTTATCATAATACCTATAGGTCAGAGACTTTACTAATGTCCTTGAAGTCAATATTTTCGTATGGTGATATTAGGAAATATTTAAATTATAAAATACAACTATTTATATAACATAGATATTTTGGTCATTTTAGCAGCCAAGACGATGTGTCTTTTGGTCCTCGGAATAGTCTGTAAGTCTTAATTGATTTTAGGTTGTGGAAATGGTCTTGTTTAAAGAGGATTTTATTTTATTCAGGAAGTCTAATTTTTATTGGGCTGGAATAAAAATAAAAGGTCCAGGAGAATAAAATAATTACTTAATTTAATTGGTTAATTAATTATTTAGGGCCTAGGTCCAGATTGAATTATAGAAAATTAACCTGGGTTTAAACTGGGTATAAAGCTTGAGAGATTATTTTTTGGTTCTTAATGGGTTAGTTAATTATTTTTTTATAGGGTTTTATAAGATCGGAAATAAATAAATAAAATTTTGCCTGACTAATTGTTGGAACCTAGCATCCTCATACCAGACCCATGTTTGTTTTGGCTGAGGTAATTTAATTACCCTAGCAGGACATTAGGTGGTTTAGTGATTCTTTTTGAATAACAGAGATATAGTTTTAAAACGGGATAACTCCAATTTTATTAGTGTAGGGAACTCATTATGTTTTGAGGTTTTTTTTTTTTTTTCAAAGCAGATGGATTGATTTTACTCCTGCTCTCTCAGTGAACCTTTAGGGGATATAGAAGCCTCATGTGTTTTTCTCTCTACACGATTTCCTTTTTTTCTCTATTTTTCAAGTTCTGAAAAATTGTGAGTGTGCCTCCTTGATAATGCTTGTTTAGCAAATAGTCAAGTGAGAAGACTATAGTTTCTTTTAACCTTAGCCTTCACTAGCAATATTAGGCAGAGGTTATATTTTGTGAACTGAAGACTTTGAGCGTTGTGTTCATGCCAAGGAGAAGACGGCAAATGGTAGGCTATTCACCAGAGATCACAACTACACAACCTTCAGTGGTTCTACTATAGACTTCTACACAGCCTAAACGAGTAAAACACAGAGGTACAAATTTTTAAAACTTCGACTGTGTTTATATATGCTTCTGTGTATGCTTCTTGGAGCTGCGATCCACCTTCAACATATGCTTCCGACATATACTTTTTAGAACATCTATAAATAGAAGAAAGGAGGGTGGACCAAAACAAGAGAGATGAAGAGGGAAATTGAGAGAAAGAGAGAGGGAGGCCGAGAAGAAATGACAAGAGAGGAGGAGAAGAAGGAAATCCAGAGAAAGAAAATGGAAACCTAGAGGAAGAAAGAAAAATGAAGGAAAAAGAATAGAAAGAGAATAGGGAGAGAATCCAAGGAAGGAAAAAATAGATGAAAAAGTAGTGACTTTAAGGATTGATTTCGTTCAATCATTTAGGTGATTTTGATTTAGGGCTTATATTGAAGAAGAGGCTGAGTCTATTTGTTTTGCAAACACCATTTTGGGCTATTAATTTTCTGTAAAATTTTCATGTTCATATCTCAACAATCATTTTATGAAACTTGAATTTTATGAGTGCTTCAACATGAATATTTTGGGATAAGTAATCCTTTTTGCGAGAAAAGTAAGCTCTGTGTGAGCAAAGTAATCTCTGTATTAGATTTGCACCTTAGTAAAAAAAGTCTTCAACAGTCGAATGGCAAGATATGGTTAAACCATCAATAGACGAATAGTGTGATATGGTTGAGTGCTTGGTTATGAACTCTTATTTGAAAATTAGCAATTGTTGTGTAGGACCATTAATATTCATGTGATGAAAGTGTTTGCTGTATATTAATTATGAGATATCTTCTATTATTTACAACTTATCTTATTGGAAAAATGCTATGAACTCTTTTTATTGGATTTAACAGAAAATCATGAGCATACACAGTATTCCCTAAGTTTTATACTAATGTTTTTCCCTCTATTTTCTTATTTAGGTTCTATTGTACAAGTTGGAAATTAAAGTGGCGCAGCGAAGCGTGATGGGGTAGAAACTGGTATTGGATTATTGTGTCAAAGATATAAGATTGAGTAATTATGTTTTGTAATATACTTGAGATGTAATTTAAAAATTATCATCAAATGAATTTTATGTTCATTTAAGGTTATAGAATGAATCCATTGTGCGTTAAGTTATAAATCATTATAAAAATCCCTTATCTAGGAGATCTGACGGGGTGACATCCTATGAAGATGAGGCTCACTACAACTAGAAAAATATGGGGTGTTAGACTAATGCTACGACAATCATAAGTTGTAGACAGCGAATTGGTCTATCTGCTCACTTTTGCAGGATAATGTAATTGCCTAATAAAGATGGACGAGTATTGATTTTCATCTTTTACATTACCCTCTTTAGAATGTCATTTCTTTTGGCATGGTAATGCAAATGCTTAATAAAGATATGTGAGTAATGATTTTTAGCTTTTGCATTACCTTACCCCATTCTTTCAATTTTTTACCCCAATCATCATTTACTTAAACCCAGAGTAAATTTTAGTTAGAAGATCATAGAATATAAATTAATCAAAATTTCCTACTTATATTTCATCACAAAGTTTTCATCAATTCCTAAGAAGTAAAGTGTCATAACATTTAGTAAAACATAAATAAGGTTAATTCAAATTTGCATGACTTGGTCTATATCACATCAAATACACAAGTTTACCTAAAAATATCTCAGATAAGATAAATCTCATACCAAATTTTCATGCTAAGAGAAAAAGAATAGTGATTTCATAGAAGTAAAAAAATGCTAAAAATTGAAAAAATTTAGCCTCATTTTTTATATTACAAAGTGAAGCACCAAGAATAACTTAATTAATACTTGAAAAGAGTGAAGTCTAAACCCCCTCCTCCACATTTGAATTGGACAATATCCTCATTGGTCATAAATAAGCATTGAATTACATCCTACAGGACTAAAAAGCATAAGAAAGGAGAAAAGAGAAAAATGATGCTCCCCAAGTATTTTGTAGCTCAATTTTCACAAGAAGTTGAAGGAAAGAAGGTAGAGTTTACTCAAGAGATTCCATAGATCCTTCCAAAAGAGATATAATATCATAAAGTAAATCTTATTAAATAAAACATAATTTACGAAAGAGAACATACTATAGACCAAAGTACTAATAATGAAATCCTATGAAAACTGTAAAAGTATATACAATAAAAGTGCAAAAATAAAAGAAAATTCTGAAAAAACTAAGATTGTGGTGAATGGGGGCTATCAGATCTACTACTACCATGATGCTCACCAGATTCACTTGGGCTACTGGTGCAGAGAGGTCACTAGGTTCTCTAGGAGTAACAAACTACCATATATGTTGTATAAAGTCATACTGAAACTTGTACTTGTTCTACAGATCCTTTAGAATCTTCATCTGCCTCTGCTATTGACTCCTTATCTCAATGATTAGCTTCTCCTACCCGTCATATCTCCTCCCCTCCTCCATCCATTTTTCTACAGGGACCTTAAGCTACTCCTCAAACCATCGTATTTGCTGAGTATACGTATCTTTGAGTTGGATCACATTAGCTCGTAAACCGTTTCTAGTCTATCTCTACGTGGCCTGATGTAATCCTCATCTCAACATGGAAGTATGCTATGGTAATAGGCTGGCACCTATTAGGCTTAGGTCCCTAAGGTAGCTCTGCTATATGTAGTTGCTCTTCGCCCTTATTTCTCCTTTCTCTAGGTGTAAGCCATCTCTATCTCTATCTATCATATGAGAACCTATAATTTATTATGATGCTGTCAGAAACTAAATCACTTGATGAGGTAATGGATAGTATCCCTCCCTCAGTAGGGACATGAAAGTGCTGGAGGATACGAGTGATAAGCAGGAGGAGAATAAAAGCTTTGGAGGTGTAACCAGAAGCCACAACCTCTCTTATATAAGAGATAAGAATCGGAGCTAGAGGAATAGGCTGTGAATAGATCATTTTGTAAAAGGAATAAATGGTAATTACTCTAGCCGCATTAAGACTATTGCCTCTGGGGGCAACATTGAAACCGATGAGATAACTGATAAGACAAAGCCGAGGAGGCATATTGGTAACCTGTAGAATCATGGTTGATCTAGCCTGGGAATAAAATAACTGAAACTCCTGACGGGCAATAGAGAAATCCCAGTCAAGGACCCTTTTATTTTAGGTATCTATTGTTGGTACTATGCCCTAGAAATAATCAATTGTACAATGTATTTTCCATATTTATTCAATAAAAGGCATTCTTTATCTTTCAGTTCATTTAATTACTTCATATATTAACGCGTATAAAACTGATAGTTAAAGTCCCAAGCACAAAGTATAGTTTAAGGAAATTATGATAGAGATCATGATATGAGATTCTTACTACACTATATAATGCTTGTGTTTAAACTATCCCTAATTATAGTAGTAATGAGATGAGATATCAATAATGCACCAAGACTAGCACGAGTTAGACTTGTTAAGTAGATTAAGTGGTGGTTCTCACATCTGTAACTATTACTATACTCAACGTTAATACATGAATGCTTGTTGTGAACAAGTTTATAAGATGATTTAACCATGAGATAATCACATGGATAACTATTTAGTACCAGTGATAGAATCTCATTATAGCAAAAGTACAAATATCGTCAGACTTGAGATCTCTAAAGTACTTTGATTCTTATTCTTGGTATCTCTTCTAGACGGCTTATAAGGAGGACACTAGGTACAACATGAAGTATAGTAGTTGAAAGGATCAATAAAATATTCATCACTCCTAATCATAGGAAAATATATCTCACAGCTACTTGTAGGGAATCATTACTCAAGAATTTCTTGGCCAAGGTAACTATGTGTTGAAAATAGTTCTAAATAATACACAAGTTGTGTAGTGGTATTCCGGGAACAAGTACTAATAAATTCAGGTTAAAATTAATTATTCTAGAAGGAGTTGGCACCAATTATATTCTCTAAATAGAATAAAATATTGAATGATGAAAGGAGTTTATTGCATTGATATTTTTCTATTAAAAGGTTCATGTCAAACTATTTAGCTTTCTGGCTTTTGGATGGTGATAATGCATTGCTAGATGACACTAAAGATCTATAGAAATGTGAATTTATTAATTGAAGAATTAATAAATTAATCCTAATTAGAATTAATAAGTTAATTCTAATCATCAAAGATTACTAATTCTATAGTGACTATAATTAATTCATATTTTACTACCAATAGATTAAAAAACCTAACGGGTCACACAAAAGAGGAATGGATACTCAAAATATTATATTATAATATTATAGGGTTAATTTGTGAGAAGAAATAATTTTATGGACAATTATAATTATTGGGACCAAATTATAATTGTTGAAATCTTATGGGTAAAATTACAATTATGGAAACCTAATCCCTTAATAATTATTAAAGAATTTTATTATTATTGTTTCCAAAAGGGTTTAGGAAACAAGAAAAGCTTCTTGTGAATTTCTAAAGGCGATGGACTATTATTAATAGTCATGAGTTGCCTTTAGTTTTGTAGTTTTTCATGCATAATAGCTTTTCTCTACTTTTTAGAAAAAAATCTGAATTTTTCCTTATTCTACTATGAGTTAAACTCCTATAGCCACCAAGAATAAACCAACTAGCATAGGGTTTTTGGCGCCTAGCTAGAGTAATTCTTTGTGTGGATTTCTATTAGAGAAATTCTTATATTTGGATTTGGTGGTTCAAGGCATGAACAATCTACGGAATAGTTCTGTATGTGTGGAAAAAAAATTTAAAAGCTGCAATTTTGAGGTAAGGAATTTTTCTCCTCTCTCTTAACCCATTTAGTTATATACGAGTGATCCTTTGCGTATATTTCATTTTAATTTTTTCTGCACAGTAATTATTTTTGTATGATCGAAATCCAACATCTATCTCTATCTAAGGTCCATTATCCTATTTCCTCAGAATCTTAGCTAATACTCCCTGGATAGATGAATGGGAACTCATCTCACTATGGTATCTATAGTCCTTAAGATACTATACCTCTTGTCTACAATATTGGTAATGACTTCTTTACCAATGTAGGATAATACACACCTGTCAACTCCAAAATGGAAGCCTAACCTATCTATCTAAAAAGGGCTACTAAGTGCTAGCCCCTTTTCAACTTTAGGATCTATGGTCTTCTCAATCATTATCTTGTTGTTGGACCTTAGTACTCTACTTATTATCACACTCAGCATCCACAAATTGTCTCATAGGAACGGTGAGGTCAGTAGTGGGAGGCTGGGAAGAGGAAGATTCACCCTTCTTCTTTTTGGCTGAAGCTTGGACGCTTCTTGTTTGGGCAGCATGGTAAGATAGATGTGTAGAAAGGAAGTAAAAAAGTGGGGAAAGGAAAAGGTTTATCTCCTATGAAAAGTCTATAATACCCCAAACCACAACACACTGCAACAACTCAACTCAAATCAACACCACAATCAAGCCTCCAACTCATAACAACTTAACCTAAGAATGCAAAACCAAATACATAAGGCAAACAAACATCTAAGTTAGGAAAATATCCCAAGAGAATTCCAAGAAGCATATATCCCAAACCAATTTAACCATAACCAATCAAAATTTCTTCTGAACTCCACAACATTTCAAACTCTTTTCACCATTTTCAAGGTCCCACTAATCATTTATCAAATCAATTTCGTCACAGTACTTTATAAAAAAAAATGATAACAGTTTTAGCTTTGATTTTCAAGAACATTGTAATATAAGTCACAAACCATAGATTTTCAACAAATCAACAAGATTATGGAAATTAACTTCCCACTATGCAATCATCTCATAAATTTAAGTAATTTACAGTGGAAACACACACCTAGAAATTTCTCCAATACGATTCAAATTAAGCCAATTATAGCTTAGCATCAATCCCAAGAAAATTCAAATTCTATATTACAAGCAAAATCCCATAACAAACAACTCAATTAATAAATCCCCTCTATTGCCAAATCCATTAACTCAATAAAACTCATAAAAATTACATACCCCTCAACCTCCTCAAAATAACAACAATTCAGTATTCACTTCATTTAATAAAACACAGCATAATTCCATAGCCTGAAAGGAAACATAAAATAGACTCCACAAAAGCATTGTACATAGTTCCTAAAATTCAACAATAGTTCCAAAAAGTCTAAAATCAGAATTAATATTCAAACAACAATTCGGATAGGGGCTAAATATACATATATTTTGAGGGTCATTTGTGCTATATTTGTTACGATTTTATGTTTAAATGAGTACTTGTTACGTGTTTTTCGAGCATTGGAAATATAATCAGTAAATCCACAAACAATTAAATTTTAATTAAAATTCTAAACACTCAAACCACATAATTGGGCAAGTATACTCATCGCATAATATAGGTTGTAGCAAGTATTGAATCTATAGGAACTTAGCAATTATCACTCCTTTACTCTAATCCCATTGTTTATCCCACAAAATAAAATAAACAACTCTAATAACTACTATACTAGAGAGTATACTAAGTTCATATAAGAAAAGTCGCAAGGGTTCTCAACAGATAAGAATAAGGAGAAAGCCCATGTAAAGAAGAACATCCCCCAAATCTATATTAAGAAAGGAAAATACCATTATACCTATCAATTCTCAATTCAAGCAGCAGAGAGATTTAAAGGCGCAGCAGTTGATTGGACATCTAGGGGTAAAGCACTGTTTTGGTACGGGCTGCGAGAGCGGTACCAAATCGAGGCAAACTTTAAATACTAGATATGACCTCAAAATAACAAGGGTCAAGGTCGGCTAGTGAGATGATGGGGGATAAGCTTTATCGTCGAGAGGGAAACAGCCCGGATCACCAGCTAAGGCCCCTAAATGAACGCTCAGTGATAAATTAGGTAGGGGTGCAGAGATAGAATCTCACACTCTCTTGAGTAATGAAATTCCTATTCCTAGCAAACCATGGGTATTTCTACCTCACCAGTTTAATCTAGGAAGCATTAACAACAATAAATCCTAAAGAAATCTGGTGGTTACAATATCCCTATCTCTAGGCAATATCATAAGCTCTTTGATTACCAAGTTCAGTTCCCCAACCTTTCTCTCTCGAGTTAATTAAAGGAAAAAAAAAACATTGTATCAATAAATTGGGTGTTTAGTTCTTAACTCCATCTTTTGAATTTATTAGAAGCAAACCAACCAATTAACAAAATAAACCAATCCCCAACAATCAATCCAACACAACAATTTCCAAGTAATCAAATACATAGAATGGAAATTTAATGGATCTAAACGAAAATTAATCCAAGAACAAAAACTTAGGGTTTATCCCTCAAATACAGTTACAAGCATAGAGATTCAAAATTGTCAAAACAAATTACAAGAAAGAGAAAAGTGCACTCATAGACAAGCAAACTTTCTTCTTTTTCCTTGAGATCCTTTTGAGCAACACCCATCTTCTTCTCCTTTGATTCTTCTTTATCCCTTTTCTCTTGGTGTTTCTAGACCTTTCTAGAAGTTCTATGGTGTTTTTGGCCTCCAAAGACTAATTCTTAGGATTAAACCACTATGGAAGTATTATTGGGGGTGACAAAACAACTAACAACTAGAAAAACCAAACTAATAAAAAAGAAAGCTACTATAAAAAACTTAAATAAAGAAAAAATAATTAAAAGCCTAGAAAAAGCACACTCTTTTCATTTATTATGCCTCATCATCATCCCTTTGTAAAGAAAATTAACGCTCAATGTGAAAAGTAAGTATGATGAATCAAATAAGAATAAAGGAGGTTTTTGAAAATAAGGTATATGCAAATCTTTAGTTCCAATAAAATTAAGTACATAGACCTCATTCCCTTGCAATTCTTTAAACATACAAAACAAATCTTCCACATATGAATGAAAATAATATTTTAAGAGTGCATCATTAATCAAAGCATCAATTATCCCTTCCAAGGCATCATTACAATTAAAACATCCCAACTCTAAACTTAGTATCGTAGCTGTTGAAGAAGTAGTTGAGCAATACTTACTTTGCATTTTAGTGTCTATAATAGCTATGTTACCTACCTTTGAGTTGGTTGAAGGGCATAATTGGCCATTATACTCCAAGGATTCCTTGTGACTTTTGTATGAAACTTTTGTTTCCTAAAGTATGGTTGGTTCTTCACATCATCATTGGCTTCATTTTGCTCCATAAATTGAGAAGTGCCTAAAAAATCAAGCAAGAATGAGAGATTAGAAAAATAGATATGAGAGTGGGGTCCATCTCTTATTACACTATTTAATAGGTCCTCATGTACTCTCTTTTTTTCATAGGGTTTCCGTTCTTGTAGACTCTCACACACTTGTTCTATTTTTTATTTCCCCTATTCTCATGTGGTAGAACCTCTTATCCTCCATCAATTTTCTTTTTCTATAGCCTACTTGAATATAGTATACACGGTTTATACTCTGCCAGCTTCTTCTTCATTATTTTAGAAATGTTATGCTTGCACGACGTTATGTCCCTCATTTCTAAAAGTGCCGTGTGCTCCTTGTATGCCTTACCCTGTTTTTTGCAATTTTTTCTATTGTCTTTCTTTGTATAGGGTCTCCCAATGTGTTGAAAGAATTATTCTCTTGCATCTTCTCAATTATCTTTAATTTTTGTTCACTTTGATTGCTCCATTTTTGAAGGGATGCATTGGTAATTTGCAACAAACTTGTTTACTATTTCTTCAACTGAAGGCTTAGATTGTGAAGGTGGAGGTGGAAGATCATATGGATAGTAGTCTTGGTTACTCCAATAAGTACTAGAATAACTACACTTCTCCAAACTATATGCTCCATCTTGCCGTTGGTCTTGAAAAAGATAAACTCCATTAGAATGAGGGTAATAATCGAAGTATTCTTCTCCATGTAATTTACAACTTAAACCTTAATCTTCTGAGGGAATTACACTCCAATTACTATTCCTCTCACTAAGGGTATTAATACAAGCTTTTAATTGGGCCAATTTCACATCATTAACAACCTTTTTACTTATGTCAATAGCCACATACTACCCCATGAATTACTAGCCATGATGATGTTTCAAACAACAAAATCTCAAAAACAAAAACAAAAGTTAATAACAAGGAAATTAGTAACAAAACAATAAAATCTACAAAAATGACACAAAACATTCAAAGACAAAAAATAAGAAAAAATTCAAACTAGAAAAAAAGAAAATAAAACAAGGAAACAAATAATGGTTAAATCAACAAAACTCAAGCTTTTCACAATATTACTAGTCTTCAATAACGATGCCAAAAACTTATTATGTGTTTTTTGAGCATTGGAAATATAATCAATAAATCTACAAAGCTAAACACACAAACCACACAATTGGGCAAGTATACCCATCACATAATATAGAGTGTAGCGAGTATTGAATTTACAGCAACTAATCAATTACTGCTACTTTACTCTAGTCTCATTGTTTAGCCCACAAAATAAAGAAATAAAATAAAATAAACAACTCTAATAACTACTATGCTAGAGAGCATACCAACTTCACACAAGAAAAGTTACAGGGTCCTCAAGGGATAAGAACAAGAAGAAAGGCTATGTAAAGAAGAAAATCCCGAAAATCTATGTCAAGAAAGAAAATACCCTTAAACCTATCAATTTTCAATTCAAGCACTGGAGGGATTCAAATGCTAATCTCACTCTCTCTCGAGTAATGAAATTCCTATTCCTAGCAAATCAATAGGTATCTCTACATCACCAATTTTATCATGGAAGCATTAAGAGCAATAAATACCAAAGAAATTCAAGGGCCACAATATTCCAATCTCTAAGTAATATCATAAACACATTGATTACCAAGTTCAGTTCCCTAACCTCTGTCGAGTTAATTGAAGGAAAACAAACTTTACATCAGTAAATTGGGTGTTTAGCTCCTAACCCCATCTCTCGAATTCATTAGAAGCTAACCAATTGACAAAATCAACCAATCCCCAACAATCAATCTAATAGAATAATTCCCAAGTAATTAAATATACGAAATGAAAATTCAATAGATCTAAAAAAAAATCAATCCAAAAACAAAAACTTAGGGTTTATCTCTCAAATACAATTAAAAGCATAGAGATTCAAAATTGTCAAAATAGATTACAAGAAAGAGAAAAGAGCACTCATAAATAAGCAAACTTCCTTCATCTTCCTTGAGATCCTCTTGAGCAACTCCTCTCTTCTTCTCCTTTAATTCTTCTTGATCCCTCTTCTTTTGGTGTTTCTTGAGCTCTATAGGAGTTCTTTGGTGTTTTTTTTTGCTACCAAAAACTAATTTTTAGGATTAGAAGCCGAGTATTTATAGATGCCTATGGAGAAACCCCAAAAATCGGTGAATAGAGAGTTTTTTGCGATGTTGCACGGTGCCATGGAAGATGGCTTAGATGGCACCGTGCATACTTTGATCCTCCAATTTTACCTCGAAACGATGTCGTGGTATTAACTATTGCTATGTGCTGGATTGGTGCTCCAGATGTTCTGCATTTTTTACATCCTAATGATGAACGACGACGTGCATGATAAGGGGCATGACGCCGTTAACTTCCCGGATATTGAGTTCTAAAGTTCTACAACTGTAGAGCAGTATGTAATATGATGAGCATGATGTCATTTCATTTCAGTTTGGCCTTTTTTTTTTCAGTCTTTTCTCCTTAAATCCTTATCTAATCTTTAACTTGCTCATCCTACATAAAATAAGGAGAAAATGGGGGATTAGGTAGCAATCTGAATATATTTTTCCACAATTTAAGCACAAATGATGTATAATATATATATATATATATATATATATATATATATAATAAACACTCATCATTATTGATTCCCTCTATTTTACTATTTTTTGTAGAATTGATGAGATGAAGAAACATGATAAAAAAATGGTGAAAATTTTTTGTAAATGTGAAAAAAGAGCAAAACAAAAGGCCACCAATGTTAGTTGGTGCATGGGAATGAGTTTCAACTAGTTTCTGCACGAAAAAGGACCAACATGGAGCACTTTTGGCACCTGGACAGATTTAAGCTAGCTCTGGCTCAAACTTGAGTTAGTGTGAGCTTAAGGCTGCCCAAACATGACAAAATATAGCACAACCGGTGCCAGATGCTTCATGCGTTAGATTTGATTTATAAAAATCATGCAATTGAAAGTCTGTTTCCAATCAAATTTTAATTTAAACATTAATACCCAACTCACACATATGAGCAAGCATACCAATTATTAAGTATAGTATAGGAAATTAATGAGTATCGATCCTTAAGGAACAATTACACACTAGTCACTTGTCATGTATTGTTTACCCTATTAACAAAATTGATTAAAAAGAAAATAACATAAGTTGATACAAGATATAGGAGAGGAGTCATGTTTATAGATAAAAATTATTGAAGACATAACATTGATTAACTAGCAAATATCTCAATTAATCATTATTCTGGTATCATGAAAGAATAAATTATAATCACTTTTTTTGCAATCCATGATTCCCTATCTTCTAAGTAACTTAATGGATATATTTTTTAACTCACCAGTCTCACTTAAAATATGCATTAAACTTAGTTTTCACAAATACCCCTATACTTCAGGTGATATAAACATGAAACTAGCTAATAGCCCAATATTCTAGGAGAAATCAATCAATCTTTGAATTACTTGAGTTCTTGTTCTTAACCTCCTTTTGCAATCCAGCTATGACATAATAAATATGAAATCAATTAAATTGAACATATTCCTAACTTTGTTTTTCAAGTCCATTAGAAAGAAAGAACATTTAACTAACCCAACCAAATAAGTCAAATAACCAAATACCAGAAATAATAACCAATTAATTTAAAAACTAAAGTCATTACAACATCATGAATTCAAAAACAACATCTAAATACAATTAAAACATTAATCTCATCACCATTCAAGAAAAAGAAAATAAAGGAAAAAGAAAGAACTCATAAACAAGCCCTCTTCCTCTTCAATTGAAGCCCCCATTGAACAATGCTCCTATTTTTTGTGGATTCTCCTTTTCAATAAGTGATTCTTCTTTTTGATCTTTGTATCCACCTCTCTTCTATATCTAATTCACTCCAATTCTCATGTATTTATAGCTTTGAAGAGTGCCAAATTCATTCTTGAAGACTTCTGGTCCGAGTATAAAGTAAATACCAAAACGAATTCTTAGAATTTTCCAATGTTGTACAAAATCGGACTTCAGACCCCCTTAACCGATATAGGTCGGCTCTTGTTCACTTTGACTAGGCCAGAGTTGGGTTAACACTAGGCCAGTTTCCTCTGTTTTGCTCTGCTTCTCAAATTCCCTCTAGTGCTGGGCTGGCGAGGTTTGGTTTCTCTGAGTCGGTGTTAGGTCTATATTGGAAATTCAACGTTTTGACTCAAATTTCATCAATTTCTATATAAAAACTCAGAAAAACCTTTCCATAGGCAGAATATCAAATAGGAAGGGAATTAACTAGTTATTTAATCAAAGGTATTAGAAAAAAAAAAATCCTCAAATAACTTAGAAAGTATAGGTAAATTTATGCCCTATCAATGCTTCAGAGCATCTAAAGCTGGTTCATATCCCAAATTTCGCATAGAAAAGGTGTTTTTGTGCAGAATTTGGCAACTTATAATGAGATATTTTGGGAATTGATTTGGGAATGAATTAGGACTCTTGTATTGATATTTTAGCACTAAAACTCCTATAAATACAAAACAATAGTATTGTACAAAATAGTTTTTAATTTGTCAATATAATATCTTTAGAAACTCCTAGAGAGCACAAAGATTTAGGAGGATCAAGGAGACTCTTGAAAAAAGAAAGGAGGCTGATCAAGAAAGTTTCAAAAAAGAAGAAGAAGGCTTACTTGTCTATGAGCGATTTCTTTTTCTCTTTTTTATAATTTATTAGAAATTTGAGTTTATATTTTTTATTGTAGTTAAGGATATATTTACTCTACGATTTTGTGTTGAATTTCTAGATTTGTTGAATTGCAACTCTAAATATTTGATTACTTGATTTTATGTGCTGAACTAATTAACCCGGAACTAATTAATTCATTATCTCGTTAACACTTAATTTGAAGGATCGTGGGAAAATAAAAATGCAACAGAAGATAGCAAATTCAAAATTTTTCCAAGTCAAAATCTAGGATTACTTACTTTTAGGTTGTTTAGTCTGAATAACTAGAGCCGAATTTGTGTTCGATGTAGCTTTTTGAACTGGAATGTTTACTTGTTCTGCATGAAATTCAACTAACCATCGACTCTTTCACATGAAACGCTTTAAGGGCTGGAGATTTTGATCGTCCAAGATATTTTTTCAACCTTACAAATCGAATTACTGGTGAAAGTAGGCTAGGATTATTTTTCTGAGAAAGGACTGGGGGAGAGTAAGGTGTGGTGACTAGGGTTTTTCTTTAATTGACTGTCTCTCTTCTAGCAAGCTTCCTTAAGGATTATTTATAAACCTTCAAGGCTGGCTACCCTAAACCAAGATGGGCTAGGGCTATTCCACCAACTGGGCCTTTTTATTTATCTTGGGTCTTTTAATTAAAACCCAATTAAACAAATACTTTGCCTACTATATTTATTATTTTATCTGGGCCTTTTATTCTACTAAAGCCCAAAATAATAAATTACATGACCCAATGTAGCTAATCATTATTTATTATATTCAAGCCTATTTATTACCTTGGACATTCTAGAATTAATTAATCAATCTAGCCCATGAATTACTCTTGGACTTAATTATTACTCTAACCCAATGGATTTTCTAAAACAAAATAAATTCTCTCATTCTTCAAATAATCCAAATAATTTGTGTAATGACTAAAATAGTCATTCCGATTTTTAGAGCTATCTTGGGGACCAAAAGACATATTATTGGTTTCTAAAATTACCAAAATACTCTTGCTAACAAATAATTGTATTTTATTGTTTTTAAATATTTTATTTTTCACCATATGAAAATATTGACCCTAAAAATAATACTGAAAAATACCCCTCTACGTAATACCTATCATTGAGATAAGAAAAATGTACTAATACCTTTCTCAATGACATCTATCATTCTTTGATAACTACTTTGATAATCCATGACTTTTAATATGTACCCACTTTTTCCCGGGAACTCCCCAAAAGTATACAAACTTAGTCATGTTTCCTAAGGCCCTAGATTATTTAGATTATCCTGGACAATCACAATGGTGTGATTTCTTTACATAATGAAGTATAGAAACTCTACTATATAAGTCTATCTTAATTAACTAGAGTCATACACCTAACGTACAAGGCTATTGGCCTTACGTTAAAACCTCACACATCATACATCAAAGTGTATAAGTCTAACTTCACCAGATTACCAACTTATACTCAAGTCTTAGGGTACTTGTACACGTAGTACCCGTGATAAACCAATGTTTATTTATTTTAATACTTTTATAAAGATTATTATCGTATGGTCCAGTTTTACGTATTCCAAATACGCTTACACTATTGGTGTGAGAAGATTATTCACTGGTTAAAGGTAAATTATTCTTTATTTAGAAACCATAGTGTAATGATCTAAACCTTAATGAAGTGCCCAGCTTCATCAATTGATCAAGGATAATTTTTTCGCTCATGTGTTAGTAGTCAATAATCTACACCTTACTACTATGAAATTACCACCCAATTATGTAGATTACTTACTAACACATTTAGACCTTAGTGTGTAATAAATGTAAACAAGTAAGCATTAATGAATGAAATTTTTATTAATTTCTAAAATGTAGAAATACATAGGCTATTTTGGGTATACATTCCAACAATATCTCACTTACACTAAATGAACTATGATAGTCCATATGCGCCTATTCCTATGACATCTAAGTGTCTTTGAAACACCTTCCTATCCAAGGCTTGGTAAATAGATCTGCCAGATTATTTGTAGAGGAAATCTGGTTAACCACCATCTCTATTTCTGGATGAACTCCCGGATCAAGTGATACTTCTTTTCAATGTGCTTGCTCTTCTTGTGGTTTCTTAGCTCCATACATTGTGACACAGCTTCACAATTTTCACAATATATAGTTATGGTTTTGTCCATTTGTGACACAATTCCAAGTTCTGTGAGAAACTTTTGGAGCCAAACCTCTTCTTTAGAAGCTTCTGAAGTTGCCACATACTCAGCCTCTATGGTAGAATCAACAATGTAAGATTGCTTAACGTTTCTCCATGAAATAGCCCTTCCAGACAAAGTGAAAATATATTCATTAGTGGATTTTCTTTCATCTTTAGCTGCCTAGAAATTTGAGTCTATGTAAGTAGTAGGAACTAAGTCATCAGCCCTATAAATAAGTACATAATAATCTCTCATTCCCTTTAGGTACTTGAGAATATGCTTTGCAACTTGTCAATGTTCTTCCCTGGGTTTGACTGATACCTGCTAACCATTCCTATTGCAAAACAAATATCTGGCCTTGTATAAAGCATTGTATACATAAGACTTCCCACTACCAAGGTATGAGAAATCCTACTCATCATTTTCTTTTCTTCCTGTGTTTGAGGACACTACCTAGAAGATAAAGTCAATTCGTGCCTAAAGTGTATGATTGCCCTTTTACACTGATTGATGCTCAACTTAGCTATAATATCTTGTCAATATAAATAGATTGGGATAAGCCTAATATTCTTTGCTTTCTATCTCTAAAAAGTATTATTATAATAATATAGCTCACTTCTCCCATATCTTTCATGCTAAATTGACTTGACAGCAAAACCTTTATAGATGATAATGCCCCTACATTATTTGTAATAAGTAGAATGTCATCTACATAAAGTATCATAAAAGACATGTTGTTGGCATTTGTCTTCCTATACACGTATAGTTCATCTACGTTTTGTATGAAACCATAAGAATTTACTATCACATCAAAATGTATGTTCTATACTCGTGATGCTTGTTTAAGTCCATAAATAGACTTTTTAAACTTACAGACCATATGCTCTTAGCCTTTCACAACAAAGCCTTCAGGCTAAGTTATATAAATGTCTTCACTAAGATAGCCATTAAGAAAGGCTATCTTGACATCTATTTGTCATATCTTGTAGTCATAATGATATGGATGGCCAAGAGAATGTGAATGGACTTAAGTATAGGCAACAAGTGAAAAAGGTATTCTCATAACTGATCATTTCTTTCTGAGTATAACCTTTTGCTACTAGCCTTACTTTAAAGGTTTCTACATTTCCATTTGCACTTCTATTTCTCTTGTATACCCATTTACACCCTATGGGTTTAATCCCATTAGGTATAGTAACAAAATCCCAAACTTGATTGAGATGCATAGACTCAATATCGGCATCTATTGCTTCTTACCATTTGTCTACATTAACATCAGCAATGGCCTTATTATATCTAGTGAGATTTTGTTCCTGATAGTCGAAGACTACCTCAAAGGCTTTTGTAGTCCATCTTTCCAGAACCTAGATATCCTTCCACTGCGACATGGTTCATTTTGTATAGAAACATCTAGCTATGTCTCTTTAAGTTCCTCAATTAGGATACTAGAAGTTGAAGTGTTAATCAACTTTTCTTCTAGTTTTACCTTACTCGAAACCTTAGTGGATATACTTTGTTCATTCTCTAACTATCTAATATAAGTACTAATAAGTACCTTTTACTCTTGGGGATGATAGAGGTATCCATTCTTGTTCCTTTTGAATAACTTCAGAAGCAGCACAATTCTGATCTTGTGTCTAGCTTGCTTTCTTTAGTCAGTACATAAGCTGGATAACCTTATATCTTGAGATGATTTATACTGGGCTTTCATCCAGTCCATATCTCATAAGGTGTCTTAGGCACCAATTTGGAATACACTAAGTTCAGAATATATGTTGTTATTTCCAGAGTGTATCCCCAAAAAGAAATAGGAAGAGTTGTGTGATTCGTCATACTTCTGACTATTTCCATTAATGTTCTATTTCTTTTCTCAGCTACTCCATTCTTCTAGAGAGTCCTACGTACAGTTAGCTGAGACACTATACCCGAATGTACTAAGTAATCATTGAATTCACCAAAGAGATACTCTTTACTAAGATCCTATCTTAGCTTTTTGATTAGTTTACCTGTTTGATACTCCATCTCAGCTTTAAACTCTTTGAATTTATCAAAAGAGTTAGAGTTGAACCTCATTAAGTAAACGTAACCAAAACGTGTTAAAGTAGTCATAACCTCATCTAGTAGGTGTAGACATAATACTACAATCATCAGTATGAACTAACTCTATTATTTCCTCGGTCATTTTCGTCTTTTGAGTAAAGGATCTTTTGGTTATTTTACCCATATATAAGATAAAATTCACACCGATAGGGCCTAAATTTACATATATTTTCCTAGTATTTGAAGGTCTCATAAAAGTTTTGATATAATAACTAGTCATATTCTTGTTGGAATGTATGCCCAGTTTCTGATAAAATTTTGACTTATATCAATAAAAGTATTATTCTCAGAAATTATTTGTGAATACTTCTTTACTTTTGTGAACAATTTTTGTTGAAAAAGACCCATTGTGTTTAAATAAATAGTTCATGTGAATGGAGGTCTTTCATAGTAAGGTTTGGACCATGGGTTACTTAACACATAAACTATTGTTCGAATGATGAGAATGGAAATCTCATCATTGTAAGGATATTATGTTATGAATTCTAAATAGGGAATGGCTTAGCTTTAGCCAATGAGCAGTATTCTCATTTCATAACACAATCGTATTTCGAATACATAGAACTGGACCTATAGTAGTGGTTTCTAAAAGTACTATATAGTAAAAACCTACACTACTACTGCTACATTGTGAACTTGTACTCTATAGCTTGAGTATGAGTTGGTGGTCTGATAAAGCTGGAAGCGTATGCTTTGATATACTATAGTTGAGATTCTTTAGTAGGACCAATATACTTGTATGTTGGGTATGTGTAACTACTTAGTTAAGATAGACTTGTATAAGATAGTTTCTATACTGTATCGCCCCTTGTAGTTTTTTGAATGATCTAATTATCCAGGATCCTAGGGAATATGACTTATATATTTGCTTTAAGGTAACTCCCTTGGAAAGAGAAAATAATCCAAGAAGTCCTGAATCATTAGAGTAGAAGCCTAGGGTTGGTGGACGTCTTTTAGAGAGGTCTTAGTACATTTTTTCCTCTCTAAATGCACAACGATGTGTAGAGGGGTATTTTAATCATTTCACCTATAGGTCAAAGACATAGCTAATGTAGCATTGTCCTTGGGGTCAATATTTTCTTATAGTGATATTAAAAAATATTTAAAATGTAAAACGCAGCCATTTATGTAGTAGAGGTATTTTGGTCATTTTAGTAGCCAAGACGATGTGTCTTTTTGGTCCTCGGAATAGCTCGTAAGTCTTAATTAATTTTGAGTTGAGGAAATCCTCTCAGTTAAAAAGGAATTTATTGTATTCAGGAAGTCTAATTTATTTTTACATTGGAATAAAATAAAAGAACAATAAATTAAATAAAATTTATTATCTAGTTTAATTGGTTAATTAATTATTCAATGGTCTAAGTCCGGATTGAAAAATTAGAAAATTAACCAAGGCCTAAACTTAATGAAAAGGCTTAAATAATTATTTTAGTTCATTTGAGCTCATTAATTATTTATTGTGTTATTTTTTTAGGCCCAAGAAATAAATAATTAATGGTTATTATGTTGGGCTCATTAGGTCTAGAAAAATAATAAATTATTAAGGGCCCAGTAGCTTGAACCAAAAGGGTTTTTTTAATTCACGGAACAGAAGAATTTAGGCTATGCTAAACCGCTTCTGTTGATAGCCTCCGGGTGTTTTGAAATATCAGAACCTCGGTGTTTTGGTTATCATTAGGTGAAGTCATGTGTTTAATATACACAAAAGATACACACGAAAGGGGGGAAAAAAATCCCAGAGGCCTATTATCCTTCTCTCTTGCTCGTTCTTCTCTTTTTTATTTTCTTGATTTTGCTAATCTATAGCAAAGAATCAAGAAGTGTTTTGAGATTGTGATTTTCCTCACCCACGTTGTTTCACCAACAAGTAATAGGTGGCGGAATATTCTTAGTTCTCAAGGAGGATTCACTTTCATGCAAGCAAGGCGAAGTAAGAGAATTGCAAGATTTCAACCAGAGTCATCAACAATCCCGGAATCGTTATCATGTGGACAAGCCATTCTTGTGGTCCAATCACTTCCTTCACGGCCAAAGAAAACAAAGTCGTGCAGAGGTATAATTTTTTTAAAAAAGTTCTTCCACTATGTGGTTTCTGCGCTCTTGCTTTTTGGCTTCTGTTTTCTAGCATGCATGGTCTCTGTTGTTTTCATAGCTTCAATTCCTTCCTATTTGATAAATCACTTATGGAAATTCTTTTCTATGATTTTAAGTGAAAATAGGTGAATTTGGAATTAATTGGAGAAATTTTCAATGAAGACTCGGCACCAGGTCAAGGAGACTAACCTAATGCCAAGCTAAGTCTGGAGAAAGAACAAAACAAAGTAGAAAAAAAAATAGAGAAAGCTGAAATTGGAAATTGGAAAAGAAGAAAAAGAGAACAACAAGTGCAAGCCTGAGGCGGATCATAACGATCCGTGGGAGGATTCAATAAAGAGAAGCCATGGCTCAACAAGAAGACAAAGAAAAAAAAAGTCAACTTCATGGTCACTGAATAAAAGACAAACGAACAAAAGGAAAAGAAGAGAAAACATCCTTGAGAGGATGCAACAAGAAAAGAGCTGCGGCTCCCCAAAGAACAAAGAAGAGATCGGCTCGGGTGAGCCAGTTTCAATAAAAGAAAAGAAGAAGACCATCGGCTTGCACCCCTATAGCTCGGTTTTGCGGCTTTGTGTAATTGTCTTCATTGGCTCGACATCCACTTGGCTCGGCTTCAAGCAAAAGGAAAACGGAAACGGCTTCGTCTTTAGCAGTTTAAATGGCTCGGGTAATTTGGCTTCAACAAGAAAGGGACTTCAGTGCAAAACGACAAGTAAACAGAGTGCCCGATTCCTTTACAGATTAAGTCAATGGACTTCTTTATTTTTATTTGGAATTCTATTAGGAAATTTTCTCTTCTTTGTGTAGGATTTTTAGGAAGTTCTTGTAGCTATAATACTTCTCATTCACGTATGTAATAGGTGTGCACAATGTGGATCATTAGACAAATATTTAGAGTGCACTACCATTAATACTTTCTCTAGAGAAATCACTCAATGAGCATTGATTTTGGAGGAGTTTTCATTGGAAATTGAAAGGCTTGTCTATGACTACCTATCTCTTTCATTTGTTTTTTTTATTTGAACAATGATGAGTTTAATTCTTTAATTGTATTTGGATATTATACTTGGATTTATGATTTTGAATATTAAGAACAATGATGATTATTTTTCTTGGTATTTGATTACTTGATTTTATTTGATAGGTTGATGGAATTAAATTTATATCTAATGGACATGGGAAATGAATTTATATTAAGTTTAATTTAATAAATTCTATGTATTTGTTATCTTAACTGGATTGGGAAAGAATGTTGAGAATTGAACTTAAGTAATCAAAGATAGTTAATTTTGCCAAGAGTATATGGTTATTGAATAATTTCATGTTCATTATCACCTAGAGTATAGGGATAATTGTTGAAGGATGAGTTTAATGAATTTGTTTGGTTACATTGGTTTGATTTGGAAATCTACAAATTTAATCAAGAAATATCGATTTCATGGATTGGGAAAGAAGTGGTTTCTATTTTTATTCTTTCATGATGCTAAGCCAATGATTGATTGTGATAAGTGTTAGATGATTCATGTCATGTCTTTGAGAATAACTATTTAATTATATATTTTTCTCTCCATGAGTTGTGTATATATATATATATATATATATATATATAATTTTGATTTTGATTTTTTTTATCAATCTAGTTGATAGGTTAAATAATGAATAAACGATAACTAATGGTAGTTGTTCCTTGATGGTCAATACTTGTTAATTCCCTATACTATGCTTGCAATGAGAATACTTGCTCATATATGTAATTTGAGATTAATTTTTTAATTAAAACTTGGCTAGAGATGGATTTAAATTTGAATGATTTTTATACACCCAAATCACATGCATCAAGTTTTTGGCACCGTTGTCGAACAATATCATAAAAGCTTGGAGTTCATTGATTTGGCCATGTAAATATGTAAATATTTTTCCTTTGGTGCCATGTAAATAATTTTCTTATTGTATTTTATATATTTATTTATTTTGCATAAAGTAATAAGAATAATAATAATAATAATTGTTGTGAATAAACCATCTCTTGTTATAATATTTGTTGTTGTATTTTTCTTAGTGGCTAAATATTGTATATTACTAATATTGACACTAATAATATTTACTTTTTGAATTTTGTAATTAGACTACAGTGTTGTATTTATTTTTTACCAGTGTTATTGTTTTATGATTATTACGTGTAACAATAAAAATATTAGTAATTGTAATAATAACTAGTTGTAATATATTGTTGTAACACAAGTTTTTGTAATACATATTTATTTTTATTGCCGTTGCATTTTCTTGTTTCTATGAAAAAAAAAAAAAAAACCAGATTTTTCACAAGCCAACCTTGGCTTGGCTTGGCTAACAATGGCTCAGTCAACATCCATACCAACTGATCTCACGAATGCATGAATCTTCAGTTTTGTTTTTTTTTTCACACCCAGTCTGACCAAGCCCACCATTCATCTTTAGCTTTTTTCTTTCCCACACAAGAAGACAACCACGGTCTTCATCTTTTCTTCACACCAACATGAACACGTGCATAACCGCACTTTTAGGATTTTCTTTTCACAAAAATACAGCTGCCCCTTAGCTCTTTTTGCCTTCAATTTTTGCTTCCTTAGTTCTTCTTCTCCATTCATCTCCTTCGACAATTCTTTCTTTCTTCAACAATTCTTTCCATCTTGTAGTGCTTTATCACAAATTCACATTCACATCGTGAAGCTCCAAAGGTTAGAGAATTCAGTGATGCTAAACATTCATACAAATAATAGTACACAACTTCCTCTTGACATTCATTGGTATTCCATTTTGAGGAATTTTTTATTTTGTTTAAAATTATTCTTGTTGAGTTTATTTGGAATTGCAAATATGCATAAAAATGATTAAGTTGTGATTTTGATGCTACTGATGTTGTTTGCATCATTTTCTAGCATTGTTATTTTTGTGGATACTTTTTGGGGGCATAACTATGATATTCTTCTTATTATTCTAAAGTGATCTTGTTGAGATTTCAGTTTAACAGTATACTTGTTGACAGTGTAGTTTGACATTATGCTTTTGCTATTTGAAGTAGACATTGCCAATGGTATTTTGAGCAGTGTTTTTCTTGAAAATCAAGAATTGTGGAAAAATTTTTTAATTGAGAAGAAAACATTATTTGCAAAGTGTGTTTGTTTGAGTAAAAAATGCCTAAAACAAAATAAATTTTCAAACCTCACAAAGGCACTAAACCATCCTCCTTTTTTGACCTATCTTAAGAGCTAGCTTCTTTTCATCCAAAGAATTTCACTGATAAAAAATGTGAGGAATGGTATGATGCTAAGGCCTCGAATAGGATCATTGTTGAAAAACAATCAAGCCTTCTCTTCATCGATATTTGAATATAATTGAGATGTTTGGAAGGATTGGTTGGAGTCCAATTTTAGGCTTGAGAGGTGACTTTTGTCCTTCTCTTGTAAAAGAATTTTTTTGCAAATATGAAAAATAAAAGGAAAGGACATTTGAAACAAATCGAAACATCTATGAAAGGCACCTCCATAATTTTGACTAGGGCTCAATTACATGTCATTTTAGGAGTGGATGATAGTAACCCTTGGATAGAAGTTGACCACCACAATAAAATGATCTCCTCTGAACCAACTTGGAATTTTAATGTAGCTTATCAACAGTTAACCAAAAGCTTCCACACGTAGTTCTTCCTTTCTTTCCAGTAATGATCTTGCTCCTCAATGGAAGGTTATATTGCATCTCTTACTACTAGAAAAATGCTGATTACGAACAGACCATTCTCAACAAATCAAATTCGGTTGGTAATTACCAACGAATTACCAATAGATTCCCAACAAATATGAAATATGTTGCATTTCAATTACTTACCAACAAATTACCAACTATGTGTATTTTGTTGGCAATTGTATTATTGGTAATATGTTGGTAAATAGGCAGGAAAATATTTACCAACCGATTACCAACAAAATATACGTGGTTGGTAACTATAGCTGATGGTAATCTATTGGTAATAGAGAGGAAATGTTGTTCCCTCCAATTTATCAACGAAATACCAACAAAAGTGGGTAGTTGGTAGCTATTTTAGTTGGTAATATAGTTGGTAATATGCTAGTTTATTTTTTACCAATAGCATTATTAATCGACATTTCTGTTGGAAATATAGTAAATCAATGTCCAATAAATTACAAATAGAATTACCAACTGTGCATATTTAGTTGTTAATATTTATGTTGGTAATCTATTAGTGCTATATTGGTAAACATATAGAAAAATATTTACCAACTGATTACCAATTAAATATGCATAGTTGGTAATTATGTCTGATGGGAATCTATTGTTAAACGGGAGAGGATTGTTTTTTCCTTGTCGATGTTCCAATGAAATACCAACTGAAGTAGGTAGTTGGGAGAAGTTTAAGTAGAAAAAAAATAGATTAGTTGAAGATAGGCATGTCAAATTGACGATTCAACCATTAGATTTGCTAACATTACCAAAAAAAATATTATGACCAAATTTGAAGGTAATCGGATATATTTAGCCGCATAATCTAGCATAATCTCTATATAAAGGATCAAAACCTAACACATTTACAAAGATAAGCATGTTAAATTGGTGGTCCAACCGTTAGATTTGTTAAAATTACCAAAAAAGGTATTGTAACCAAATTTGAAAGTAATCGTATATATTTAGCCACATTATCTTGAGGGACGGGAAAAACAGAGAGCATGCAGTGACAGAAAAAAAAAAACAGGGAAGGGAAAAAAAAACCAAGCCTTAAAGGCTACACGGAAGCGTGAAGATCATACATTTGTGCTCCTTAAGCCTTCTAGGTCGAGTAGAAGTAGATTGAACGATAGGAATCACTTCGCCTTACCCACTTGAAAAAGCTTCCGGTTGAAAACCCGCTAGCCTTCTACTTCGCCTTGTTTGCATGAACGCCAAGCTTTCCAGCTCTCGGAATATTCCTCTACCCAATCTCTAGTCGGTGAACACAATGGTGAAGAGGAACGGTCTCAAATCTCCTTGGTTCACTTGCTATTGATTAGCAAAGAAAAATAAGAAGAAACAGAGAAGAGGAAGGCTTGAGAGTGAGAGAGTTACGTGAGTTTTCCAGAGAGGGACGTGAGTCTCCTTTTGCTAGGGAAAAATTAGTGTTTTTCTCTACCAGAGACTTGTTTATTGGTTAGCCAAAACTCGGTCTCTCATTATCTGATAAACATATCCCCGGGATATCATATTTCAAAACACCCAGATGTTATCCTGAGAATCAGTTTGGCTTAACCCTAAACTCCTCTTAACCGTATCTAGAAAAACCCTACGGTCCAAGCTATTGGGTCAAAATAATATTTATTATTTCTCTTGGACCCAAAAGGCCCAAAATAATAAACATTAATTATTTATTTCCTGGGCTCATATAAATAACCCAATAAATAATTAATGAGCCCAAATGAACCATAATAATTAATCTTTAATTATTTATTTCTTGGGCTTATATAAATAACCCAATAAATAATTAAATATTAATTATTTCCCCTAGTTTAAACCCAGGTTAATTTCTTAATTATTCATACTGGACCTAGGCCCTGAATAATTAATTAACCAATTAAACTAGATAATTAATTTCTTTCAACTCCTATTTTATTTATTTATTTATTTTATTCCAGTCTAATAATAAATTAGACTTCCTGAATAAAATCAAATAAAATAAAATCCTCTTGAACTGAGACCAATTCCTCAACCCAAAATTATTTAGGACTTACGGGCTATTCTGAGGACAAAAAAGACACATCGCCTTGGCTGCGAAAATGACCAAAATACCCCTGCTCTATAAATAGCTGTATTTTGCATTTTAAATATTTTCTAATATCACCATAAGGAAATATTAACCCCAAGGACAATGCTGCATTAGCAAAGTCTCCGACCTACAGGTGAAATGACTAAAATACCCCTCTACACATCGCCATACATTTAGAGAAGAAGAAGTGTACTAACACCCTTCTAAATGACATATACCATCCTTAGGCTTCTAGCCCAATGATCCACGACTTCCTGGAGTGTTTCCACTTTCCAAGGGAGCTACTCTAAAGCAAACATCCAAGTCATATTTCCTAGGGCCCTGGACATTTTAGACCATTCGGACAACCACAAGGGGCGATATAGTGTAGAAACTATCTTGTATAAGTCTGTCTTAACTAACTAGTCACACATACCCAACATGCAAGTATATTGGCCCTACGATAGAACCTCAACTATAGCAAATCAAAGTATATACTTCCCGCTTCGCCAGACCACCAACTCATACTCAAGTCGTAGAGTACTAGTCCACACTGTAGTGGTAGTAGTCTAGGTTTCTATCATATAGTACTTTTAGAAACCACTACTACAGGTCTTGTTCTACGTATTCGAAATACGCTTATGTCATGAAGTGAGTGAACTACTCACTGGCTAAAGGTAAGCCATTCCCCATTTGGAATTTATAACATAATAACCTAAGCATGATGAGGTTCCCAGTCTCATCAATAGGTTAAGAACAAATGTTTATGTGTTAAATAACCCGTGATCCATACCTTACTGTGAAAGACCACCATTCACATGGATCACTTATTTAAACATAATGGGTCTGTTCCAAACGAAAATTGTGCACAAACAAAAAGTAAATTCACAAACAATTTCTGAAAATAAATTCTTTTATTAAAATATTCGATTTTACATCAGAAACCTAGTCTAAGAGGGCATATAATCCAACATATCTAGTGTAATATCTATATAGAAACCCAAAACCTAACGCATTTGCAAAAATAAGGATGTCAAATTGATGATCCAACCAATTTGCTAAAATTGCTAAAAAAAAGTATTGTGACCAAATTTGAAGGTAATCAGATATTTTTTTTTTTCATATAATACAACATAATCTCTATGTAATTGCCCAAAAGACAACACATTTATAAAGATAAACATGTCAAATTAATGATCTAACCATTAGATTTGTTAAAATTGCTAAAAAAAATAATTATGACCAAATCTAAAAGTAATTGGATATTTTTTATCACATAATCTAGCATAATCTCTATATAACAGCCCAAAATCTAATGCATTTATAAACATAAACATATCAAATTAATGATCCAACTGTTAAATTTATTAAAATTATTAAAAAAAGTATCATGACCAAATTTGAAGGTAATCGGATATATTTTGCTGTGTAATCTAGTATATTCTATATATAACAGCTTAAAACTTAATGCATTTATAAAAATAAGCATGTCAAATTAATGATCCAACTATTAGATTTGTTAAAATTGCTAAAAATGTATTATGACCAAATTTGAAAATAATCAGATATATTTTGCAACGTAATCTTGCATAATCTTTATATAACGTCTCACAACCTAATGCAATTATAAAAATAAGCATATCAAATTAACTATCTAATTGTTATATTTGTTAAATTTCTAAACAAAGAATCGTGATCAAATTTGAAGACAATCGGATATATTCTGTCACATAATCTAATATAATCTCTATATAATTATATTAGGATTTTGACTTATCAAATCAAATCATGACATTGTATATTATTCTAAAAGCAGTATATCCAATGGATTATATTTATATCATATTTAAAAGATACGTTCGTATAGTTATGTTTATTTCATAAATTACAAGAGTAATAAACTTAGTAATAAAGAGTTATAAGGTAAAAAAAAAAAAAAAAAACCAATTGCATTCATGGGATATTTAAAATTAAATTTGTTTAAAAAAAAATTCAAAATTTGTACCATTTTTTTTAAATTAAAAAATTGTCTAGGCAATAAAGAAGGACAAAATAAAATACATAACTTAAAATTAAAAACTACATAGTTTTGACAGTATACATACATACATACATACATACATACATACATACATACATACATACATACATACATACATACATACATACATACTCTTATATACTAAATACTAATTATATATATTTATATTTTGTATGTATATATAAATAATAACATTTTATGCATATAATATATATATATATATAGTAATTGATTATAATATTTATTATATGAATTAAAAATATAGTAATTGATTATAATTTAATATTGTAAATATAAAAAAATAATATAAATAATATTATATTGTATTATTACTATACAAAATATAAATAAACAAAGTGTAATAATATAAAAAAAATACTGGAAACAAAATTTCAATAGTTTTGAACAAAATTAAAAAGAAAAATAAAAGTCAAGAAATTAAAACAAGAGTCTTGGTGATTTCTTCTATTTCATTTTTCTTCATTCTTTCTTCTTTGAGCAAAGATTTTCTGGTGGTCATCTAATCGGACAAGCATGCACATGGCACTGCTCTTTATTAACACTAGCCCCCGACTGCTCACTCTCCACTACTGTCTCTGTGGACATTGGACCTCTATCCCCCTTGCGTTTGAACACACCTTACTACGCGCGCGCGCGCGAGCACACACACACACACACACCAGACACATGCTATCTCTATCTGTCTCTTAGATCAGTCTTCTTTCTGGGCTTCTCACAAATCTGCACCACTCCCCTCTCCATGGTCAGTACCTTCTTGAATTTGCATTTTTTTTGTAGTTTTGTTGTGAGGATTTATTGTTTCGTATGCATTTTATCAATGGGTAAGATTTTGGAAGTTCTAATAATTGAATAGAAAAGGTTTAACAATGGGAAAAAATTTTCTATTTTGATGTCTAAAGTTATTTTATTTTTGTCTCTATTTTAGTTGCATATGTTAAACGTTCCAGTTTCTTTGGATTTGCACTTCTTGTTCTTGAATGTTTGCAGCATTCTATTTTACACTGTAAAAAATGGTGTTCTTTTTTCGAGTTTGTTATATCTCATATCTTAGTTTCATATGTTAATGGGTTCTTTGTTCTTTTTTGAGGTGTAAGTGATTGAAATCTGTATGGAAGAGAGGGATTTATGTTTTGGGATAAGTAGATTGGTTATTTGAAGAAAGAAAAAAAAAAGCTTGGTCTATGCTTTAGCTTTTAAAATTTTATTGTTTTGAGTTCATTTTAGATTTTGGCAACTCTTTCAAGATATAGATGAGTAATGGTTGACTAGAGAATTCTTTTGTGGCAGCAAGCATGTTATTTTATATTTCATCACCAACCCTATTGAATGATCAATTCACTATTTTATTGTGTTGCAACAAGTTTAATTTAAAAGCTCTTAAACAAACTTTTTTGCCAAAAATCTTTGTTTTATACTAGTATTTTTAGTTAGTGATTTGATGGCTTTGAAGAGTTTGGTTAGTATGGATTGTGTTATTCCTCTTGTAGGGTAGGCGGAGATGAGCAAAAAGGGGAGTGTGCATGATTGTTTTGGCTTAAAAAATGATGGGTTTAATTGGATTTTAGCCAATTTTGCAACAGATCAAAAGACTCCTAATTCAGCAACTAAGCTGCCCAGTGCTGTTGATGAGAATGAAGGCAGTTTGACCAAGAAGTTGCTAAAGGATGTAATCCATTTACCCAGTAAGTAGTCTCATTCATGTGTAGGCAGTTCTTAAGTTCTTTAAGATTGTAGGTTCTTTCTAGTTATGCATTTCACATGTTGTAGCTGCCAGATATTTTTTATGTTGTTCTTGAATGAAACACGTTTGTTGCATTAGTGCCTGTTCTTGAATTTGAAATTGTGATTTACTTTCTCAATTCCAATAAATAGATGGAGAATGATAATTTTGCTTGGTGTGGCAATCAGATCATCAATGTGTTCTCTTTTTGGGCTAAGAAAGTATGTTTACATTTGAAAAACTATATGATGTCTGAGATAAACTATATACTAAACATTTTGGGGACTATAAGGACACAGAGAAATCAAGAAATTAGCTGGATAAGAAAATTGACAACAATGTCATTTTGTTTGCTTAACTCCTTTTCCCGGTTCTGATAGCCCATTTTCAGCAAATGAGCATATTTTATGGGGTATAGCTGATAAACTCATGATATTTCACCATTCTAATTTCTGGAGTTAATGCTACCCCACTCATGAATATAAGATTAATACATGACGTTGTCATTTCTTGTGCCTGTCAATTATTTGTTTAATGTGAATCCTTAGTTTGTCTACAATTTTTGTGATGGTTCATGCTGAGTTTATAATGTGTACTCATCCAAATTTAATTTAACAAGCCCAATTTTTGGGAAATCTTATGAAAGCAAAGTGACAGAAGATACAAAAGCTGGACTGCTTTGTTACTGTATAAAAACTAACTAGGCGAATATCTCTTAGATATTTTTCATTTGGGTAGGGAAGGGAGAGGGGAGGGATAATTGTGCTCTACGATTTCATTTCAATCATCAAGCAGAGTATTCTTTATAATATATCACTACTGAATCCAAAAGAAACTTTATTAGTGATTACTAACTCTGAAACT
Source organism: Voacanga thouarsii (assembly GCA_026120185.1). Taxonomy (NCBI): domain Eukaryota; kingdom Viridiplantae; phylum Streptophyta; class Magnoliopsida; order Gentianales; family Apocynaceae; genus Voacanga; species Voacanga thouarsii. Next base: position 1,318,282 of record JANUWF010001213.1, on the reverse strand, counting down.
GTATCATCCCACTTCTACACTATGAGCAAGCATTCGATTGCTATAGGAATTTGGCACTTTTCTTGAAGAGTTGACAGCTTCATCAAACATCGTCAAACATAAACATAAGTATTATGCTAGACAATATTTATGCATTTTTTTAAATCAGTATGAGGATAAAATCTCTCTGTTGCTTTTTAAGAGGTATCATTTTTTTGCTTTTTGGCTACTCTATTTAGAAGTTGGTTGGGCAATATCAAGCAAAGAATATTGTAAATGTGATGAGTACTTGCTAGAAACACGATTTATAACTGTATCTAAATGCTTTGAAGCCTGATCTCTGGGAGAAATAGCTATTCTTAGCCTTCTAGAAGAGTATTAGAGGGTGAAGCATAAGCATAGCTATGCATTATGAAGACTGTCACTACAACTTTTTATTGAATTTAAGGAAAATGTTCTCATTTAGACATCCTTTTTTTGCTTATTAAGGGTAGTTTTGATTTGTCTTGTTTAGTGCTCTAGAAGAATTTATTTCTTTCAAGGAGATGATCAACTTCATATTTAAGTCGTTCAAGGAGGTTACATATATGACTTTTGAAATTTAAACATTGTAGTATTTTCTTTGCAGGTGGATGTTCCCTCTTGTTTTGTTGGTTTGGCATTGGAGAACTGTCAACTTCCGTTCCCCAACTATGGCCATGTTATTCTGAGAGATTCTTCACCCTACTTATTTTATCCAATCAGTAGCACAAAAATTCATTGCTTGGTTGATGTACCAGGCCAAAACTTCCTCCATTGCCAATGGTGAAATGGCAAACTATTTGAAGACCACAGTAGCTCCACAGGTACCTACAGAGTTCAGTTTATCCTAGAAGTTTTGAATATCAAAAGTTCTTTTAGATGTCTTGATGCAGTTATTCTTTTAAAAGAATCCCCATGTCTGCTTTTGATATGAATAAAGGTCAGTTGCTTGGAGCTCTATCTTGAATTAATTACAGTAATTTAAGCTTTGCTTGGGCTAGGTTCCACCAGAGCTGCATGATGCATTCGTATTTGCTATTGATAAAAGGAATATTAGAACAATGCCAAACAGAAGCATGCTAGTAGCACCACATCCTAGACCTGGAGCACACTTAATGGGTGATGCTTTCAACATGCGGCATCCATTAACCGGTGGAGGAATGACTGTAGCACTTTCTGATGTTGTAGTTCTCTGGGACCTACTTAAACCCTTGCATAACTTGAATGATGTAGATTCATGGTGTAGATATCTGGAATCCTTTTATACACTTCATAAGGTAAAGCTAACTATACCTATAACTAATATTTCTTGCAGCTTAATTCAAGAAATGGAATTTCACTTATTGGATTGAAGTTTAGTTTAAGGTAGAACTAAGGGGATGACATGATAACTGAAAAGTAAGACATTGTTTAAGCTATTATATTTTCCTTTTCCAAATATTATTGCAGGAACTAGAAAGTAACGTCAGCTTTTCTTTGGCATATATATCTATCATTTTATCCTCCCACACCAAGGTATATATTTTGGGACGTATTTATCTTTTGTATTCATTTATTTCCTATGCATTTAATTGAACATATGGATGGATTTTATTTTATCTCTCATAAAATCGTAAGCATTTTTTATTTATTAAGCAGAATGTTGTTCAAAGTCTTACAGTTCTTGTTTTTTGGGACTACTCTAATGTTAAATACCATTCAGCTTATGGGATTATGTGTTTCCTTGGTCTAGCAGTGTTGCTATATTCTGTGAGTTTTCTGGTCAAAGAAGTTGGAGCAGTCCATAACTAGCAGAACCTCAATCCAATCAGGTATAGAAAGCAGCTTCAATCATGTTTCTTTTGTCAACGTGGAAAATAGAAAGCAGCTTTGTCTGCATTTTTTGTATTTCTTTTCTAGTTTAGCTCTATGTGTGTATCCTAACTCGACACAAGATTTTCCCAAACATTTGGTACAGTAAAAGTTGTGGATTCTATATTTTTGTCACCATATGATTTTTTGTAATGCATTTTTTTGTATAGCATTTTTGCATATTTCCATTTTTTTTCCTCCAATATTCCTGGCCTGCATTTTTCCACTTTGTTCTTGTCCTAAGATGAACAAAGATCGGTCTTACATATATGGTAGCAAAATTTCAAAATAAGGTTAAAACAGCTGCCCAACTAAGTTCCTCTACCAGACTAGAGAAAGTTTCTGCTGGCACCATATGATTGTTGAACTGCATTTTTTGTACTTCAATTTTTTTGTACTACATTTCTGTACTTTAATTTTCGAAATTTTTTTCCCACCATATGATTTTTGTACTGCATTTTTGGTACAGCATTTCTACACGAGAAACTCTATCAACTTTTGTATTTTTTGTCACCATATGATCTTTTGTCAACATGGAAAATAGAAAGCAGTTTTGTCTACATTTTTTGTATTTCTTTTCTAGTTAAGCTCTTTTCTTTTCTAGGATCTTGGGGTCTTTTGCTCTGTTTTAAAGAAAATGAACAATTTTTTTATTGGTTCAGTTCTTAAGGACTTGTTAGTCAATAAATTACTGAAGTAATGTAGTATAGTTCGTGTGTTGAAAGCTTGATCCGATTTCTTTAACCAGGCTTTATTTGGATCTTGATGGTTTATGTCAAGAAGAATGATAGATCTCATATTTCTTGGAAAAGCTACAACAAATTTATGCATAAGAATAAAGTTTGAAAGTGGCCTGTTGTCTTTTGGTTATTGTTGAATTGAAGAGAAATGAGAGCTTTTCATGGCTTTGTGTGTGTGTGTGTGTGACTCTGAGTTTCAAATAACTATGTACTTGTTGCATTGGTGGAGTACCCATATGTGATTAACAGTGGCTTTACTTATCATTTTTTAAAAAAAAAAATGGGCCAACAAGATTAAATAAATGTATAATGGTATAAAGGATGCGGTTAGATTCTCCCCAAGCATGTAGTAGAAAAACACTAGCTATTTTCTGTTCCTTCTTCTCATACTTTCTACAGTAGAAGTAGATTCCTAAGGTGCACACAACTGTGGAGTTTTTTAGGCTATTTTATTTCTAGATTACTTTCTGGAGGATATGTTTTGGGTCCATTGAATTTTGGATTTTAAGGAAGATTAATAGGGAAACTAGGTGAAGTATCATTTTGCATGCAGTATTATTTGGCTTGCAATTTCTCTTAGTAAAACAAGTATGGCTGGTTAGTATACATGTGGAAGTCTTTGTGCAGCTACAAGCGAAAAAGTTATTTATTTCATTCTTTTTTTATCCACTGCTTTTTGTACTGATCTTTTGAGTATTCTTATTTTATAAATAGTAGATTTAATTACAATCTATGCATTACTTTCAGATAGCACCAGGTAGGAAAGGAATGCAAAAAAAAAAAAAAAAAGGCGAAAGGTAGGGTGATGTGGAGGTCAATCCAACAACAAATTCAAGCCATTGAACTCACCCTCAATAGAGAGTAGGAATTCTCCAAATAATAGCTAGAGAGCAGCAGATGAATTCCATACTCATATTTAAACTACTGAAGTGAAATATTATTTTGAGCACATAAGAAATTGACTTTATTTGTTTTTTGTTCCACATTACAGTTTGATGTACTTTGATATGGATGGTGGTTGGTTTAGACAGTATTTTAAATATGTGAATTATAGATATTGATGTACTTTCGATATAGATGTGTTTTTAATATTTATGTAGGATTGCTTTTATCAAATATGTATATGGATTATATAGTGAAAATATAGTTTTAGTTTCCAATAGAAAATGTGTTGGTAATATTATTTACGAACATACATCTATTGGTAATTAGCAACACAAAAGATATTGGTACATACCAACAGAAATTTATAGTAGTTTACCGACAAACAATCTGTTGGCACTTACCAACACAAATTTGTAGGTGACTATCAACAGAAAATCTGTTGGTACGATATTACCAACTGAATTGTAGTTGGTAACCAATCAATTGGCATGATATTCTTGGACTTTTACCAACTAAATCATTCGTTGGTAATGTATAATATTTACCAACAAAACAAATACACCAACTAAGAAATTGTTAGAAAATTACCAACTACATTACCAACCAAATAATTAATTGGAAAAATAGCAACTAAATTACCAACAAAAGAATCAATTGGAAAATTGTCAACAACTTTACCAACTATTTAGTCAATTTGTTGGTAACTTAGTAGAATTACCAACAGAAAAGATGCCACTCTAAAAAAATCATTACCAACTGCAATTTAATATTACGAACTGTAAAATCTATTGGTAATTACCAACATACTTAAAAAACTCTTGTTGGTAATAATTTCCAACAAGCATTTTACCAACAGACCACATTTTGTTGGGAATCTATTGGTAATCTAGTATTACCAACAGAAATTGGACAATTACCAACATAATTTGTCAGTTGGTAATCAGCCTTTTTCTAGTAGTGTCTTTTCTTTCAATGTTTTCCCTCGATTGAGTTGTTTGAATGAAGTTAGAATCATTGATGTTTATATACTCTCAAAAATGCTTCATATTGAACCTATTCCTCTTACACCTTTGTTAATAACTTCTATATGAGAGGTGGTGGCTTATGACCTTACTACTAAGGCTTTGTTCTTCCCTTGGTGACTTCATAGGTTTTGAATGCTTTGATATTTCTATGGAAAATAAACTTGTGGAACCTACTACCTCACATAATGTAGTCAATAAGCAAGTATTGACTCATTATGGTTATAAGTTTAATGCTACTACATCTTCATGGTCAAGGTCAATGGAGGTTCCCCAAACTAGCATTCATAAACTTCACATTGAGCAAGAAGAGGAATCTTCCCAACCACAAAGGCATTCTGGGTGACCATCAAGTGTTAGTGATAATATTCTAGCCAACATTCATACAGCTTTAGAGTATTTGAGGGATGAAATGGCCGGAATAAGGGTAGAATAGCTGATATAACGGTGAGGCATGATCAAAAGTTTGATAGAATTGAGCATACTCAGCAACGCCATGATGTTTTTTTTTTTGCAATCTAAGGCTCAATCAAGATATTCAAGGGGATTATTGGCGATATTACTAGGAGAGACAAGGAGGTCTTTTTGGTCCATTTGGAGGTCGTGGTGGTCCACTTGGTGGCCCTTTTGGAAGACAATTTGGAGGCCCATCTAGAGTCTCTATTTCAGGGGGTTCTTAAATGCTTTGACTATCTATTTTTCTTTTTCTTTGATTTTTAGTGTGCTTTGATTTTCTGTTTTTTTTTTTTTCAATTCCTTTTATACTTTTATTTGGTGTGTTTATTTTTCTTCTTGTAGGTTTCTTAACTCCTACGTTGATGTCCTTGCTTCTTTCAATTTTTTTTTGACAAAGAACTTCTCTTTTCTTGGGGCTAATCTGCCTAGGGAGTATTATTTTCTTTTTCCTCTTTACATTTTTGGTCCTTTGGTTATGCTTTATTGCGCTATTTTAGGCTATTGAGGACAATGTCTAATTTAAGTGTGGGGGGGGGGAGTTAATGCATTCTCAAGTGTATCTTTTTGGACAAAATTTTTTGAAATTTTTCGATTTTTACATGATTTTGTATGGAATGGTTTGATGATATATTTTTTGCCTATGATAAGGTTATAGTTTTCTCTTTTACTTTTGATATGATTTTGTCACTCAGTAGTTGGAATTTATTTGGTAAAATTGTGTATTAAGTTGAATATGTTAAGTTATGCCAATTTAAGTTAATTTTGGTTATATTTTAGTATTTGAATTTTACTCTACTCTTCTTGTTTGGATAAGGATGATGTGATAAAATATGGGAAGAATTGTTGATTAATTCTTGATTCATGGTTTTCTGAATTTCTTTAACTTTGGGTTGTGAATAAGGATTTTAAGGATTGAAAAGAAAGAGTGAAATTTTCTTTTAGTAAGTTGAAAAAGAAATGAGTGGAAAGATTTATCTATTTTATTGAAAGAGAATGCTCATTCTATTTGAAAATAATGCTTATCTCAATTGGACACAATACTTAAAAGGGCCAATACGATTAGTGGAAAGAGAAAAAATAAATAAATAAAGAACTCCACTCTCTTGAGGTCAATGCCCAAAAAGCAAAGAAAATGAATGACTATAAGGGGACCAATATAGTTAGCGAAGTGGAATCCACTCTCTTGAGGCTATCAATTCCCTAAGTCATTAAAAAAAATGAGTGTTGAAAAAACATTGAAAAAAAAAATAAGTGTTTCCTTATTTTGCTATGTAAGGTTATTCAAATTTGATTCTATGAGTTTTGAATTGGTTGAACAACTTGACTTGTATGATTTGTGTTATCTATGTCTTGGTTTGAAAAGTGAAATAATTTTCTTAAACTAAAGTATAAACTTGTTTAACTTAATTTTGAAAGTCTTGATATGTTTGATTTAATGCATGAGTTTAAAAAGTTTTTTTCTAGAAGGGTTGAATGAACGATAAATTTATATTTAATGTTAGAAAAGAAATTATGAATTTGTTATGGATGAATTTGAGAAGAGCTATTTTTTTTTTGTGTGCTTTGTTTTAAGTACTTTGCTTAGGGACAAGCAAAGATCCAAGTGTGGCAGAATGTGATAGGGCATAAATTTACATATATTTTTCTAGTTATTTGAAGATATTTTGTGATACTTTTGATATAATAACTAGTCATATTCTTTTCTATTTTATAAATCACTTATGGAAATGCTTTTCTGTGTTTTTATTCAAAAAAAGGTGAATTTGGAAATAATTGGAGAAATTTTTAGTGAAGACCCGACACCAGGGCAAGGAGACTGACCCAACGCCAAGCCAAGTTTGGAGAAAGAACAAAACAAAGCAGAAAAAAATAAAACAGAGAAAGTGAAAGTTGAAAATTGGAAAAGAAGAAAAAGAGAACAACAATTTCAAGCCTTAGGCAGATTATAATGATCCGTGGGAGGATTCAACAAAGAGAAGCTGCGGCTCAACTAGCCACAGCTCAACAAGAAGACAAAGAAAGAAAAAAGCCGGCTTCATGGTCACTAAACAAAAGACAAACAAACAAAAGGAAAAAGAGAAAACATCCTTAGGAGGATGTATTACATCAGTGGGAGGGTGCGACAAAAAAGGAGCTGTGACTCGGCTAGCTACGGCTCACCAAAGAATAATGAAGAGAACGGCTTAGGTGAGCCAGTTTTAGAAAAAGAAAAGAAGAAGACCATCGGCTCTTACTCCCATGGTTCGATTTTGCGGCTCAGTGTAATTGTCTTATTCGGATCGACATCCACTTGACTAGGCTTCTGGCAAAAGGAAAAGGGAAACGGCTTAGTCTTCAGCAGTTTAAATGGCTTGGGCAATTCGGCTTCAACAAGAACAGGACTTCAATGCAAAACGACAAACAAAATATAGTGCCCAATTCCTTCATAGATTAAGTCGATGGACTTCTTTATTTTTATTTGGAATTCTATTAAGAAATTACTTCTTCTTTGTGTAGGATTTTTAAGAAGTTCTTGTAGCTATAAATACTTCTCATTCATGTATGTAATAGGTGTGCACAATATGGATCATTAGACAAATATTTTAGAGTGCACTGCCATTAATATTTTCTCTAGAGAAATCACGCAATGAGCGTTGATTTTGGAGGAGTTTTCATTGAAAATTGAAAGGCTTGTCTATGAGTACCTATCTATTTTCTTTGTTTTCTTTTTCTTGAACAATAATAAGTTTAATTCTTTACTTGTATTTGGATATTATTCTTGAATTTATGATTTTGAATTGATTTTGTACTTTAATCAGTTGATTATTTTTCTTAGTATTTGATTACTTGATTTTATTTGATAAGTTAATGGAACTAAATTTATGATGTGTTTGGATTTGGGTATAAAAAATCATATAAAAATAAGCATATTCCCAATCAAGTTTAAATTAAAACGTTAACCCCAAACTATACATTTGAGCAAGCGTACTCATCATTAACATAGCATAGGGTTCAAATGAGTGTCGATCCTCCAGGAACAAGTATGCATTAATCCCCTTTCTTTTAATATTTAACCGACTCAATAAAGTGAAAATGAAATAAAAAGAAAATAAAATAAAAGAATATATACATGTTAAGGATGGAGAAGTATGTAATTTAAACCATTATTTTGACAATCATAATCTTAAAGTACCAAATCTTTATCATAACTAATTATTCTCTTGGCATCATGAAGGATTAAGGTAGATTCACTTATTTGTCCAATCCATGAATCCCTATCTTCTGGATAAATTAGCATCACATATCCTGTCTCAACTAATTCACCTAAAAGATGCATTAACCACAGTCCTTGATTTAATTCCCATTCCTGGCAAATTACACATGAAATTAACCAATGAATCCATATCCTGGCAGACATCAATTAACCTTGAACTATTTTGTCCCTACTCTTAACCCCTTTGTCCAAGCAAGTTAAGAGCTAACAAATATGAAACTAACAAATTGAAACCACCATCAACCCCTTTGTCCAAGAAAGTTAATGGAAAGAACCAACCAATTAATCTCGTAATAAACACAAGGAATCAAATACCAAGAATAACAATCAATTAATCAAAAGATCAAATAACTCTAAAAATCATGAATATCTAAAACAATGTTAAATTACAATAAAATAATTAATACATCATTTTCAAGAAAAAGAAAACAAAGTAAAAGAAAGCACTTATAAACAAACCTTCTTCTTCTTCCTTTGAAAACCTTCTTGTACAACCCTCCTTGAAATAAAGAATTCCTCCTTTGATTTGAGTGATTTTCTATGATGATTAATGAATTCTCCCTTTTCTCTTGTGTTTTTCATCTATTTATAGTCTTAGAAAGTGCTTAAACTCGTTGATGTAATTTCTTGGCCGAGTAGAAGTAGGAAAGTACTAAAACTCCACTGATTATCAAAAATCGCGTAGAAAAATCAAAATCCCGTCTTTTCCTCAGAGCACAACCGGCGCCGCCTGGGCTGCTGGGGCCAGCGCTGATTGTGTTCTGTTTCTTCCTTTGTTCACCAATTTTTCTTGATTTCCACGCAATGTTGTTTAGAGTGCAGCCGGCATCGCCTTGGCTACTGGAGCCAGTGCTGGTTCGATTTTATTCCGCCCTATTTTAATAATTTTTCATTGCCTCAAAATTTGTGTCATCAGCACATGGCCGGTGCCAGTTCCACTGTCCTGGCCGGCGCCACCTCTATTCTGTTCTGCGACGTTTTTGCTTCGTTTTACCCCTAAAATCTAAAATAATGCACAAAATACCTTTCCAAGGGTAAAATCTCAAATATGAAGGAATATGACTAGTTATTGAACAAAATGTATTACAAAAAAACTTCAAATAACTAGGAAAAATATGACTAATTTAGCCCTTATCAATTTATATCTAATGGAATTGGGAAACAAAATTAGATTAAGTTTAATTTAATCAATTTTATGTTTTTGTTATCTTAACTAGATTGGAAAAGAAGGTTGAGAATTGAACCTAAGTAATCAAATATTAGTTGATTTTCCCAAGAGTATAGGGTTATTGGCTAATTTCATGTTCATTATTACCTAGAGTATAGGGATAATTGTTGAAGGATGGTTTTAATGCATTTCTTTGCTTATATTGGTTTGATTGGGAAATCTGCTAATTTAATCAAGAAATAGTGATTTCACGGATTGGGAAAAAAATGATTTCTATTTTTATTCCTTCATGATGCTAAGACAATGGTTGATTGTGATAAGTGTTAGATGATTCATGTCATGTTTTTTAGAATAACTATTTAATTAATATTTCTTCTCCATGTGTTGTATATATATTTTATTTTTTATTTTTATTTTGATTTCTTTATCAATCTATTTAATAGGTTAAACAATGAATGACCAGTAACTAATGGTAATTATTCCTTAAGGATTAATACTTGTTAATTCCCTATACTATGCTTGTGATGAGTATACTTACTCATATATGTCATTTGGAATTACTGTTTTAATTAAAACTTGGTTAGGAATAGATTTAAATTTGAATAATTTTTATGCACTCATATTATACGCATCACACACTGAGGCCATTCCTCTAATTTCAATAAGCCCAAAGACCCATTTTGGATTAACCTCTGAATCCGATTAGGATTTATATGTCCTAATCTCAAGTGCTATAAATAATAGTTATTTGATGTCGCATTTCTCTCCTTATCATTTGGTTCTGTATGAGTTTTATTTATTTGACAATTAATAGGATTAATATAGAAAAGATTCCTATACATGTTTCCAGAACAAATTATATTTTTATTTATACTGATTCAAAATCAGAATGGAAAGAAACAAAACATCCTTGGTTAATCAATTTTGAAACTGCAATCAAATTCTGCCTAAAACTAGAAACATATAAAATACATTTTAAAACTAAAATTCTATTACAATCAAATAAAATCTCTAAGTCTCCCACTACATCAGCCCACACTTGTGCTTTGTTGCCCACTCTAAATCCATGCTCTTCTCTACTAAGTCGCCTTATCTTGCTAAACCCCTTCAAGGAGTTATAGATATAGTAAGTGTCTCCAGAATCAACAATCCAAATGGATGATAACCTAATCATCAATATAGACTCTAAGTATAGAGTAATACATGAAGAGAATTTGACCAAGAAGTCCAGACAATCCTTTTTGAAGTGCTCATTCTTGCCACACTTGAAACACTTGCCATTGGGCTTAGCATTGGGCTTGGATGGACTGGGATTAGATCCCTTAGGCTGGGCCCCTACATTGTTCTAGGCCTTCTTCTTCTTGAATTTCTTGGGTTAGGCCTCAGTTCTAGAAGATAATATAGAATGAGTAACCAAAACCGTTGACACAAGCTTCATGAATTTCTTAGCAGCCAGAAGTTCTTTCATCAACTTGGTCAAAGACATACTCAACTTGTTCATATTATAGTTTAACTTGAACATAGAGTACGGATTTGGCAAAGTCTCAAGAACTATGTCAATTTAGCTCTCAACATCAATTCTTGCTCGTAGGACCTCAGCCTCTTCAAAATGAGCAATCATTTTGAACATATGCTCGTGAACTAATGTCCTCTTAGCCATCCTAGTATTCATGATTACCCTAAGAGCTTCCTATGTTGTGGGCCGGTTCTTGTTAGTAAATAGGGTGCACAATGATATATTGATATCATATGCAGTAGGCATGTTCTCATGCTTAGACTGAAGAACATTAGACATAAAAGCCAACGTATAGCATCTAGCCATTTTATTAGCTTTCCTTCATACCTTCTTAGCCTCACAATCTAGGTCCATGGAATATTGTCTAATTTCAGGACAAGGGTCGGTTAGAATATATTTGTACTCCTCTGCAGTAAGTATTATGTTCAGATTCTTTTTCCAGTCCACATAGTCAGGTCCAGTTGACTTATTCTATTTGAGAATAATGGACAAATGGCCGAAACCAAACATTTTTGTTGGTTGGAAAACTTCATTCATAAAAATATCTGTTTTGGAAAAATATATAAAAGTACACATTTAAAACATCTTATTATTTTCATGATATGTTTAATCTATTAAAACCATTATAAAAAATATGAAAATTTTGGCTCTTAAAAAAATTGACAGAGCTTCATAGGAAGGTTAATAATTTTCTAAGTTAAGTATATTGCCATCATAAATTAAACTTCCTTAATAGGTAATAATCCAGAGATAGTTCCATCAATAGGATGGCCACTACTCTCACCACCTATGGATAATCCAGCATTAATGTCTCCAACAATAGGTTAGCCGACACTATCACATATCCTAAGATTTAATTATAATTCCTCCATTAGTTCTAGGTTTTCTTGAAAATTTATCCTATAGCGGGTTATGCTTAGAATGATACAAGGATAACCACAATCTCTAGCAAGAATCCGTAATAGAAGTCGTGGAGCCATTAGAACCCTTTTCCCACTTAATCTTTTGAGAAGAATAGGTTTTTGGGAAAAAAAAACGTTTTATTAAAATATTTAGTCTTTATTAATTTTAGTGAAACTCCAAAAATTCAACAATTATTTTCTATGTCAAGGATAAAACCCTTCAAGAGAATAAATTATGATTTTTTTTTTCACTACTTAAGCTAAAGACATTTTTTAGAAACTAAATTTAAAATACTTAAATTCAAAATATTCTCTGTGTCAAGGATAATACTCTTTAGAAGAATAAACTATGAATTTTATTTTAAATTATATAGTTCTAATCTAAAAAGTTTTCCTTAATTGTTTTATCTAGAGAAAAATTAATTTCTCAAAAATCTTTGTGCATTTGATCACAAAGTTAAATATAATAGTCATACTCAAAAAATAAACTTTTTACATGCTATTTGTAGCTTTTAATTCTTATGTGACCAAATAATGGATTAAACGTCATAATAATAATAAAATTAAAATAATCTTGTTTAATCCTAAGATGGTTCCAACTACCTTTTCCATGGAATTTATTTATAAAAATAAATAAAGCTATGCATAAAATAAGGATAACGTATGATTGGTTTCCTAAAAAAAATTGCAGAAAAGAACTTTCAAAATCGTGCCCAATTAGAGAAGGGCCGGCGCCGGCTACATTCTGTCCATTCATCGATATTTCTCCAAGCTTGAACCAATGCCTGCTGGGAAGGTGAACCCCCACCAATTGTTCACTATTCAGCTGCGGCCAGATTTTCTAAAATGGCTCCATCATCTTTGATTTCTACCGTTTCGTTTTTTTCTGCAACTTTTCTTCAATCTATTGCTAGTACTAACTGATTTTTTATGCCTAGAACCCAAACTATGGTGAAAAATAAAAATTTTCATGCAAAAATATAATATTACAATTGCTTATATCTCCACACGTGAGGTGTATATTAGATTCTATCAAAAACCCAAAAACCAACAAATAAAGAAAAATAATGATTACAAGATCCTATACTTCCACTCACAAGGTGTACAAGTAATCTAGAAACCAATCATATAGATCACGCAAATAAAAAGTATTAATTTTTAAGAGACCACCACCAGTTATTCACCATAAGCATGTGAAAAACCTTAGAGGGGGTGAATAAGGTTTTTGGCAAGCAAAAATGATTTTTCTGAATTGTCTAAAATGCTGAACATGAATGATCACCAAGATACTTGGACTGACTTTATAGATGCATAAAAAGCTATCCAAGTACTCGTAGATGTATATTCAGATTTAGACAGTGAAAGATCATAAAAAAAAGTACATGAACCACTGAATAAAATGAGACAAGAGATGTATAATAGTTTGATCAACAATGATCTACGTCCACTACCTTAAGCCTCACACTTAAGGATTTTCAACCCTATTTCATTAACCTCACTTAATGAAACCGATTCACATACAAGAGAGGATCACCATACTAGGTTTTCCACAACCTCTCAAACATATCAAGGATCACCTCACTAGGTTTTACTCCACAACCTTGACACAAACACAAAACAAGGATCACCCTAATGGGTTTTACCACACAACCTTGAACATACACAAAACACAAGGCTCACCCCTATGGGTTTTACACCACAACCTTGCACAACAACAGAGAATTGAAAATCAATAAAACAAAGATAAGCTCACTTACTTGAGCAGATGTTTTCTTGTACACAAGCCACAAATTACTTTTATCTTTGATACACAATAAACTCACATTGAAGCTAGATAAAAGGAGATTTTTGAAAGTATTGAGCAACAAGGTTCTAAGATGAATGTTTCAAAAATTTTGCTTCTAATCTTACTTTAAGGGCTATTTATAGAGCCAAAAAGGGAGTGCCAACAGTCATAAAAAAACGGCTACAAATTTTTCTGTTTAAACTCATTCGAGTTTTGGACGAAGATGCATCCAAAGGTAAGTCCAAAAATGGCACATTCCTAACAGAAATTTTTCAACCCGGTTTACAGGATTTTAGATGAACCTTTTGGATTCAAACTGTTTCATCCAAAATTCTATAAATTTTAAAAACTTTGAAAATCATCTCTTTTGAAGCTTTAAGATAAAGTCAAATGAATCAAAGATAAGAAGACATAGCAAGCCTTTATAAACCCTCAAAGCTGGCTGCCCTAAACCAAGATGGGCTAGCTATTCCACCATTGGGCCTTTTTATTTGTCTTTGGTCTTTTAATTAAAACTTAATTAAATAAAAACTTAACCCACTATATTTATTATTTTATCTGGGCCTTTTATTCTACTAAAATCCAAAATAATATATACATAACCCAATATAATTATTAGACCAATGCTTATTTATTTTATTCAAGCTAGTATATTACCTTGGACATTCTAGAATTAATTAATTAATCTAGCCCATGAATTACTATTGGACTTAATTAATTATTCTAGCCCAATTAATTTTGTAGAATAAAATAAATTCTCTCATTCTTCAAATAATTAAAATAATTCTAATTTTTAGAGCTGTATTTGGGACCAAAGAACATATTATTCTTGGCTACTAAAACGACCAAAATGCTTTTACTAACAAATAGTTATATTTTATTATTTTTAAATATTTCATTTATCACTATATTAAAATATTGACTCAGAGAATAATGTTACAAAAGCATCGTCTTCGATGTACAAGTGTAATGACGAAAATACCCCTTTTGGTAATGCTCATTATTGCGATAGGAAAATTTTACTAACACCTTTTTCAATAACATCTATCATCCTTTGATAACTAGTTTGATAATTCATAACTTCCAGTATGTATCCACTTATCACCAGGAGCTACCTAAAAGTGTACATATTTAGTCACGTTTTTCGGGGCCCTAAATTATTTAGATTATCCCGGACAATCACAAGAGGGGTGATTTCTTCACATAATAAAGCATAGAAACTCTATTGCATAAGTTTGTCTTAATTAACTAGAGTCATACACTAATGTACAAGATTATTAGCCTTAAGTTAAAACTTCACCTATCATACATCAACGTGTACAAGTCCAGCTTTACTAGACCACCAACTTATACTCAAGTCTTATGGTATTCCTCCACACAGTAGCTATGCTAAACGAATCTTTATTTATTTTAGTACTTTTATAAAGATTATTATCGTGTGGTCCATTTCTATGTATTTCAAATTCACTTACACTATTGGTGTGAGTAGACTACTAACTGGTTAAAGATAAACTATTCTCAATTCAGAAACTATTGTGTGATGATCTAAACCTTGATAAAGTGCCTAGCTTCATCAATTGATCAAAAATAATTTTTCGCTTATGTGTTAATCGCCCATAATCTACATCCTACTATGAAATCACGACCCAATCACATAGATTACTTTCTAACACACTTAGACTTTAATGTGCAATATATGTAAATAAATAATCATTAATGAATGAAACTTTTATTAATTTTCAAAATACAGAAATACATAGGCTATTTTGGGCATATATTCTAACATAATTAACTTGCAAAACGAGATTATGGGAAAGACTTGGTAATCAAAGTGAGATTAATATCACTTAAAATATAGGCATATTATTTCTTCCATTAGAAAGACTTTAGTGTTACCTAGAATATAGGGACATTAATTATTTAATTAATTATTCTTAATGTTTCTTAGATTTAATTAGGGAGGTAGAACATACCATTTGAATAATCTAAGAATAGAATTTCATAACTTGCAAAACAGATGAAATTTGCTTTTGAAATTCATATTGGCATTTTAGATTGGAAGTCAATTGGTAGTAAGATATTTTCTTCAGTTGTCATAGAATTGAGCTATTTCTTCATTACATGTCTTTTTTTCTTATTTTCACTCCTTAGTTATCCTCGTGACTTTCCTTGTATAACTTGATTTTCTCTAGTATAGGTAGTTTATTTACTTTAATTTTTTTTATTTTATTGACTAAATAATAAAGATTAGGGTAAAATAAAGTGGGAGCCTAAGTTCCTATGGATTCAATACTTACTATTTCGTATACTATATGATGGGTCTGCATACCCATATGTGTGGTTTTAGTGGTAGCATTTTAATTAAAACTTGATTGATTGTGGCCCATTATCGATAATATTTCCAACTCTAAAAAACATGCATCAAATTCAAAGAGCAGATTACAACCTAAGATATCAACATTAAATATCCAAGATCACTGACTCCAAATCACAGTAGCATTTTAGCTCAAAATATGCAATGCACCTCGAAAGTAAATACATCTCAAGCTCCTTAAAGCAACAACGACTTAATATGTGTATCAAAACAAAATAGATTAAGCACCTTCAAGAGCGTTCAATATACAATTCCAAAGCAAAATAACATAAAGTATTCTAAATACTACACAAAATAAAAAACCCATCAATTAAAGTCTCATAAAATAAATTAAAATTTAATATCTCAAGCATAATAAAAAAAACCCTTAAAGATTAAACCTAAGAAGCCGAAGCATTATAAGAGTGAAGCCTTAAAATGGCAAAAATAATGAAAACGAAGACATGCTAGGAAAACGAAAATTTTACCTCTGTGATGAAATGGCCCTCTTCAGACTGGTGTAGATGTTTGTATAAGGATATTCGAAGCTAGTGGCTCACGTCCTTGCAAATTTCTACTGCGTCTTATCCACGCGAAGCTTTTGATCTTCCGAAATGGTGTCCGTAGCACAGTTGGTGAAGGCTTGAAGTTTGGGTTTTGATCAACTTTTTTCAAAGTTGGAAAAATAGGTTTGGCTTCTGTGAATGTAACACGAATTACGTAGAGTTGATTTCATTTCTTTGCTTCTGTGAATTGAAAGCTAAATAAAAAAAAAAATCAATAGACCTCCACTCCACTACAATTCATATACACACCCCAAAAGAGAATAATTTCTTTGCGTGAAAACAGAAAGCACATATGCTTTCTGTTATCCTTCACGCAGAACAACATGAGATCCATCCCATGTTATCTTTTTTTTAATTAATTAATTAAATTAATAATTAATTAATTTAATATATTTTTTAAATAAATTTTATTTTACCTTAGTCTTATTCATTGGGCCAGATAAATTATTTATTCTTAGGTTTGAACACCCATAAATAATAAATTTCAATTATTTATTTTCTGGACTTTATTAAATAGACCAATAAATAATAACAAGCCCAAATAGACCAAATAAAATTTCATACCTTTTATCGAGTTCTAGATTAATTTTCTAATTATTCAATTTGGGCATCAAGCCCTGAATAATTACTTAATCATTTAAACTAAATAAAATTAATACTCTCTCTCGAACCTTTTATTTTATTCTAGTCTAATAATAAATTAGACTAATAAAATAAAAAATCATAATTATCAAGACCAATTCCTTAACCTAATTGCTTCATGACTTAAGGGCCATTCCGAGGACCAAAAGACATATCGCCTTGGCTACTAAAATGACCAAAATACCCCTGCTATATAAATAGTTATATTTTGCGTTTTAAATATTTTCTAATACTACCATAAGGAAATATTGACTCTAAGGATAATGTTGCGTTAGCAAAGTCTTCGACCTATAGGTGTAATGACCAAAATATCCCTCCACGCATCGCCGTGCAATTAGAGAGGAATAGTGTACTAACACCTCTCTAATAGACATCTACCATCCTTATACCTCTAGTCCAATGATCCACGACTTCTGGAATGTTTTCATTTTTCAAGGATGCTACCCTAAAGTAAACATCCATGTTATGTTCCCCAGCGTCCTGGATAATTAGATCATTTGAATAGTCATAAAGGGCGATATAGTATAGAAGTTATCTTGTATAAGTCTGTTTTAACTAACTAATCATATATACCCAACATACAAGTATATTGGTTCTACGAAAAAAATCTCAACAACAGTCTATCAAAGTATATGCTTCTAGCTTCGTCAAACTACCAACTCATACTCAAGAGGTAGAGTTTTAGTCCATGTTGTAGTAGTAACAGTCTGGGTTTCTTTTAAATAGTACTTTTAGAAACCACTATTACAGGTCCTATTCTACGTATTCGAAATACGCTCATGCTATGAAGTGAGTGGACTACTCACTGGCTAAAGGCAAGCCATTCCTCATTTGAAATTCATAACACAATAACCTATACATAATGAGATTCTCATTCTCATCGATCGGTTAAGAACAAACATTTATGTGTTAAGTAACCTGTAATCCATACCTTACTGTGAAAGACTACCATTCACATGGATCACTTACTTGAACATAATGGGTCCTTTCCAAACAAAAAAATCATGCACAAATAAAATGTAAATTCACAAACAAAATTTGAGAATAAATTCTTTTATTGATAATTCAATAATTACATTAAATAATCTAGTCATAAGGGCATATATTCCAACAAAGAGAAGGGATGAGTCATTTTCATAAAAAAACTTGGCAGAAGTGAAGTAAGATAGGTTGCCCCTATTGCTTGCAAAGCTCATTTTACTAAAATCTCTACTTAAATGAAGGAATTTAAGGTAGTGAGTTTTAGGTTTGGAGGAGGAAAATGTGGTATTTTTCAAGTTAAATCGGAGGGTTTCAAGGTGGGTTTTGATTAGTTGTGAAGAAAAGGCTATTACAAAGCCGCAGGAATGAAGAGATTCAAATGAATCAATAGTGGGGTAAGGGTGGGCTTCAACGGGTGATGGTAAAAGAAGGAAGAAACAACCACAGAAGGAGAAAAGTGAGGGGGAAAAAAGACAGGTATAACTGTCTTAAGTGTCAATTGTTCCTAATTAATTAACATATGTTGTAATATAACAATAGGCACCGGTTAAGGCCGATTAGAGTTTAAAACCCTAACTACACTAAATAAAATGATGTCCTTTTTTTGTCTCACAAATCCATGTTTCAAGTATAATAACATATGCTAGTTACTCTCAGTATCTCCGTGGTGTTAATGTTTTGGAATAAAACTGCTGCTTGTTCAACTAATTTAAATGGCAATAGGTTTGGTTCTATTCCCTGTAACACACAAATTTTTTTCTTTGTTTTCTCTTTTTATTTCTTTTTTATATATATTTACTAGAAAGAAAAAAAATAAACCACTTCAATAAAACACACCATAAATTAAACTAAATTAAGCCAAAATAACAAACAAATCAAATTCAAATCCAACCAATTACAGGTCCAAAACACACTAAAAAACAAGTAAGAACTCAAATAAGAAAACAAAACATAAATAAAATTGTACATATGTAGTAGAAGTAAAGTAAGAAAAAAGGTTAATTGTCTCCACTCTCATCAGGTGAACTGGTCTCTATAGTCCCCACAAGCGTGCCATTCTACTTATCTAAAATAAGCTTTGCAATATGCTTGATTTAGTTTTTCAAGGTTGTGAATTGATGCATTTTGTTTTCTCATTAATGCTTCAACCTCTTGGTGGCACAAATCAATGAAAGAAACCAACTTAGCTACCAAATCTTCAAGTGAGGGCTTTGGGGATTGTTGAGGTGGAAGTAGTAGAGGGCCATGGAAATGAAGAGGTACTTAAGGCCTAGCCATTGGTCTAGCTTGAACACCTTGAGGAGGAAATGGTTGGCTTGTCCTTCATTACTCTATGAAAAGTTTGGGTTGTTTCACCAAATGGGGTTATAGGTATTCCTATATGCATTGTTGCCTTGTCTTACATTTTCTACATAATCCACTTGCTCTAAAGTTTGCTCACTAGAAGTTCCTATGGTCTAGCATTCATGATTTGGGTGATTTTCCCCACAAAAATCGCAAAACATCACTTGAGCATGGGAAATCACATTTATGCTTTCAATCTTTTTGGTTAGAGCCTTGAATTTAGCTTCTAGTGATGCTATGGTATCATATTATGAATTCCTTGAGCATTAACCTTAGGTCCTAGGTTCCTGCACGAGTAGTTGTTCATAGCTATGCTCTCAATCAACTCTTCTAAGGTTTTACTACCAATTGTTCCTCTAGATAACACGTCAATCAATTTTTTAACTCTAAAGTTAAGCCCATTGTTGAAGGTTTGCATTTGTAGGCCCAAGTCTAGACCTTGGTGGGGGCATTTTCTAAGTAATTCTTTCTATCTCTCCTAGAAATTATAAAGGATTTTAGACTCCAATCGGCTGTCCTATGCAGAACCGGAATCGGTTGTGCTCTGTTTGACCGACGTCGCTCTATTTTTTTTAGATTTTCTCTCCCTTCCAAAGTGGGGCCGGCGCATTGCAAAGACGAGGTTTTTTCTCGTTTATCGTCCAATTCTACATAAAATTATCAAAATACCTTTCCAAAGGTAAAATATCAAATATAAAGGAATATGGCTAGTTATTGCATCAAAAGTATCAGCAAAAAATCTCAAATAACTAAGAAAATATAGGTAAGTTTAGTCCTTATCAATATATAAGACAGATTTCCCTATCAAGTAGAGAACAAAACACCAAT
This sequence comes from Voacanga thouarsii, assembly GCA_026120185.1. Taxonomy (NCBI): domain Eukaryota; kingdom Viridiplantae; phylum Streptophyta; class Magnoliopsida; order Gentianales; family Apocynaceae; genus Voacanga; species Voacanga thouarsii. The sequence goes on along the minus strand of JANUWF010001213.1, from coordinate 1,297,989 downwards.
TATTTTAAATTCAAAAAAACTAATATCAACAATTAAAAACATAAAAAAAAAATATGGATCTTAATGCAAAAGAACCTATGTAACCAATTTTAAATGAATAAATGAATAAAATATCAAAGAACTAAAATGTATCAAAGAAACTCCTAAAGCTACAAAAGAACAATATTTACATAAAAACCAAAGAAAATTCTCAAGTACAAATGGCCAAATCAAGCATATTTACAATAGAACATATACATGCACCTATATATAAATTAGCAATATGTACAAGTATACACATATATACAAGGCCAAATAAACAAAATTCAAGATTTTCAACATATTGGCATTATATCCCTAGCAACAAACATAAAAAACTTGAAGTGCGTTCTATGTGTGCTATGTGTTTCTTAGGAAGTATTATCTTAAAATCACCAAAAATAATCAAGTTTTAAACTAAAATATAAATATTACTCACACAACATATATATAGGCAAGTACACCTACAATCATCCTGTTCAAATAGGAACATTAAATGGTTTGTTCACATTTAAAGCTCTGTGACGTGTTGCTCTAGCTCTATATGGCAGATATTTTGTTTTCCATAAAATGCCTTCTAATGTGTTGTATGTGAACAACATATTTACTACATGTGGCATCCTCTATCCATATGTATCTTGTCAGGAATGTCTAAAGGTTTTGTGAATCACTTGATAAATATGTTATCTAAATTTCCTATTCAAACTTTTACATTGAAAAAATAAAATAAATAACATGGCTAAATTTTATTCTTTGAGGATTGAAGTCCTATTCGTACTGGTATAACATTGAGAATGTTGTTTACCTCTAATCCAAGTACTAGGAATAATAATATATTCAGTCGCCAATCTCATTTTTTCTATTTTTAGCCCGAGAATTTTATTTTTATTGAGCCATCAATAATTAAATTTTTTTAAATTGAAGATTCCAAAATTCTATGAAAATCAACGAATCAAGCTAACAGATATTCTCACAATTCGGATCCGATACAGCCTCCCACTCCCAAAATATGCTTTGAACTCTTGTTGCCACAATATCATTGATTTCCTTTCTGAATGTTTAGTGATCAAGAACCTGAACCAGGCATGCGTTGAGATGGTAATTAATGATTTCAAGGGTGAAAGTTCTAATGTTGTGGATATAAAACATAATACACGAGGCCAACTTACTTGTTTAATGATTTTATTTAGACAACAATGTACGTCAGAACCAATTTAAATCTTTTCCTTCACTCCTACTCTATTATTTTCTTATTTTTTATTTTCATGACACACATGAAATTTACGAAATGAGATTTACCTCCCTTTTCACCATTTTTCAATCCAAATTTGAATAAAAACAATGACAAATAAAGTGGAAATGAAATTATATGAGTAACATAAATGAAATATAAATACTATGAGCATAATTAAATTAACTACTAGAACTTTACTTACAAATTTATATACTAAATGATCCATATCTCTCTCGCCCCCTCCCCCGCACACTCTCTCCCTTTCTCCCCCTAACACATAAAAGAACATAAACCCTTCCTGAAAGCTTGAGATAGCAAATATAGCTGCCAATTATTAAATTGATCATCACTCTTGGTATATGAAATAAGAAGCTATATCTTTAGCAATATTTTTTGCATCATTTGATATTTTGAAAAGCCCAAAGCTTGAAAATCTAGCATAGTAGAGTCCATTTTCGCCTTTCCAGTGAGCAGGTTTCATTTTGCTTGGCATCCCTTTTTTGTTGAAATGGCAACTATCATCCTATGCAAATAGGAGCATAGCTAAGTCAATAAGAAATCAACTTACTATTTCATTAAGTTAACTTTCTGTTACTGAAAGTGAAATTTTAACACACCTTTAGCCAATTGCTTACTGTATTTCTGTAGCCAGCTGCAAGGATAATAGCATCTAATTTTTCTATTTTATCATTTGAAAACTCAACACAAAAATTATCAACCTTCTTTATTGATAGGAGAACCTGTGAAGCCAAAAATAATGTAAATTGTGCATAGTACATAATTACTATTAATATTTTAAATTGCCTATGTAAGTACCTTAATTTCTTTGGATTTGATCTTGGGAATTGTTCTAACATCAATAACTGGAGACTACCCCTTTGTTTTCTTTAGATGGAAAGGTCCTTCAGTTGGCCATTGAAGACCAATGTTAGAAATAATTTCGAACGACAAATTCACAAACATGCGAACAAGTGTATCCGCGATAATGCAAGGCAAAAATTGCAGAAGTATTATTCCAAGTCTCACTATTTCTTTTGTGAGAACATGCACATGAGATACAATGCAAAAGAAATAAGGCAATTCAAAAACTAATAGAGAAAATGGTAATAAAGACATTCTATAGTAACTTTAAATGTAAAAACACCAACAATTGCCATAAAGGCATTAACGTACAAAAAAAGGTGAAAAAGAAAATCAGATGTTTTTTCACCATTTCCCTGCCATATTTAAACACAAAAAATAAAATTACAATGAATTTAGGAATCCGATTATATGAGTAACATAAATGAAAAATAAATTATATGAGCACAATTAAATAAATTGCCATAACATGGCTATCAAATTAATAGACAAAATGATCAATCTCCCTATCTCTCTCACTTTGTCTTTTCCCCAAACATATACAAAAACATTGAAACTTCTTGAAATGAGTAGATATATTGTTGGTAATATTTTTTACATTATTTGATAATTCGAAAAGCCCAAAGTTGGAAAATGCAGCACAAAAGAGTCAATTTTCAGCACTCCGGTTAGTATGTTTCTTTTATTATTATTATTATTATTATTATTATTATTATTATTATTATTATTATTATTATTATTATTATTATTATTATTATTATTATTATTATTATTATTTGCATTCCATATTTGTTAAAATAGCTACTATCATCTCATTCAAATAGAAACATTAAATGGTTTGTTCACATTTAAAGCTCTATGATGTGTTGCACCAGCCCTATATGGCATATATTTTGTTTTCCATAAAATGCCTATTGATCTGTGGTATGAGAACAACATATTTACTACATGTGGCATCCTCTATCCATATATATCTTGTTTGGAATGTCTAAAGTTTTTGATGAATCACTTAATAAGTAACTTATCAAAATTTCCTATTCGAACTTTTACATTAAAATAAAAAAACAAGTAACATGGCTAAATTTCACTCTTGGAGGATTGGAATCCTATTCGAAGTGGTACAATAATGAGAATGTTTTTCACCTCTAATCCAATTACTATGAAAAGTAATAAATTGAGTCGCCAATCTCAAATTTTCTATTGTTGACCTAAGAATTTTATTTTTGATAAGCCATCCTTAATTATTTTTTTAAAAAATTGTAAATTCGAAAATGCTATGAAAATCAAAGAATTTAGCTAATAGATATTCTCACAATTCGAATCCACTACAGCATCCCACACCCAAATTATGCTTCGAACTCTTGTTGCCATAATATCATCAATTTCCTTTGCGAATGTCCAATGGTCAAGAACCTCAACCAAGCCTTGCAAAAGATTAGGTTCAATCCATTACATTGAGATGGTCATTAAGGATTTCAAGGGTAAAAGTTTTAATGCTATGCATATAAAACATTATACACGAGGCTAACTTACTTTTTTAATGATTCTATTTAGATAACAATGCACGTCCGAACCGATTTAAATCTTTTCCTTCACTCCAACTCTATTATTTGCTTCTTCTTCTTTTTTCATGACTCACATGAAATGTATGGATTGAGATTTGCCTCATTTTTCTCCATTTTCCATCTAAATTTGAAAAAAAAAAATGACAAATAAGGTAGGAATCAGATTGTATGAGTAACATAAATAAAATATAAATAATATGAGCATAATCAAATGAACTGCTAGAACATTGCTTAAAAATTTAAATACTAAATGATCCATATCTCTCTCTCTCCCCTCCTTCCCCCCATACTCTCCCCCTTTCTCCTACTGACACACAAAAAAACACAGACACTTGTTGATAACTTGAGATAGCAAATATAGCTACCAATTATTAAATTGATCGTCATTCTTCATATAAGAAAAAAGAAGCTATATATTTGGCAATATTTTTTGCATCATTCGATATTTTGAAAAGCCCATGGCTTGAAAATCCAGCACAATAAACTCCATTTTTGCCTTTCCAGCTAGCAAGTTTCATTTTGCTTGGCATTCCATCTTCGTCGAAATGGTAATTATCATCCTATGCGGATAGCAACAAAGCTAAGTCAACAAGAAATCAACTTACTATTTCATCAAGTTAACTTTCTGTTACTGAAAATGAAATTTTAACGCACCTTTAGCCAATTGCTCACTGTACTTCTGTACCCAATTGCAAGAATAATAGCATTGAATTTTTCTATTTTGTCATTTCAAAATTCAACACGAACATTGTTAATCTTTGTTATTGATAGGAGAACCTGTGAAGCAAAAAAGATGTAAATTGTGCATAGCACATAATTACTGTTAGTTTTTTAAATTGCCTAAGTAAGTACCTTAATTTCTCCAGATTTGACTTTGTGAACTGTACCAACATCGATAACTGGAGACCGTCCCACAGTTTTCTTTAGATGGAAAGATCCTTCAGTTGGCCTTTGAAGACCAAAGTCAGAAATATTTCCAAACGCCAAATTCACAAACATGAGAACAAGTGTATCCACAATAATGCAAGGCGAAATTTATAGAAGTATCATTCTGAGTCTCACTATTAATTTTTTTTGTGAGAACATGCACCTAAGATACACTGCAAAAGAAATAAGGCAATTCAAAAACTAATAGAGAAAATGGTAATAAAGACATTTTATAGTGACTTTAAATACTAAAACACCAACAATTGCCATAAAGGCATTAACGTACAAAAAAAGGTGAAAAAGAAAATCGTATGTTTCTTGTTCTAGTAATTGCATTTAAGGAAAATTATAGGTTGCAATAACTAAAATGATGTTTTAGTAGAAAGATGGGTGTGGGAATAATTTTTTCCCTAAAATTATGTCGAATGAATGGAATAATTACATATTGAGCAATATCTCAAATATTAGAAAATGAGACAAAAAAATTTGAAATAAGGATTAATACTTAGTTCAAAAACTTACAGGTTTGTGAATAACAATCGAGGCCTTTACATCACAGTTTGCCAAATCATACGCAATTTCCATGCTAGAATTTCCACAGCCTACTGCCAAGACATCTTTCTTTGAAAATTCTTTTCCATTTATATGACTCAAAGAATGAATCATTGTCCCACGGAAAGTATCAAGTCCATCAATTTTTGGAATAAATGGTTTACTATTTTCACCAGTTGCAACAACAAGAAACTTTGTAACAAACTTCTTAATCATTCTTGATGGGTTCTCCTCGACTAAAGCAAACCATTTTCCATCATGGGTATCAAATGAAGCTGACAGAACAAGGTGAATATACATAGGCTTGATTTCAAAGTAAGACGTATAGTTATCCAAATATTTGGATAGAATCAAACTTCAAAACAAATATGGGTGCATCGAAAGGGAACGACATGCAAGGAAGTTGACAAAAATCCTTTGACAAGTGAAGCTTCAAGCGATCATATGAATGCTTTTTTCGTATTGAACCACAACTATCCTCCTTTTCTAAGATAAAGCTTGGTAATTATTGGGTTTTTAATCAAGCCAAAGCCACTAGACGTACTGGGCCAACTCCTAGAATCAGCACCACAATTTCTTGCTCCATTTCTTGTTTTTCAAAGTGGAGAAGATTGATTGTTTACTTTATATGTGATTTGCAAGGAAATCAATCATAGCATGTTGGTTATTTATAGTGGAAAAACATCAAGAAAGTGTCCAACTTCTATGGAAAATCCTCTCTGCATGGCAAATACCGTGGTTCACATTTCATACTTTATGATATGTTATGCCAGCTCTACATGGCAGATATACTATTTTCCATAAAATGCCTTTTGATGTGTGGCAAGAGAATAACATATTTATGACAAGTGGCATCCTTCATCCATATTTACCATTGTTGGAATGTCTAAGTTTTTGATGAATCACTTGATAAGTAACTTATCCAAATTTCCTATTCAAACTTTTCCATTGCAAAACACAGAATAATGTGGCCAAAATTTGTAGTTTAAAGATTAGAGTCCAATTTGAAGAGGTATAATAGTGAGAATGTCATTAACCTCTAATCCAAGTACCAGGAATAGTAATATGTTAAGTCTCCAGTCTCTATTTTTCTATTTCTACCTAAGATTTTTTTTTTTTTTTTTTGTTGAGCCATACGCAATTAATTTTTTTATTTGTAAATTCCAACACGCTTTGAAAATCAAAGAATCCTGCTAATGAAAATTTTCGCAATTTGGATCCTCTGTAGTCTCCCACCCCCCATTATGCTTCGAACTCTAGTTGCCACTATATCATCGATTTCCTTTTCAAATGTTCAGTGGTCAAGATCTAGAACCTAGCCTTATAGAACATTAAGTTCAATCTGATGCAATGAGATGGTAAATTCATGAATTCAAAGGTAAAAGTTTTAATGTTGTGGATATAAAACATTATACGCGATACCTAACTAACTTGTTTAATGATTGTATTTAGATATCAATGTACTTTAGAACTGACTTTCATCTTTTCCTTTTCACTTAGTTGCTTCTTTTTTATTTTCTTGGCTGGTATGAAATCTACAAAATGAGATTTTCCACATTTTTCACTGTTTTCCTTCCATATTTGAATACAAAAAAGAAAACTACAACGAAGTTAGGAATCCGATTATATGAGTAACGTAGATGGAATATATATTATATGAGCATAGTTAAATAAATTCACATAACTCAGCTATCAAATTAATATACTAAATCATCCATCTCCATATCTCATTTGCTCTCTTTCTCTCTTCCCTAAACACACACACAAACATAGAAACTTCTTGAAAACTCGAGAAAGCAAATATAACTTCAAGGTATTAAATTGATTAAAATTCTAGGTATATGAAATGAGTAGTAATATAGTTGGCAATATTTTTTGCATCCTTTGATATTTGGAAAAACCCAAAGCTAGAAAATCAAGCGCATTAGAGTCCATTTTCAGCATTCCAAAGAGCACATTTCTCTCCTTTTTTTCTTTTTTTTTTTTTTGTTACTTTCCATCTTTGTTGAAATAGCAACTATCATCCCGTTCAAATAGAAACATTAAATGGTTTGTTCAAATTAAAAGTTGTATGATGTGTTGCTCAAGCTCTATATGCCAAATATTTTGTTTTCCATAAAATGCCTTCTGATATGTGTAATGTGAACTACATATTTACTATACATGGCATCCTCTATCCATATGTATCTTGCCTAGAATGTCTAAAGTTTTTGAGGAATCATTTGATAAGTAACTTATCTAAATTTCCTATTCAAAATTTTACATTGAAAAAAAAAAAACAAATTACGCAGCTAAATTTTATTCTTTGAGGATTGGTGTCTTATTCGAAGTGGTATAACATTGAGAATGTTGTTTACCTCTAATCCAAGTACTAGGAACATTAATATATTGAGTCGCCAGTCTCAATTTTTCTATTTGTGGCCTAAGAATTTTATTTTTGCCGAGTTGTCCATAATTAAATTTTTTTAAATTATAAATTCCAAAATGCTATGAAAATCAAAGAACCGAGCTGACAAATATTCTCACAATTCGGATCCGCTATGGCCTCCCAATCCCAAATTATGCTTTGAACCCTTGTTGCCATAATATCATCAATTTCCTTTTAGAATAATCAGTGGTCAATAACCAGAACTCGGCCTTGCAGCAGATTTGGTTTAATCTAATGTGTTGAGATGGTAATTAATGATTTCAAGGGTACAAGTTTTAGTGTTGTGGATATAGAACATTGTACACAAGGCTAAATTACTTGTTTAATGATTCTATTTAGACAACAATGTACGTCAGAACTGATTTTCATCGTTTTCTTCACTTGTACTCCATTATTTACTTTTTTTTCAATTTTCATGACTCCCACGAAATCTACGAAATGAGATTTTCCTCATTTTTCACAATCTTTCCATCCAAATTTGAATTAAAAAAATGACAAATGTGGTGGAATCATATTATATGAGTTACATAAATGAAATAAAAATAATATGAGCACAATTAAACAAACTGTAGAACTTTACTTTCAAATTTAAATACTAAATGATCCATATCCACCCCCCCCAACACTTTCTCCTTTTTTCCCCCTATCACTCGCAAAAACATAAACACTTCTTGATAACTTGAGATAGCAAATATAGCTGCCAATTATTGAATTGATTGTCATTCTTGGTATATGAAATGAGAAGCTATACCTTTGGCAAAATGTTTTGCAAGATTTGATATTCCGAAATGCCCAGAGCTTGAAAATCCAGTACAATAGAGTCCATTTCCGCTTTTCTAGCTAGAAGGTTTCAATATGATTGGCATTCCATCTTTGTTGAAATAGAAACTATCATCCTGTGCAAAAAGAAACATAGCAAAATCAATAAGAAATCAACTTACTACCTCATCAAGTTACTTTTTTGTTACTGAAAATGAAATTTTAACGCACTTTTAGCTAATTGCTCACTGTACTTCTATAGCCAATTGCAAGAATAATTGCATCAAAATTTTCTATTTTATCATTTGAAAATTTAACAAAAATATTTTAAATCTTCGTTATTGATGGGACAACCTGTGAAGAAAAAAAAGTTGTAAATTGGGCGTAGCACATAATTATGGTTAATTTTTTAAATTTCCTACATAAGTACCTTAATTTCTCCAGATTTGATCTTGTGGATTGTTCCAACTTCTACAACTGGAGACTGCCCCGTTGTTTTCTTTAGATGGAAAGGTCCCCCAATTAGACTTTGAAGACCAAAGTCAAAAATATTTCTAAACACAAAATGCACAAACATGAGAACAAGTGTATCCACAATATTACAAGGAAAAAATTACGAAAGTATCATTCTAGGTGTCAATATTTCTTTTGTGAGAACATACACTTGACTTACAAGGCAAAAGAAATAAGTCAATTAAAAAACTAATAGAGAAAATGGTAATAAAAACATTCTATAGTGACTTGAAATATTGAAACACCAAAAATTACCATAAAGGCATTAATGTACAGAAAAATGTGAAAAAGAAAATCATATGTTTCTTGTTCTAGTAATTGCATTTAAGGAAAATTATGGATTGCAATAATTGAAATGATGTTGTAGTAGAAAAATAGACATGGAAATAATTTTTTCCCTAAAATTATGTCAAATGAATAGAACAATTACATATTGGGCAATATCTCAAATAATAGAAAATGAGACAATAAATATTTAAATAAGGATTAATACTTAGTTTGAAAACTTACAGGCTTGTGAATAACAATCGAGGCCTTTACATCATAGTTTTCCAAATCATAAGCAATTTCCATGCCTGAATTTCCACAACCTACTACCAAGGAATCTTTCTTTGAAAATTCTTTAACATTTTTATAACTTAAAGAATGAATCAATGTCCCACGAAAAGTATCAAGTCTTTCAATTTTCGGAATAAATGGTTTACTATTTTCACCAGTTGAAATGACAAGAAACTTTGCAACAAACTTCTTAATCGTTCTTGATGGCTTGTCCTTGACTAAAGTAATCCATTCTCTATCATGGGTATCAAATAAAGCTAACTGAACAAGTTGATTATACATAGGGTTGATTTCAAAGTGAGAGGTATAGTTATCCAAATACTAGATAAAATCAGACTTCGAAACAAATGCGGGTGCATCAAAAGGGAATGGCATATGAGAAAGTTGGAAAAATTCCTTTGACAAATGAAGCTTAAAGAAATAATATGAATGCTTTTTCCATAATGAATTGCAACAATTAATTCTCCTTTTTCAAGAAAACATTAGGCATTTCTTGGGCTTTTAGGCAAGCTGAAGCCGCTAGACCTGCAGGGCTAGCTCCTACAATCACCACCATAGTTTCTTGCTCCATTTCTTGTTCTTCAAAGTGGGGAAGATGGATTATTTGATTTGTATATGATTTGCAAGGAAATCATTCATAGCATGTTGGTTATTTATAGTGGAAAAAACATCAGGAAACGTGTCCAATTGCAATGGAAAATTCTCTCTGCATGGCAAATACCTTGGTTCACATTACATACCCTATGATGTGTTGTGCCAGTTCTACATGGAAGATATGCTATTTTCCATAAAATGCCTTTTGATGTGTGGCCGATAAATAACATTTTTATGACAAGCGTCATCCTTCATCCATATTTACCATTGTTGGAATGTCCAAGTTTTTTATGAATCACTTGATAAGTAACTTATCTAAATTGCCTATTCAAACTTTTCCATTTCAAAACACAGAATAACAGGGATAAATTTTGTAGTTTGAATATTGGAGTCCAATTCAAAGTGGTATTACATTAAGAATGTCGTTAACCTCTAATCGTAGTACTAGGAATTATAATGTATTGAGTTACTAATCTCAAATTTTCTTTTTCATCCCAAGATTTTTTTTTTATTTTGTTAAGCCATACATAATTAATTCTTTAATTTGTAAATTCTAATAGGCTTTGAAAATTAAAGAATCAAGCAAACGGATATTCTCGCAATTTGGATACTCTATAGCCTCTCCCCCCCCCCCCCCCCCCAATTAGGATTCGAAGTCTTGTTGCCACAGTATCTTTTATTTCCTTTCTAAATGTTTAGTGGTCAAGATCTAGAACCAGGCCCTGTAGAATATTAAGTTCAATCTAATGCAACGAGATGGTAAATTAATGAATTCAATGGTAAAAGTTTTAATGTTGTGGATATAAAACATTATGCACGATACCCAACTAACTTATTTAATGATTGTATTTAGATATCAATGTACTTTAGAATTGACTTTCATCTTAGCTTCTTCTTTTTTATTTTCTTGGCTTATATAATATCTATGAAATGAGATTTGCCACATTTTTCACCATTTACCTTCCATATTTGATTACAAAAAAGAAAAGTACAAGGAAGTTCGGAATCCAATTATATGAGTAACATAAACGATATGAGCACAGTTAAATAAATTGCCAGAACTTCACTATCAATTTATACACTAAATGATCTATCTCCCAATCTCTCTCATTCCCACTCTTCCCCAAACGAACACAAAACATTGAACTTCTTGATAACAAGAGAAAGCAAATATATAGCTCTAAGGTTTTAAATTGATCATCAGTTATGGTATATGAAATGATTAGTTATATTGTTGTCAATATTTTTTGAGCCATTTGATATTCCAAAAAGCCCAAAGCTGGAAAATCCAGCATATAGAGTCCATTTCAACACTCCAGTGAACAAGTTTCTTTTTTTTTTTTTTTTTTTTTGTGCACATTCCATCTTTGTTGAAATAGAAACTTTCAGCCTGTTCAAATAGAAACATTAAATGGTTGGTTCACATTAAATGCTCCATGATATGTTATGCCAATTCTATATGCTGATATTTTGTTTTCCATAAAATGCCTTCTGATGTGTGGCATGTGAATAACATATTTACCACATGTGGCATCCTCCATCCATATGTATCTTGTCTGGAATGTCTACTGTTTTTAATGAATCACTTGCTAAGTAACTTGTCTAAATCTCATATTCAAACTTTTACATTGCAAAAAATAAATAACATGGCTAAAATTTATTCTTTAAGGATTAGATCCTATTCGAAGTGGTATAACAATAAGAATGTTGTTAACCTCTAATCTAAGTACTAGGAACCGTAATATATGGAGTAGCCAATCTCAAATTTTCTATTTTTGGCCTATGAATTTTATTTTTGTGGAGCCATTCATAATTAATTTTTTTATTCGTGAATTCCAAAACGCTATGAAAATCAAAGAATCAAGCTAATGGATATTTTCACAATTCGAATCCACTATGGCCTCCTACTCTCAAATTATGCTTCAAACTCTTCTTGCCATAATATCATCGATTTCCTTTCCTAATGTTCAGTGGTCATGATCCAGAACATGGCCTTGCAAAAGATTAAGTTCAATCTTGTAACTCCCTGCAACCATAGGGCCCGAATGGTTGTGGTGTCTTCCTATCTAAGTAGTAAGTAGCTTTATAATGAAATAATTATGTAAATAAACTAGAAAGCTTTAATAACTTCCAAAGGAAACTTGATCATAAATTTAGAAGATAAGTCAACATTAGTCCTTACAAGCTTTCTTGAACATAACTCATAAAACCCGAATACTAAAATACAAAGTATTTTCCAAAACACATAAGATATCCTCTCTCAGGTCTTGATTCTATACAAGTCGAAGACCTATACTAGTGTGCCTGAAAACACGAATAAAACCATGTGAGATATAAAATCAGTATGTCCCAGTGTGTGCTATGAGAATTTTGACAAATATCTTTGGTGATGCATGTTTTGGAAGTGAGTAACATGTTTACTGAATATAATTTTTTCTTACTTTTCGAAAAAAAACTGTAAAATAACATTGAGCTTTTAGTAGCAAATCATATTGTATTCTCAAAATATGATCTCCATATCCAAAACTCATAGTAACTCATATTATGATATCACATGGAAGGAACATTAGCCCAATTGAAAACATCAACCCCATAGGATCATAATATTATGAATATGATAAAATGCATGATTAACCTAGTGCGTACAGTACAACCAATCACACTTTAACCATCGTCATAGCTTGCCATACCAGCACAGGTGTTCCATGCCCGTCCTCCGTTTTCACCAGCGAAAACGTGTTACTAGCTAAGGGTGGCTAATTTCAATGTCTCGTCGCCCTATTTAGAGTAAAACAAATTCCAAAACTGATCAGGTTACTTGGAACCATTTATCTCTAACGTAGACTAGTACTCAATCAAAGCCCCTGCTGAGTACTCAATGCTTTGATAATCGCAATGTCTCAATGCCACTCCACATTATCCCAATCCAACATCCTTTCACATAATTATTTTTTCAAAAATATTTGAAATACCATATATTTCAAATCTCAATATCAGAACTTCAACCATTCCAGAATTTCATAAGGGCAAACTATCCTGGTGACCTCAAACTATTTCAAAATTCAAGTTTTGCCCTCCAATTAAAAAAAGCATAAAAACGTTACTCGAACTTTTTAATCGTCCAGCTTTTGCCCTTCTATCAGTTGAATGGTCAACTGACAATTCTATTAATTTTTAAGGGCATTTCGATAATTCATAATTTTTAATAATAAAATATATTATTATCTTTTTTTGTTCATTTTAAAAATTTTCTTTTTTCTTTTTTCTTTTGGTATTCTTTTTTTCCATTTTCCTCTTCTCCTTGTTGTTCATTGCCACTACAATTCTACTTTCTCTGGAATTGCTGCTATTGCTGATCCATCGGTTTCGGACTCTTCTAATAGCTAAAGAGGAAGTAGAAGCAGCTTTTCCAACATCTATGTGCTCGTCTTTTAATAACCCTTTTCATCTTCCTACTGACCATTCTTTTTGTCTAGGCTATTCTTCAACCCCACAAACCACCATTTTTCCTCCAAAAGGCCACCATCTTCAACTTTAATGTCTCTGCACCAAACATCCTATCCACCACCAACCAACTCACCATCTACTCTAGCAACCCTAATGATAAAATATGAATTTATTGATTAGCTGATGATTAAGATGTATGGGCTTGTGAAATGGAAAGTCAACACCTTTGTCTCTGGCCGCTACCATCTTCACATCACTTGCCCGGCTTACATTCTTTTCAACAATAGAATCTGCTATCTTATTATCAAATTATATTAAATTTTTTGATTTTGTCATCGACACTTGGTTTATTTATGTTCAAATTGCCAATTCTGCCAAGAATCAAAATCTGAATTGGCTTTGGATAGTGCAGTTCTGGTGCAAAAAATTGAAGTCAAAACTAAAACAAGCAGTTCTAATATAGCAGCCACCCCGAGTTTTAATAGAAATGTTCGGGCAATAATTTTGAACACAAATAAACAAGTGTCAGTAAGCCCAATTGAAGATGGGTTTTCTTGCTGTGCATTTCCGCCGATGAGTTCGATGATTTCTTTTCTATTATTATTCTTTTGATTTGTTCTGCAAAAATTGTTTTGAATTCTTGGATTTCCATGGAGCTGGTGAGGTTGGATTCGGTATTTTACATATGTTGTATAAAGGACTACAGAAAAATAAAATACGCAGTAGAAGATAGCAAATTAAAAATTTTTTTGAGTCAAAATCTAGGAGTATTTACTTCTAGGGTGTTTAATTTGAATAAATGGAGTTGGATTTGGATTTGACAGCACTTTCTGAACAAGAATGTCTACTTGTTCCACGAGGACACTAGCTAACTGTCGACTCCTTCGCATCAAACAGTTACCACGTTTACCAACTCTTGACCTTTTAGAGTATTCTCTAACTTTATAGACCTCTACTGGTGAAAGTAGAATTATGGTGAAGAAGATTGGAAGAAAAACGGATGAGCTAAACGTTAAAGGGAAACGAAATGAAAAGAAAAATAGTGGCTACGTTTGTTACAAGGAAAAACCAACGACAACTTTTTTTTTTTTTTTTCTTATAGGAAAATCAGTCAACCATCCTCAGGCAGACGAGATGCCTTTTTATAAAATTTCTCCAGCTTTCCTTTTCCTTTACAAACTCAATAGCCAGCTTTCCTATTTCTTTTCATATTTTCAATTTTCCTTTTTACATGTTGCTGCTCCCAGGGATTTTTTAATTCCCTATGCCGTAACTAAAAATCCTGGTGGGCCAGGGTTGTTCTCTAATTAGCCATGACTAATTAATTAACTCTTTTATAAATTAATTAATCTATTTGGGCCCAATATAAAAATTACCTAAGATAATTAATTAAATTAGTTCTTGTAGTAATTAATTAAACTATTTGAGGGCAATATAAAATTACTTAAGATAATTAATTAATAAACCAATTAATTAAATTGATCCAATTACTTATTCTAGTCCAAATAAATAATTAATTAGACTTCTAGAATAATTCTTCCAATAATAAATTTACCCAATAAGTCCATATAGTAAATAAATTTATTAAGGTTATTTGAGCTACTCTAGGAACCAAAAGACATATTATTCTTGTCTACTAAAATGATCAAAATACCTCAGCTAACAAAGAGCAGTTAAATATTTCATTTATCACCATATAAAAATATTGACTCCAAGAATAATATTGCAAGTGTGGTGCCTTTGACCTATAGATGTAATGACAAAAATACCCTTCTATGTAACTTCCGTCATTGAGATAGGAAAAATGCACTAATACTTTTCTCAATGATATCTATCATCATTTGATAGCTAGTCCAATAATCTATGACATCTAATATGTATCCACTTAGCACAAGGAGCTATCCAAAAGTCTACATTTTAGTCACGTTTCCCAAGGCCCTAAATTATTGGATTATCCTAGACAATCACAAAAAGGTGATTTCTTCACATATAAATCCGTCTTAATTAACTAGAGTCATACACCTAAGTATAAGGTTATTGGCCTTGTGATAAGACCCCAACCGACATATATCAAAGTGTATTAGTCCAGCTTCACTAGTCCATCAACTTATACTCAAATCTCAGGGTACTCGTCCACATAGAACTGTGATAAAGTAATCTTTATTTAGTTTAGTACTTTATTAAAGATTATTATTGCGTGGTCTAATTCTACGTATTACAAAATAAGCTTACACAATTGGCATAAGTAGACTACGATTGGTTAAAGGTAAACCATTTCCCATTAGGAAACCAAAGTGTAATGATCTAAACCATGACGTAATGCCCAGCTTCATTAATCTATCAAGAATAATTTTTCACTATGTGTTAGTAGCCTATAATCTACACCTTATTGTGAAAGTACGACCTAATCATGTAGATTATTTACTAACACACTTAGACCTCAATGTGCAATATATATAAACAAACAACTATTAATGAATGAAATTTTTATTAATTTTCAAAATATAGAAGTACATAGGCCATTTTAGGTGTATATTCCAACAATCTCCCACTTACACTAAATGGGTTGTGATAGTCCATATATGCCTACCCTTATGACATCTAAGTATCTTTGAAACACCTTCGCTGTTAAAGGTATGGTAAATGGGTTCACCAGATTGCTTATTGAGGAAATTTGATCAACCACTATCTTATGTTTCTAGATAAATTCTCGGACCAAGTGATACTTCCTTTCAATGTGCTTGCTCTTCCTATAGTTTCTTGGCACCTTGCATTGTGACACAGCTCCAGAATTGTCATAATATATTTTTATGAGCTTGTCCATGTGTAGCATAACTTTAAGTTCTGTGAGAAACTTTTAGAGCCAAACCGCTTCTTTAAAAGCTTCTAAAGCAGCCACATACTTAGCTTCTATAGTAGAATCTACAATATAAGATTACTTGACACTCCTCCATGAAATAGTCCCTCTAGATAAAGTAAAGATATATCTACTAGTGAATTTTCTTTCATCTTTATCCGCCTAGAAGTATGAGTCAATGTAACTAATAGGAACTAAGTTTTCGGCTCTGTAAACTAGCATATAATCCCTTATTCCCTTTAGATACTTGAGTATATGTTTTACAACTTGCAAATGTTCTTCCTAGGGTTTGACTGATACCTGCTAACCATGCCTCTTCAAAACAGATATCCAACCTAATACAAAGCATGGTATACATGAGACTTCCCACTATCAAGACATAGGAAATCCTATTCATCCTTTCATTTTCTTCTTATGTCTTAGGACACTGCTTAGAAAATAAGGTCAATCTGTGCCTAAAGGGTATGATTGCCCTTTTGCACTGATCTATGCTAAACCTAACCAATATCTTGTCAATATAAATAGGTTAGGATAAGCCTAATATTCTTTACTTTCTATTTCTAAGAAGCTTAATACCAATAATATAGTTGGCTTCTCCCATATCCTTCATACTAAATTGACTTGATAGCCAAACTTTTACAGATGATAATGTCCCTACATTATTTCCAATGAGTATAATGTCATCTACATAAAGTACTATAAATGACACATTGTTCTCATCTGACTTCCTATATACATATGATTCATCCGTATTTTGTATGAAACTATAAGACTTCATAGTTTCATCAAAATGCATGTTCCATACTCATGATACTTACTTACGTCCATAAATGGACTTCTTAAGTTTGCAGACCATATATTCTTGGTCTTTCTCAATAAAGCCTTTAGGCTATGACATATAGATATTTTCGCTAAGATAACTATTAAGAAAGGCTGTCTTGACATCTATTTGACATATCTCATAGTCATAATGGCATACGATAGCCAAGAGAATATGTATGGATATAAACATGGCAACATGTGAAAATGTATCATCATAATCGATCTATTCTTTCTGAGTATAACCTTTTGCAACTAACCTTTAAAGATTTCCACCTTTCTATTCGTTTCTCCCTTTCTCTTATATACCCACTTTTACTCTATAGGTTTAATCCCTTCAGGTGTAGTGATAAGATCTCAGACTCGATTGAAATACATAGATTCAATCTCAGTATCCATTGCAGCTTGCCATCTGTCCATATTAATATTAATAATGGCCTTGTCGTATGTAGCATGATCTTATTCCTAATAGTCAGAGACCATCTCAAAGGCCTCTCCAGTCTATCTGTCAGAAACCCAAGATATCATCCCACTATGATGCGGCTTAGTCTGTATGGGAATATCTGGTTGTGTCTCTTTTGGTTCCTCAATTAAGGTTGTAGAAATTGAAGTGTCACTCAATTTCTCTTCAAATTCCACTTTATTCGAAACCTTAGTGGATGTACTCTATTCATCCTCCAAGTACCTAATATGAGTAATTATAAGTACTTTTTGCACTTAGGATAATAAAAGCATCCATCCCTTGTTCATTTTGGATACCCTATGAAGTAGCACCATTCTGATATTGGGTCTAGATTACGTTGTTTAGTCAGTACATAAGCTAGACAACCCCATACCTTGAGATGATTCATACTAGGCTTTCCTCCAGTCCATATCTCATAGGGTGTCTAGGCCTGACTTGGAAGGCATCAAGTTCAGAATATATGCTGCTATTTCCAGAGCATATCCCATAAAAGAAATAGGAAGAGTAGAATGCCTTATCATGCCTCTAACAATTTCCATTAAAGTTCTATTTCTTCTCTTAACTACTCAATTCTGTTGGGGAGTACTAGGTGTAGTTAGCTGAGATATAATGCCCTGATGTGCTAAATAGCCCTTGAATTCACCAAAGAGATCCTCTTCGCCATGATCTGATCTTAGCTTTTTGATTAGTTTTCCTCTTTGGCGCTCTACTTATGCCTTAAACTCCTTGACTATATTAAATAAATCAAACTTGTACCTTATCAAGTAAACATAACCAAAATGTGAGTGATCATCTGTGAACGTGATAAAGTAATTATAACCTCCTCTAGCTGGTGAAGATATAGGACCACAAACATCAGTATGAACTAATTCTAACATTTCCTTGGCCTTTTCCGCCTTTTAAGTAAAGGACTTTTTGGTCATTTTACCTATAAGGAGATTCACACTGAGGCCATTCTTCCAATGTCAATGAGTCTAAGAACCTATTTTGGATTAACTTTTGAATCCGATTATGATTTATATGTCTTAATCTCAAGTACCATAAATAAGAGTTATTTGATGTGGCATTTCTCTTCTTATTATTAGGTTCTGTCTAAGTATTATTTATTTGATAATTAATAGGATTAATATAAAAAAGATTTTCATACATGGTTCTAGTGCAAATAACTTTTCCATTTCTACTGATTGAAATATCAGAATAGAAAGAAATAGAATATTAGGATTCGTGGACTCCTAAACGCGAAAACATCCACGAATTCCTTCCAAGGACCCAAGTCAAACGATTAAGATCAATCTAGGAATTACAGAATTACCTCTGTTTGACATAATCAAGACATCTCGCTTCTGGTTTTCAGGCATATGTGCAACTCGAACTATCACTAGACACTGCAATGTGCGAACATCCTCTATCGGATATACACGATGAACTAGCTTGTTACCTGAGAATGCTAGTGCCTAGAGTTTGAGAGGCTTAATTTTGCTGGTGAATTGGAGGCATGAATGGTGTGACAGAGAGCTAACTTCAGAAAACGGCTAGGGTTATCCTTTTAAAAATAACCCAAACCTCTTGGAGTCCAACTCTCATAATATCTTATCATATTTTATTTTAAATTCAAATTAAAACTGATATGATAAGATTCTGCCATTATTTCGATAATTTAACTAATTAATTTACCAAATTAGATTCTTATAATCGGGACATCCTCCAAATACATCAAATGTGGACATATTTCAGATTCACTGTATCTGGTCATTTTTTTTAGGTTCAATTAACCTAGACATATTTCCAGATACATCGAACCTAGTTACCAGAAACATAACCTGAAGTATTCGCTTAATGTGTGACCTTATAAGTTCATTTAAAGCTGGTAATGTGCCCAAATCACATTTAAATGGCCCACAAGTTATAAGTGGTTTCTAACAAAATAATATAACTATCCAGGTTTAAAGAAGATCAGTGATCTCTTTGAACCAAACCATAACTTTATATTTAGTCCTTTTGTCATACGATATCCAGATTAAGTATAAGGCATGCAGTATGTCATTCTTATTAAGTTTAATCAATTATTTCTTGATCTCATAGTAGACTATTCAAACAAATGATATCAATATCTCAAATTGATATATTTGAGTACAACTATGCATTTTAACAGTTTAACTTATCAAATGGCCCATAGACATCTCTCCCAAAATTGAGAGGGACAAATTCCTTCACTATCAATTATATTTCTCTCCCTGGTTTATCCTATATCCAACAGTGGTCTAATTTATTATCTGGCTAAAGACAACTTTAGATAACGTCAAAATATAAAATTTATCAAGTAGGAAATTATGATGAATTTAAGTCGAAGGACTTTTAATATCATTATGGCTAGAAAGTACTTATGGCATGTTCCATGAAGTACTGTTACAGTGGGTCATGTCCAATACAATGTTCTCTAATATTTATTTATATTTTGACTTGATATCACATATATCCATAACCAATAAAATGTAGCCATCAAGTCACAAACATACTAATCTTAATTTATTATTGTTCCACTAATAATAATCAACTAGGGTCAATTTAAGAATAATCATTGTATTTGTTATAGGATTTTACTATCAAGTCACATACTTGATGACCACAAAACTAAATGCACTATTCATGAAAAAAAATGTCCCATAGTATTATATAATACATAATAACAAAAGTTTAAGTACAAATTGTTTTAGGGCATATCCCTAACATAAAATAACCTTGACTAATCAATCTTAAAACTAAAATCAAATTCTATTTAAAACTAGAAATATATAAAATGTCCTTTAAAACTAAAATCCTATTATAATTAAATAAAAGCTCCAAGTCTCCCATTGCCTCGGCCCATCCTTTTGCTCCATTGCCCACTCTCAATCCATGCTCTCTTCTATTGAGTCACCTTATCTTGCTGAATCCCTACAAGGAGTTACAGATATGGTTAGTAGCTCCAGAGTCAACAATCCAAGTGGATGATGATCCAACCATCAAAATGACTCTGAGCAACACTTGAGGAACTTGACCAAGAAGTCCAAAAATCTTTTTTGAAATGCCCCTTCTTTCCTCACTCAAAACACTTGCGCTTAAGCTTGGCACTGGGCATGGACGGATCGGTCTTGGATGCCTTGGGTTGGCCCACTACATTGTTCTAGTCTTTCTTCTTCTTGAACTTCTTGGGCTATGCCTTAGTTATAGAATATGGTCCAGAGTGAGTAACCAAAACCTTTAACACAGTGATATGATCTTGACGGTGATTTTTTAGTGAATTTCGTGGCTAAATTTAGGGCAAAATGCAAGGCCCATCAAAGACCACAAAACAGTAGTTTTTGTGAATAAACAAGTAACTCAATTCAAATACTAGAACCCTAAGCCAAAATAAAGAACTTACAACTCTAGAAATAAGAATCAAATCTACTAATTCATACCCAAGAACCCTCAACCCAACTATGGAGCTAAGAACACTTAAAGAAGATAAACTAGGCAACAAAAAATAACCTTAACTCTAGACCCTTAAATTAGCAAGAAACTAAGATTCTATTTTAATAGGTTAGTTTTATCTATCCTTAAGAGTTTATAGACTCAAATTAAAAGTAAGGAATGAAATCCTAAGATTTGTCTTGGTCTTCATGGAAGAACTCTCTCAAGAGTGTCTTTTGATCTCAATAAAATATCCAAATTATATTTGAAATGTTATAATGTCATATTATATATATATATATATATATATATATATATATATATAGGCATCCAAATCTAACTAAAGTAAGATTAAATCTCAACCATTCAAGCCTTTAAATGGTCAAAAATATCCCTATAACATAATAAAAGTCGTGAAAATTTAATTGGGAACAACAGAATATAAGAAAATTTTGAGTAAAAATTGGGTGTTGTCTGAAGTGACCCAACGCTGGGTATCCTTCTTGGGCCTGGCACCGAGTTGGATTTGCCCAATTTAGCCAGCAAGCCGAGGAGACCAGGCGTCGGGTGGCCTTCTTCGGCTTGGCGCCAAGTGAGCGTTGTCCCACTGCTAGTTTCATTTTTCTTATCCTCAGCCTTTCTCTTGCACTCCTTTGACCTTCCACATAAATTTCTGTGCAAATGCAGCTTTCTTTTGCCTTCTCTTTGGCACCCATCTCTTCACACTATTAATGTTCTTTAGCTTATTGGTTGGTTTTGCTTGAATTCTCCCTTGTGAGCCTCCATGTCTTGCATTCTTCCAAGGTGCCATGAAGTGTGGCTTGTAGTTCCATCCCCCCTTTTTAGTTTTAGCATATTGCTTAGATGTATTCGTATCATTTCCCCCTTCTTTGTGCGAATTTGTCTTCAAATGAGCATTTACATAAGATTTCAAACAAGAAGGTTTGTTTTGAAGACTAAATGTTAGCATATGTTCCCCCAACATAAAGTGCATTCTTCCCCTCTTCTTCACTCTTCTTTTTTGTAGCTTCACCCTCATTGTTTTTATCTTTTAAGCACAAAAGAGTCACTCTCATTTTATCTCCATTTTCTCTCCTTTTTTTTTACTCTCCTCCTTTGCTCCCTCTTGTTTTGAGGTCTCATTTTGCACTCATTCTTTTCCATCATTTTCTTTCTTATTCTCATTCTTTGGAAGGTCTTTTACCACACTTTTCTTTTTCTCATTATCCCTTATTTTCCCTTGTACTTCTCTCACCTCACTTGGGGGTAGGGGTAAAAGAGTATATAGCTTACTTCCTTTAATAACCGAGTAGGAATTTCTCCTTCCATCATACAACACACTCCTATCAAATTGCTATGGCCTTCTCAAAATTAAGTGGTTAGCTTGTACAAGGACTACATCACAAACAATTTCATCTTGATACTTCCTCCATTTCAATTGTCAACAACACTTGTTTGTTCACCCTCAACTTCCCACTATCACGGTACCATTGCAATCTATAGGGATTGGGGTGTTTCATTACATATAAACCCAATTCTTCCACAAGACTAGCACTCAAGATATTGGTAAAGCTTCCTCCATCAATGATAGCAACATATGACTTTTGGTTGATAAGGCAATGGGAGTAAAAAATATTGTTTCTTTATAGGCTCTTCTTCACTTCATCATCAGAAGTTCTCATTTCCTTAATTGCAACTCCAGCTAAAGAGTAAAGGGGTGACACAACAATTGCTTCGTTACTAGAATTATCATCGCCATTGTGCCCATCATTTTGTTTCTCATATCCACAATCCTCCTCTCCACTAGTTATCTCTTCTTAAGTATTGGTAAACATCAATTTCTTAGTTAGACACTCATGTGAGATGTGTCCATAGCCTAAGTATTTAAAGAATTTAATGTCCATAGTTCTTGGAGGTCTCTCAATACCTTTCCCCTTTTCCTTGGCCTATTCTTCTCTAGGCTTGTAGGGCTCTCTTGGTGGTCTTTGCGGTTTTGGTTGCTCTTCCCCCTCTTTAAGTTAATGGTTGAAAGTAGGATTGGTGTAGATGACTTCTTTAGAATCTTTAGAATGTGGCTTCTTTAGATGGCTTCTTTAGATTGGTGTAGATTGGTGTAGATGGTGTAGATGACTTTTTTTTGAGTTGTCCCTCAATTTTAATGGCCATATGCACCATCTCCTCCAAGGTCTCATAAGAATGTAACTCAACCACATTTGCTATCTCCCTATTCAACCCACTCAAAAATGTTGGTTTTGTAGCCCTCACATCCTCAAGAATGTTTACCCTTATTAAGGTCACCTCCAATTCTTTATGAAAATCCTCTACACTTTTACTTCTTTGTCTTAGCACATGCAACTTTTGGTAAAGTTCATTATAGTAGTGTAGGGATATAAATCTCCCCTTTATCAAGTTCCTCAACAATTCCCAAGTGGCAACCGGTTGATCTCCTATTCTCCTTATTTGGGATGCTACATGGTCCTACCAAGTTAAAGCATACTCAAGGAAGCTTGAAATGGCTAATTTAACCTTAGTTCGCTTATAATATTCATGGCACTCAAACAAAATCTCCATTCTCCTTTCTCATTCAAAATAAGCCTATGGGTTACTTTTGCCTTGGAAATGGGGTACTTTCATTTTGATATGCCTTAATTCTCTATCTCTCTCATCTTTATCTAGCCTTCTCATTCTAATCCCGTTTCCCTAGTTTTGCCCTCCATAATCTTTCTCATGGACTCCCTCATCCCAATCTCCCATTCTTTCAAACTCCCTCTCAAGCCCCCTCACATTTTGTCCATCATGTCTACCTTGCATTTTACCTCTTCCTCCTCGCAACCCTTGCCTACCTCCCCTGAATGGTGGAAGTGAATGACTTCCAATGGAATGTTCATCTCAATCCTCTCCTTGCTCATATAATGGGGGCGTGATATGTTTTTCTCTCTCATCCTAGGGCTATCTTGTTCTCTGTAACCCTGTATTTGTACAACGATTGAGGCTACGCCTTAGTTAGTTTGCAATTCTGTTATATCTCTCCTCATCTCATCCATTTTTACATTAAGAGTTTTAAAGGTGGCTCGAATGTCAAAAGAGTCTTGGGACATTTTTGTTAGGATTTTACTTGGATAGTTTAGATAAAAGAAGTAATTTCCTCAAGCACTCCCTTACGTGTTTGCACTCACTCACGTGTTTAAGTCTCTTTGGCTTTTTTGCAAATAAGCTCACCCCTTTGCCTTTTTTTTCAATTCACTCAAGTGCTCAACAAGTTCTTCCCACAAAATTCTCCCTTGTTGCTTAGGAATTAGTCTAAACTTTGACTAGTCCACTAACTCTCTAAGGACAACTAACTAGATGACTAACGGTGGAAGTTGATCAACACATAACAATGAGCCTCAAAAGTTTATATTAATCAAATAGATTCAATGAATTCAAGTAGCTCAATAAAATTGACTAGGAAATGGGTGAATGGACAAGGCCTAACAAGAATTTTCAATGTAACACTAGAGGTTCAAGGAATGTAGCATTCAAGAGTAAGATAAAGAATTTATCAACTAAGATGATCTCAAATGGACAAACAATGTCCCCAAAATATTTGAAATGATAGATAATAAACTATAGAAAGTGTTTGCAAAAGTTTTAGTCACAATTTCAAGTAAAAAGTTCACTCAAGCAAAATATCAAACACTTTGTAGGCAATTTTCGGCACTCAAGATATAGCAGATATTTTAAGCAATTTTAGCCCCCAAAGTCAACAAATAACAAGAAATTTTCAATCTCCAATGTTTATACTATCAACAAAACACAAGTTTAACACATAAAATACAAGAAAAATTAAAGCTAATTTGACCTTTTTGTAGCACAAATTTAAGTTACGAGATTGACCAATTTTAAAGCCTTGTTCAATGTCTCCAATCAAAGCTTCCTCTCTTTGATACCAAACTATTTGATATGATCTTGAGGGTGATTTCTAAATTAATTTCATGGCAAAATTTAGGACAAAATGAAAAACCCATCAAATAGCTCAAAATAGTGGTTCTTGTGAAGAAATAAGTTACTCAATTCAAATACTAGGACCCTAAACTAAAATAAAAAACTTAAAACTCTAGAAATGAGAATCAAATCTACTAATTGATACCCAATAACCCTCAACCCAACTATGGAGCTAAGAACACTTGAAGAAGAAAAACTAAGCAACCAAAGATAACATGTACTCTAGACCCTTAGATTAGCAAGAAACTAAGATTCTATTTTGATAGGTTAGTTTGATTTATCCTTAAGAGTTTATAGATTCAAAACAAAGGTAAGGAATGGAATCCTAAGATTGGTCTTGGCCTTCATGGAAGAATCCTCAAAGAACTCTCTCAAGAGTGTCTTTTGATCTCAATAAAATATCCAAGTTATATTTGAAATGTTATAATACCATATATATAGGTATCTAAACCTAACTAAACTAAGATAAAATCTTAGCCATTCAAGCCTTTAAATGATGTAAAATATCGCAATTACATAATAAAAGTCGTGAGAATTTAATTGGGAACAAAATAGAATAAAAGGAAAATTTTAAGTAAAAATTGGGTGTTACTTGAAGTAACCCGGCGCCGGGTATCCTTCTTGGGCCTAGCGCCGAGTTGGATCTGTCCAATTTGGCTAGCAGGGCGAGGAGACCCAGCGTCGGGTGGCCTTCTTGGGCCTGGCATCGAGTGAGCACTATCCCACCGCTGGTTTTGTTTTTCATGTTCTCAGCCTTTCTCTTGCACTCCTTTGACCTTCCACATAAATTGTTGGGCAAATGCAGCTTTCTTTGGCATTCTCTTTGGCACCCATCTCTTCACACTTTTAATGTTCTTTGGCTTATTGGTTGGCTTTGCTTGAATTCTCCCTTGGGAGCCTCCAAATCTTGCATTCTTCCAAGGTGCCATGAAATATGGCTTGTGGTTCCATCCCCCTTTTTTAACTTTAGCATATTACTTAGTTCTTTCATCAACTCAGTCAAAGACATATTCAACTTGTTCATGCTATAATTTAGCTTGGGCTGAGAATACGAATCTGAAAAGTCTTAAGAACCATGCCAATTTAGCTCACAGTATCAATTGTTGCCCTTAGGACCTCGGCTTCCTCAAAGTGAGTAGTCATCTTGAGCATATGCTCTGAACCGATGCTCCCTCAGCCATTCGAGTTTTTATGATTTTTCTAAGAGCTTCTTGCTTTGCGGGCCGGCTCTTGTTAGTGAATATGGTATGCAACAATACATCAATGTCATATGCAGTTGGCATGTTTTCATGTTTAGACTAGAAAATATTGGATATGGAAGCTAACATATAGCATCGAGCAATTTTCTCAGCTTTCCTCCATGTCTTCTCCACCTTACAATCCTGGTCCGTGGAATCTTTCCTAATTTTAGGATAGGGATTGGTCAGAATATAGTTGTACTCCTCCACAGTGAGTATTATGTTCATATTCCTTTTCCAATCCATGTAATTGGGTCCAGTTAACTTATTCTCCTCGAAAATAATGGACAAAGGATTGAAACTAGACATTTTTGTTGATTGGAAAAAAACTTCATTCAAAAAAATGTTTGTTTTGCAAAAATACATATAAAAATGCATATCTAAAACATCATATTTTTTTCTATGATACGGTTAACCTATTAAAATCATTATAAAAAAAAAACATGAATAATTTAGCTCTTAAAAAAATTAACAGAGCATCGTAGGAAGGTTAACAACTTTCTTAGTTAAGTGTATAACTATCACAAATTAAACTTCCTTAATAGATAATAATCTAGAAATAGTTTCATCGATAGGATAGTCACTACTCTCATAACCTATGAATAATTGATAGGGGCTAAAATCACCATTCTTTTCCTAATTATTTGGGGTTATTTTAAGATACATTTGTTGTAATAACTAGGCATATTCCTTTCTATTTGACATTTTGCTTGTAAAAGATGTTTTTTGCAAATATGTGCAGATTTAAGTTTAAATCGAGCAGAAAGTGCACACAATTAGAATAGACCTAGCGCTAAGCCCAACCAGTGGACCAGGCATCAGGTCCACTCTACTCCAGTAGAAGAAATTGAGCAAGCTTTAGGAGAAATTCCATAACAGACTTGGCGCCAGGTCTGGCAAGTGCACCTAGCGCCGAGTCTAATCTGTTTGCCAAAGAGAGACGGCCAAAAACAGAGCAAAAACAAAGAAAGAACAGAGTGCACCTAGTGCCAGGTGGGTCGAAGGTACTCTGGAGGCGAATATTCTGTACACGGAATTAGGGCTTATCCAATGATTTTGGTATTTTCCTATTCCTACTCAGTCAAGACTTCCTCAGCCACAAAATTGGCATCCAAGAAGCCTATAAAAGCACAAGAAAACACAAGGGTTGGAGATATACAAGAGAGAGTCCTCAATCCCTCAATGAATGAGAGATTCATCCAAACCAAGGAAGATTATTTAAGAAAGTCTTCATGGAAGAAGAAAGAGGTTTGTCTATGAATGCTTTCTTTTCTCTTTCTCTTCTTTTCCTTTAACAATGATGTATTCAATGTTTTCATTGTAATTTAATAATATTTTGGGATTCATGATTTATGCATCAATTTAATTACTTGATCAATTTTCTATCATTCTTGATGTTTGATTATTTGTGATTATGGAGGAATTGATAAAGTTAGATTTACTTCTAATTGACTTGGGAAACGATGTTAGGAGTTGATTTGATTCTATTGATTTCATATTTGTTATTACTTAATGGACTTGGGAAATGAAGTTAAGATCAAAGAACTTAGATAATTAAAGGTTAGTTAATTTCGCCTAGAGTATAGGGTTGATGGCTAATTTCATGCTTGTAAGGAATTATGTTTAATGCATCTTTTGGTTATGTTTGTTTGATTGGAAAATATGCTAATTTAATCAAAAGGTAGTGATTCCATGGATTGGGAAAGAAGTGGAGTATATATAAGTGAATTCATGACTTGGAAAACAATTGAACTTTACTTTATATTCCTTCATGATGTCAAGATGATGATGAATTGAGATAGTTGTTAAGTAGGTCATTGTTATGTTTTCTAGGATAGTTGTCTAAATTGCATATTCATACATCCTTGAGTTGTATATATTTCTTTATTTTTTTATTCTTTTCTCACTTTATTTGGGTTGGTTAAAGAATGAATGAAAAATTATTAGTGTGTGCTTATTCCTTCGAGGATCGATACTCGTTAATTCCCTATACTATGCTTGCGATGAGTATACTTACTCACATGTGTATTTTGGCATTAATGTTTTAATTAAAACTTGACTAAGGGATAGATTAAAAATTGATGATTTTATGTACCCAAAATTTACGCATCAATAATCTAGCATTAATGCCTCTAACGATAGGCTGGCCGATACTAAAACTTATCCTAGGATTTAATTATAATTCCTTTGATAGTTTTAGATTCTCGTAAATATCCATCATATAGGGGATCATGCTCAGAATAACGTGAGGATAACCACAATCTCTAACAAGAATCCGTGATGGAAGCTGTTGGGTTGTTGGAACCCCTCTCCCACTTAATTTTTTGAGAAAAATAGGTTTTTGGAAATAACGTTCCTTTTTAAAAAATATCTTGCTTTTCATTGACTTTAGTAAAATCCAAAAATTTAACATTATTGTCTATGTCAAGAATAAAAATCTTTAAGAGAATAAACCATAAATTTTTTTTAGGGCACTATTTAAGTTAAAAACCATTTATAGGAACTAAATTTAAAATGCCCAAGTTCAAATTATTCTCCACGTCAAGGATAATAGCCTTTGGAAGAAGAAATCATGAATTTTATTTTAAATTCATAAGTTCTATTTAAAAAAAAATCTTAATTTTTTATCTAGGGAAAAATTAATTTCTCAAAAACCTTTTGTGCATTTGATCACAAAATTAAATAAATAGACTTGCTCCAAAAAGTAAACCTTTTACATGCTATTTTCTATCCTTTAAATCTTATATGATGAAATAATGGATTAAACATAAACATAAACATAAACATAATAATAATAATAATAATAATAATAATAATAATAATAATAATAATAATAATAATAATAATAATAATAAATTAAAATGATCTTGTTTAATCCTAAAGTGGTTCTCATTTACTAGCCATTTTTATGTAAAATTATTTAATACCATAAATAAACCATTGCAAGAAAAATAACCTCGTGTGATATAGGACGTAAAAGAAAAAGAAATTACAAGGAATTGCCAAATTTGTCTTCAGTAGCTGAATTGAGACCGACAACCTAAACTGTCGAAAAACAAACAAACCGTGCGTTAATCCAGACACATAGCCGTGGGAGGCTTATACAGAGCCTCCCACAGATCAAAGTAAAAAAAAAAAAAACTTTAATCCTCCCGCAACAATACATGGGCTAGCCACAGCTTGGGAGAGAAAAAATTCCCAAGCCACGTGCGGCTTGCAAGAAGGCTCTTGCGGCTGACTTTTCGGGTTCTAATAGAGTTTTTCTACTATTTTCATGCCTTCTCTATTTCTTTTCTTGGGGTTTTCTTCAGGCACTGATCCAGGCACCATTTTGTTACAAGAATTTGTGAATAAATTGAAGTACAATATCAAATGCCTATGCCCTTTCAAAAAGAGGCATACACGAATTCTACAAGAGCAATTAATAATAAATTAGAGTAATATACTGAGTCGCCAGTCTTAATATTTTTATTTTCTACCTTTCGATTTTATTTTTGTTGAGCTATCCATAACTAGCTCTTTTTTTTTTTTTATTTGTAACTTCCATAATGCTGTGAAAATCAAAGAATTAAGCTAATGAACATTCTCACAATTTGGATCCCCTACGGCTCCCACTCCCAAATTATGCTTCGAACTCTTGTTGCCACAATATCATCGATTTCCTTTCAGAATGTTTAGTCGTCAAGATCCTGTACCTGGCCTTGCAAAACATTAAGTTCAATCTGATGCGTCGAGATGGTAAATTAATGATTTCAAAGGTAAAAGTTTTAATGTTGTGGTTATACAACATTATACATATGGCCAACTTACTTATTTAATGTTTCAATTATGATAACAATGTATGTTAGAGATTTTCATCTTTTCCTTCGCTCCTACTCTATTATTTGCTTTTATGTTTATTTTCATGTCTCACGTGAAATCTACAAAATGCGATTTGCCTCATTTTTTGCAATTTTCCATCCAAATTAGAATAAAAATATGACAAATAAGATGGGAATCAGATTATATGAGTAACATAAATGAAACATAAATACCATGAGCACAATTACACGAACTGCAAGAACTTTGCCAACTAATTTATGTACTAAATGATCCATATCTCTCTCTCTCCCACACTCTCTCCCTCCCTCCCCTTAACACACAGAAAAAAAGATCCTTCTCAATTGAAGTACCACGGGAAAATTAAATATGCAATTGAAGACAGTAAATTAAAATTTTCTTTGAGCTAATGTCCAGGAATATTTATTCTAGAGCATTTTACTTGAATAATCAGAGTTGGATACCGGTTTGATGGTGCCTCCTGAAATGGAACGTTCACTTTTTCTGTAGGTATACCAGCTAACCATCGGCTCCTTTGCATCAAATACTTACCGCATTTACTAGCTATTGATCTTCCAGATTATTCTCAAACCTCTATAGACCTCTATCGGTGAAAGCAAAATTAGGGTGAAGAAGATTGGAAGAAAAATAGAAGAGCTAAAACAGTAAAGGAAAAATGAAGGAAAAATAACAAGAAAACGGTGGCTTAGGTTTCGTTCAAAAGGAAAAACGAAAGCTGCTAGTTTTTCTTTGAGAATTCGGTCAACCTTATTCCCTAGAACACGTGATGCCTTAAAATATAAAAAGGAGCTTTCCTATTCCTTTTCAAACTCAACAGCCGGCCACATTTTCTTTAATTTCCTTTTTCCTATTTTTCCTTATTGCACATGGTGGCTACCATCAAACCCTGATGGACCATGTTTTCTTAATTAGTCAAAGACTAATTAAAAAACTCTTTAATTAATTAATTAATTAATCTACTTGGGTCTAATATAAAATTATCCAAGATAATTAATTAATAAACTAATTAATTAAATTGACTCTTTTATTAATTAATTAAACCATTTAGGCCCATTTATAAAATTACTCAAGATAATTAATTAATAAATCAATTAATTAAATTGGGCCAATTAATTATTCTAACACAAATAAACAATTAATTAGACATTCTAAAATAATTCTTCTAATAATAAATTCACCTAATAAGGCCATATAAACAACAACAACAACAAACTAAACCTTAGTCCCAAGAAATTTTGGATCGGCTACATGAACCAATACCATGCTACGTGTAGTCATCCACATGAATTATTTCTCTCCACTTCCTTCTATTGACCATCATACTTTCATCTAAATTTAACAAAGACATATCTCTCCTAATTACCTTTATCCATGTCATTTTAGGCCTGCCTCTCCCTCTGTCTAACCTATCCTGCCTTCTTCCCTCAATTCTCCTAACAGGCACATCCCTCGATCTTCTCTGTACATGTCCAAACCAATGCAAGTGGCTTTCTCTCATCTTCTCCTCAATAGATGCCACCCCCACCTTTTCCCTAATGGTCTCATTTCTGACTTTATCCTTTCGAATATATCCACACATCCATCATAACTTACGCATCTCAGCTACTTTCATTTTGTGAATGTGATACCTTTTAATTGCCCAACATTCTATGCCATATAGCAAGGCAAGTCTTATGACTGTTCTATAGAACTTTCCCTTTAGGCTCAATGGTATATTACGATCACGTAGAATACCAATCGCGCTCCTCCATTTCAACCAACCGGCCGTAACTCAGTGTGCAACGTCATCATCGAGCTCTCTATTTTTCTGAATAATAGATCCTAGATATCGAAAGTAATCACCTACCAGTATATCTCTACCGGTATATTACACTCTGAGCTATATTTCTGCTACTACTGAATTTGCATTCCATATATCCTGTTTTACTCCTACTAATTGTAAAGTCCTTGGATTCCAATATCTGTCGTCACAATTCTAATTTAGCATTTACACTGACTCTAGTCTCATCAATCAATATAATATCATCAACAAACAACATACACCATTGCACAGCCTCCTGTATAGTGCAAGTTAACTCGTCCATAACAGCCGCAAAGAGGAAAGGGCTAAGCGCTAATCCTTGATGCACCCCAATAGTAATAGGAAACTCTATAGTCACCCCGATGCAACTCTTTGCATTTGTACATGCTCCCTCATACATATCTTTAAGGGTACTCATTCACGCAGCAGCTGCGATAAACCAATCTTTATCTAATTTAGTACTTTTACAAAGATTATTATCGCATGGTCTAGTTCTACGTATTCCAAATATGCTTACACTATTGGTGTGAATGGACTACTCACTGGTTAAAGATAAACCATTCCCCATTTAGAAACCATAGTATAATGATCTAAACCTTGATAAAGTGCCCAACTCCATCAATTGATTAAGAACAATTTTTCGCTTATATATTAGTAGCCCATAATCTAAACTTTACTATGAAAGTACGATTCAATCATGTAGATTACTTATTAATACATTTAGACCTTAAAGTGCAATATATGTAAACAAACAACCATTAATGAATGAAACTTTTATTGATTTCCAAAATACAGAAATACATTGGCCATTTTGGGCGTACATTCCAACGTTGATAACATGAGATAGTAAATATGGCTACCAATTCTTAAACTATTATCATTTTATGTAACACCCTATATTTCCATAATGTAGTAGGTTGTAACTTTATGGGATGTCGGCCCGTCTGATTGTTCAAACAATTGGTCTTTATAACAAACTTCACTCAATAGGCAGCAGAGGTTTTTTTCAAAATAAAAAAGTAGAAGAATTTGGCTTCTGATACATACACTCAAGGGTATAACAAGTCCATGATGTAGCATGAGCATCTGGGGGCCCACTACACTTTTGCTGCACCTTTGATCCTAAATTTTTCAAAAAAGATAACACACGTGTGAACATAAAGCTCAATGAGTCTCGTGTGTGCTAGTGTTTTCCACTGAAAAGATCTCATGAAGAATAGTTTCAAAATAAGCTAGTTCAGAAATTCTCTTGTGAGAACATTCTCAAATAAAGTATTCAAGGATTTCAAGTGAAAACATGTTGATTCAAGTATTCAGAAATTTTAGTATAAAATATTCTGATTCAAGTATTCAAGTATAGTCAGTACTTACACCAAGTATTCAAGTCAGTGCTTACGCCAAGTAGTCAAGTTAGTGCATACGCCAAGTATTCAAGTCAGTGCTTACGCCAAGTATTCAAGTTAGTATATATGCCAAGTATTTAGGTTAGTGCATACACCAAGTATTCAAGTTAGTGCTTATACCAAGTAATCAAGTTACTCATGTATTGGATTCAAAGATTGACAAGTTCAAGAATTCAAGATTCATATTATTCATCATGTTTCCAAATCCATATAGAAAGCTCGCACTTGAGCACACCAGGAAACTCTTTTCCATATCAAGAAAACACTTTACCAAAATCGGGATTTGAAAATTGAAAAGATCACACGCGGTATTTCACATCCAGGATATTCAAGAAATCGAGTGCTTGATAATGCTTTCATACTCAGGTGTAACATTCATCTCATAATATATTAGAAAAGCATTAACTGTATCAGAAAAGCACATGAATGTTTTAAGAAAACACTTAGCTAAAACAAGATTAAAAAAACAATGGGACTCACCTCGTGTCCTAGTTCAATGTGATGACCTATATAGTACTCTTAGTCATTTACAAAGCTTTGAAGATAAATGACCTATATCAAGGGTCATTCTAAACCTCACTTATCATTCTAATGTACGACTAACACAAAACTATTATGTGAATAGAAAATATTCCATTTTCTTCTTTCTCACTTCTTCCAACCAAAATGAGATAAATACTTGGAATGACCGAAGGCTCATTAATTCATTTCACATCTCTTTATTCAAAAAAATATCCAAGGTTCCCATATGTTCTTGTGATCTCTTTTTCATCATCAATACCAATAAAACAATACTTGAGCTTATTTCTCGCCAAATAGAATTCTGCATTTCTTCATTCTTGTCACACTTGTTTGTTTATATAATAACTTTTGATGCATAAATCCAATTGAAGTCAAACTTGTTCCAAAAATGTCCTCAAAACATTCCTTTATGATTTCCAATTCATGAACCACTGATTTCCCTTCTTATTTCATTCAGTTTTGCTTACAACATCTCAGTTTCTCAATCTCGTTACTGTTTTGGCAGCTTGTGATATTTTCATCATAACATTTTACTCACAACTCCAAATCCTGAAAAATTGGTCCCAAAATAACCCTAAGACATTTAGCTACAAGTTTCAGGTCATAAGGTTCCAAATGAACAAGCCAATTTGTACAGTTTATTTGTTCTTCAAGGCTGCTCGGGATTTCTTCCAAACAGAATTTCTGTTTTTGTTTCCTTTCTTCATACCATCTATTCTAAGTTAATCTTGATGACTATATAACACTTAAACCATCTTAAATTCCATCATAATGGCCTTCAACTCTCTGATTTTCAGAGAGACTTAGCCCAGCAAAATCACATTTTCCACCATCAAGTTCAACAAGTGCAAACAACAACATTAACAATTCATTTTCTTCAACAATAATTCCATCTTTCCTTTCCATTTCTTACACCTTCTTGTGCAGTCATGAACTATCAATTAAACCACCATTAAAACACTTCATCTATCATATCAAACATAGTATATAGCTTCTCTAATCAGTCGGCATACAACACACACAAAACAGTCCCAAAACATAGCAATTGTCCAAGTAATTCTTATAATTCTCATGAATTTCTCAATAAAATTAATACCAAAATAATCCTCACAATTTAATCTACAACTTTAATTCAAGGAGTATGATGTTTTACCTTATATATGGGATCTCTTGGCTTGATTTTGCTCCAAGAACACACACACTTTTTTCTTTCTCTCACTTTTTTCTTTTTCTTCCTATTTTTCTCTATCTTTTCTTTCCTTTTTTTTTATGTCTCTTCTTTCTCTCTTCTTGCTATTCATTTTTAGCTGTTGAAATACAGTTGCACTGCCATTTCTTGGTCCAAATTGTGACCGAGATTGGTCATAAAGTCAACTATTGTGGGCTATCTAATTTCCAACCATTTTCCTATTGGTTGATTTAATTAATTTCTTTAATTATTAATCTTATTCAATAAGCTTTTGAAATAAAATAATCCCACAAATATCTTACTTTCACAATGGTATTTTGACACTTGTTTGTATCCTCCAATCATATTACACCACTTGTCTTAATGCCAACCGCACTTTAGAATTTTCTTCAGAAAATAACTGTAATTTCAGTCTGTATCGGGAAATTATTTTATTCCACTAATGAAATCTATAAATTGTACTGAATTCAATAGTGGGAATCAAAATTCTCAATTCCTTTTCAATTCTTCCCAATTTACGGTCAAAATTCTGATCATGAACAAAATTACAAAAATGCCCCTGATACATCCGATAGCTTCATTTATACTAGAACACTTGTCTCATCACACTGATCAATTTTTGTTCTTAATGTACCCTTAAATTCCCATTCTACTAAAAGTAGTCATAATTTGAAGATTTAGAGTCCCCATAATTTCAAAATTCCCATTCTACAAAAACTCCATTCAAGTCCCCATAATTTCAAATTTTCAATAATGCCCTTAAATATGTTTATCATACCAAAACATTCATCTCATTATACTAACCATTGCTTGTTCTGGTCACTTACACAAATTCATATTCTATGCTTAGTACTAATGGATTAAGGTACAAAAGTGGGGGTTGTTACATTTTAAGTATATGAAATGAGAAGCTATATCTTTTGCAATATTTTTTGCATCATTTGATAATCCAAAAAGCCCAGAGCTTGAAAATCCAGCACAGTAGAGTCCATTTTTCGCCTCTCTAGTGAGCAGGTTTCATTTTGCATCTCATTTCATCACTACTAGAAAAATGTAATATACCAACTAACTATTACCAACCGACCACATTCGGTCAGTAATTACCAACCGAAATAAAAATTGGAAAAATTTAAAACTTTTCCAACCACTTACCAACAAATATAATGTCGACATAATCGGTAACTAAAGCCTTAGCATTAGTGACAACAGCTTGTAATCACTAAATGTCGACATGTATTAGTGATAATGCTTCTTGTCACTAATTCACTAAAAATTTTGTCACAATTGCTATTTCGTTGTCACTAATCAGTAATTAATTGTGCCAACAATAAGTTGTCACTAATGTCCCATCATTTAGTGACAAATCTTGCAATTTTTAGAAAAAAAAAAGAAAATAACAAAAAAATCTAATGACAAAAAAAAGGGTTATCACTAAATGGTATCCATTTAGTGACAAAAAATGAGTCATCACTGAAAAAATTCAAAACAAAAAAAATTTTAAATTTTTTTAAAAAAAATTTGAAATATGTCACGTCGCAGAAGGGTTCACCACGTGGCGGCCACATGATGCCATATCGCTGCACACATGGTGCTGCGCTGGCCTCGCCAGACTGGCGAGCGAAAATCCTTCCCTTGTCCTGCACAAACAAGAGTCGAACCTGCGTCTCTATTGTGGAGACGTAGTGTTCCAACCGCTGTGCTATGTCGTTGTTTATGCAAATTGGAAACACATATTATATTTATTTACTTCTTACAAAATATTACAATTATATGAAATACACTTCTAAAACTTGTAAATTTTGATTTAAATAAATAATTAAAGTAAATTTTTTTTATCACTTTTAATTTTTTAAAATTTTTTCATTTTTAATTTGCTTCTATTTATTAGAGTATATAATTATTCTGTACATATATTCTTAAATGATATAAATTTTATTTTTGAATTAATAATAAAAGTAAGCAAATTTTTTATACTTTTAGTTATACAACAAATTTCTTAGTTATAATTTTTTTAAAATAATAAATACTTTTGAATTTAGAAGACTCAGTTCATAATTTTTTAATTATGTAAATATTCATAAACTAAATAGACATTAAACAATTCATCAATTAGGTGTATTAAATTTAACAATCAAAAAGTTATATTATATCTGTACACATAATTTTATTAATAGATATAATTGTTATTCTCTTTATCATAATGTAAAATTTTTACTTGTATTTGTATGACAATATTAATATATAGGCGTCATGTATATGTGTAGGATGTGTTTCCATCGTATTTATGTTTTTCTATATACATGCACATATATAAATAGTAATTACTATAAATCACACAAAATTAAATAAGAATTATCTTTATTAATGCATATAAATTGTCAATATATTCGTATATGTGATTCTTTTTTTTTTTTTTAATTCAAATTGCTAAACTTTTAAATTTATATCATATACAAAAAAAATTATTAAAATAACAAGTTTTCAGTATAAAAAGTAGAAATACTTAGTAAAGTTACTATTTTTATCCCATACTTTTAATTACTATATCACATTTTGTCTTTCTGTATATATGCACATATATAAATTGTAATTATTATAGATAAAATTTATTTATTTTCAAATTATATGTGAATGTGTATTAAGACTTAAGGTCATATATTAGTTAATTGTTAACGCATTTAGTCACTAGTTGAATCCCTACATTTTTTAACTTAGGTTTGGTTTGGTTCGCGAAGGGGAGGGGGAGAGGAAAGGGAAGGAATAATGGAACATTTTACTTCCACTAGAGGAAGTTAATGTATTTACTCTTATCCTGTTTTGTTGGAGTGAAAATAGGAAGGGAAGGAGAGAGAAGAAGAAAGAGAATAATTAATTTAGTTTACTATTTTATCCCTCATTATTTATTTTATTAAAATTTTAATGTTAAAAATATGGTCAATGTTGTCATTATCACTTCCACTTTATTTTCTCTCTCCAAATCTCTTTAAATTAGAAGGGGAGGAAATGCTGATGTGGAAGGGTAGTGTACTCCCTCCTAATTTACTTCTCCTCCACATCTACATCCAACCAAACGAGGTAAATGTCTTATTTACCACCACATTTACTTCCACAAAACAGTCCAACCAAACCAAGCCTTAGTTCATTTGGATAATTATATTTATATCCCTAAAGTTTCTAAAAGAAACCCTTATGACCATAAATTTTTTTAAGCACAACTTATTTTAAATATATTTTGAAAAATAACGAGCCGAGTGTAAAAATAAATAAACAAACTTTTAAAATAAGTAATTCAATCTTTATATTTTTTAACTTAGTTCATTTAGATAATTATATCTAAGTCCCTAAAGTTTTCAAAAGAAATCCTTAGGACCACAAGTTTTCAAAAATATTATTTGATTCATTATATTTTGTAACTTAGTTCATCTAGATAATTATATCTAATTATAGTTAATAAAAGTATACTTTTTTTTAAGAAACCAAAAGACTAAATAATGCAAATTTGCTATAGAAAAATAAATTTGGTGTTTTTATATAAGAAAATAGGATGAATTTTTAAAAAAAAAGGACCAAAGAATGTAGAATATTTAGAAACAAATAGAAAAATAACACCCACTTTAAAATATAATATAATATATGTATATATTTTTTATATAATAATTATTTTACCGACCGATTATTAACCGAAATATAATTATTTTAAACACCCACTTTAAAATATAATATAATATATGTAGATGAGTTGGGTCATAATTAATAGAAAGAAAGAGATTGTAAGGAGGAGTAGACCTAGAAAAAAGTAATAATTTTTTTATAAAATTTTGTAAAACGATTTATATTGTGAAAAAATTTTTCAATTTTAAGGTGACTTATATTATG
Organism: Voacanga thouarsii; assembly: GCA_026120185.1. Taxonomy (NCBI): domain Eukaryota; kingdom Viridiplantae; phylum Streptophyta; class Magnoliopsida; order Gentianales; family Apocynaceae; genus Voacanga; species Voacanga thouarsii. The sequence continues at coordinate 1,259,109 of JANUWF010001213.1, read as the reverse complement.
AAATTGAGGTAGTAACATGGAATGACAGTTTTCTTTGAGCAGTCACCATTTCCAAACTCTACTAATATGTTTTGAAAAAGATATCAAGGAGGTCTTAAAATTAGCACGATGACAAGTGACAATAGCAATTTATGCTTGGAAAAAAATAGATCAACATATGTAACTAATTACTATTATTATTATTTATTTATTTATTTAAAAGTATAATATTTTAATAAAAAGTTCCTTGTGACTTTCATTTATTTTTATTTTTTTAGGAATAATGTCTCCAAGACCGACCGAGTTTATTTAAGACGTAAATAGATAAAAATAATATATATATATATATGTATGTATATAAGATTTAAATAAATCAAAAGAAAAGACTATTATATATTGTGAATATATGTTAATTATTAAAAATAAAAATTATTTAACTTAATTAAATTAAAATTAAAATAACATTTTAAATTGAATAGAGTTTGTACTCCAATGCACCCTTAGTAAATTATTGACTATATGTTTTCCGACAGTGGACCAAGCCAGCACTAAGTTCTCTCTTTCCTTTTCTACGCTATTTCTCAATTCTGACTTTTGTTATGAAATTTTGATAGTGTTAGAATAAAATCTACACACAATAGATCTCTAACTATTATTTGCACAAGAATTTCTTCAAACTTTTCTCTTTCTTTTCTCTCACAATTTTCTCTAACAATTCTCTCACAAAATGGTATATCTTCCAGGCTTGGGAAGAGCTCTATTTATAGTGCTTTCTTAGTGGAATTCATCATTTATTTCCACTAATGTATTAGTGGTGTCTCCACTAACTCTTAATGTTGGACATCCATATCTACTAATTCATAACACTCCCCCTTAGATGGTCATGACATAAATAATATGCCTTGTTAAAACCTTATTAGATAAAAACCCAATGGAAAAAAAATCTAATAAAGGAAAAAGATTACACTATTCTATATGTTTGCTTATTACTCCCCCTGATGAGATGATTCCTTTAAATCTTTGAACTGACGCATACCGATTTTATATCTCAACTTCTCAAATATTTCAGTTGGTAAAGTTTTCGTGAAAATATCTGCCAAGTTGTCACATGACTGAATTTGTAGCACATCAATTTCACCTTTCTTCTGGAATTCATGAGTAAAGAAGAATTTTGGTGAAATATGTTTTGTCCGATCTCCTTTAATATATTCTCCTCATAATTGAACTATGCAAGCTGCATTGTCTTTAGAAAGAGGAGTTGGAATATGTCTTATAGATGATAATTCAAAACTTTCTCGGATATAATGAATCACTGATGTTAACCATACACATTTTTTACTTACTTCATGAAGGGCTATAATTTCAGTATGATTTGAAGAAGCAGTTGTTATAGATTATTTTGTAGAACACCATGATATAACAGTATTTGCACAGGTAAATAGATGGCTTGTTTGAGAACGTTCTTTATGTGGATTAGATAAATAACCAGCATCTGCATAACCTATCAATGTTGGGCTAGTTTTATTTGAATAAAAAAATTCGAGATCAATTGTACCTTGGAGATATCAAAGGACTTGTTTAATTCCGTTCCAATGTTGTCGTGTTGGTGAAGAAATAAATCTTGCTAATAAATTGATAGCAAATGCAATATCAAGTCGTGTATTGTTAGCAAGATACATCAATGCACTAATTGCACTGAGATATGGTACTTCAGAACCAAGGAATTCTTCATCATCTTCTTGAGGTCGGAAATGATCTTTATTCACATTTAATGACTGGACAACCATTGGAATGCCCAATGGATGTGTTTTATCTATGTAAAATCTTTTTAGAACTTTTGTTGTATATGTTGATTGATGAATAAATGTTCCACTTTCCAAATGTTCAATTTGTAAACCAAGGCAAAATTTAGTTTTACCAAAATCCTTGATTTCAAATTCTCTTTTTAAATAATCAATTATTTCCTAGAGCTCTTCTGGAGTTCTAATAAGATTACTATTATCAACATATATAGCTAATATCACAAATTTAGAACCAGATTTCTTAATAAAAACACATGGACATACCTAGTCATTTTAAATCCCGCTTTCAATAAATATTCACTAAGACGATTAAACCACATGCGCCCAGATTGCTTTAGTCCATATAATGATTTTTGTAGCTTGATGGAGTAATTTTCATGAGGATAATGTTTATATGCTTCAGACATGCGAAATCCTTTGAGGATTTTCATGTAAATATCATTTTCTAAATTTCCATACAAGTAAGCAGTGACAATATCTAATAGCCGTATATCTATCTTTTCATGTACTACCAAACTAATAAGATTTCAGAGTGTAATAGCATCAACAACAGGAGAATAAGTTTCATCATAATCAATACTTGGTCTTTGTGAAAAATCTTAGGCTACTAAACGTACAATATATCATACAATTTCATTATTTTCATTGCACTTTCGCTTAAATATCCATTTGTAACCAACAGATTTTACACCTTTCGGTGTTTAGACTGCAGATCTGAAGTTCACATTTTGTCAGCGCATTTAACTCTGATTGAATCGCATCTTTCCATTGTAGCCAATCTTTTCTATGCCAACATTCATCAACTGATATTGGTTAAGGATCATCATTATCTTATGTAACATCAAGAGATATATTATATGCAAATATATTATCAATAACTATTTATATCCGATTCTAACTTCTACCGGAAGTGATATAATTAATAAAAATTTCAGTGTTACTTTCATCAACTTCTGGTTCTTTTATTTTGTCATCCGTTCTCTTTTGGTCTTTATCATTCTTTTCTTTAATATGATCATCTAGATCATTTAATCCTCTTTTCTTTCGAGGATTTTTATCTTTAGAACCAAGAGGTCGGCCACGCTTCTGGCATGCTTTTGACTCAGCAACTATAGGTATAGTCTTTTGTTCTGCTGGAAGTTCAATTCGAATAGGAGCATTTATAGTTGAAATATGCTATTTTGTAACTCTTCTGGAGTCAACAAAAGCATCTGGCATTTGATTTGCAATGCTTTGCAAATGAATTATCTTGTGAACTTCAATTTCACACGTGTTTGTGGGTGGATCAAGATAATTTAATGATGCCGTCCAAGCAAGATCTTTCTTATACTGTTTATGTTCTCCCCCTAATTTAGGGAATAATAATTCATCAAAATGATAATCAACAAATCTTACTATGAATACATCTCCTGTCAGAGGTTCAACATACCGATAATAAATGGAGAATCATATCCAACATATATCCCATTTCTTCTTTAAGGGCCCATCTTTATACATTAGTTTGGTGCAATTGGAACATATACAGCACACCTAAAAATTCTTAAATGGGCAATATTTAGTTCTAAACCAAAAGCTAATTGCAAATGAGAGAATTTATGATAACTAGTCAGCCTTATACGTACAAGTGTTGCAACATGTAAAATAGCATGTCCCTAGGTACATGTTGAGAGATTTATTTTCATTAATAATAGTCTAGTAATTACTTGTAATGTTTTAATAAAAGATTCAGTAAGACAATTTTGTGTATGAACATGAGCTATAGGATGTTCAACATTAATCCCAATTGACATGTAATATGCATCAAAAGCATGTGATGAAAATTCACTAGCATTATCCAAATGGATATTTTTAATTTGATGGTCAGAAAATTGTACTCGTAGTTTAATTATTTGAGCAAGTAATCTTGCAAACATCAGGTTGCGAGTAGATAATAAACACACATGTGACCATCAGGATGATATATCAATTAAGACCATAAAATATCTTGATGGTCCACATACTGGATGAATAGGTTCACAAATGTCTCTATGAATCCATTCAAGAAATGTAGGACTTTCAACTCCTATTTTTACTGGTAATGGTCTAATAATTAATTTTCCTAGAAAACATGCAGCATATGAGAATTTTTCTGATGTCAATATCTTTTTATTTTTTAAGGGATGACCATGTGTATTCTCGATTATTCTTCTCATCATGGTAAATCCCAAATGACCCAACCAGTCATGCCAAATGCTAAAAGTAGTAGGATCAGTAAACTTCTAATTTACTAGATGATGAATTTCACTTGTACATATTTTTGCAAAATATAGGCCAGTAGAAAAAGATGGTAGTTTTTCTAATACAGATTTCTTACCCGAATTAATTTCAATAATATAAAGATGCTCAATGCCATTTTCCTCATTTATTTCAACATGATACCCATTTCTGTAGATATCTTTAAAACTTAATAAATTTCTTCTAGATTTTGATGCAAATAGTGCCTTATCAATATTAATTGTTGTTCCTTCAAGCAACAATATATTAGCTCTTTCGGAGCCTTCAATCACATTTGTACAACCATTTATAGTATAAATATTTATTTTTCTCCTTTTAAGATAAGAAAAATATTTCTTATTTTTTAGTATGGTGTGTAGTTCCACTATTAATAATACATACATCATCATTGACAATAGCCATCTGAACACAAATATGTATATACAAACATAAATATTATTAAAATTTAATAAAATTTCAAAAATATCAGGGTGAAGTATTAGTTCTTCTAGACACTATCATCACCAATTAAATGGTCTATCTTACCGTCTGAGTGTTCGAAACAAAATCAAATACATCCATATGGGTAATATTGATATTATGATCGTCTGGATCAATATCATTTTCGTCAGCATCATTCACTGAATATTGAGAAAATTTTGCTTTAACATTTTTATTTTTCTTTTTTAGTGAAGTTTGATATAATTCTACTAAATGTTTAGTTGTACAATAGTTATGTGACCAATGACCTTTCATATCACATCTATAACAATCTTGCATTTCTTTTTCTTTTCCCTTATTATCTTTTTTTCCAACTTTAGATGTCCAGTATTTTTCACAGCTTGATTATTATTGTGATAAGGGAAATATCAAGCGTGTCCACAACCATAATCATGACCACGGCCACGACTATGACTATGGCGTCTACTGGAGACACCAGCATTCACTTCTGGGAGTACTGTTGAGCCAGTTGGTTTGGCTTCATGATTTTTCAATAATAACTCATTATTTTTCTCTACAATGAGGAGGACAGTAATTAAATCAGTAAATTTTGTATACCATTTTTCTCGATATTGTTGTTGTAGGACAATATTCAAGGCATATCTTCATCAGTAACTTTTTCTCTGCATAATTTTAATTGAGATGTAATTTTATACATAGCAGAGCTATATTCGTTCACGGATTTAAATCTGCAATCTTTGGTGCAACCATTTATACCGTGCAGTTGGTAGTATGACCATCTTCAGGTGGTCAAATCTTTCTTTTAAATTTACCCACATGACATATGGATCTTTTTTGGTAAGATATTCCATTTTCAAATTTTCGTCGAGATGATGACGAATAAAAATCAAAGCTTTAGCCTTTTGTTGTGCAGATGCACTATTTTTTTTCTTTAATAATTTCACTAAGGCCTTCAGCATTTAGATGGATTTTTGCATCGAGAACTTATGACATATAATTCTTTCCAGAAATATTAAGAGCTACAAATTTGAGTTTAGTAAGGTTAGCCATAGGGATCAATAAATGCATACCTGTCTTTTGGCTTTTGTAACGACAGAGACTTGTGCTGATAACGTGTTATGAAATTTTGGCAGTGTTAGAATAAAATCTATACACAATAGATCTCTAACTATTATTTACACAAGAATTTCTTCAAACTTCTTTCTTTCATTTCTCTCACAATTTTCTTTAACAATTCTCTCACAAAATGGTATATCTTTCAAGCTTGGGAAGAGCTCTATTTATAGAGCTTTCTTAGTGGAATTCATTATCTATTTCCACTAATGTATTAGTAGTGTCTCCACTAACTCTTAATGGTGGACATCCATATCCACTGATAGAATTAGTGGATTCTCTACTAACTCATAACAACTTTCGATTTCACTTTCATTTTTCTCATGCTACAATAGAGACACACTTTTATACTTCAAAATCGAAAACAAAAAGAAAAACAATAGAATGTGCTACTGCTGCTGATAAAAAATCGTACAAAATCATATGGGAAAGCTCAGAGACACCTCTTTTCTGGAAAAGTTCGCAAGATACTCATTCTGATGACCGATTGAAATTCAAAATATAGAGGGCTTCCCTTGCATTTGGATTTTGAGTACATCACTCTCCCATGGCTCGATATGTGACTGTATGAGTTCTATTTTTACTTGAAAACTCTAAAAGATTCAATCTTGTTGGCCTCATTAACTTGTAGATTATTGGTCTATTCGCATCTTGAATCTTTGAATTAAAAAGGAAAAAAGAGAAGACTTTTTGTTCTAACTTTGACAAAAAATAGAGTTGGGCTGATTTTCATAGTCTACAAGAATGGCTATTTTGATCATTGCAGCAAGATTGCGTTCAATTCTGATTTTGTTGAAAGAGTGGAGTTTAGCTGATTTTCAAGGTTTAGAAGATTAACTAGGTGTTTGGAATTGTTATTTGAAGTAGAATTAATGAAATTCTTAAGTATAGGGAGTTCAAATGTGCTAACTTTTTTTCTCTCTTTTTTCTTTATGGGCTAGGTCTTTTGGAGAAACTTATCGGTTCGGGTGAATGCCCACTATTCTAGTTTCTCTAGGTTATATTGCATTTATAGTATGATCGATGTAGTAATAGGTGTTAGATTTGGAGTTATGATCTGCAGGTAGTGTCACGTGAATTGTTTGGGTCGAGAGTTGTGGCTGTTGTATAGAAGGGTATGAGATGTTTCTTTTTAGCATTCCAAGTTGGCTATGGCTATCATCAATAACTAGAGACTACCCCGTTGTTTTCTTTTGATGGAAAGGTCCTTCAGTTAGCCTTTAAATACCAAAGTAAAAAAGATTTCCAAATGCCAAATTCACAAACATGAGAACAAGTGTATCTACAATAATTCAAATAAAAAATTGAAGAAATATCATTCCAAGTCTCACTATTTCTTTTGCGAGAACATGCACCTAAGATACAGTGCAAAAGAAATAAGGCAATTCAAAAATTGATAAGGAAAATGGTGACAACGAGATTCTATAGTGACTTTACTTATTGAAAAAACAACAATTGCCATAAAGGCATTAACGTATAGAAAATGGTGAAAAAGATAATCATACATTTCTTGTTCTAGCAATTGCATTAAAGGAAAATTATAGATTACAATAACCGGATTGGTGTTTTCATAGAAAGATAGACGTGGAAATAGTTTTTTCCACAAAATTATATCAAATGAATGGAACAATTACATATTGGGCAATATCTCAAATATAAGAAAATGAGACAAAAATTTTTTCAATAAGGATTAATACATAGTTTGAAAAATATTCAGGCTTGTGAATAACAATCAAGGCATTTGTATCATAGTTTTCCAAATCATCAGTAATTTCAATGCCATAATTACCACAACCCAATACCAAGACATCTTTCTTTGAAAATTCGTTTCCAATTTTATAACTCGAAGAATGAATCACCGTCCCACAAAAAGTATCAAGTTCGTCAACTTTTGGAATAAATGGTTTACTATTTCCACCCGTTGCAACAAAAAGAAACTTTGCAACACACTTGTGAATATTCTTAAAGGCTTGTCCTTGACTAAAGCAAACCATTTTTCAGTCATGTGTATCAAACGAAGCTGACTAAACAAGGTGATTATACTTTGCTTGATTTCAAATTGAGAGGTATAGTTGTCCAAATATTGGATAAAATTAGATTTCCTAACAAATGTGGATGCATCAAAAGGGATTAACAAATAAGGAAGTTGGAAAAATTCCTTTGACAAAATAAAGCTTCAAGTGATTGTATGACTTCATTTTCCATTATTATTATTATTATTATTATTATTATTATTATTATTATTATTATTATTATTATTATTATTATTATTATTATTATTATTATTATTATTATTATTATTATTATTATTATTATTATTATTATTATTATTATTATTATTATTATTATTATTATTATTATTATTATTATTATTATTATTATTATTATTATTATTATTATTATTATTATTATTATTATTATTACTACTACTACTACAACTACTACTACTACTACTACTACTACTACTACTACTACTACTTTGCATTCCAAATTTGTTAACAAAGCAACTGTCATCTCGGTCAAATAGAAACATTAAATGGTTTGTTCACACAGAAAGCTGTATGATGTGTTGCTCCAGCCCTATATGGTAGATATTTTGTTTTCCATAAAATGTCTTTTGATGTGTGTATGAGAACAACATATTTACTCCATGTGGCATCCTTTTTCCATATGTATCTTGCTTGGAATGTCTAAAGTTTTTGATGAATCACATGAAAAGTAACTTATCTAAATTTCCCATACTAACTTTTACATTGAAAAAAAAAAATGTAATGTGGCTAAATTTTATTCTGGGAGGATTAGAGTCCGATTCGAAGTGGTATAATATTGAGAATGCCTTTCACTTCTAATCCAAGTACTTGGAAGAGTAATAAATTGAGTCGCCAGTCTCAATTTCTCTATTTTTGGCCTAAGAATTTTATTTTTGACATGCCATCCATAGTTATTTTTATAAAATTGTAAATTCCAAAATACTATTGTATGAGTAACAAAAATAAAATATAAATAGTATGAGCATAATCATACGAATTGCCAAAACTTTGCTTACAAATTTAAATACTAAATGATCCATATCACACTCTCTCCTCTCCTTCCCCCCAGACTCTCCTTCTCTTTGCCCCTTACATAGACAAAAACATAGACACTTCTTGATTACTTGATATAGCAAATATAGCTGCCAATTATTAAATTGATCGTCATTCTTCCTATAAGAAATGAGAAGCTATAGCTTTGGCAATATTATTTGCATCGTTTGATATTCTTAAAAGCCCAGAGCTTGAAAATCCAACACAATAGAGTCCATTTTCGCCTTTCCAGCGAGCAAGTTTCATTTTGCTTGGCATTCTGTCTTCATTGAAATGGCAGCTATCATCCTGTGCAAATAGAAACAAAGATAAGTCAACAAGAAATCAACATACTATTTCATCAAGTTAACTTTCTATTCCTGAAAAAGTAATTTTAACGAACCTTTAGCCAGTTGCTCACTGTACTTTTGTACCCAGTTGCAAGAATAATAGCATCGAATTTTTCTATTTTGTCATTTGAAAATTCAAAACGACCATTGTTAATCTTCTACATTGACAGGAGAACCTATGAAGCCACAAAAAAAAAAAAAGTAAATTGTGGGCAGCACATATTTACTATTAATTTTTAAAATCGCCTACGTAAGTACCTTAATTTCTCTGGATTTGATTTTGTGAATTGTTCTAACATCAATAACTGGAGACCGCCCTGTAGTTTTCTTTAGATGGAAAGGTCCTTCATTGGCCTTTGAAGACCAAAGTCCGAAACATTTCCAAACGCCAAATTCACGAACATGAGAACAAGTGTATCCACAACAATGCAAGGAAAAAAATTGCAGAAGTATCATCCTGAGTCTCACTATTTCTTTTGTGAGAACATGCACCTGATATACAGTGCAAAAGAAATAAGGCAATTGAAAAACTAATAGAGAAAATGGTAATAAAGACATTCTATAGTGACTTTAAATATTGAAACACCAAAAATTGCTATAAAGGCATTAACATATAGAAAAAAGTGAAAAAGAAAATCATATGTTCCTTGTTCTAGTATTTGCATTTAAGAAAAATTATTTGTTGTAATAACCGAAATGATGTTTTAGTAAAAAGATAGATGTGGGAATAATTATTTCCCCAAAATTATGTCAAATCAATGGAACAATAACATATTGGAAAATATCTCAAATATTAGAAAAATGAGACAAAAAATTTTGAAATAAGGATTAATACTTAATTTGAAAACTTATAGGTTTGTGTATAACAATCGAGGCCTTTGCATAATTGTTTGCCAAATCGTAAGCAATTTCCATGCCAGAATTTCCACAACCTACTACCAAGACATCTATCTTTGAATATTCTTTTCCATTTTTATAACTCGAAGAATGAATCACCCTCTTAGGGAAAGCATCAAGTCCATCAATTTGTGGAATAAATGGTTTACTATTTTCACCAATTGCAACAACAAGAAACTTTGCAACAAACTTCTTAATCATTCTTGATTGGTTCTCCTCGACTAAAACAAGCCATTTTCCATCATGGGTATCAAACAAAGCTGACTGAACAAGGTGATTATACATAGGCTTGATTTCAAAGTGAGCGGTATAGTTATCCAAAAATTGGATAAAATCAGACTTCGAAACAAATACGGGTGCATCGAAAGGGAACGGCATGTAAGGAAGTTGGCAAAATTCCTTTGACAAATGAAGCTTCAAGCGATCGTATGAATACTTTTTCCAAAATGAACCGCAACAATCCTCCTTTTTCTAAGACAATGTTTTGTATTTCTTGGGCTTTTAAGCAAGCTGAAGCTGCTAGACCTGCAGGGCCAACTCCTATAATCAGCACAACAGTTTCTTGCTCCATTTCTTGTTTTTCAAAGTAGGGATGATGGATTATTTGCTCCATATGCTATTTGCAAGGAAATCAAGCATAGCATGTTTGTTATTTATAGTGGAAAAGACATCCGAAAACGTGTCCAACTGCTATGGAAAATCCTCTCTGCATGGCAAATACCTTGATTTGCATTACATACTTTATGATATGTTGTGCCAGCTCTACATGGCAGATATACTATTTTCCATAAAAATTTCTTTTGATGTGTGGCCAGTGAATAACATATTTATGACACGTGGCATCCTTCATCCATATTTACCATTGTTGGAATATCCAAGTTTTTGATGAATCACTTGAAAAGTAACTTATCCAAATTTCCTATTTGAACTTTTCCCATGCAAAACACAGAATAATGTAGCAAAATTTTGTAGTTTAAAGATTGGAGTCCAATTCATAGTGGTATAATATTGAGAATGTCATTAACCACTAATCCATGTACTAGAAATCATGATAGATTGAGACACTAAACTTAATTTTTCCTTTTCAGCCTAAGATTTTTTTATTTTGTTAAGCCAAGCATAATTAATTCTTTAATTTTTAAATTCTAATAGGCTTTGAAAATTACAGAATGAAGCAAACGAATATTCTCGCAATTTGGATCATCTATAGCCTCCCACCCGTATTATGCTTCGAACTCTTGTTGCCACGGTATTTTTAATTTCCTTTCCGAATGTTTAGTGGTTAAGATCTAGAACCAGGCCTTGTAGAACATTAAGTTCAATATGATGTAACGAGATAGTAAATTAATGAATTCAAAGGTAAAAGTTTTAATGTTGTGGATATAAAACATTATACATGATACCCAACTAACTTCTTTAATGATTGTATTTAGATATCAATGCACTCTAGAACTAACTTTCATCTTTTCCTTTTCACTTAGCTGCATCTTTTTTATTTTCTTGGCTCATATAAATTCTATGAAATAAGATCTACCACATTTTTCACCGTTTACCTTCCATATTTGATTAAAAAAAAAAAAGAACAAGGAATCTTGGAATCCGATTATATGAGTAGAATAAATGAAATATAAATGATATGAGCATAGTTAAATAAAATCGCTAGAACTTCGCTATCAAATTATTACAATAAATGACCTTCCCCCCCAATTTCTCTCACTCCCTCTCTTCCCCAAACACACACAAAAATAGAGAAACTTCTTGATAACACGAGAAAGCAAATATATAGCACCAAGGTATTAAGTTGAAATGATTAGCTATATTTTTGGCTATATTTTTTGCGCCATTCGATATTTCGAAAAGCCCAAAGGTAGAAAATCCATTACAGTCTAGTCCATTTTCAGCACTCCAGCGAGCAAGTTTCATTTTTTTTTTTTTTTTTTGCACATTCCATCTTTGTTGCAATAGTAACTTTTATCCTATTCAAATAGAAACATTAAATGGTTTGTTCACTTTAAATGCTCATTGATGTGCTGCGCCAGATCTATATGGCTGATATTTTGTTTCCCACAAAATGTCTTCTGATGTGTGGTATGTGAATAGCATGTTTATACCTTGTCGCATCCTCTCCCATATGTATCTTGTTTGGAATGTATAACATTTTTTATGAATCACGTGATACGTAACTTATGTAAAATTCCTTTTCCAACTTCTACATTCCAAAAAACAAATATTGTTGCTAAATTTTATTCTTTGAGGACTAGTGTGGTATTCAAGGTGGTACAACCTTGAGAATGTCGTTTACTTCTAATCTAAGTACTAGGAATAGCAATATTTTGAGTTGCCCTCTCAATTTCTCTATTTTTGGCCTAAGAATTTTTTTTTTTTTTTGTTGAACCATCCATAATTAAAAGTTTTTTATTTGTAAATTCCATAATGCATTGAAAATCAAAGAATCAAACTAATGGATATTCTCACAATTAGAATGAATTCAAAGGAAATTCCATTGCTTTCCTTTTTGAATGTTCAGTGGTCAAGATCCTAAACCAGGCCAAGTAGAAGATTAAGTTCAATATGATGCGTTGAGATGGAAACTTAATGATTTCATGGGAAAACGTTTTAATGTTGTGGATGTAAAAGACTCTACATGAGGGTAACTTAATTGTTTAATGATTCTATATAGATAATAATGTATGTTAGAACCGATTTTCATATTTTCCCTCACTCCTACACCATTATTTGCTCTTTTTTCTTTTCATGACTCGCACGAAATCCATGAAACGAGATTTGCCATATTTTTCACCATTTTTCCGTCCAAATTTCAATTAAAAAATTAAAAATAAGGTGGGAATCAGATTATATGAGTAGCATAAATAAATTACAAATAATATCATCATATATCAACGAACTGGTTGAACTTTTCTTACAAATTTAAATACGAAATGATCTATGTCTCTCTCTCTTCCCCACCGTTTCTCCCTCCCTCCCTATAACTCACATAAAAAAAAGAACATAGACACTTCCGGATAACTTGAGATAGCAAATATAGCTACCAATTATTAAATTGATCATTAAACTTGGTATGTGAAATGAAAAGCTATATCTTTGGAAATATGTTTTGCATCATTTGGTATTCTATAAATACCATAGATTGAAAATCCAGCATAATATAGTCCATTTTCACCTCTCCAGCTAGTAGGTTTCATTTTGCTAGGCATTCCATCTTTTTTGAAATGGCAACTATCATCTTGTACAAATAGAAACTTAGCTAAGTCTACAAGAAATCAACTTACTATTTTATCAAGTTAACTTTCTCTTACTCAAAATGAAATTTTAATGCACCTTTAGCTAATTGCTCACTGTACTTCTGTAACCAGTTGCAAGAATAATACCACCGAATTTTTATATTTTAACAATTGAAAAATTCAACACAAACATTGTCAATCTTCGTTATTGATAGGAGAACCTACGAAGCAAAAGATAATAAAAAAAAACATAAATTCGGTGTATTACGTAATTACTGTTAATTTTTAAATTGCGTACGTAGGTACCTTAATTTCTTCGGATTTCATCTTGTGAACTATTCCAACATCAATAACTGGAGACTACCCCGTTGTTTTCTTTTGATGGAAAGGTCCTTCAGTTAGCCTTTAAATACCAAAGTCAAAAATATTTCCAAATGCCAAATTCACAAACATGATAATAAGTGTATCCACAATAATGCAAAGAAAAAATTGCAGAAATATCATTCCAAGTCTCACTATTTCTTTTGCGAGAACATGCACCTGAGATACAGTGCAAAAAAAATAAGGCAATTCTAAAACTGATAAGGAAAATGGTGACAAAGAGATTCTATAGTGACTTTACTTATTACAAAAAAAAAAAAAACAATTGCCATAAAGGCATTAACGTACAGAAAACGGTGAAAAAGACAATCATACACTTCTTGTTCTAGCAATTGCATTAAAGGAAAATTATAGATTACAATAACCGGATTGGTGTTTTCATAGAAAGACAGACGTGGAAATAGTTTTTTCCACAAAATTATATCAAATGAATGGAACAATTACATATTGGGCAATATCTCAAATATAAGAAAATGAGACAAAAAATTTTTAAATAAGGATTAATACATAGTTCGAAAAACATTCAGGCTTGTGAATAACAATCAAGGCATTTGTATCATAGTTTTCCAAATCATCAGTAATTTCAATGCCAGAAATACCACAACCCAATACCAAGACATCTTTCTTTGAAAATTCTTTTCCATTTTTATAACTCGAAGAATGAATCACCGTCCCACAAAATGTATGAAGTCCGTCAACTTTTGGAATAAATGGTTTACTATTTCCACCCGTTGCAACAAAAAGAAACTTTGCAACACACTTGTGAATCATTCTTGAAGGCTTGTCCTTGACTAAAGCAAACCATTTTCGGTCATGTGTATCAAACGAAGCTGACTAAACACGGTGATTATACTTTGGCTTGATTTCAAAGTGAGAGATATAGTTATCCAAATATTGGATAAAATTAGATTTCCTAACAAATGTGGATTCATCAAAAGGGATTAACAAATAATGAAGTTGGAAAAATTCCTTTGACAAAATAAAGCTTCAAGTGATTGTATGACTTCATTTTCCATCATCATCATCATCATCATCATCATCATCATCATAATAATAATAATAATAATAATAATAATAATAATAATAATAATAATAATAATAATATAATAATAATAATAATAATAATTATTATTATTATTATTATTATTATTATTATTATTATTATTATTATTACTACTACTACTACTACTACTACTACTACTACTACTACTACTACTACTACTACTACTACTACTACTACTTTGCATTCCATAATTGTTAGCAAAGCAAATGTCGTCTCAGTCAAATAGAAACATCAAATGGTTTGTTCACATTGAAAGCTGTTTGATGCGTTGCTCCAACCCTATATGGTAGATATTTTGTTTTCCATAAAATGTCTTTTGATGTGTGTATGAGAACAACATATTTACTACATGTGGCATCCTCTATCCATATGTATCCTGCTTGGAATGTCTAAAGTTTTTGATGAATCACTTGAAAAGTAACTTATCTAAATTTCCCATTCGAACTTTTACATTGAAATAAAAAAATATATATATAACGTGGCTAAATTTTATTCTTGGAGGATTAGAGTCCGATTCAAAGTGGTATAATATTGAGAATGTCTTTCACTTCTAATCCAAGTACTTGGAAGAGTAATAAATTGAGTCGCCAGTCTCAATTTCTCTATTTTTGGCCTAAGAATTTTATTTTTGACATGCCATCCATAGTTATTTTTATAAAATTGTAAATTCCAAAATGCTATTGTATGAGTAACATAAAAAAAATATAAATAATATGAGCATAATCATATGAATTGCCAAAACTTTGCTTACAAATTTAAATACTAAATGATCGATATCACACTCTCTCCCCTCCTTCCCCCCAGACTCTCCTTCTCTCTGCCCCTTACACACACGAAAACATAGACACTTCTTGATTACTTGATATAGCTAATATAGCTGCCAATTATTAAATTGATCGTCGTTCTTCCTATAAGAAATGAGAAGCTATATCTTTGGCAATATTTTTTGCATCGTTTGATATTCCGAAAAGCCCAGAGCTTGAAAATCCGACACAGTAGAGTCCATTTTTGCCTTTCCAGTGAGCAGGTTTCATTTTTCTTGGCATTCCGTCTGCATTGAAACGGCAGCTATCATCTTGTGCAAATAGAAACAAAGATAAGTCAACAAGAAATCAACTTACTATTTCATCAAGTTAACTTTCAGTTCCAGAAAAGGAAATTTTAGCGAACCTTTAGCCAATTGCTCACTGTACTTCTATACCCAGGTGCAAGAATAATAGCATCGAATTTTTCTATTTTGTGTTTTGGAAATTCAACACAACCATTGTTAATCTTCGTCATTGATGAGCGAACCTGTGAAGCGAAAAAAAAAATGTAAATTGTGCGCAGCACATATTTACTATTAATTTTAAAATCGCTTGCGTAAGTACCTTAATTTCTCCAGATTTGATTTTGTGAATTGTTCCAACATCAATAACTGGAGACCGCCCTGTAGTTTTCTTTAGATGGAAAGGTCCTTCAGTTGGCCTTTGAAGACCAAAGTCCGAAACATTTCCAAACGCCAAATTCACGAACATGAGAACAAGTGTATCCACAACAATGCAAGGAAAAAATTGCAGAAGTATCATTCCGAGTCTCACTATTTCTTTTGTGAGAACATGCACCTGAGATACAGTGCAAAAGAAATAAGGCAATTGAAAAACTAATAGAGAAAATGGTAATAAAGACATTCTATAGTGACTTTAAATATTGAAACACCAACAATTGCTATAAAGGCATTAATGTACAGAAGATAGTGAAAAAGAAAATTATATGTTTCTTGTTCTAGTAATTGCATTTAAGAAAAATTATTGGTTGCAATAACCGAAATGATGTTTTAGTAAAAAGATTGATGTGGGAATAATTTTTTCCCAAAATCATGTCAAATCAATGGAACAATAACATATTGGGAAATATCTCAAATATTAGAAAAATGAGACAAAAAAATTTGAAATAAGGGTTAATACTTAGTTCGAAAACTTACAGGTTTGTGAATAACAATCGAGGCCTTTGCATCATTGTTTGCCAAATCATAAGCAATTTCCATGCCAGAATTTCCACAACCTACTACCAAGACATCTTTGTTTGAATATTCTTTTCCATTTTTATAACTCGAAGAATGTATCACCCTCCTAGGGAAAGTATCAAGTCCATCAATTTGTGGAATAAATGGTTTACTATTTTCACCAGTTGCAACAACAAGAAACTTTGCAACAAACTTCTTAATCATTCTTGATGTGTTCTCCTCAACTAAAGCAAGCCATTTTCCATCATGGGTATCAAACGAAGCAGACTGAATAAGGTGATTATACATAGGCTTGATTTCAAAGTGAGAGGTATAGTTATCCAAATATTGGATAAAATTAGACTTCAAAACAAATACAGGTGCATCGAAAGAGAACAACATGTAAGGAAGTTGGCATAATTCCTTTGACAAATGAAGCTTGAAGCTATCATATGAATGATGTTTCCATAATGAACCGTGTGAAACCCCAGTCGAAACCAACCTTAGAGTAAGGGGGTTGGGATGCATATCATATTTTATTGCATGTTTAAATATATTTTTATATGATTTTATGTGCTTTGGATTTGTGTGTTGTAGTCTCGAGGGCTTAATCATGTTTATTGAGTAAGAAGGGCAAAATGGTAATTTTTGCTTGAGGTGAAAAATAGGGAGATAGCTTGAGGATTAAATAGGAAAAATATTTTAGAGAGAAAATAGGAATAAGAGTTGTTGTGGTCTAGTGGTTAGAGCTTTGGAATTAATTCTTGTGGTCTTGGGTTCAAATTTCATCATTGGAGTTTTAGCATGATTAAATTTTATTTTTGCTTGGGAAGTGATATTTTCGGCCTTATGTGCTTTAGAGTAGGGTAGAGGTGTTGTCCTAGGGGAGACATGATAGGAGTACTCTAATCTTATTCTTGTGCCCTACTCAACAATTCCTAAGGGAATTCATTCCTCCTTGATCTTTAATTTTTCCTAATTCTCAATTCATTAGATTGGACAAATTTGTTTTAGCCAATTTCATTCTAGAATTTTCAATAAAGCACTGTGGCTTTGAAGGTTCAAAATGCCTAAGGGAAAGACATCTTATGGACCGAAAATGTGAAAGAGATGGGGAAGGTTCCAAGAGAATTAATTCCCCTAGTGAACCTTCTAAACTTCACTCTAACTACGTTCATTTTCCTTCATGTAATGAATTGAAATTTTTCTAGCTTCTTGTGCCTTCAAGGTGTCGAAATTCCCAGCCATTTTCTAGCAGCGTTTAGGAAGGAATAATGGCCCTTTTTATCAGCTTGAAATCTGAAATTTTTTGGTTAATATCAGGCTGCACGAATGCTGTGCAAAACCAGAAAAATTTCCGGTTGAAATCGCCGCTTTGGAGGTCTTCAACCAAGCTGTTTTCTTCCAGTTTTCTCCCAGCTCATTAGCCATGTTTTTCCTCTATGAAGCAGGCCGGAAACCAGCCATGAAAGGCCTCTGAAATTTCCTTCAAACTCTCTGCAACCTGGCTGGAAAATGGCAGCCGAAACTGCCCAGGAAAATTCCAGCAATGGCGAAATTCTGTGCAGTAATTTTTCCAGCTTTGTTTCCTATTCTAGCCCTGGCCGAAACTTCATCTTTCTTCTACACAAAACACTCTTAAACAACCTTGAACTAAACTCCATTATCTTCCCCAAGCTTCTGCACGAAAATCAAACATGGTTGCCTGAAAATATCTCCAACAAATCACTGCTTGATTGGATACTAATATTCCAGCAAACTTAATTTAGCAACCTTCCATAAAATGTCCCTTAAACAACCATACCCTCCCTTCACCATTACACTCTTTCTTTTCAGCCACCATTAACCTTCTTCAACAAGTTTTGATTCAGTAGAAACACAGAGCAACAATTCGGCCTTAGTAGCTCCAAAAAGCTTGCATTGAACAAAGATATTCTTGCTATATTTTGTTTCCAAATTTAATCTCCAAAAATATTCTTTTAGGATTTCAACAACCAGCCTTTCCTTTTCCTTTCAAACCAGAAAAATCATCTTCCTAAACTACACAAACAATTCGGCCACTGCACACACAGAATTTCGACAGGCACAAACCAAAATTCCTCCATTCTCTTCAACCTTCAAGCATACATAGAACACCTACTCCTTTCTTTCGCCTAATACCTCTCCAAACTACTTTAAACTTCTTCCAAAAATTTCAGATTTCATCTACTCACCGCCGTGAGTCCATCCATACCATTTTTAACATCAAACTCCAAAATCCAACTTGCCCTTTTGGATAAAAAATCAGAAATTTTGTGAAGGCTCAAGAACACCTTCAAGGTAGGTTTGTTCAAACAACTTCATCTTCACTAATCTTTGACCTCTAATGAATATAGATATGAATAAGCATGCTAATGGACTCTCTTCCTCTCTTCTCTCTCTCTCTCTCTCTTGGCCGAACACTCTCTTCTTCTTGGCCGAATGGTTCTTCACCAATGGCCATGCTTTCTTCATCTTTCTTAGACGGATTTAGACATCTAGGAGTTGAGATCCATTCAAAACTCCTTCAAGGTACTCATCCATCAAGTAAGCCTTTTCAACCCTCCTTTTTAAATTCTAGATTCATGTCTCTAGGATGATATTGGTAGGAGATGGATTATGAATAGGATTTGAGCATGTATTGTTATGATGAGTAGAGATTGAAGCATGAATAAATGTGTGTTTAGGATGGAGATGGGATTTATGCATGAGTTTATTATCTTGGTTGATTGTATGGTGTTTTTAGGGTTTAATGCATGTCTCCATGTCATAGGTAGTCTTTGTGATCAAGTATGCTAGAGATTATGTCAACTATGATGAATAGGATTTATATTCATGTATGATTATTGAAGCCATGATTATGTTTATGCTAGTAGAGGTTGGATCATGCCTTGATAAATTTGGATCTATGTTTTTATTCATGATTTGGATGATTTGATGAATTGAAGTGGAGTATATGTTCATGATTATAGTTAGCAAATGGAATTATGATATGACCTAGTTGTCCTTAAGCTAAAATTTATTTCTTCAATAAAATGTTTAATATTATGAATTTTGCTAGTAATTTCGAAAAAACCCTAGGAATGGTAGATTTGGATTATTATAT